>CM046877.1:303938402-305138402 GCA_025667525.1 Glebionis coronaria
GAACAAAGGTTGGAAGGGCACAAATCCCCACAAATTACTACATTAGAAAGCGATAATATGTACATAGGATAAGCATGGGACTCCCCCACGAGGCACCTCGTTTTTGATTACCGAGTCATGAGCTCGACTCGATCCCCTCAACACTAATTATCATTGGGGAAGGTGATTTGGTCGAGGTAGTTCAAGGATGGAACTTCCCCGCCAAAGTAGTGCTTCAACCTATGTCCATTCACCTTGAAATTAGGGCCATCATTTTGAGCTAGCTCGATGGTCCCATAAGGAAAAACTTGAGTCACGGTGAATGGACCGGACCAACGGGATTTCAACTTACCGGAAAAGATTTTCAAACGAGAGTTAAAAAGCAATACTTGATCCCCAATGTTAAAAACCCGGTTTTTAATTTTTGAATCATGAAACTTTTTAGTCTTTTCTTTATAAATCAATGAATTTTCATAAGCAATGTCCCTTAATTCATCTAATTAATTTAATTGCAATTTCCGGTGTTTTCCCGCGGTCTCCATATCATCATTACAATGCTTAAGGGCCCAATAAGCTTTGTGTTCAAGTTCAATTGGCAAGTGACAATTCTTCCCATTCACAAGCTTATAGGGAGTGCACCCGATGGGCGTCTTATGAGCGGTCCTAAAGGCCCATAAATCATCGTCCAACTTATCCGACCAAGATTGTCGGTTTTCCCCAATAGATCTCTCCAAGATCCTCTTCAGAGCTCGGTTTGAAACCTCGATTTGCCCACTCGTTTGTGGGTGATAAGCCGTAGAAAGACGATGTGTAACCCCACATTTCCTTAGGACCCTTTCTAATTGGTCGTTACAAAAATGGGTTCCACGATCGCTTATGATCGCAGGAGGGGTTCCAAACCGAGAAAACAAGCTTTTCAAAAACTTGACTACCACACGAGCATCATTGGTGGGAAAAGCCTTAGCTTCCACCCAAACGTCAAAGATCTAACACACTTGGATGATATTTTGTGGCATTTCATCTTTTTGTGAGGCTTTTCCTTGTCGTTGGCATGAGTCACATGACTTCACAAGCTCATGTGCATCTCGGTAAATAGTAGGCCAAAAGAAACCGGCATCAAAAACCTTTTTAGCCGTGAGATTAGCACCGTGGGTCCTTCGTGACAAGATCTAAGGATGTTAGAAGCTTCGGTACCAAAGACACAACGTCGAATAATTTGATCCGCACAAGTTCGAAATAAGTAAGGGTCGTTCCAAAAATAAAACTTGACGTCACGAAAGAATTTTCGTTTTTCTTGAGTCGTCATACCCTTGATGATGAAGTTTCCCGCATGGTAATTTGCGATGTCCACAAACCATGGGTTAGAAGAATCAAGCTTAGAATTCACTACACCAAGTGTCTCGAGCGGAAATGTTTCGGTTATTTTCTTGGGCTCGTAAATACTTTGGTGAGGATCTTCCAAACGAGAAAGATGATCGGCCGCTAGATTCTCGGCTCCTTTTTGGTCAACGAGTTTGTGATCAAATTCTTGAAGGACGAGAATCCAACGAAGTAATCTCGGCTTTGCATCTTGTTTAGCCATAAGATACTTGATAGCCGAATGATCCGTATACACTATGCATTTAGTCAAGACGAGATAAGGTCGGAATTTCTCAAATGCATACACCATGGCAAGGAATTCCTTCTCCGTTATAGTGTATTTTAGTTGAGCCTCGGTCATCGTCTTGCTAGCATAGTGAATAGGCAAGAAGTGTTTTTCATGACGTTGCCCCAACACGGCCCCAATAGCGTAGTCACTAGCATCACACATGAGCTCAAAGGGTAGGTTCCAATTGGGAGCAACAAGAATGGGAGCTTCGGTAAGTTTCCTCTTAAGGATTTCAAAGGCTCGTACACAATGTTCGTCAAAGACAAAACGTGCATCTTTTTCAAGTAGATGTGTAATAGGTCAAGAGATCTTTGAAAAATCCTTGATGAATCGACGATAAAAGCCCGCGTGGCATAGGAAACTCCTAACTCCCTTAACGGTTTTGGCAAGAGGTAATTTGGCGATGACGTCTACCTTAGCTTGATCTACCTCAATCCCCGCTTTCGAAACCTTGTGCCCTAAGACAATTCCGCTTTTAACCATAAAATGACATTTTTCCCAATTAAGCACAAGGTTGGTTTCCTTACAACGCTTCAACATTCTCTCAAGATTCGACAAAGATGAAGTGAATGAACTACCAAACACGGAAAAGTCATCCATGAAGACTTCCATCGTCTTCTCGATCATATCATTGAAAATAGCCATCATGAACCTTTGAAAGGTTCCCGGTGCATTGCAAAGTCCGAATGGCATTCTACGATAGGCAAACGTTCCATATGGACACCTAAACGCAGTTTTTTCTTGATCACGAGGATCGATGGGGATTTGGAAGTAACTGGAAAAACCATCTAAAAAGCAATAGAAATCTTTTCCCGCAAGACGCTCCAACATTTGGCCCATGAAGGGCAAGGGAAAATGGTCTTTTCGAGTGGCTTCATTCAACTTTCGATAGTCAATGCACACTCTCCATCCGGTCACGAGTCTAGTGGGAATTAACTCGTTGGCATCGTTTGGCACAACGGTCATTCCTCCCTTTTTAGGGACACAATGGATAGGACTCACCCAAGGGCTATCGAAAATAGGGTAAATAATTCCCGCGTCAAGGAGTTTTAGGACTTCCTTTTTGATGACGACGTGAATTTTGGGGTTCACCCTCCTTTGACATTGGATTGCGGGTTTGTAATCCTCCTCCATTAAGATTTTGTGGGTACAAAATTTGGGATCAATCCCCTTAATGTCAGATAACTTCCACGCAGTTTCTCCTTTGTGATCCTTTAGAACATTGACAAGTGCGGTTTTTTCATCATCCGAAAGATCTTTCGCAATAATAACCGGCAACTTGTCGTCCTCCTCCAAAAATACATATTCAAGGTGAGGAGGTAAATCTTTCAACTCGAGGATAGGTGGCTCCTCAATTGAAGATTTAGGCTCGATACTCATAACCTCCTCGGGTGGAGGAAATGGGAAATCATTAATAAAATCCTTGATAATCGAGAAGTCCTCATCATTGTCGCTGTCTTCGTCACAAGTACGTGGAACATCGAATTCTTCCAACATAAAACCACCACCTTCAAATGGAGTGAAGGTTGGCGTCGAATTATCAAGAATGGGATCTAACATAGTGGGATTGCCACTATTTTCATCATCACCAAAACCTAAAACTTCTTGTGAAAATTCCTCGCAAACAACGTCAATCATGTCAATGAGGTTTACGGTTGCAACGGAATAAACATGAGAAATTGGAGAATTTTGAGTTGCGTTTATAACAAGTTCCTCGTCGTTTAAACGTAAGGTGATCTTTCTAGCATGCACATCAATTAAAGCCATAGACGTATCTAAAAACGAACGACCTAAAATGAGTGGAACTTGAGGATCCGTGGGAATATCGACAACGATAAAGTCTACCGGATAATAGAACTTTCCCACTTTCACAAAAACGTCTTTCGCCAATCCACATGCAAGAATCGTGGAATGGTCTGCCAACTCGATAGACATTAGTAAAGGAGTAAGATTAGGAAGATTGAGCGACTTGAAGATTGCAAGTGGCATCAAATTAATACTAGCACCAAGATCGGCCAAGGCATAGCATTCTTCCATATCTTGGATTGCACAAGGAATCAAGAATTTACCGGGATCACCGACTTTTTGAGGTATGCGGTTAAGATAAACCGATGAAAACTAGAAAATTCTTACAATTTCTCCTTGTTGTTCAACATACTCTTAAAGTTAGCGGCAAATCGAGGCATCATGATCAAAGCATCGACAAAACTCACATTAAAATTAACATCACGAAACATTTTCATAAAAAGCTCAAATTGGTAATTATCGCGCTCTTGACGTTTCTCCTTTCTAAGTCTCGATTGATAGGGAAAAGGTGGTGGGGGTTGAGGTATAGGCATAGCCTTTGGAATCTCGGGTTCCAAATGTGGTAATGGGTCAACCGTAGGTGTGGCATGAGCGGTACTTCGTGGGATTGGGACATGCTCCTTTTCGACCACCACCTCGGGTTCTTCCTCAATTTCTTCCTCCGTAGGAGCAATTGGTTGAGGAGTCGGTTCCTTAAGTGTCTTACCACTACGTGTGGTAATCACTTTCATGTCTCCCTTAGGATTCGATACGGTGTTTCTAGGAAGACTACTCGAAGACGGTTTGCACATAATTGCCTCAAACATGGATGAATTTTTATCCTCAAACATGGATTGCCTCTTCTCGGCCTTAATCATCTCTTGTTTTATTTCATGTTGCCCTTGTTCCATTTTTTGTTGGTTTTGTTATAACCTAGTTACATTCCCTTCCATTTTGTTTGTATGGATTTTAAGCTCATTTTCTAACTCGTTTTTCAACTCCTTCTTCAAGTCATTCTTAAACTCGGATCTTAGGCTAATGATTTCTCTTTGAATGTTGTCAAACCTAGCACCGTTTCCATTTGCGTATTAAACAAATTCATTTGGAAGATCTTTCAATGTTTGTAAACCCTTATTGTTGTTTTGAAAATCATTGTTTTGATTTTTGTTTGAAACTTGATTATTAGCCCCTTGAGTCCCATAGTTTCCTTTGTAATTGTTTTTAAAACCAACTTGATTGTTTCGATAGTTATTGTTAGCATTTTGATTGGGAGCAAAACCCGGTGGAGTCAATTGATTAGAGCGGGTAACTTGACCGTTTTGGTTGTAAGTTCCCGTGGCCGCGTAGGCACTCAAAGTGTTACCCCCCATTGGTAATGCACTCAGAGAAATCATGACCTCCACCACAATACATACATGAAACCTCAACCGATTTAGCCGTAGCGGGAGCACTTTGTTCTCCAACTTTGAATTTAATTAAAAGTCCTTTAAGCTTATCAAAGATTTTGTTTTCCAAGTTCGCCTCAATTTGGCAAACATCGATGGTATTGGACAAAGAAGGTGAAGCCGAAGGCTAAGCCTTACAAACACTCGATGTGTTACGAGGACTATACACCTTAGATCTATTCTCAATTATCAACAACGCTTCCTCAGCCGTTTTACACAAAAAATTACCACCCGCGGCGGCATTTAGATAATCCCTTTCATGATCATTTAATCCATTGTAAAACGTGTCAATTGATGCAAGTCGGAAAAACCGTGATGAGGACACTCATGTAACATTTCCTAAAAGCTATTCCAAGCCGTTGAAAAACTCTCATTAAATTCTTGTGAAAATTTTGAAATCTCGTTTTTCAAATGCGTAGTCTTAGAGGGCGGAAAAAATTGGTTCACATACTTAGAAACGAGATCCTTCCACATCAATATAGAATTTGGTGGCTCTTTATCTAACAAAATTTTAGCGGGCCTCGCTAAGGAATACGGAAAAGCATCATCTTAATCGAGTCATTAACAACATCCTTAAATTTGCAAGTGGCGGTAAGACGATTGAATTGGCGGATATGGTTGTGCGGGTTGTCCTTTTCATCACCACGGAATTTGTTGTTTTGGATCATCGACAACAAACCCGTTTTCTCTTCAAAATTCTCCGCAAGGATAGCGGGAATCACAATAGCCTCTCCATAACCCTCGGTGGGTGCTTGAAGTAACTCCATCATAGTTCGATTAGCCATGGTTGGTTCTTCTCTTACGATAGGTTCGTCAATAGGAGACTCCTCACTAGAAAGATTAGGTGTGGTTTCCTTTCGGTTTCTTCGTTTACGTGCACGTCTTTGCTTGATTACGAGTTTGCATAAACGTCACGTACAACGTGGGGATGAGCAAAGAAGATTATTTTTGGTGTTTTGTATTTTCCAATTTTTGTGGTTTTTGATTGTTTTTACTTTTTTTGGATTTTTTTGATTGTATTAAGTAGACAAAAATCTGCAAATCTCCTCCTTAATCAAATCTCTTGATTAAAGAAGCCTCAAGCAATGAAAACGATCACGTGAAGTGAACGCCTTCGATGACTTTAGAACATTGGTGGAACATCAAAACGTTCAAGAGGGTTTAATCAAACGAAACCAAGAAAATATATATATTACTTAGATAATACTTTGGTTGGCAAACCGTCGATTAGCCCTTTTTATCTAAACACTCACAAGCAAGCGGGGAAACGAGGCGGCGCGAAGCACTTAAGAGCCTTTTTCCTTAGGGTATATTTTATAATACCCGCCTTATACCCACCTTATAGTTTGTGTTTTTCAAAATTAAGCTTCACGAAAGTATTTATCTATTTTGCCTTTGATTTCTTGTTTGAGATTCGAATACAATGATTGAGTAATGACCTTCCAATCAAGGTTGTGTATTCACACTTTTGGAGTACTTGTGAATTTATTGTTCTACGTATACTATATAGTAATAGTATTCACAAAAAAAACGAAAACCGATAATACGTATTAGTAGAGTGCTACTAATACAAATAGATATTATGGCTATATATAAAAACAAAAAATTCCAAATCAAAACACAACACGCCTCCCCGGCAGCGACGCCAAAAATTGATGTTGAAGTTTTTACTACTCTTTAGGAAAAGAGAGCAAAATAGGGAAAGTATTAAGTGTCGGTTTAGGAAAACCAAACACTAATGACCAATGAAGTTCAAGTTCGTTTCCCAAGGAGGCAAGTGTGTTATGTTAAGAGATGATTAACTTTTGTGATTATAAATTATGAAGAAAGAAAATAGAAGAGAGATTAGAAGAGAATGACGGTTACGATTGTGGATTACACTAAGACGAATAGTCGTACACGTAAAACCGTAAAAAGTGACAAAATTAAAAATTTAGCCTAAAAATTCCAAGAAAATTTTAATAAATCCTAAAAACTATAATTAGAGTTTACAAAAAATAAAAAATCACTCAAACCTTTTATTTAATTAAATAATAATTTTTTAATGCTAATTAAAGCCCAAAAAATCAATTTAATTAACAAAAATCCCAAAATGAGATTTTTTTACTTGTAAACCTCTAAAATGACTTAACTAAATCTAAAACTATTTTTGAAAATTTTAAAATTAATTAAAACTATATAAAAACAATTAAAAACTATTAAAACTTAAAATAATCCTAAAAATTAATATAATGACAATAAAAATATTCTAAAAATTGTAAAATTCCTAACTTAATGTATTTTAACTAAGAAAAATGAAAAAAAGTTGAAAATTTTGAATTTTAATTTTTAATAATAAAATAATAATAAAATATTAATAAAAATCCAAAATTTAAAAAAAATTCTAAAAAGTGAAAATTAGCTTATTTTAACCTAAATAATACATAAATGAAGTTGAAATTACAAAATACCCCTATTGGGCCTAGAAATGGGCTAATAGTCCAAACAGACCCCTTAATGGGCTATTATAGGCCCAATAAGAAAAATGTTGTCCAAATAAGCCCAAAAGCTCCTTTCTGACTCAAAATTTGGTTTTAAGAACAAAACCTCTAAAGGCCCAAAAGCTGAAAATGTGTATAACCTAGCTTATTTCAAAGAAGCTTATTCTTAATGGGCTTTTTGGCCCATTAAGCTATAAGCTGATGCCATAAGCTCAAATTTGACACACAAGCTTATTTTGAGTTACTTAAGAGATCTGTAAAAAGAAATTTGAAATAAGCACAAGAAATAAGCCTGGATATGCTAAAAGCTATCTTCACAAAATAACAAAATAGTCGTTTTTGAGTTCTAGACCACCTCAAGTGCTGATTCAAGTTTCAAAAGCTTTTAAATGACTTAACTAAGCTTAATCAACAAAAAGTTTTCCAATAAGCACACTCAATAAGCTAAAATAAGCAGATAATCACTTAATTAAAAGTAAACCTTATGAGTTTTCTAGTAAAAAGTCAAAGCCAAGGTCTGATAAGCTCTAGATCAAATAAATGGGTCAAATGAGGAAGATGTATTACAAAAAATAAGTTATTGCATCTGGATAAGCCAAATTGGCTTATAAATTAACTGGATGACAAATGACACTAGCAGGGGCTAGTTTTGGATGTTGAGCAGTGGGAACTTTTCCCACTGCTTGACTTTCTTGACTTTTTGTCTTTAGTGACTTTTTTGTGGATTCAAGTTAAGCAAAGGCACCCAAATGATCAGTTAATCATAAGGAGTCAATATCAATCACAAAAACACAATTACAAACAGCCAATCAGTGCTGTTAATTCAGTTTATCACTAGATCTCACACAGACATGAACAATAAGCAGATTTCACTCAATAAGCAGTTTTAGCAAAAATCAGCCAGCCAAATTGCACCAATAGCATACACAAGCTATAATAAATTCAATTGAACAAATCTAAACAGGTTTCATGCAATGGTTCAAGGTCTAGATCAAGATTCAAGCTTAAAAAAGTTACTAATGAAATAAGAACATGCAGATTTTTCACTTTGCTGATATACTTGACCACAAGGTCAATTTTAAACACTCAAATCTTCAAATCAGATTACACAAACATTGATTTAACACCTTTTAACCCTAAACATGCATATACTCTTGGTATTTCCAAAATCTTAGGTCAAAATCAGTCAAAACAAGTGAGATATAGCACAATCTTGGATGTGATGTTTTAAAGCCAACAACTTGCAGGTTTTAGCATACAACCAAGTATTTTGAAGATACAAACTCAAACAAAGCACTTCCAATAACACAATAACAATCTATGCACTTAAACAGATAATCCCAAACACCCCTTATCTTTTTCAAATCAAGATTTAAACAAGTATAAGTGTATTTCAGTGTTACCCAAGCCCAATCAAACATAATAACAGTTATATTATGCAGTATCAAGCAAGATTAAGCCATAAATTCAACAAGAACACCAGCTATGCACCAAATCACCAAAAATCAAGTACTAAGGCATATTTTGGGTAAAAGGGTTCAAACCTCATGGATGTACATCCACACCCACGAATTTTTGAGCTTATGTGCTAGCAAGAACAAGCAAAAGCTTCCACAAACAACCCTGCTAAGATTCAACAAGGTTAGAACAAATAAATCAAAATCAGAAAGTGACCACTTGGAAAATAAACTTGATTAATGCAACCTTGTTCCCAAACTTGATTATCCCCAAGTCATAAGCCTCACAACACCTTGATATCACAATATCAAGATGCTATGATCCACTTATAGCCCAAGAATTCCAAGGTTTAAACCAAGACTTAGCAAAATATCAAATTTTGATCCTTTGTGCAATTTCTTGCACAAGGTTTAAAAACACGTTTTAAGATTCAAGATTAGCAAACATTAAACATAAACAAGCAGTAAATAAGATTGGCACTTGGTTTCTCTTCAAAGATTCAAACACTTTTCATTAAATAATGAAAAAGGATTTACAGAACTTGAACAAAGAAAAAATCAAGAGCAAACTAAAAATGAAAGCCTAAGTTCCTTTTTATAGGCTACAAGTGAACTAGCAATGCAGGAAAAAACATAAAACCCTAGTTGTAGATGTCCTAAATTACCCATGCAGGTTTGAATTCTCTTGAAGATCATGTGATCTTTTCTTGGCTGTATATATGAGTTGGCAAAGGTGAAATTGCATGAAGGGCTCACAAAGAGCTTAAGTTTGAAGCTACAATCTTGGATGTTGGATGGCTGGTGGTTGTTGGCAGTATGTTCAACCTTTGTAGCAGGGGAATCTTGTGTGGGGTTGTGAGGTGGTGAGGTGTCCAAGTTAGGAGTTGGGTTATGATTAAGAAACCCTTAATCATAAATCTGGATAATATTGGGGCTTAATTTTTGCTTAAATAAAAATCCTTAATCCTTGTTCTTGAGTGAATAGTACACGTTTTGATCCATATTTGGGTTTAGAAGCTGTGTTTAGCACCATATTATTAAACTAATCAGATTAGTTAAATATGGTTATGAGTGGATTGTGAGGTGGCATCATGGTGAGTTCCCATTGGCTGAAAAGAGTGAGTGGGGCACGTGTTACCCCACCACTGGTCTAGGTAAGTATGTTGTCTTGGCAGAAATCATCCCTTGTTTCTTTCTTTCTTGCTACTTTGTTTAAAAGATGCCAAAATCCGTTTTCCTTTGTATTTAAAGTTTCACTTTTCACACTTTTGCCCCAAATACTTTTCCAAAGTATTTTCAGGGGTATTTCTTGCCAATTCTTGATTCTTGAAGGGTTGTTTTGGCATTTTCTTCAAAGATGATGGTCTTGACTTGTTTGATTGACTTTTTGGAGGACTAATATTGACAATTCATAATTGTTGAGGGACCATTCTTTCCAATTCTTCAAAGTGGAGGGCCCTTTTTGTAAATTTGACAAACTTTAAGGACCAATCTTGTATAATCCTCAAATCTTCAAGGGTTTGTCTTGGAAAATCTTCATTAGGGCTTGGTTCATTGTGCGGCTTCGTTTCTCGTGTTCGTTTTTGCATGATTCTTGTGATATTTTGTCATTTTCTCAATATCCATACCTAAAATACACAAGTAACAAACACAAGCATATATTTGGCCATTTTCATGATATTTAATGCATTTAAAGCCCTTTTTATACGATGAGACTATGTATAAAAGCAGTCTCATCATCCATCAACTTTTAATAATTTATTTCAAGCGTTAGAATTTTTCACTTTAGAGTGTATATTCCGATTTCATCCCAATTTATTCACTACAACGAGTGACGAGTTCCAGTTTATACCAATGTATGCGTAAATAAAACTTGACCTTATGTTAAAAATTAAAACTAGTTTTACAAAGTCTCTAACTCCGAAATACATGACCAATTTTTCTACTCATGTTCTATATTACAAAATACGTCAAAAGTTTTCTACATTGACCCCAAAAATTAATTCGTACCAAGCCCAAAGCTACATATACTCGATAGTCATATCGTAAATTTTTATTAATAACTCCTATTTCAAATTAAATTAGGAAAATTTTGACAGTTCAATCACAAGCTTTTAGTACCAAGTATTAATGTATGAAAACAAAGATTTTACGAGTAATATAAATTACTTATTATGATTTACCAACCAAGATTGAAGGAAAAATAATCACTCTGTCACTTTATTCTCTATAAGAATTTTACTTGTTACAAGACACATCATAGGCCATTCTTATCCAAAAGTTTCATTCACTATATATTTAATATGTAGGACGGTTTATGTTTAAATCATTCAGTTAACAAAATTCAATGCTTATTTAACTGGCACAATTGTCAGACCTCGTCATATATAATATCAAATTTCAAAATAATGAGACAACAACACAAATGAAATAAACGGACGAGAATACGTATGTCAACTCTATAAGCGTTGATATCGGCTTCGGGTGGGTCTCAAAATCGTACACAATATAATTAACACAAACCAACCAAACTTCAATCTATCCCACTTGGTCACAATGCTAGTCTCTCCTTAAAACAAATCTTTAAATTCGAGTTGAATGGTAAACAACGATTAAATGGCGACACGCCTCAACTACATTTTATAATATACACATATGATTTGCCGTTACGACGTACGCATCGTTGATTATACTTCGGCTATGTTATAGTTACGCGAACTAATATATCAAGCCCATAGGAATGAGGGAAATAAAATAATACGTTAGTAATTATCGTTTCAAAAGAAGATGTCCTAAAATGACACATCACGGTGTGATAATGACAATCGAGATCAATATAGTCGATATACAATATGTTAGGAAGCATTATTTACGTATCTAGAGTATCAAACGAGGTTCCCACTCAGTTATTCGAACAATAAATTACTTATCAAGATTGATAATTAGCGGTGAGGCCGAATTCTTAACAAAACCGCATTTTAAATGTACGATAACCACGCATGGACCATTGCTTCGCGTGCAATGCCTCTAAATACCATAGTACATACATACCTAGGATCACAACGTAGTGTTTCCTTGTAATGCAATGTAGCCTGTATGCCAATTACATGCAACCTATAAAATAGTCTTACAAATGTTTGAAAATTACGATATTAAGTACTCGACGTATACAACAATATATCTCAATATATATCATAGTATT
Source organism: Glebionis coronaria (assembly GCA_025667525.1). Taxonomy (NCBI): domain Eukaryota; kingdom Viridiplantae; phylum Streptophyta; class Magnoliopsida; order Asterales; family Asteraceae; genus Glebionis; species Glebionis coronaria. The sequence continues at coordinate 303,950,399 of CM046877.1, forward strand.
TACTTACTAAATACTCGGGTATTCATATTAGTTTTGAGGGATACATCTAAAATATAAAGCAATGATAAAATAAATCTTACCGGAGCCATGCGGAGTAGTTGCGTGCTTTAAAACTTTTTATGACACACCAAAAGTTATAGTTTAGGTTTTTCAAAAATCGACCTAGTTCTCTATAACTTCTGGCTCTAATTACCATTCTATAACACCCCCAAATTACCACGCAGTGGAATGTCCACATTGGGCGTTATTTCATAGCACATCACACACAATAATAGAAAACGACCTCAAAACAGACGTTTAAAATAAACATTAAAGAATCTTTACAACCATTGTCTAAAACATTTCCAACCCAAAATAAAGTTTTTATCAGAGTAGCGTTACTTGTCTCTAAAGATCTCAACCAAACACAATAAGTTTTTACCAAGACATAACAATAAATAATTGATAAAAGGGAAGGAAATCCAAAATTTTAGACCAATAAAGCACCAACTCCCTCCATGCATGCTCCGCTGCTATCAATCTTAATTTCCTGAAACACATGCTTAAAATCATCAACACAACGGTTGAGCGAATCTATAGGTTTATCAAATCATAAGTTGAATACAAGTATTAAAAACCAATCATGACCATTCAATAGCATTGTCGTATACACACTCTATTATTCAAGTATTTCATATTTAGCAAAGCCTAATGATTTTATTTAAGCTCATGACACCGAACCGTTAACTTAATCACCCGCGCCAAAGTGTCGGCATGATCAAAATGAAACCATTGCCCCTCTTAAAGTATTAGTTGCCAGATTTATACCTTATCTCTTATCACAAGTTATCCGTCCGCAGAGGGTACTCAACGTACTAACTCTCGTCTCGGATAGGGTCGTCAACCCCATAGAACTATCAATTGTATAAGCGGATATTTCCAACCCACACAAGGGCAAGACAATAATTAACGGTTCATTAAATTAGGGCCTTTAGCAACAAGGTACTCAATACAATTCAAACAACATTTGGGTCCAAACAATCATTCATGACTTGTGTTCCATTTATTTGAAATAGCATGTATCCCCCTCGCGGGTTAAAATCATTTAAAATCTAGTAAAAAGCAAGGCTATAGACTCACCTTAAGTAGTAATGATAGAAGTAGTAGCGAAGAGGTAGACGAAGACAATCACCGACGATGAGGATGCCCCGGGAAATCAAATACCACACCTAACAAATGAACTCGGAATGAATCAACACCTTTAAGTACCTTCAAGTACTGTATTTACATAATTAAGAACACTCCAAGTTCACATAAACTCACGCCAAAATCCAAACAAGTGATATTTACTAGACACGTTCATTTTTTTACTTTATTAAAACTATTGCTCATTTTACAATTCTGCCGGTACATACCAAATGTACGAGCGGTTTTCCTACACTTAGACATCACCAAAAATTATGAGAAAATTTGTAAAATTCATTTACAACCTGTAGATAGCCCATATTAAATTTCATAAAAAGTTCTCACTTCTAAGACCGACTGCACGTCACATTACTAAACTCAAAATTTCGGACAGTTTTGTACCTTCACGTTGTAAAACCATTTTGACCTTATTAACCAATACCATTTGTGAGTCCAACTCCTAAGTTTAAAAGTAGACTCAAACTATTAAGTTTAGGGCCTGAGATCAGCCTCTAACCATTTTAAGAACTCGACTTATAGTCCCCGAGATTGGACAAAATATCGACAACAATTTCGTATTGTGTCGATACTCATCTCCCGGTACACGAAAATTCAAACTTACATAACTTTTGACTCGGTTGGAGTTAAAAGCTCTACCTTATACCTAATCGAAGCTAGAAAGAAGCTCTAAAACTACATTTTGTAATGAAAACCTGGACTTAGGCTTAAGAACACGAAAAATAGCCTTAAACATTCTGTTTGAAAATGACACTTTCAAAATAACATCTACACTTGTTTTTAATCAATTCCACCAACTCCTATACCCCTAATATCATCAACCAAACATCCTAAACATCCCTAATCACTTGTATGAACATCCTTTAATCAAAATCCATTTTATAAAACTAACTTATAATATAATTAAATTAGTTAAAAATGATAATAACATGAATATAGAACCATACCCATTTGCTAGACAAATCAAAAACACCAAGAACACCAAAACCCCATTTGGCCGTGGGTTTTGAGGTCAAGAACACCAAGAAAATCTTTTCCAATAGCTTTAATATACCAAATGGAGGTTCCTAAACACAATTAAACACAAACCCAATGATTGAATTAGATCAAGTCATAGTATTTTTCAAAATCTATAAAAATTAAATCTTGAAAAAAAAAGTTGTTGCATGTTGGATTTTTATGGTGGGATTTACTAACAATGATGTTATAAACATGGGTCATTGCTTAGATTTTCCAAAAATCAAATTTAGGTGGTGGATTCATGGTGGTGGTATTTGGCCGTGACTTTCAAAGAGAAAAGAGGGTGAAAGAAAATTTTTTTTGATGTAAAAATGAAAGTGTATGTGTTTATCTTTCCCTTTTGTAAAAATGGGAGGGTTAAATTTGACAACTTAGCTTATCTTTTGGCCTCAACATAAAACAAAAGAATGGGATTATGACTAGTAGTCGGTTTTTGAATTTTTGCGGGAGTCGGGATTCATAAAATTACTTTCCAAATGTTAAAACGCACACAAAACGAATGTACATATGGTTCCGACTTGAATTAAAACGTAATAAAAATAAAACTTCGAAAAACTCAAATATCGATCAATCGATAATAAAAGATAAATTCTGGGCATCCGTCGGTATCGTAGTCGTCATCGGTTCTTCTTAAAACGTCAAATATTAAATAAAGCCTCAATCACCGGTTTCAACTTAAACCGTCAGATAATATTACCAACAAAATTTCTTAAAAGTTTGAAAAATATACGTAAATTAGGATTAAATAATGGCGTTGGGTTCAGGGTGTTACATTGTTGATAGAGTTTAAAGTTGGTTAACAACCCACTCCCGCTACGGCTAAAGCGGTTGAGGTTTCTTGTGTTTATTGTGGTGGAGGTCATGATTTCTCCGAGTGCATTACCGCCGGTGGTAACACTTCGAGTGCCTACGCGGCCACGAGAACTTATAACCAAAACGGTCAAGTTACCCGCACTAATCAAATGACTCCACCGGTTTTTCCACCAAATCAAAATGCTAACAATTATCGCAACAATCAAGTTGGTTACCAAGGAAATCAAAGAAACAACTATAAGGGAAACAATTACAACAATGGTAATCAAGGGACTAGTGGTCAAGTGCAAAACCAAAATCAAAACCGTAATTTTCAAAACCCGAGTCAAGGATTTCAAAATGCTTACATTAAAGAGGTTCCAAATGACTTTTTGAATTACGCTACGGCAAATGACAAGATTCTTGAAAATATCAAAGAACAATTGGCTAGTCAAACTAGGGAAACGGCTAAAAACACAAAGGAATTAGCAAATTTTGCTAGGGAAAATGCCAACATGAAAATTGAGTTGAAAAACGATTTTGAAAATCAAATTAGAGGTCAAAACAACAAAATTAGACAAAGTCAATCTAGGCTTGAACAAAGGATTGACCAAAGTGCCGCTAAGCAAGATTTTAAGCTCAATGCTATTTTGGAAGCAATTATGATGAACAAAGCCTCTACTTCGGGTGGTATTCCTAGCAACACCGTGTCAAACCCAAAGGGAGAGATGAAAGTGATTACCACACGTAGTGGTAGACCTTTAAGGAGCCGACTTCTCAACCAATTACTCCACCGGTGGAGGAAATTGAGGAAGAACCCAAGGTGGTGGTAAAAAAGGAGCACGTTACAATCCTACGAAGTACCGCTCAAACCACACCTACGGTCGACCCTTTACCAAGTTTGGAACCCGAGATTGCAAAGGCTATGCCTATGCCCCACCCAACACCACCCTTACCTTACCCATCGAGACGACACAAGGAAAGATTGCAAGAGCGTGACAAATATCAATTTGAGATTTTTGTTAAGATGTTTCGTGATTTGAATTTTAACATAAGTTTTGTCGACGCTTTAATCATGATGCCTCGATTTGCCGCCAACTTTAAGAGTGTGTTGAACGACAAGGAGAAATTGCAAAAATTGTCTAGTTGTTCATCGGTTTATCTTAACCACATTCCTCAAAAATTTGGTGACCCCGGTACATTTTTAATTCCGTGTGGTATTCGAGATATGGAAGAATGCTATGCCTTGGCCGATCTTGGTGCTAGTATCAATTTGATACCTCTTGACATATTTAAGTCGCTCAATCTTCCTAATCTTACCCCTACAAAGATGTCTCTCTAGATGGCCGCTGATTCTACAATTCCCGCATGTGGAATGGCCGAACACGTTTTTGTGAAAGTGGGAAAGTTCTATTATATGGTAGACTTTATCGTAGCCGATATTCCCACGGATCCTCAAGTTCCTCTCATTTTAGGTCGTTCGTTTTTAGATACGTCGAAAGCGGTGTGCATGCTAAGAAAATCACAATACGCTTCAACGACGAGGAACTTGTTATAAACGCAACTCAAAAATCCAAACTTTCTCATGTTTATTCTATCGCGACTATGAACCATGTTGATTTAATCGATGTCGTTTGCGAAGAATTTTCACAGGAAATTTTAGGTTTTATCGATGAAGCACATAGTGGCAATCCCACTATGCTCGATCCAATTCTTGATAATTCAACACCATCTTTCACTCCATTTGAAGGAGGTGGTTTTAGTTTGGAAGAGTTTGATGTAACTTGAACCTCTAACGAAGACCTCTGTTGATGCGAAAGTTGGGGTAGACCGAGCTTAACCCAAATTAGGCTTAATTTGGGGTCTTGTAGACTCCGGCTCTCGCACCAAGTGAAACTTGCTTTAGGACCCTGCGCACTAAACAGACACCGTTAGGCTTACCATGGGTTTGTTATCCACGATTAGACTCCGGCGTGAGAGTAAGTAATCGGTTTGAGTATATTAGTGTTTAGGGTATTGTGTATATCGTACCTTTGTAGAACCGGAGGGGTTCCTTTTATACTCGAGAGAGTCCATGCTGGGCTCCCTGTTCTTGCGGCCTAAGGAAGAGATAATGACTCAAAACAACTTGATCTTAATTATCTAACTAAGGCAAGTGTATATCCCTTTTCCTTAGGCGAATATAGTTATATTCGATCTGATCCTGTCGCACTGCGACGAGGACTTGGGTAAGTAATCAACCTCTTGTACGACAGCAGCTTACCGATCTTTATGGGCTATGTGCGCACATCACGCAAGTATCCAACCCATCTATGATGGGTGCGGGTAGCACCCGTGAGTCGGACTATCCAGCCTGACTAGGGACTATAAGTCATCATGTCCCCCCAGTCTAGTGGTCGCATGTTCCAACCACGACTACTAGACTATTAATCAACAAGGCCCGCTCTCATAGATGCCCAGCGAGAAAGTAAAACCACACATTCATGACAGCAAATAAGCATCCATGTCATATTCCACTATCACAATCCTTTATTGGAAACCATGAAAAGTATTTAATCATGTCAGAAGAAGTAATCAGCGGACACCATAGGATGAACCAAACGTCACAGACACGTGCCATAAGAAGCATCACATCCATAGGGTATATAAATGCAGTCTGATAATCATTTACTTCACTTTTCCAAAAAATCCTTTTCCCTCCATTGTTAAAAGTGTAAAAACCACTACCCGCAACAAAATAGACCACCTTCGCCCTCGCTTAAAACACCCACAAAATCAAAAAATGGTAGCCCAACTATTTGACGTGACATCCCGTATATCCGAACAAGAGCTCTCCCGTTTTACCACCAAATACCACGTTCCTTTAGATCTCCATCCGACTGTGCCAGATCCACAAGCACATATCGGGAGTTTTCCTAACGGAAAAATTGGTATATACACCAGGTTCATTGAGTTTTCCAACAATCGCACACCTCTAAGCCGCTTCCTAATAGACATACTAAATTATTATAGTATAAACCTCTCCCAGCTACATTGTATAGGAGCCACCAAAATCTAAAATTATGAGATAAACTGCCTACTCAAAAATGTTAACCCAACCATAAACCTTTTCCGCGCCTTTTATAGACCCACATGGATGAATGGATGGATAACCTTCGTGAAACGCCGGGAAGAAGTGGACCAACAAGTTCTTATGGATAGACAAGGTTGTGTTCCCCTTTGACCTTGATTTCATCACCCCCGAGACAATGATAAAGGATGACCGCCCCATTGTCGGTTCGTATAACGAGGCAGACGCACAATCAATCAATGTTGACAGGATACCAATGCAAGAATATCCAGAGACACTGATATACGCCCTAGGTATGAGCCATACGCCAATTCTTCCTACCAACCACCTTCCGCAGTACTTAGATGACTTCGACCATGGTAAGAAACCTTCATTTCGTTCACTTCCCATTCTTCTTGTGGTTGTGTCTTTTTATTTGGCTCCCAAAAAAACCATTCCTGCACATATACTTACTCGCCCTTCATATGAATGCAGAGTTAACTTACACACAGCTCGTGAAGCGCGAGAATCCATGCGCCGTGACCATGCGCGCCCGACCCTTCACATTAATCGAGATATCAAACTTTTGGCGCATTGGTCAACGAACGATAGCTCTGGAGATTCCTTCTCCCACACCTTGTGGGAATGCCAAGATGACAACCGCCATAAATGCTACCCCCATCCGAAGCGTACCATGCATCGTAGTGTCTCCGTCAAAGGAAATGAGTCAAGGAGACGAAGAAGAACATGGTGTCGCAGAGGATTCGCACATCAGCCCATCTGCAAAGGACATACCTATGCCAAGTTACAAAAAATTACCGTGCTCCCCTACGCAGCAAATTCCAAGAAGGGGGAGAACATTGCAAACAAGGCCACGTGCTAACTCAACATCATGGGGAGACCCATCAAGGCCACAGGAAAACATACAACTATCAAGGTATCTTCCTGCTCCCTTCTTTAGTATTTCGTAACAATTCGCACAAATAATCATAAGACATCAAATTTACAGCTTTCTTGCTTCTACGACCGAGGCGGACGCAGGTACCTCGAAGTCTACTAGATTTACTCCTCCCTGGCAATGCACTCACTCCTGCGCCCTTTATGGCGCAAACGCTTGTAAGGACTTCCAGCAACACATAACTCCCCCTGGCCGCGCTCAACATTTACACCAGATGTCCGAAGAACTACTAATGAAGGAGCTAGACACAATTGCCGCCCAAGAAGTAACTTTAGCTGCCCACTTGTAGAAGAAGATATACCAGCTGTCCGAGTGTTTAGCACAAGCAAACGAAGAGGTCCGCCAGGTTTTAGAACAGAAAGACCTGAAGCTTGTAAATGTGAAGATCGAATTTTCCCATTTGCACACCGTGTCCAATATAAATGCCGGATCCATCCAATATTTAGAGGATGAAAAATCCTCTCTCTCTTAGTTCCTAGACCGTGAGCGCCGCCTGCGAGCAAAGCAAGAGGACGAAAACTGTTGGGCCATGGAAAAACTAAAAGAAGGCATGAATGCCCTTGCTCTGAATTGAGACAATTTTGTTACTAACTGCCAGAAGGACATGGCCAAGAAGTCGGAAGTTCTGAAGAATATGAGTACGGATTTTGATGAAGAGCTATATTCGCACCTTACCGCAGTGCGCGCTGAGAATCGATGGCTAATAAAACATGGTCTTCCACTTGCTGCAAAAGGTGTTATGAACTTACCCCCTTTTGACAAAGCTATCAAGGATGTATATGATGGCGCGCTACTGCTTGGTTCTAGTCTCGCCATGGAACGCGCTTCCAAAGAAAATTTACTAAGGGGTCCTTTGAAGGGAAATGAGATCTACTCCAAATATGCGCAGGAGATGTTTGACGCTGCTTTCCATAGATTAGAGAGCCTCCCAATGCCAACCATGGATATAATCGAGAAAGGTCGGAACTCCCCATTAGCATGACCATGACAGTCCTTATGCTTCCGAGTGATAGTGCAGACCCAGCTGAAGGAGACCCTGAAACCACTAGCGAACTGAAACTATCCCAACTACAAGTCCCTTTGTACATTTCTGGTACTCTAATATTGGTTCCAATAGAAGATAAATTAAAGCAACACGTGCTTCGTGTCGCCAAAAGAATCACACCTCTACCAAAGGCGCTATCATCGGCCTAGACTTAGCACACCCTATCCGGTTTGACGATGTACCCGTGAGTCTTCCATCCATTGACGTATATTACACTCGTGTGCTTCAATATATGAAAGAGGTACGGGAACATCATGGCACATCGCAGAACCCACAACATCACAGGTTAAATAGGTCGTTGTCCACGAACGAACTTCTATAAAGGCTGTCCTGCCCCACCATATTTATTGTTGTATCTGATACTAACTGATCCTGTAAATTAATAATTTGTTCAATGATAATAGCGTCATGTATCATATCCATGTGTAGTCACATATATATGTGTCCAGGTTCCTACACCTACACCTGAGATGGTGAGGGAGGACACCTGTTAATGAGTACGCCCGTTGGGGTGCGACTCTGCACTTATGGGTGAGTCTAAAAGTCATTACGTATGGTCCTGCCACTACTACCATAAGTAATGTCATTGAAAATGACATGTTTGTTAGGCGTGCACACTGTGCGCATCCATCATAAAGTATGAGGACTGCTATACTCACCACAACGTCTTGTGAAAAGCTACCTAACAAAGGATACCTGATCTGGCGTCGTTGGGTGTGCATCCCACTTACGCGACAAGTCTAATTAGTAGGGTAAACTTATTCCTCTTATTCCACCTGGAAACGTTATTGTACATGTACATCTAAAGTCCCAATATATATTATAGAAATAATACTTGCATGCATGCATTAAAGATGAGAAAGAAAAAACATCAGTTGGACTGCAGAACTAACTAGGAACCGTAGTGTTTTATTCATACCCTTTTTTCAAATGTTTTGAAACAAATAACAAAAACCAAAAAATCGATTAAAAATAAAAAATACATGGATCCTTATTGGGGCTACTAGCAGCCAAGGTATTGGTCCATGCCAACTATGCGATATCTCAAGGAGAATATCGCCCAGAACTCCATTCGTCTCTTAAATCGTTCCTTGTAGATAGCGATTCTACATAGCCATGCACACTTATCCTAGTTTGTGAGAAATCTTTGCTCGCCTGACCACACTGCTTCATGCTTCGTGCTACTGGTGGTACGCCCATACGAAGCCGCTGTTGCTTAGTGAGTGAAGGTATCCTTGTTGCGGGGACAACTAATCCCCTGCGCTGCTGTTGATGGTTACCTTTAGTCGGGAGCAGCGTTACTGCGTGTCGCGCCAGATTTCCAATTGACGTTGCGAAAGAACCTAGAGCACGTCCCAGATTTGAGAATAGTCTCCCTTCTACTGCACCTTTGGTTGAGATTGGGCCAGTAACCCTATTAGATTTCGTCCGCCGTCTTGAGTCCACTTGGCATCTCTGACAACGCGCCACCCTTTTACGCGCATCTTTATGTGCAAATGGCCAAAAGTACCCAGAGCGATTGAATTCTTCCACCATAGCGACCGGGCCGCGAGGACACACTCTTTTATGCGCGGCTTCTACTTCTGCCCGCGCCTAATCTTGTGCTAAGCATTGCAACATCCGACCCTTGCCTGTTTGCCTATACAGTGTCCCTTTGACAATTTGAAAATGCCTAGCTCGTACATGTATCTGTTTAGCCTTCCTTCTGCTGCTTGGCAATTTGTTATGTGACAAAAACTTTCAAATGGGTGTCATCCATGTTGGTGACTCCATATTCGCACTCACATTCTTGTGCAAGATAAAATCGACGAGCACGTGACCAGGAGGCTTGTTCATGTTTATAATGGAAAGTTCATCCATGTCCACTGATATTTCATCTTCCTCTTCTTCAACCCTTCGTATATCAAACTCCGCGAACTGTGCCGTCATGTCTCGTATCTTGTCTGCATACTCGATTATCACCCGTCATCGTGGCTCGCATGACCCATTGACTCTATTTGCCACCAGAGGGTTATAGGTGTAGGCCATCAGGCGCTTTTTGTCCATTCTTAGAGCTAACCTAAGACCTGCTATGAGGGCTTCGAAGTCTGCTTCCATGCTGGTAGTGGGGAAGTCAAACACCAATGCGTACGTTATTTTTATGTAGCCCTGGTTCATGTGGATGAATCCTGCATCTTGCCCCCTTCTTCTGCGAAGCCTGTCGAGAAAAGGACCCATGAGAGTCCTGGCAGCGATTCAGCGCGCAAAGATATGCTTGGCTCCTGGGATTCCTCCGAGACACGCCTCCTTCCGCTCATCTGTGGACTGGGCTCTATATTATGTTGACACCTGTCCGTTTGCTTCCTTTTAGTGCTGGTGCTAGAGGTACTGTTACCTCCTTCGATTGTGTCGATATTACGGATGGTAACTACTCCATTTTGCACTGGGAACTTGAACATACCATGTGCCGTGGAAGGTATTGCGCGCAGTGTCTTTAGCGCCGACTGTCCGATTATCTCGTTGAACGAGGATTGAGAGCGAACAACCATGAAGTCCATCCATACCATAGCTGAGTGTTCTGCGTTCCCAATGGTCACTTGTGTGCAAAGAAGCCCCAGTGGCCGAGTCTTATCACCGCTAAACCCTGTGGGAGTCTGGGCCGTCTCTTCTAATTCCTTCCTTATTTCCCATGGCAACCGTGCGAAGAAATGTTCGTATAATATGCCCGTTACAGATCCCCCATCGACGCACATGCCTTCTATAATGTGGTCGCCGAATGTAACACTCTCAAATTTCATATCGGTACAGCGGAAGAGTCTTTAGAGTGTTACGGGATAGCACAATAACTTTAATCATAGACAACACATAAAAATGGTTGTACAAGGTTTAAAATACATTCATTCGAAATAAAAGTTTTAAGTGTACAACAGGTCCCAAATTATACAGGTCATTAAGTTTACAAAACATAGATCTAATGAACCATTTTATTATTATGTGGGCCATCAGAGTCGATCTCCATCCGAATTACCTTCAAGCACCTGAGATAAAAACATGCAAAAATCATATCAGCGAATGCCGAGTGAATTCATAGAGTTTAATAAAACCGTTATTATAAAACAATCATTTAAATAAGAACACAAGTATAATATTAGAAGTAAGTCCTCGTATTGCTAGTCAGGCAATATATAAAGCAAAGCATACATCTTAAACCGTCCATGAGACCGTAGTCTCAATATTACCATTATAGGTAATATTATTATCGTTATTCATATCGTTATTGGATTACATTGGATTTTATTTGATTGCATTGGATTATTATTAGCCGCTTGACATTGTTACCTTTCTATCACAAACAAAGGGCCGCGAACCCGACAAACAATTTGCCCATCTAAGTTAGCGTGTCATCACAAAAATCACGCTATGTAAATCTTCTCATACATAAATTCGCTTACCAATCAATGTGGTACGACGGGGATCAACCGTCAAGGCGCGAACTGGGGTGATCGTCCCCAAATAGTACTATCATATGCATAAGCGTCTACCAAATCCCGGTAGTTCACAATCCATGCTAATGGGACTTTAAGTGACATAACCTAACTACTAATAATCCTTTTTATCTCTTTTATTGGGTCATAGCATCTTTCGGGTCCATATCATTAAGCATACCATCGAGACTACTTATGTTCTATTTTATCAAAAACTAGCATGTTATCTCCCTCACGGGTTTACAAATCATTTTATAAAACATTTAAAAGATTGCGAGGCTATGAACTCACGTTGATAATGAAAGGCGGATTATCGGCAACGGGCGTGCTTCGATCACAGAAACCTATATAAATAACAACTGGTCTTAGAATTTTGTCCAATGACTTTCTGAAAATAATAATTATGTATACATATGATGATTTTATATATATGATGATGATCAAGTGGGATTGTACATCTTTATTCATTCATTATAGTGTTATGTGTTGGTAACTTTTTATACTAGCTTATCTTGTTTACATGTTTAGGCCCAATAAGCCCATTATAAGCCCATTACATTATATTAGTCCATTTTAAACTTTTAATATTAGTATTATACTTACATGTTAGGCCCAAGTGGGTTAATCCCAATAAGTAAGTTCATAAGTGTTTAGCCAAATTAGTTGGATTAATAGTCCAATAAGGCTAATTTGGCCCGTTAATGTCCATATGTTATAAAGCTCGGATTTTATCGGTTTTTACTTGTAATATGTAATTATATATCAGTATATGATTTATAAAAAGTTTACATTAGACGGGTCCGACCGTCTAAGTTTTAATTGACGAAAACGTTAATTTTACGGTTTTAGCCGAAAAAAAGTAAAAATCATGTTTATAGTTTTATAACTTATAAAACTTATCAAATTACCATTTTATAAAATGTCTCATTTATTTATTATTGTAAATACTTATATAAATGTAATATATAAGTTAGTGAGTTTTAAATTTACATTTTATACTATATTTATTTGAGTGCTATTATAATACTATTATACTTTAATTTCACAAATCTGATTTTTAGTTTCACTTTCACCATTTTTATCATATCTTGAGTTCTACAAGGAGATAGAAGCTCATTTTTGGATGACATAAACTTCATATTATGTGATACAAATAATTTAGTTTTAGCTACTGCTCAATCCAAGTCTAAGTGTCCCTAACAGTCCTCACAAAACAGACTATTCAGATTGGTACATCAATTTTGTTTTGATCATATCTCACTCATTATAATGATTCCATTGCATGGCCAACTCTCACATGTGTACAAGACTTAATACTTACTGTATATTGATTAAACTAGCCATTTTATCAGTTTAACATATGTTTGTTTACTGTTTTTATACAGCCAACTAATTAAGCAAGATTTTAACCTTTTTACATGTGGGTTTCCATCTTTTTACCCATGTTTATCAACACATGATCCCCACACAATATTTTTATCATCATATATCATCATATACATATAAATTAGGAAAGAAAATACATTTTACATTTATAAAAATAACAATGAAAATGGGAAGAATGATCTTGTTTACCAACTAAGACTATAACTTGTCTTTTGAGGACAACACCTTAATGTATACCAAATTTATCTTCAAGATCACCTTTCACCAAGAACACTTGTTGAGAAATCAGCCCTAGGACACAATCAAATAACCTCCTTGGATGTTATAATGATCACCAATCAACAAAGCTTCAAGGGTTCTTCATAATATGTGTAGATAACACAAGATTTATGGTTAAAATTGATCAAAATGGGGTGTTTGGTGATGATATTGGACATCAATGGTAGAGAGAAAGAGAGAGTATGTGTGGTATTGCATGAGATGGAATGTGAGAAATGGTTTAGTGAAAATGGTTTTTATGGTTTTGTTAACTTATTAAGTTAAGTTAACAAGTGTAACAACTTATAACCAAATGTTGACACCTCATGAGGTGTGGTGGAGTTAGTTTAGCCGTCCCATGTGTGGGGTGAGGCAAAACTTGTTTTGTCTCATCCCACTAATTTACGGGTATTCCTCGATTCTAGTTTCCTTGATTTGCGTGCCCTCGAGTCGTTTTACGAAAGACGTTTTTATAAATTATGAATCAACAACACAAAACGAATCTAATAAAAATTGTCTCATCAAAAACGGAGTTCAAAAACGTAAATAAGTAATCCTAAGGTTTCCGGTTTAGTCGTAAAGGACGTTAAGTTATGCACGTAAGCCCAAATTTAAATCCGTAAATTGTGAGTTCATCAACCAACACAAAAATAAGTTTCAAAATATTATACGAGAAAATAATTTACTACCTGAAAATGTTAGATTGCCACAGATTTTCCTTCTAAAAGGGATCAACATCCTCGTGATCCATTTCATTTTGATGTCCGTTTCATATTGAAATCAAAGAGGTGCGGATATTTCTTCCACATTTCATCCTCTCGTTCCCAAGTAAATTCTGGTCCATGCTTTGAATTCCATCCGATCTTGACAATAGGTATCCGACTTTGTTTCAGTTGCTTTACCTTACGATCCATAACCTCTACGGGTTCTTCGATAAAATGAAAATTCTCATATATTCGAACCTTATCCAACGAAATTTTCTCATCACTCACTGCTAAACATTTCTTTAGATTAGATATATGGAATGTGTTGTTAATACCATGAAGTTCTTGGGCTAACTCTAGTTTGTAAGCCACCGGACCTACTCTAGATAAAATCTTAAAGGGTCGAATATAGCGGGGATTCAATTTCCCTCACTTTCCAAATCTTATGACGCCTTTCCATGGCGATACTTTCAACATTACTCGGTCACCCACTTCAAACTCCATCGGTTCAGCCGCACATCCGCGTAACTTTTCTGTCTACTTCGGGCAGTCAACAGCCTATTCTTAATCTGAACTATCATCTCCGTAGTCTCCCGGATCAATTCCGGTCCCGTGAGCTGGGTATCCCCAACTTCACTCCAACATACAGGAGATCTATACTTCCTAGCATATAAAGCTTCAAACAGTGCAGCCGTAATACTAGAATGGTAACCATTGTTATATGAAAACTCTGCTAAAGGCAAATGTTTATCCCAATTCTTACCAAAATCTATCACACAATCTCTCAACATATCTTCCAGTGTTTGTATCGTTCTTTCACTCTGCCCATCAGTCTAGGGGTGATAAGCAGTGCTCATGTCGAGATTCGTTCCCAAAGATCTTTGGAGAGATTTCCAAAAATTCGATGCGAATCTAGGATCTCGATCTGAAATGATCGATACAGGTACTCCATGCTTGCATATAACATTCTCAAGATAAATACGAGTCAGCTTCTCCAGTGAGAACTGCTCTTTAACCGGAATGAAGTGTGCTGATTTGGTCAGTCTGTCGACAATGACCCAAATCGAGTTATATCCAGATGATGTTCTAGGAAGCTTGGTGATAAAGTCCATCGTAATTCGCTCCCACTTCCATTCAGGAATCTTTGGCTGCTGAAGTAGTCCTGATGGCTTTTGATGTTCAGCTTTGACTCTAGCACAAGTCAAGCACTGAAGAACATATATAGCAATATCAGCTTTCATATTCGGCCACCAGTACAACTTCTTCAAATCATGATGCATTTTATCACATCCAGGATGAATGGAATATTTAGATTTATAGGATTCTAACATAATCAAATCTCTTAAGCCTCCAAACTTAGGTATCCACATATGACCTCTTAAGCATTTCACTCCATCAGCTCTAACTTCTAAAGGATCTCCTTCTCCTCAAAACCCTTCATTAACGAAATTTTCTTTCTTACAGTCTTCTATTTGCGCATTTCTAATTTGTTCAGGCAAATTATTGTGCACGATCAAGACGGAGAACGTACCCTGATATGCTCTCTATCTTTTCTGATTAATGCATCGGCAACAACATTTGCTTTTCCTGGGTGATATTTTATATCACAATCATAATCATTTAACAATTCTATCCATCTTCGTTGCCTCATATTCAATTCCTTTTGATCGAGAATATACTGTAGGCTTTTGTGATCGGTGAATACCGTACACTTGGTGCCATACAGATAATGTCTCCACAACCTAAGAGCAAAGACAACAGCTCCTAACTTAAGATCATGAGTAGTATAATTCTCCTCATTCTTCCTTAATTGCCTAGAAGCATAAGCTATTACCTTTTCTCACTGCATTAAAACAGCTCCATAACCTCTAAGAGATGCATCACAATATACTACAAAATCTTCACTTCCGTCGGGTAATGATAGAATTGGCGCACTACATAATTTTTGCTTCAATATCTGAAATGCTCCATCTTCTTCACTTCCCCAAATGAAAGGTTTATTCTTCTGGGTAAGCTTAGTCAAGGGTTTAGCTATTAAAGAAAATTCTTTAATGAATCGCCTATAATAGCCAGCCAATCCTAAGAACTGTCGCACTTCCGTTGGCATTATCGGTGCAGACCAATTCTTAATGGCTTCAACCTTTGCAGGATCAACATGAATTCCATCCTTGTTAATCACATGACCAATTTCACAAAATCTAACCAAAAATCACATTTTGAAAACTTAGCATACAACCTTTCATCCTTTAACAAACTCAAGATAATCCTTATATGTTCTCCATGTTCCTCTTTATTCTTAGAATAGATTAGAATATCGTCGATAAACACAATCACAAATTTGTCCAAGTAGGGTTTGCACACTCGGTTCATTAGATCCATGAAAACTGCAGGCGCATTAGTTAACCCAAATGGCATTACTTGAAGTTCATAGTGTCCATAACGAGTTCTAAATGCAGTTATAGGAATATCTTCTTCACGGACGTAAAGTTGGTGATATCCAGACCGCAAATCTATCTTAGAATACAAACTAGATCCTTGTAGTTGATCAAACAAATCATCAATCCTTGGTAAAGGATATCATTTGTAATCGTCAACTTATTCAGTTCCCTATAATCAATGCACATACGAAAAGATCCATCCTTCTTCTTAACGAACAAGACTAGAGCTCCCCAAGGCGACGATCTCGGTCGAATAAAACCTTTATCAGACAACTCCTTAAGTTGTTCAGATAATTCCTTTAATTCAGAAGGTGCTAATCGGTAAGGCGCACGTGCCACCGGTGCAACACCAGGAATTAAATCGAATCGAAACTCAACTTTCCTTATCGATGGAAGTCCGGGTAAATCTTTAGGAAATACCTCAGGAAATTCACAGATAATAGGTACATCTTCCCATCGTTTCTCCTTAGACTCATTCCCGGTCACTTAAGCTAAGAATAACTCGCAACCGTTCCTGATGTACTTTTGGACTTTAATTGTGACAATCCGTCAATTTATGGTTGATATTTTATTCTTGAATATTATTTAAAAATATTATTTTAATGTAACAATATGAACTCACATATTTTTGGGAAGAAATTTGGATTTACGTCTTGGAGTAGCATCGACTACGTCTAAACCGGAGGATTCTACGTTACGTGCTTACGTTTACATACACCGTCTTTGGTGACAGTCCGACATTTCAGAAAATAAATTTATCCGCGAATATTATTTTAGAGTTTTAAATTTGTGTTGGTTCATAAACTCAAAAATTTACGAGAAGAGATTATGACTTACGATTTTAATTTAACGTCCTTTTCGACTAAACCGGAAACCTTAGGATTACGTATTTACGTTTTTGAACTCCGTTTTTGATGAGACAATTTTTATTGGACTTGTTTTGTGTCGTTGATTCATAATTTATAAAAACGTTTTTCGTGAAACGACCCGAGGGCACGCAAATCGAGGAAACTAGAATCGAGGAATACCCGTAAATTAGTGAGGTGGGACAAAATACATTATCCCACCCCACTAATACACATGGGATGGCACAACATGACACCACATCAAAGATGTGGCATCATGTTAACTTGTAGCTTACAAGTGTAAGCACTAGCTTAACACTTAAGCTAGTTTCTTCCACTCATCCCACAAAAACAACTAGCTACTCATAACCACCATTTCACTCATGCAAACCACTCTCATCCTCCCATTTCTCTCTCAAAAATTCGTCATACTCTCACCCTAAATAACCCATTTAATCTTGATTTAACCATGAAATCATATGTTATTCACACATATGATGAAAACCCATTGAAGTTATGAAGATTGGAGGTGATCTTAACATGTAAAAAGGAGTTTTCAAGGGAGTTTGGGGCTGATTTCTCAAGGAGTTTTCATGAAGAACAAGGGCTGATTTTTGGAGGAATCTATAAATACTTGGTGATCCTAGAAGTGGTGTTGATATCTCATAAGATTGGTTACCCAAAACCATGTCTTGTTCATCCAAAAGCTCATCATTTCATCATCATGGTGGTATAAAGATTGTCCTCCTCAACTTCTTGTTATTTTGATTATGTAAACATGTATTTTATTTCCTATTGTATATGTATATGATGATTATATGATGATAAAAATGTTATGTGGGGATTTGTTGTTGATAAACATGATTAAAAAGGTGAAAAACCATAAGAAACAAGGTTAAAATCTTGGTTAAATTTGTTGGCTGTATAAAACAGTAAAGAAACAGGTCATGGACTGATAAAATGATGAAGTAAAATGGTTTTACAGTAAGCTATGAGTCTTGTACACATGTGAGAGTTGGCCATGCAATGGAATCATTGTAATGAGTGAGATATGATCAAAACAAGTTTAGGGTATAAATCTGAGGTTACTGTTTTGGACGATTTTTAGAAAATATTTAGAAGATGATTCAACAGTAGCTATAGAAGAGTTAAATGTAGCACATATCATGTAGTTTATGTGATAAAAATTTGAGCTTCTATCTCCATATAGAACTCAAGATATGACAGTTTTGGTGAAAGTGAAGATAAAAATCAGATTTTTGGAAATTAAAGAATAATAATATTATATAAGCACTCAAGATTATAATGTATAAAATGTAAAACCAAAACCCACTAACTTATGGATTTTATTTATATAAGTATGTAAAAGGTTAAATAAGTGGACATTTTATAAAAATGGTAACTTGTTAAGTTTTATAAGTTATAAAACTATAAACTTGATTTTTACGACTTTTTCGGCTATCGCCGTAAAATTAACGTTTTTGTTAAATAAAACTTAGATGGTTGGACCCGTCTAATGTAAACTTTATAAAACTTATATACTGATATATAAACATGTATAACAAGTAAAAACCGATAAAACCCGAACTATAGGACATACGGACGTTAACGGACTAAATTAACGTTATTGGACTAACAATACAACAAAAATGGACTAAAACACTTATAAACTTATTATTGGGCTTAACCCATTTGGGCCCAACTTGTAAAGTTTAAGTACTGATAATATAGGTATAAAAGGGATTAAAACAAGTTAAAGTACCTATAATAGGCCTATTGGACCTAAAACACGTAAATAGGTAAAACGAGAAAACTAGTACAAAAGTTATCGACA
Source organism: Glebionis coronaria (assembly GCA_025667525.1). Lineage (NCBI taxonomy): Eukaryota > Viridiplantae > Streptophyta > Magnoliopsida > Asterales > Asteraceae > Glebionis > Glebionis coronaria. The sequence continues at coordinate 303,969,374 of CM046877.1, forward strand.
CATAACACAAAAATGAGTAAATGAGAATATGTAAACCCACTTGATCATCATATATATAAAATCATAATATGTATACATAATTTTTATTTTTATAAAGTCATTGGACATGAGTCTAAGACAAGTATTATTTTTCTAGCCTCGCACTCTTTTAAATGTTTTTATAAATGTTTTATAAACTCGCGAGGGAGATAACATGTTAGTTTTTATAAAAATTAGGACACCATTTGTCCCGATTGTTTGTTTATTGATTTTGGACCCGAATGATTGAATGACCCGATTGTATGACCCGATAAATGATTAAAGGACCCGATAGATGAAATTAAATGGATTATTAAAGTTAGGTTATGTCACTAAAAGTCCCATTAGCATGAATTGTGAACTACCGGGAGTTGGTAGACGCTTATGCATTTAATAGTACTATTTGGGGACGATCACCCCAGTTCGCGCCTTGACGGTTGATCCCCGTCGTGCCACATTGATTGGTAAGCGAATTTATGTATGAGAAGATTTCCATAGCGTGACCTTTGTGACGACACGCTACTTTAGATGGGCAAAATTGGTATCGGGTTAGCTACCCGTTGTTGGTTTAGTAAGGTAACAATGTCATGCGGCTTATAATAATCCAAATCACCGAAATACTATTAGACGCTTTGAATTACGATGTATTGCTGACTAGCAATACAGGGTCATACTACTGATATTATGTTCGTGTTTTGGTTTTCATAACCATACTCATATAACGGTTTTTATTTAACTTTATACAACGTCGTAAGACGTATTGTATGATGTTTTTACGACATTGGCTCGTATAATGATTTTTAAGGCAAATGCCTATATTATGATTTTCGATAAGCATTTGTATAAAATGACTTTGGCTATTTTATGGCCTATTAAAATGATTTGTACAAAATTATTTTCAGTAAAAATTTTATACTGATATTATATTTATGAATTTTATTAAACTCTATGAATTCACTCGGCGTTATCGCTGACCTTTTCTTTTAACATGTTTTGTCTCAGGTACTTGAAGGTAATTCTCGGGAAGACAACAAGAATTCATGGCCCGCACTTAAACAATAATTTCCATTCAAATACTTTGTAAAACTTTGTATGAAACAATATGACTTGGGACCTATGTAACTTTGATTTTTATGAATGGAAATGCTTTATTAATAAACGACGTGATTTTTATGCGTTGTCTATGATGTGAGTAATGTGCTATCCCGTAACACCAACTAGTCTTCCGCTGTACTGAGTTGTATAAATTTGGGGGTGTTACAGTTTGGCATCAGAGCTCTCGTTATAGAGAACGAAAGATTTTTAAAACCAAGGTTTTGAATAAAACATTTCAAAATCTTTTAACTATAAACATTTTTTAAAAATGTCTAAAAGTCTTTTGACTATAACGGTGCCAAAGAATTCCCGAGTTACCGACAAGACCAGACTGAGAAGTGTTATTTTAATATATATATAACTTGGATTATATATATATGATGTAATTTTATTACATGATTGTTTGATGATTATTTTGATATTTATACGAGGTATTTATACGACGTAGATTGTCACAAGGTACCCTAAATCCCCTAGTAAATTAATCGAAGCTATTCTCGTAGGAATTCTAGCTATCCTAGATCTAAACCAAGTTGTGGATATTTATGATCCCAACAAATGGTTGATATTCGTAGAAATGTAGATATTAGTTGATTGTGATATTGAAAAGGCGAGATTAAATCTGATATCGATGTCATGACGATCTTTCCTTATAGAGTGGAATTTGACAAAATGTTACCACCTAGAAAGATGTCATCTGATTCGTTGTCATCCAATTCTTAAATTGAAATCGAAAGGGTGAATGTTGCACTTGAGGCTGTCATTGGAACCATTACCCAAAAGCCTCATGGCACTAGTACCTTTCCGAGAAGTCTAATTGAATGTGTGAGTCATTTTATACTAGCGACTCATTTGATAATTGTTGTTGTAAGAGCTATAGGATTGGAAATTAAGTATTGATTCATATCGAGCTTTTATTGCTCTATTAAGGTTTATGAATAAGATTGAAAGTATTGGAGAATGAAGTAGGATATTGCATTGAGTATAAGTTGATTAAAACTTGAATAAAGTAAAATTAACCCATATAGAATATGAGATTGATAAGAGGAAGTCGTTAAGTTCTGTGATTGAATTATAAGGTTTTAATTGATTGTTGATTCATGTTAAGGGTTGTTCCTAGGCCATTGTCCACTGACGAGGATGCCCAGTGTCCAAGAAATAAATTGAAGAAATCTTCTTCTGAATTGAGACCGATGGATCTTTCGGGACATGTGGAACACCTAATGACTCTTGTAGATTAGTATTCATTGTGGTATCTTTTAAAAATAATCCCTAACTTAACTGAGATATCAGTTGGTAGGATGAGTTCTGAGAATTGTATGACATAGTGACACGTAATGTGTTACGATATAATTTTGACTTGTTTGTGATTAATGAAAAAGACTACCTTTGATTGCTAAATTCTACATGTATTGATGTTATCTATCCTTTATTGCTTCATCCTAATGTTCGCATTAGTGATGCAACCATTGAACAAGTACTCATCTGGATTTGAGTTACGTTGTGGATTATTCTTTTTGAGTGCCATCGAGGTCATGAACCTCATGATTATTTGGCTAAAGCTCATTTCCTATCATATCGTAGTTAGTTCTTGGTGAACAACTTTTCATCACTCTTTTGCAGATCACACATTGTTTTTATGAAGTTAAAACGGTATCCTTTGAGAAAATTTAATTTTCAACACAATAAGGATTATTCAAAGTGAGATTTATGAGTGATTGATATCAAAATGAAGTTGTTTAAGAGACGCTTTGGAAACTTAATTATTTCCATAACAAAGAAAATCTTTGTAAATTTATTCTTGATTCTTATTTAAGAATTAAGCATGAAAATGTTTTTATTATAAACATGATGATAAAATTTTGACGAACTGAGTATTGCATCGTTAATCTTGAAATTGTATATAGTTGCGCGCCTACATACAATTTGGAATGGACTATGCAAGACTGATTAGTAGTCACCATAAAACTAATGAATAAACACTACACTTTCTTTGAAGATTGTGAAAAGATTAAATTTTTATGAAGATCTGCAAGAAGTGAAAAATAGGGACATAGTGTTAGGGACACCTACATATGTGCCCGTAATATCTATTCTTCTGAGTCGAATTTACTCATCTGTGGAAATTGTCTTATTTGACAATTGACAATTCTTTCTTGTCCAATTCTCCCATAGTGAGATTCTTAGGAAAAGTATCTGATTACCGAGTGTTGATACCCGACTGGATGTATCGACGTTCCTATCATTTCTTTTGATTTGATTTCATTTGAATGACCTGGGTAACGATCCAAGGAGCTTTCGAATGCGTACTCAGATTATGAAAACATGGGATATATTCATATTCGTTAAATGTTTTCGTCTGTATCTGATTTGAAATTCTCTCGCATAGATTATGCGTTGACCTTACTCTTTTAATAGTAGTTGTGTATCCATATATCCTTGAATTTGTGAAGGATTATGAGTTATTATTAGTCTTTTGAGAAGTTCACATCTTATCGACGACAATAAAACTAAAAAAAAAAGTTAATAGTGCCAGTAAAATGGATTGATTGATTATGACATGACGACATTGTCTTAATTGACGAGAACTCGAGTAGAATTTCGCTAAAAGATAAGATGTTGACTATCGAAAGTGATCTAAATAATTCTTGATGGATGATTTTATCATGCATTTAGACTTAAAAGTATACCGTGAATGGTTATGAACTAGTTATAGATATTGTAATCTAGAAGAACCTAAAATGAATTTATTAAAAGATGTTTATGTTATCTGAAACTTTAGGAGGTATTATTGATGAATTACCTAGACTTTCGCCATTAAGGCAAGTTGAAATTGGTATTGACTATATTCCCGGTGCTGCACCTGTGGCTTGTGCACTGTACGTCAGCACCATCTGAATTAAAGGAATTACCGTACAACTAAGAAAGTTGCCGGAGAAGATTTTATTATACTAAGCCTGTCATCCTAAAGAGCTATGGTGTTATCATTCCTTATATTTATAGATTACTGTGAACTGAGTAAATTGACAATCGAAAACGATATCCATAACTCGAAATGGAAGATTTGTTCGATCATTTACAAGGTTCTAGCATATGTTTTAAAGATTTGATCCATGGCATGGTTATTATCAACTTCGCATCTACAAAAGAGATTATGTATTCCAATCACTACATCCGGTACTTGTAATGAACATTATGAGTTTCACATGATGTCGTTTGGATTGACTAATACACATGTAGCATTCATAAATTTGGTGAATCACGTGTGTAGGATGTAATTTGATAAATTCATGCTCGTGATCATTAAGGACCATTTATTTGTTTATAAGAATAAGAATGAGTTAATAATTATTTATAGATTGCCCTGGATTGGCCGAACAATGAAAACATGTACTTTGAATATTTAACATACGACTTAAGACTTAATTCTTTACATGATTTAACCGTGTGATTAATAGATAATGGAAGCTATATTGACTTTTCAAAGATTAGAACCATTAACGCTTAGGGATTAAAAACTTAATCGTTTACATAAAATGACCGTTGGATTAATAATGGTAAGATGTATGCATATTGACTCTTCAAAAATTTAGAGCCCTTTTAAGACTTTGAGTTATACCAAAAAGAAAATGGAAATATGTTTTGACAAATGTTATTACAAAGGATTTTTAAGGGATCATCCCTTTATAACCAAAACATTTAACTAAACTTCTGTTTAGGGGTAAATGTTTTTGCATACCTTAGGAAAACTTAAGAAGGAATGAGGAAACCATTTAAACCATAACTTGAAATTTGAAACGATAATTTTTGCCTTTTAACTAAGAAAACTTTGACCAAAATATAAGTAAAGATTTTTCAAACATTTACGAATCTTATTAATTATTTTCGATAAATCAACCAAAAGTCTTGTTAATTAAATTCAAATTTATTTTTGAACATTTTATATAATTGGTCGAACTAAGAAATTTAAAATCTTTACGTTTACATTTCATAAAAATTGAATACTTAATATTTAATTAGTTATAATAATTAGTATTTAATTAATTCTAATAATTATCGACGCTTTAAACGTAGAATTGAGAAAAACTGATATAAAAAAAATGATAGATGAGACGAAACTGAAACTTAGGAAATATAAAGAAAAGTGAACGTAATTACTGACGCATAATATAGAAAGAATATCTGAATGAATTGTGGACATGATAATTACATCATCATAAGAAGTGAATATAGATACCGACGCATTATGTAAAAAGGATAAAGAACCAATTAGGATATATTCCTTAATAATGAAGGTGCAAAATAAATTGCCGAGCAATATAAAAATAAACGATGTATGTAAGAAGGATAATATAAATAATAAAAAGGGTTTCGCGGATAATGTGAACCATTAAAATTGAGAAGCCGATAGCGTTAAATGTTTTAAAGGCCACTTGTGGTTGCCTAAATGTGGAGATTTTGAGATATAGTTATATTGGAATCTTGTAAGTATAAGTATTCTATTTATGTCATTTCTGACTAGAAGTATCTTTGTATGAAGAAGTTGTACTGATGACAATTATGAAGGCAGAAATCGCCTCATACATTAGTAAACGTCTAGCTATTGCAAAGGTCATCACCTGAATTTAATTCGATTTGGGTCATCGTCGACAGACTGACCAAATCTGCTAATATCATTCTCGTTAATGATAAATGCAAAAGAGTTATGTAAACATAATGTGCCTGTATCGAACATCTACATCAAGATCCTCGCTTCGCATCGAATTTCTAGAGATTTGCTCAGAAGTCATTGAGAACGAACCTTGATGAGAGTACTATGTACCACCCCAATCGAAGGGACGAGGTAAAGTAACGATACAAAGTAATATAAGTGCTATTTTATGTTTGAATGAATGACCTTTGGCAATGAACCGTATAATCGTTTTCCTTTGGAGAGATTATCATTGGTAATCATCTTGTTAGGATTGAGATCGAATCTTGTTAGAATCTATATTAGAGCATCTGTAAGCAAGAGTTGAGATGAAGACACCCGACATACACCCATTGTGAGTTGGACATGTCTTTTAGGTTTAAGGTTTCCTATGATGGAGAACCTAACCTTACAAAATACCTAACCCGCGAGATCTGAAATGATTATTGAAATTAGGATTTGATTATTAACTGCCGATAGTGGGCAGGAGGTTAAGTGAATGTGGAATGTAGATCTTGAAGTGCCAAATGGGTAGCGAAGTTATGCCACAATTTTTAACCTTGGAAAAATGAATTCATGATCTGACAAATCATGGGATATAAGTCCCCGTTGTTTGGGACCATTGAGATGATGTGAAAGATTGGTTTGAAAGGCATATAAGCTGGATCTACCCTAGGACTTCAAACTGCGTAAATTATGTTTCGTAAATCGAACTTGATGGAATATCTATCAAGTGAGAATCTGATTGTTCTTAGTAAAGCTTAGATCGGCGAAAAGTTGCATTCATCAGAAACCCGTGAACATCATGGATAGAGAAAGTAAGTCAACATTAAGTCTGATCTTATTCCCGTAGTTATGTTTGATGAAACTCGCGTATTGTAATGAATTGAACTTGTGAGAAAAGACCGAATGTGGAGGAAATACCCACATGGCTTTAACTCTATAAGAAGTGAGTAGTAAGATGATCTTTGAGGACAAAGATCCTGTTTAGGGGTAAATGCTGTGACAATCCGTCAATTTATGGTTGATATTTTATTCTTGAATACTATTTAAAAGCATTATTTTAATGTTACAATATGAACTCACATATTTTTGGGAAGAAATTTGGATTTACGTCTTGGAGTAGCATCGACTACGTCTAAACCGGAGGATTCTACGTTACGTGCTTACGTTTACATACACCGTCTTTGGTGACAGTCCGACATTTCAGAAAATAAATTTATCCGCGAATATTATTTTAGAGTTTTAAATTTGTGTTGGTTCATAAACTCACAAATTTACGAGAAGAGATTAGGACTTACGATTTTAATTTAACGTCCTTTAGACTAAACCGGAAACCTTAGGATTACGTATTTACGTTTTTGAACTCCGTTTTTGATGAGACAATTTTTATTGGACTTGTTTTGTGTCGTTGATTCATAATTTATAAAAACGTTTTTCGTGAAACGACCCGAGGGCACGCAAATCGAGGAAACTAGAATCGAGGAATACCCGTAAATTAGAGAGGTGGGACAAAATACATTATCCCACCCCACTAATACACATGGGATGGCATAACATGACACCACATCAAAGATGTGGCATCATGTTAACTTGTAGCTTACAAGTGTAAGCACTAGCTTAACACTTAAGCTAGTTTCTTCCACTCATCCCACAAAAACAACTAGCTACTCATAACCACCATTTCACTCATGCAAACCACTCTCATCCTCCCATTTCTCTCTCAAAAATTCGTCCTACTCTCACCCTAAATAACCCATTTGATCTTGATTTAACCATGAAATCATATGTTATTCACACATATGATGAAAACCCATTGAAGTTATGAAGATTGGAGGTGATCTTAACATGTAAAAAGGAGTTTTCAAGGGAGTTTGGGGCTGATTTCTCAAGGAGTTTTCATGAAGAACAAGGGCTGATTTTTGGAGGAATCTACAAATACTTGGTGATCCTAGAAGTGGTGTTGATATCTCATAAGATTGGTTACCCAAAACCATGTCTTGTTCATCCAAAAGCTCATCATTTCATCATCATGGTGGTATAAAGATTGTCCTCCTAAACTTCTTGTTATTTTGATTATGTAAACATGTATTTTATTTCCTATTGTATATGTATATGATGATTATATGATGATAAAAATGTTATGTGGGGATTTGTTGTTGATAAACATGATTAAAAAGGTGAAAAACCATAAGAAACAAGGTTAAAATCTTGGTTAAATTTGTTGGCTGTATAAAACAGTAAAGAAACAGGTCATGGACTGATAAAATGATGAAGTAGAATGGATTTACAGTAAGCTATGAGTCTTGTACACATGTGAGAGTTGGCCATGCAATGGAATCATTGTAATGAGTGAGATATGATCAAAACAAGTTTAGGGTATAAATCTGAGGTTACTGTTTTGGACGATTTTTAGAAAATATTTAGAAGATGATCAACAGTAGCTATAGAAGAGTTAAATGTAGCACATATCATGTAGTTTATGTGATAAAAATTTGATCTTCTATCTCCATATAGAACTCAAGATATGGCAGTTTTGGTGAAAGTGAAGATAAAAATCAGATTTTTGGAAATTAAAGAATAATAATATTATATAAGCACTCAAGATTATAATGTATAAAATGTAAAACTAAAACCCACTAACTTATGGATTTTATTTATATAAGTATGTAAAAGGTTAAATAAGTGGACATTTTATAAAAATGGTAACTTGTTAAGTTTTATAAGTTATAAAACTATAAACTTGATTTTTACGACTTTTTCGGCTATCGCCGTAAAATTAACGTTTTTGTTAAATAAAACTTAGATGGTTGGACCCGTCTAATGTAAACTTTATAAAACTTATATACTGATATATAAACATGTATAACAAGTAAAAACCGATAAAACCCGAACTATAGGACATACGGACGTTAACGGACTAAATTAACGTTATTGGACTAACAATACAACAAAAATGGACTAAAACACTTATAAACTTATTATTGGGCTTAACCCATTTGGGCTCAACTTGTAAAGTTTAAGTACTGATAATATAGGTATAAAAGGGATTAAAACAAGTTAAAGTACTTATAATAGGCCTATTGGACCTAAAACACGTAAATAGGTAAAACGAGAAAACTAGTATAAAAGTTATCGACACATAACACAAAAATGAGTAAATGAGAGTATGTAAACCCACTTGATCATCATATATATAAAATCATCATATGTATACATAATTGTTATTTTTATAAAGTCATTGGACATGAGTCTAAGACAAGTATTATTTGTCTAGGTTTCCGTGATTGAAGCCCGTACCGTACGTCCGAATTGCCGATAACCCGCCTTCCCACATCAACGTGAGTTCATAGCCTCGCACTCTTTTAAATGTTTTTATAAATGTTTTATAAACCCGCGAGGGAGATAACATGTTAGTTTTTATAAAAATTAGGACACCATTTGTCCCGATTGTTTGTTTATTGATTTTGGACCCGAATGATTGAATAACCCGATTGTATGACCCGATAAATGATTAAAGGACCCGATAGATGAAATTAAATGGATTATTAAAGTTAGGTTATGTCACTAAAAGTCCCATTAGCATGAATTGTGAACTACCGGGAGTTGGTAGACGCTTATGCATTTAATAGTACTATTTGGGGACGATCACCCCAGTTCGCGCCTTGACGGTTGATCCCCGTTGTGCCACATTGATTGGTAAGCGAATTTATGTATGAGAAGATTTCCATAGCGTGACCTTTGTGACGACACGCTACTTTAGATGGGCAAAATTGGTATCGGGTTAGCTACCCGTTGTTGGTTTAGTAAGGTAACAATGTCATGCGGCTTATAATAAGCCAAATCACCGAAATACTATTAGACGCTTCGAATTACGATGTATTGCCTGACTAGCAATACAGGGTCATACTACTGATATTATGTTCGTGTTTTGGTTTTCATAACCATACTCATATAACGGTTTTTATTTAACTTTATACAACGTCGTAAGACGTATTGTATGATGTTTTTACGACATTGGCTCGTATAATGATTTTTAAGGCAAATGCCTATATTATGATTTTCGATAAGGATTTGTATAAAATGACTTTGGCTATTTTATGGCCTATTAAAATGATTTGTACAAAATTATTTTCAGTAATAATTTTATACTGATATTATATTTATGGATTTTATTAAACTCTATGAATTCACTCGGCGTTATCGCTGACCTTTTCTTTTAACATGTTTTGTCTCAGGTACTTGAAGGTAATTCTCGGGAAGACAACAAGAATTCATGGCCCGCACTTAAACAATAATTTCCATTCAAATACTTTGTAAAACTTTGTATGAAACAATATGACTTGAGACCTATGTAACTTTGATTTTTATGAATGGAAATGCTTTATTAATAAACGACGCGATTTTTATGCGTTGTCTATGATGTGAGTAATGTGCTATCCCGTAACACCAACTAGTCTTCCGCTGTACTGAGTTGTATAAATTTGGGGGTGTTACATTAATACATGAAACGATTTTCAAACGAGATTCACCTCGATTACCATCAATTACTAACGTCCTATTCCTAAGAGGAATCTTAACCTTCTTTTCTCCACATAAAATAGTAGCATTATACAACGACAACCAATCCATACCAATAATAATATCAAAACTACCTAATTCTATCAACTTCAAATCAATCACAAAGGAATAGTTTAAGAGATTTAGAGAGCATCCTTCTAATAGCTTATTAGTTTTCACTAATTTACCATCAGCCAATTCCACCTCGTAACTGGTATTTATCTCAACAGGTCCAATGTCAATAAGGGCACTAAATTTAGTGGATACAAAGCTCCTATCAGCACCCGAGTCAAATAAAGCAACATCATAATGATTATTGAGTAAAAACGTACCAGTAACGACATTCGAATCCTCTTTCTTCACCTCGACTGTTCCAAGTTGATAAGCACCACCCTGGGGGTTTCTTCCAGGTACAATCGCTTTCAACTTAGGGCAATCCGATTTCTTATGACCTTCTTCATTACAGTTGAAGCAAATGATTCCCTTCTTGTACCTTTCAACTTTGTGTCCAAGCTTTCCGCAATTTCGGTACTTCCAACAGTCGCCATCATGCCTCTTGTTGCCACACTTAGGACATCTTTCATCATTGCGTGGTGTGTTGTTGGTAAGAGCATTTTCATTCCTCTTTCTCTGGTTCTGACGGCGATTGAAATTCTTCCTATTATCACCTCTATCTACACAATCGCCATCACCCTTTCTTTTCTCACCAGTACGTGCTTCATCTTCCCTATCCTGAATTATTTGCCCAATTAGTTGGTAAGCCATTCGAACAACATCATCAATGGTCAGTGGTTTCGATGATGCCACGTCCCCCCGGATGTTCTTGGTTAACCCTTTAATATATTGCACAATTCGGATCTCTTCCGTTTCCACCAATCGAGGACACAGAAAGGCCAACTCATGAAATCGGTTTGTGTAGCTATCAATGTCCACACCTTTCATTCTCAGATGAATCAACTCCTGTTCTATGTCACACCCTACCATGGCGGAATATGGGGCAAGACGTATGGATATCATAACATCAATAGCGTGTCAATAGAGATAACTAAATGAAATGGAAATATCATAAATGGTGACACAATGTCATGAAGATATGACAAACAATGCAGGCGTCTAGGTAAGTAGGTAACAGGTCTACCTCTTACCTAAGACATACAATTAACAAATACAAACATATAGGTGTCTACAAAGTATCACTTATTCAAACATAAGTAAATACTAAGAGGAAAGGGTTTCCTCCAATGAAATCCTAAGCCTCCCAGCTAGCCACTCCTATTCTCACGCATAACCACATTCTCACCTGAAAGAGACACTAAAACATGTCAACATAAAGTTGGTGAGAGTCATAGGTTTAGACTCCAACTCCAAATCAATTATAAGATGTGAATAACAACCATTAACAAAAGAACATATGGACAATGTGCTACAATTATGTATTAACAACTAGCATTCAAGATTAACCAATCACCACAAATCCAAGGCTCCAAGCCTTACCAATAACCACAATTCCAAGGCACCAAGCCTTACCAATCACCATGGTCCCATAGGTGCCCATACACATATGAACCAATCCCAAGGCCCCGCCTTGTCAACATCCCCTTGGTACCAAGTCAAACCACAATAACTGAGACGGTACGTGTCCCCCTGATCCAAATCATAAACAGAATCAAAAATCACATAGCAGTTAATCACATAAGTGCACACACAAGTCCATCACAAACCATAATAACATTCACAACATTAGTTACAAAACCATAGAGTGTCTCTTCCATCCCATCTGGAATTCAAATCATAAAAAGACATGGGATTATGAAACTCACCTGAACAAGCTTCTCCAAGTATCCGCGCTCTATCAAAAATCTAAACACACAAACGAATACAATCAAGACATGAACCAAATACCAAAATGGCTCACCAATTTATGATGGATATATTACCTTATCCTACCACTTAACCCCATTTATATGACATATGCATCTCACTACATCCCTCTATAAAGCCCTTAATTTAGTTTAGTTCATAACTCGCCCCGTTAACATTTAACCCAAAAAAGTCCCGTTTTTCATACTTCAAACTATGGGTCGAACACCCCCTTAACCAAAATAACATGCCATGTAAAAGAAACCCTATGCCCTTACATGTGTTAGATAACTCTCACATTTGGACTCAATCTTAAAGCTAATGTTAAGGCCTCCATATATATATATATATATATATATATATATATATATATATATATATATATATATATATATATATATATATATATATATATATATATATATATATATATATATATATATATATATATATATATATATATATATATATATATATATATATATATACTTTTACCTATCCAGAATTTACTGATTTTGAACATATGAAAAGTTTGTTATGATCAGAGGGACTTACCTTAACCCATTTATTTAGCCTTCCTCCAGATCTTTTATTTAACATATAATCTAAGTATCATGTTCGTTTGAAAGTCCAATTATACTCCTAAGTACCCTAAACATTTTAAAACATTTATTTAAACCCGACTAATTTCAAAACTATTTTGACCTCCGACTGTTGTAAACTGTTTTTGACCCAATTCCCTACCTCCAATATATTCCTCATTTCTTGCATCCAAAAGCCAACTCAAATACCTTTTCGGGGATACTTGGTTTGATTAATGAATGTTCCTAGAACTCTAGATATGATCAAAACAATAAGCCTAAAATTATGCCCAGTTTTTAAAAATGATTTTAAACATGATTAAACCCTAATTAATCATACATAACCCTAATTAATACCTAAAAACGATTTTGAATGATAAAAACCCATTAATTACCTCACTAATTACAGGTCCTTAACAAACCCTAATAAAAATTTATAAATCTCAACCCTAATCCATAATATTAGGTTACATATACGTAAATTAAACGTTAATTGACATAGTTTTAGTGTGTACCTTAAACCCTAATTGAATTATTGGGTTTTCTTGCTCCTCCATTGATAGAAACCACTGAGATTAGAGTTATGGAAAGTATAAATTCGTTTTTGGGGCTAAAGGGAGTAATATGGGTAATTAAAGCTAACCAGGAAGCCTAATAGTACTCAAACTGGGCTCCCCTTCCTTTCCTTAAGCAAAATTCGCCTAAAATCAAGTCCAACACTCTATAGCCGACTTTTTTTAATTATATTACTGTAAATTAACTATTAATTATTATTACCTTAAATTTTCTTAATTTATTTCAGCTCCTAAAACCTCCCGAACCTCAAAACCGTAAAACTAGTCAAATTTACGCGTATACCGTAAAAGACGTAAAATATACAGTTTTATAAAATCTTAAAATATGAAATAAACTAATTAACTAAGTCCTAAATGACTTAATACCATCCTGAAAATTACTCCCGTGACTAATTACCTCATCCGAGACCTCTAAATGCTAAACCTTAAATCGTAAAAATACGATTTACTATTATACTTATACGTATACGTAGAACACCAAAATAACACCATTTCATTTCATAGTCACCAATTTGTGAGCTAATGAACATGAAATAACCGTTCCTCGATTTTCTTATGAGTACCATTTACCCATAAACTTTATCCAAACCTCACTCCAAACACACAAAATGAACACATAAGCACATAAAAGCACATATTTGCACAAAACACCCTAAACTATAGTCCAAGTGACGAACCCCAAAACCATGGTTGTCACATCACTCCCTCCTAATAGAAATCTCGTCCCGAGATTTACTCCTTAAGATCAAACACACAAACAACAAATCACATGAGGATACTTGTTCTAAATGAACTCCTCTCATTTCCATGTGTACTTTAGTTCAAGTTTCAAATTACCACATATATTAACCAACACTATTTAAACTCATTCCCAAACTATTGACCTCACAGCCCATAAATCTCACAAATGACTATTTTTAACACAAATACCTAATAACCGCACATGCAAATATGCATTCTCAAACCACATTTCCCAAATCTCAATACATGAAATATATCATGTACACCACTCAATTCCCCAGGTAATTCGATACCCATAAACTACTGGTCCAATCTTTCAAAGATCATAAATGGACCTACAAAACTCGACATCAACCTTTCCTTTTTTTCCTAAACATGGCGCCCGTTACTATAGGTGAAACTTCCTACATAACTTTGTCACTAAACTGTAGTGGTTTCCTCCTTTTTAACATATTATCTCTTGTTTCTCTCGTCCTTTCCACAAACACCATTATTATATTAGCAGCCTCTTTCATAAATTCTAGTTCACAATAGGGGAAACTCACCCTATCCTTCCATATAGTGCCTCAAATAGCATTCATCGACTTCTAGTATGATAACTATCATTATATGAAAACTCAGACATTGCTAACGAGTTTCCCACCTCCCTCTAAATCAGTCACCCAAGCTCTCAACACGACTTCTATACTTGTAGAAATTTCTCACTTCGTCCATCCATTTCCAGTTAGCCGGACATACTCATGTCCAATCATGTTCATCAATCCCTTTAGTATGTACCCCAATCCACTTAAAAATTCCAATTTCCTTACAAAAGTGACCTATGCCGGTCTTTCATATATTCATTAGTTAGTTTTATCAACTGTCATCCAAACCTATGTTACAACTACTTCAATCAAATTTGGATAGCTCATTAGTAGCACCCATACACTTCTTTTCTCACTTTCCTCAATGAAAGATTTTTTTATACCGAAAACTTCCTTTATACCTACACAATGTCTTACCTTCAAGGTCATAGTGCTCCTCATCTTGTCTAAGTTAGACCAAACCCTTCGTCTCTGATGACAAATCACATCTATAACTCTTTATCCATTCGATTATCAATACTAAGCCTTCCAACACATCACATCTATAACTCTTTAGTGCCATTCCCTTTTCCACACTACAAAAATATTAGCATGCTTTGTGCTTTAGTCAAATCATTAGGCTATACCAAAGTTTTACCTTCGGTTCCTATCTCGACCTATTTCATTCATGATTCGCATCTATCCACACTTCCTTCTTCTTCCGCAGCTAATGGCATACATCACGAGGTTATGCTTCACGTCTTTCAAATCATCTATACGTCAAAATTTTCCATATAGCTTCACTTGTTTTCCTCACGACCAGTTCTCCTACTCCATCCTAATAGGGACAAACTAGAGTTTCATGTGATTACATGCTGATCACACTCTCATATTATACCCATATTAGTTTCCATGTGTCTAAACTAAGCCATATTCTAAATTCTTACTCAAGTCTCATACTTCTATTATGACCTTGCACCTAACATGAGGTACTTTCAATCATCATCTTCTAAGAATACTTGGTTCTCTCCTTCCATGGTTCTCCCTAATTCCTACATTATCATGTGCAACCAAAATTTCTCACTCAATTCATCAACTCTATGGAAATCGTTATTTCATTGGATAATGCATAACTGTCTCTTCCAAAGATCCTTCATAAACACCTTCACTAAATTGACCGTATAATAACTTCTCCACGAACTTATTCCGCTCAGCTTCACTACTCATCCTTCGATATTTATTGCCACGAAATTCTATCTTTGTGTAGTCACTCGACTCCCCTTGTTACTCCCACGATCTCTTAATCTCCCATGTTATGTAGTCACTCCATCACGATCTATTGGTTCAGCTCTTTGTAGCTCCACTCCGTTACTCGATATGTCCTTCTTCATCTCGACCATACGGAGATTCCAATCATAGTGCTTGTCACCTTTCCAGTCCTTGCAACTTCTGTGACTCCTTCGAAATCTCTTGCATCCTTCTAGCAGCCGGCACATAGTTCTTTCGGCTCCTTGCTTCACGATGTAGCTCTTCACGCACTCCTTCTCGTCTCCATGATGTTACCTAGGAACTTCACACTACTCAGTAGATTCTAACTTCAACTCATCAACCACAATATTTCTAAAGATACTTCAACCCCTCAATGGCCCACTCTTCCTTACTTGTTGTACTTCACCATTAATCAGCCTCCTACAAATCATTCTTTCACATCCATGTTTTCCTTCACGTATCTACTACTACCTTGCCTCCATAACTATACCAATCCCCTTGCGTGTTATTTGCCCCATCTTTCCATTAGTAGAAACTTTCTACTCTACCCTCACATCTGATAGTACTTTCATCAATCTCCTAATGGTACTTCAACCAACTTCTCATAGCATGACATCTCGTTTCCATGACCAGTCAACTAACTTTACTTACTCCCTTATTCCTGTAACCAATCTAAGTTACAAAACTTCACAAATATTAATCACTCCTTCAACACAACCTTTAAACCAAAATACATCTCTCCATTCTAATATCAAACCATAAGTAATACTACCCAACTCTATCCTCTCATCCTAACATTCCCAAAACTGTATAACTAAATCAACCATGATGTGTACCAAAAGAATTCCAAACAATCATGTCCCAAAATAAAATATAGGGTAAAACGAACCCTAGCCAAAACGACTGAAAACAAAACAATGTAATCCGAAAGATCAATGGAGTGTGCCAACAACAAAAGATAGACTCATCATGATTTGTATTACCAAATTTCAATATATTAGAAAATTTTAAATTTTCATCTCAATTAGTTACTTCACATTAGGACCATATTTTAACACCAATAAATGAAATCATAGTCATATTTTACCATCTTCGTTACTATCAAAGGGCATAACTCAGTTAGTTTACTAAAACTCACTTTATCTATCATCTCCTTTACAAATAAACTCTTCTTTTATCTTCATTATTTTATCCAAGGTATCCACTAGTTAGTATAGTATAACGTTATTCTAACCATTATCTTGTTTACTCACATTAAACTTATTTCACTTTTTATTATGAAACCAATACATGTTTATAAAATATTATGTTTTTATTCATTTTATTCTATATTATAATTATTTTATATAATCCATTTAGGCTTGTTATAACTAACTATTACACGTTTACAAAGTGTGGTGGTATTATTATCATTATTATAATAAAATCTTCCTTTTTACTCTTTCCGTCTATTTAAATACTTCTAAAATTGTAACTCCACTTTTAAGAAAATTATCATAAAATTTCTTTACCCTTTATATGTACTATCACATGTTACTTAGAAAACTAATCCATTCATTGTCAAGATTTTTATTAACTTATTACCAATAAACATAAAGAAAAGATATGTAAGTCAGGAAATCATACCGTACACTTACAAAGTATTTTCAAAATCATTTTCCTTTAATTAGCTAGACTCCTTTGCAAGAAAATTTGGTAGTTCTCATCAATTAAAATACATACCCGAATGTAGACACACTTCAAAAGATTCAAAACTTCGTTGGAACTCCATCAAACTCTAGCACTAATAAACTGTTTAAACACGAGAGGACACTAGGTACATTCAAGTTATAATAACTATTGAACGACCGTATATCATAACATAACATCTACTAGTATATATACCTCCGCATATATATACCTATTAAATCTCCCAAAACATACTCGTTATCATACATGTCAAGTCAATAGATCGCTTCATACACTCGTTTTTTCATACGAGTAATCACCATCTTACCATCTCACCATGCAACAACAAGGCATAAAACCCATCACCAAAACCAACCCATATCGAGTGACCCCATAATCACACAACATGACTATTACTCAAAACATAAAACACAAAAAAAAACATATCATAGGCAACCATTACATAAACCCCTATTGTTTACAAATACCCAAAATAGAGATCTCATCATATACAAGCATTTACTAACCCCTTTTTCATGCAACCATACTTGGAAGTCCATCGGTGTTGTGGCACATATATAATTACGTAGGCCTTCATAATTATATATGTCCCCTTTAACCCATGTACTCCCTCCTATGACGACACTTATAAGAAATTAGTACTACACGGAACACATATATACCACATAAAATACACTCTGTAAATATACCATATAGGTCAAATAAGAACATCTCATACGTCAACCCTAACTTCATTCATAACTCGAGGCTCAAACGCCAAAACAAATCAATAGCAACAAAATATCCAACATTAAAGAAAATGATCATAACAATTCAGGCGGAAATTCGAATCTACTACTAGTCGCAGACTCAACATCGGTACTATCCTATTATTACCTAGCGCACCTCTTCTTCTACGCGACATGGGTAAAACTAAATAAGTTCCTACACTTCCGGTTCATACGTCGCATCAATATAAAATAAATGAATGTACTTACATATACTATATCTCAATAAGTAAGTATGAAAGTAAATAAATATACAAAACGAAATTAACACTTAAGCACTCCATATACTATAATGCACACATACCCCTATGACACCTACATGCATGGACCCTTAAGCTATAGACTAGGCTACTAGACTAGGCAACCTAATTCTCTATAACTATTGTCTCTGATACCATTCTGTCACACCCCATCATGGTGGAATATGGGGCACGGCGTATGGATATCATCACAACAATAGCGTGTCTATAGAGATAACTAAATGAAATGAAAATATCATAAATGGTGACACAATGTCATGATATGATAAACAATGCAGGCATCTAGGTAAGTAGGTAACAGGTCTACCTCTTACCTAAGACATACAATTAACAAATACAAACATATAGGTGTCTACAAAGTATCACTTCTTCAAACATAACTAAATACTAAGAGGAAAGGGTTCCTCCAATGCAATCCTAAGCCTCCCAGCTAGCCACTCCTATTAACACGCTTAACCACATTCTCACCTAAAAGAGACACTAAAACACGTCAACATAAAGTTGGTGAGAGTCATAGGTTTAGACTCCAACTCCAAATCAATTATAAACTATGAATAACAACCATTAACAAAAGAACATATGGACAATGTGCTACAATTATGTATTAACAACTAGCATTCAAGATTAACCAATCACCACAAATCCAAGGCTCCAAGCCTTACCAATAACCACAATTCCAAGCTCCAAGCCTTACCAATCACCATGGTCCCATAGGCGCCCATACACCTATGAACCAATCCCAAGTCCCCGCCTTGTCAACATCCCCTTGGTACCAAGTCAAACCATAATAACTGAGACGGTACGTGTCCCCCGATCCAAATCACAAACACAAACAAAACTCACATAGCAGTTAATCACATAAGTGCACACACAAGTCTATCATAAACCATAAAAACATTCACAGCATTAGTTACAAAACCATGGAGTGTCTCTTCCATCTCATCTGGAATTCAAATCATAAAAAGACATGGGACTATGAAACTCACCTGAACAAGCTTCTCTAAGTATCCGCGCTCTAGCAAAAATCTAAACACACAAACACATACAATCAAGACATGAACCAAATACCAAAATGGCTCACCAATTTATGATGGATATATAACCTTATCCTACCACTTAACCCCATTTATATGACATATGCATATCATTACATCCCTCTATAAAGCCGTTAACTTAGTTTAGTTCATAACTCGCCCCGTTAACATTTAACCCAAAAAAGTCCATTTTTTATACTTCAAACTATGGGTCTAACACCCCCTTAACCAAAATAACAGGCCCTATAAAAGAAACCCTATTCCCTTACATGTGTTAGATAACTCTAAAATTTGGCCTCAATCTTAAAGCTACTGTTAAGGCCTCCATATATATATATATATATATATATATATATATATATATATATATATATATATATATATATATATATATATATATATATATATATATATATATATATATATATATATATATATATATATATATATATATATATATATATATATATATATATATATACTTTTACCTATCCAGAATTTACTGATTTTGAACATATGAAAAGTTTGTTATGATCAGAGGGTCTTACCCTAACCCATTTATTTAGCCCTCCTCCAGATCTTTTATTTAACATATAATCTAAGTATCATGTTCGTTTGAAAGTACAATTATACTCCTAAGTACCCTAAACATCTTAAAACATTAATTTAAACCCGGCTAATTTCAAAACTATTTTGACCTCCGACTGTTGTAAACTGTTTTTGACCCACTTCCCAACCTCTAATTTATTCCTCGTTTCATTCATTCAAAAGACAACTCAAATACCCTTTCAGGGATAGTTGGTTCGATTAATGAATGTTCCTAGAACTATATATATGACAAAACAATAAGCCTAAAATTCTGCCCAGTTTTTAAAAACGATTTTAAACATGATTAAACCCTAATTAATCATACATAACCCTAATTAATACCTAAAAACGATTTCGAATGATAAAAACCCATTAATTACCTCACTAATTACATGTCCTTAACAAACCCTAATAATTATTTATGAATCTCAACCCTAATCCATAATATTAGGTTACATATACGTAAATTAAACGTTAATTGACATAGTTTTAGTGTGTACCTTAAACCCTAATTGAATTATTGGGTTTTCTTGCTCCTCCATTCATAGAAACCACTGAGATTAGAGTTATGGAAAGTATAAATTCGTTTTTGGGGCTAAAGGGAGTAATATGGGTAATTAAAACTAACCAGGAAGCCTAATAGTACTCAAACTGGGCTCCCCTTCCTTTCCTTAAGTAAAATTCGGCCCAAAATCAAGTCCAACACCCTATAGCCGAATTTTTTTAAATTATGTTACTGTAAATTAACTATTAACTATTATTACCTTAAATTCTCTTAATTTATTTTAGCTCCTAAATCCTTCGGAACCTCAAAACCGTAAAACTAGTCAAATTTACGCGTATACCGTAAAAGACGTAAAATATACAGTTTTATAAAAACTCTTGAAATATGAAATAAACTAATTAACTAAGTCCTAAATGACTTAATACCATCCCGGAAAATACTCTCGTGATTAATTACCTCATCCGAGACCTTAAATCGTAAAAATACGATTTACTATTATACTTATACGTATACGTAAAACACCAAAATAACACCATTTCATTTCATAGTCACCAATTTGTGAGCTAATGAACATGAAATAACCGTTCTTCGATTTACATATGAGTACCATTTACCCATAAATGATATCCAAACCTCACTCCAAACACACAAAATAAACACATAAACACATAAAAGCACATATTTGCACAAAACACCCTAAACTATAGTCTAAGTGACGAACCCCAAAACCATGGTTGTCACATTCTAACCTAATGATCACACTACAGGGACAGAACTCCAAAGTCATCCACTTCTTAATTTCAGCCCAAGGAGTAGCATTAGCAGCATCAATACCCATGAAAGCAATTCTCCCGTTCCACCAAGTCAACGCACGACCTTTAAGAGTAGCCATAGCAAAAGTCACCTTATCTTCCTCCTTACACTTACTAATCCGAAACACCGACTCAATCTTCTCAATCCACTGACTTAATCCTACTGCACCTTCAGTTCCATTAAAAGGTAGAGGTTCACACTTCATGAACGTCACATAAGTACAACCACCAACTTCAGGTGCATTAGTTACAAGTCCTCCTACATTTCCTCCAACATTAGCATTCCCATTATTAGCATTCACATTCACATTAGTACCACCAATTCCACTACCTCCAGCTCCACTACCGCCAGCTCAATTTCTAGCATTTTCCATAAATTCAGTCATAGATGCGGTAACTTGCTCCGCAATAATCCTACGTACATCATCCTCAGTCACATCTTCTTGGGCGGCATGGTTCTATAATTTCACAATTTCAAAGTATTAAGCATTTACCAAACAAGGGATTCATATAATATGGATTGAATTCATAATCAAAATACAAATAAGGCAAAATATGGAATTCAAGACAATATACATATTTCATTGGATTTGAAACAAAGGAATTGTCTTAATTACATTCCACATCCAAGTTTCTAGCACTATACATACCCAAAATTCGTGCCAGATCTACTAACGAATAAGTCGGTTCAGTCAAAGTTTCAAAAGGTACAAAAGATACAAAGGTCACTACTAAATATAGACTGGTCTATTGAGAACCGCCAGATGGTCCATCATCCATCGTCTTCGGTATCTTCGCCGGACGATCACAAGACACATCTTCAGCTGGGCGCTTACGAATCACTCCTTTTTCAACCATTTCAACATAAAATCTACTGTTCCAACCAACAAATATGTTCAACTCTTTTTCATCCTTCTCACGCATCGCACGAGCTACACTTAACTGAATCTCCATAGTATTCACCTTTTTCTTCATTTCAGCAAACTCACCACTTTCTAACACAGATAACCTCCTAAAAGCCTCATTCAAACCACGCTCTACATCAGTCAAATCCAAGTTAAGCAATTACCACTCTTTCTCACCAACCTTAGTCTTCGACTCCAAATAAGTAACATGAGTCTGAACAACACCTAATCCAACCTCTATCATACTACTCTGAGCACAGGAAGCATCTAAATCACGTCTCAAGGCCCAAGGTGTAATACCATCAATATGAGTAGCCTCTCGAACCCTAGACGACTCTTCTATCACATGTTTACGAGTATCAATACCATCAGTACCATCAGGTGCATCATCATCCTCTTCATCCTCTGATTCAGAATCAGATTCAGACGATTCAGACAATTCATCTCTAGGTAGCTCAATCTCATAATCAGACCAATAAACTAGAGGGGGTAAGGGCTCACCCTCCGGTTAATCATAAGGGTAAATAAGCTCAGCCTCATCATCATCATGAACCTCATCGTCTATACATATCTCCTCCTCGACATCCTCGTCGTCATCCTCATTATCTACATTATCTATCCCAATCTCATCATCATTCTCAATACCAACATTATCATTCTCATTCTCTACCATATCAACCTGAGGGGCAATCTGATCTCCTAGTCCTATCTCGGGCTCGGGATCCTCAAATGGTTCCTCCTCATCATAATCCATATCCTCATTTACATCATAATCCACTAAGTCTAAATAAGGGTTATCATCTACATTAGGTTCAGAAATAACATGGTTCTCAACAGGAATATTAGGGTCAGTCATGACAATCTGCATTTATATATATCTCGTATTAGCATAAAATAATTATTAAACGTTTACATACTGAAACCACGATATATACATATATATATAAATTAAATTATATATATCAAAATATATATATCTTCTCAATAAGGCTTGTTGGTAACGTCGGACATCTTTGGCACCGTTATAGTCAAAAGATTTTTCAAATATTTTTTCAAATGTTTATAGTTAAAAGATTTTGAAAAGTTTTGTTCAAAACCTTGGTTTTTAAAATCTTTCTTTCTCTATAACGAGAGCTCTGGTACCAAACTGTAACACTCTCAAATTTCATACCGGTACAACGGAAGAGTCTCTAGAGTGGTACGGGATAACACAATAACTCCAATCATAGACAACACATAAAAATGGTTGTACAAGGTTTAACATACATTTATTCGAAATAAAAGTTTTAAGTGTACAACAGGTCCCAAATTATAAAAGTCATTAAGTTTACAAAACATAGATCGAATGAACAATTTTATTATTATGTGGGCCATCAGAGTCGATCTCCATCCGAATTACCTTCAAGCACCTGAGATAAAAACATGCAAAAATCATATCAGCGAATGACGAGTGATTTCATAGAGTTTAATAAAACCATTATATAAAAAAATCATTCAAATCAGAACACAAGTAAAATATCAGAAGTAAGTCCTCGTATTGCTAGTCCGGCAATATATAAAGCAAAGCATACATCTTATACCGTCCATGAGACCGTAGTCTCAATATTACCAGTATAGGTAATATTATTATCGTTATTCATATCGTTATTGGATTACATTGGATTTCATTTGATTGCATTGGATTATTATTAGCCGCATGACATAGTTACCTTACTATCACAAACAACGGTCCGCGAACCCGACAAACAATTTGCCCATCTAAGTTAGCGTGTCGTCACAAAAATCATGCCATGTAAATCTTCTCATACATAAATTCGCTTACCAATCAATGTGGTACGACGGGGATCAACCGTCAAGGCGCGAACTGGGGTGATCGTCCTCAAATAGTACTATCATATGCATAAGCGTCTACCAAATCCCGGTAGTTCACAATTCATGCTAATGGGACTTTAAGTGACATAACCTAACTAATAATAATCCTTTTTATCTCTTTTATTGGGTCATAGCATCATTCGGGTCCATATCATTAAGCATACCGTCGAGACTACTTGTGTTCTATTTTATCAAAAACTAGCATGTTATCTCCCTCGCGGGTTTACAAATCATTTTATAAAATATTTAAAAGAGTGCGAGGCTATGAACTCACGTTGATAATGAAAGGCGGATTATCGGCTACGGGCGTGCTTCGATCACGAAAACCTATATAAATAAAAATCGGTCTTAGACTTTGTAACACCCCCAAATTTATACAACTCAATACAGCGGAAGACTCGTTGGTGTTACGGGATAGCACATTACTCACATCATAGACAACGCATAAAAATCGCGTCGTTTAATAATAAAGCATTTCCATTCATAAATATCAAAGTTACATAGGTCCCAAGTCATTGTATTTAATACAGGTTTTACAAAGCATTTGAATGGAAATAAGTATTTAGGTGCGGGCCATGAATTCTTGTTGTCTTCCCGAGAATTACCTTCAAGTACCTGAGATAAAACATGTTAAAAGAAAAGGTCAGCGATAACGCCGAGTGAATTCATAGAGTTTAATAAATTCCATCAATATAACGTTGGTATAAAATTATTACCAAAAATCATTTCGTACAAATCATTGTAATAGGCCATAAAATAGCCAAGTTCATTTTTATACAAATCTTTATCGAAAATCATAATATAGGCATTTGCCTTAAAAATCATTATACGAACCATTGTCGTTAAAAACATCATATAATACGTTTTATAACGTTGTTTAATCATAAAAACCGTTATATGAATATGGTTATATAAAACCAAAACACGAACATAATATCAATAGTATGACCCCGTATTGCTAGTCAGGCAATACATCGTAATTTGGTACGTATAGCAGTATTTCGTTGATTGGATTATTATAAGCCGCATGACATTGTTACCTTACTAAAACAAACAACAGGTAGCTAACCCGATACCAATTTTGCCCATCTAAAGTAGCGTGTCGTCACAAAGGTCACGCTATGGAAATCTTCTCATACATAAATTCGCTTACCAATCAATGTGGCACGACGGGGATCAACCGTCAAGGCGCGAACTGGGGTGATCGTCCCCAAATAGTACTATTATATGCACAAGCGTCTACCAAATCCCGGTAGTTCACAATTCATGCTAATTGGACTTTTAGTGACATAACCTAACTTTAATAATCCATTTTTATTTCATCTATCGGGTCCTTTAATCATTCATAGGGTCATACAATCGGGTCATTCAATCATTCGGGTCCAAATCAATAAACAAGCAATCGGGACAAATGGTGTCCTATTTTTATAAAAACTAACATGTTATCTCCCTCGCGGGTTTATAAAACATTTATAAAACATTTAAAAGAGTGCGAGGCTATGAACTCACGTTGATGTGGGAAGGTGGGTTATCGGCAATTCGGACGTACGGTACGTGCTTCAATCACGGAAACCTAGACAAATAACACTCGTCTTAGACTTTTGTCCAATGACTTTATAAAAATAACAATTATGTATACATATGATGATTATTTATATATGATGATCAAGTGGGTTTACATATTCTCATTTACTCGTTTTAGTATTATGTGTCGATAACTTTTATACTAGTTTACTAGTTTTACCGATTTACGTGTTTTAGGTCCAATAAACTTATTATAAGTTCTTTAACTTGTATTAATCCATGTTATACTTATATTATCAGTATCTATACTTTACAAGTTGGGACTAAATGGGTTAAGACCAATAATAAGTTTATAAGTGTTTTAGTCCATTTTTGTTGTATTATTAGTCCAATAACGTTAATTTAGTCCGTTAACGTCCGTATGTCCTATAGTTCGGGTCTTATCGGTTTTTACTTGTTATATATGTTTATATATCAGTATATGAATTTTTTAAAGTTTACATTAGACGGGTCCAACCGTCTAAGTTTTATTTAACAAAAACGTTAATTTTACTGTAATAGCCGAAAAAGTCGTAAAAATCATGTTTATAGTTTTCTAACTTATAAAACTTAACAAGTTACCATTTCTATAAAATGTCCACTTATTTAACCTTTTACATACTTATATAAATAAAATCCATAAGTTAGTGGGTTTTTATTTTACATTTTATACAATATAATTTTGAGTGCTTATATAATAATAATAAACATTAATTCTCAAAATCTGATTTTTATTTTCATCTTCACCAAAACTGCCATATCTAGAGTTCTATATGGAGATAGAAGCTCAAATTTTTATCACATAAACTACATGATATGTGCTCCATTTAACTCTACTATAGCTACTGTTGAATCATCTTCTAAGTATTTTCTAAAAATCGTCCAAAACAGTAAACTCAGATTGGTACTCTAAACTTGTTTTGATCATATCTCACTCATTACAATGATTCCATTGCATGGACAACTCTCACATGTGTACAAGACCCATAGCTTACTGTAAATCCATTAATCTATGCCATTTTTATCAGTTCATCATTTGATTCTTTATCAGTTCATCATTTGATTCTTACATCTTTTTAAGCATGTTTATCAACAACAAATCCCCACACAACACTTTTATCATCATATAATCATCATATACATATACAATAGGAAAGAAAATAGATGATTACATAATCAAAATAACAAGAGGATGAGGAGAACAATCTTTATACCACCATGATGATGAAATGATGAGCTTTTGGATGAACAAGACATGGTTTTGGGTAACCAATCTTATGAGATATCAACACCACTTCTAGGATCACCAAGTATTTGTAGATTCCTCCAAAAATCAGCCCTTGTTCTTCATGAAAACTCCTTGAGAAATCAGCCCCAAACTCCCTTGAAAACTCCTTTTTACATGTTAGGATCACCTCCAATCTTCATAACTTCAATGGGTTTTCATCATATGTGTGAATAACATATGATTTCATGGTTAAATCAAGATCAAATGGGTTATTTAGGGTGAGAGTAGGAAGAATTTTTGAGAGAGAAATGGGAGGATGAGAGTGGTTTGCATGAGTGAAAATGGTGGTTATGAGTGGCTAGTTGTTTTTGTGGGATGAGTGGAAGAAACTAGCTTAAGTGTTAAGCTAGTGCTTACAATTGTAAGCTACAAGTTAACATGATGCCACATCTTTGATGTGGTGTCATGTTGTGCCATCCCATGTGTATTAGTGGGGTGGGATAATGTATTTTGTCCCACCTCACTAATTTACGGGTATTCCTCGATTCTAGTTTCCTCGATTTGCGTGCCCTCGGGTCGTTTCACGAAAAACGTTTTTATAAATTATGAATCAACGACACAAAACGAATCCAATAAAAATTGTCTCATCAAAAATGGAGTTCAAAAACGTAAATACATAATCCTAAGGTTTCCGGTTTAGTCGTAAAGGACGTTAAATTAAAATCGTAAGTCCTAATCTCTTCTCGTAAATTTGTGAGTTTATGAACCAACTCAAATTTAAAACTCCAAAATAATATTCATGGATAAATTTATTTTCTGAAATATCGGACTGTCACCAAAGACGGTGTATGTAAACATAAGCACGCAACGTTGAATCCTCCGGTTTAGACGTAGTCGATGCTACTTCAAGACGTAAATCCAAATTACTTCCCAAAAATAAGTGAGTTCATAATGTAACATTAAAATAATGTTTTCAAATAAACATTAAGAATAAAATATCAACCATAAATTGACGGATTGACACAGCATTTACCCCTAAAAAGGATCTTTGTCCTCAAAGATCATCTTACTACTCGCTTCTTATAGAGTTAAAAGCCATGTGGGTATTTCCTCCACATTCGGTCTTTTCTCACAAGTGTAATCCATTATAATACGCGAGTTTCATCAAACATAACTATAGGAATAAGATCAGGCTAAATGTTGACTTACTTTCTCTATCCATGATGTTCACGGGTTTCGGATGAATGTAACTTTTCGCCGATCTAAGCTTTACTAAGAATAATCAGATTTTCACTTGATAGATATTCCATCAAGTTTGATTTACGAAACATAATTCACGTAGTTCTTGAAGTCCTAGGGTAGATCCAGCTTATATTCCTTTCAATCCCAACTTTTACATCATCTCAATGGTCCCATACAACGGGGACTTATATCCCATGATTTGTCAGATCATGAATTCATTTTTCCAAGGTTAAAAATTGTGGCATAACTTCGCTACCCATTTGACACTTCAAGATCTACATTTCATATTCACATAACCTCTTGCCCACTACCGGCTGTCAATAATCAAATCCTAATTTCAACAATCAATTCAGATCTCGCGGGTCGGGAATTTTGTAAGGTTAGGTTCGCCATCATAGGAAACCTTAAACCTAAAAGACATGTCCAACTCACAATGGGTGTATGTCGGGTGTCATCATCTCAACTCTTGCTTACAGATGCTCTAATATTTAGATCCTAACAAGATTCGATCTCAATCCTAATACGATGATTATCAATGGTAATCCTTCCAAAGGGAAGCGATTATACGGTTTATTACCAAAGGTCAATCATTCAAACATAGAACAGCGCTTATAGTATTTTGTATCGTTACTTTACCTCATCCCTTCGATTGGGGTGGTACATAGTACTCTCATCACGGTTCGTTCTCAATGATTTCTGAGCAAATCTCTAGAAATTCGATGCGAAGCGAGGATCTTGATAAAGATATTCGATACAGGCACACTATGTTTACATAATTCTTTTGCATTTATCATTAACAGGAATGATATTAGCAGATTTGGTCAGTCTGTCGACGATGACCCAAATCGAATCAAATTCAGAAGATGACCTTTGCAATAGCTAGACGTTTACTAGTGTATGAGGCGATGTCTGCCTTCATAATTGCCATCAGTACAACTTCTTCAGACAAAGATACTTTTAGTCATAACATGACATAAATAGAATACTTATACTTATAAATTCCTAACATAACTATATCTCACAATCTCCATATTTAGGCAACCACAAGTGGCCTTTAAAACATTTAACACTATTGGCTTCTCAATTTTAATGGTTCACATTAGTCGCGAACCCCTCTTTATTATCTATATTATCCTTTGTACAATCATTGTTTATTTTTATATCGTTCGGCAATTTATTTTGCACCTTCATTATTAAGGAACATGTCCTAATTAGTTCTTTATCTTTTATACATAATGTGTCGGTATTTATATTCACTTCTGATGATGATATAATTATCATGTCCATAATTCACTCAGATATTCTTTCTATATTATGCGTCAGTAATTACATTCACCTTTCTTCATATTTTCTAAGTTTCAGTTTCGTCTTATCTATCATTTTTATCAGTTTTTCTCAATCCGGCGTTTAAAGCGTTGATAATTATTACAATTAATTAAATAATAATTATTAAATTTTTTATGAAACGTAAACGTAAAAATTTCAAATTTCTTAGTTCGACCAATTATATAAAATGTTCAAAAATAATTTGAATTTAATTAACAAGATTCTTGTTGATTTATCGAAAAAAAATTTAATAAGATTTCGTAAATGTTCGAAAAACCTTTGTCTGTACTTTGGTCAAAGTTTTCTTAGTTGAAAAGTAAAAAGTGCCATTTCAAATTTCAAGTCATGGTTTAAATGTTTTCCTCAATCCTTCTTAGGTTGTCTTAAGGTATACACAAACATTTACCCCTAAACAGAAGTTTAGTTAAATGGTTTGTGTATAAGGGAATAGTCCCTTATAAATCATATGTTAAAATATTCGTCAAAACATATTTGCACATTCTTTTTGGTATAACTCAAAGTCTTAAATGACTTCTAAATTTTAGAGAGTCAATTTATATTCCATTATCTATTAATCACACGGTTAAATCAGGTAAATGATTAAGTCTTAAATCTCATGTTAAATATTCAAGGTACAAGTTTTGATTGTTCGGCCAATTCAAGGCAATCTATAAATAATTATTAACTCATTCTTATTCTTAAAAACAAACAAATGATCCTTAATGATCACAAGCATGAATTTATCAAAATACAGCCTACACACGTGATTCACCAAATTTATGAATGCTACATGTGCATTGGTCAATCCAAACGACATCACGTGAAACTCATAATGTTCATTACAAGTACTAGATGTAGTGATTGAAATAGATAATCTTTTTCGCAGATGCGAAGTTGATAATAACCATGCCGAGGATCAAAAACCTTGTAAATGATCGAACAAATCTTCCATTACGAGTTATGGATATCGTTTTCGATTGTCAATTTACTCAGTTCACAGTAATCTATAAATATAAGGAATGATAACACCATAGCTCTTCATGATGACGATCTCGGTAGAATAAAATCTTTCTCCGACAACTCTCTCAGTTGTACGGTAATTCCTTAAATTTAGATGGTGCTGACATACAGTGCACAAGCCACAGGTGCAGCACCGGGAATAGAATCAATACCAATTTCAACTTGCCTTAGTGGCGAAAGTCTAGGTAATTCATCAACAATACCTCCTAAAGTTTCAGATAACGGAAACATCTTTTAATACATTTACTTTAAGTTCTTCAAGATTATAGTATCTACGACTAATTCACAATCATTCACGGTATAATTTCAAGTCTAAATGCAGGATATGGTTATCCAAAAAGAATGATTTAGATCACTTTTGATAATCAACATCTTATCTTTTAGGGGAATTCTACTCGAGTTCCCATCAATTAAGACAATGTCGTCATGTCATAATCAATCAATCCATTCTACTGGCACTATTAACTTTCCAGTTTCTTTACCGTTGATAAGATGTGAACTTCTCAAAAGACTAATAATAACGCATAATCCTTCACAAATTCAAGGATATCTGGAGACATAACTAACCATAAAAGAGTAAGGTCAACGCATAATCTACGCGAGTGAATTTCAAATCAGATACAAACGAAAACATTTAACGAATACGAATATATCCCATGTTTTCATAATTTGAGTACGCATTCAAAAGCTCCTCGGATCGTTACCCAGGTCATTCAAATGAAATCAAATCATAAGAAATGATAAGAACGTCAATACATCCAATCGGGTATCAACACTCGGTAATCAGATACTTTTCCTAAAAATCTTACTACGGGAGAATTGGACAAGAAAGAATTGTCAATTGTCAAATAAGACAATTTCCACAGATGAGTAAATTCAACTCAGAAGAATAGATGCTACAGGCACATATGTAGGTGTCCCTAACACTATGTCCCTATTTTTCACTTCTTGCAGATCTCATAAATTTTAATCTTCCACAATCTTCAAATAAAATGTAGTGTTTATTATTCAGTTTTATGGTGACTACTAATCAGCCTTGCATGGTCCATTTCAAATTGTATGTAGGCGCGCAACTATATACAATTTCAAGATTAACGATGCAATACTCAGTTCGTCAAAATTTTATCATCATGTTTATAATAAAAACATTTTCATGCTTAATTCTTAAATAAGAATCAGAAATATATTTACAAAGATTTTATTTGTTATGAAAACAATTAAGTTTTCCAAGGTGTTTTATAAACAACTTCATTTCGATAACAATCACTTATAAATCTCACTTTGAATAATCCTTATAGTGATGAAAATTAAATTTTCTCAAAGGATAACGTTTTAACTTTATAAAAACAATGTGTGATCTGCAAAAGAGTGATGAAGAGTTGTTCACCAAGAACTAACTTCAATATATCAGGAAATGAGCTTTAGCCAAATAATCATAAGGTTCATGACCTCGATGGCACTCACGAAGAATGATTCACAATGTAACTCAAATCAAGATGAGTACTTGTTCAATGGTTGCATCACTAATGCGAACATTAGGATGAAGCAATAAAAGATAGATAACATCGATACATGTAGAATTTAGCAATCAAAGGTAGTCTTTTTATTAATCACAAACAAGTCAAAATTGTACCGTAACACATTATGTGTCACTATGTCATACAATTCTCAGATCTCATCCTACCAACTGATATCTCAGTTAAGTTAGGGATTCTTAAAAGATACCACAATGAATACTAGTCTACGAGTCATTTGGTGTTCCACATGTCCCGGAAGATCCATCGGTCCCAATTCAGAAGAAGATTTCTTCAATTTATTTCCTGGACACTGGGTATCCTCATTAGTGGACAATGGCCTAGGAACAACCTTTAACACAAACTAACAATCATTTAAAACTTTATAATTCAATCACAAAACTTAACGATTTCCTCTTAACAATTTATTATTCCATATGGGTTAAATTTTACTTTATTCAAATTTCAACCACTTTTATACTCAATTCGATATCCTACTTCATTCTCCAATACTTTCAATCTTTATTCTTAGGCCTTAAAAGGGCAATATAAGCTCATTATGAATAACACTTAATTCCAATCCTATTAGCTCTTACAATAACAATTATCAAATGAGTCATTAATATGAAATGACTTGATCATTCAACTAGACTTCTCGGAAAGGTATTAGTGGCATGAGGCTTTTGGGTAATGGTTCCAATAACAGCCTCAAGTGCAACATTCACCCTTTCGATTTCAATTTAAGAATTGGGTGACAACGAATCAGATGACACCTTTCCAGGTGGTAATGTTTTGTCAAATTCCACTCTATAAGGAAAGATCGTCATGACATCGATATCAGATTTAATCTCGCCAATTCTTTTTTAATATCACAATCAACTAATATCAACATTTCTATGAATATCAACCATTTGTTGGGATCATAAATATCCACAACTTGGTTTAGATCTAGGATAGCTAGAATTCCTATGAGAATAGCTTCGATTAATTTACTAGGGGATTTAGGGTTCCTTGTGACAATCTACGTCGTATAAATACCTCGTATAAATATTAAAATAATCATCAAACAATCATGTAATCAAATTACATCATATATATATATATATATATATATATATATATATATATATATATATATATATATATATATATATATATATATATATATATATATATATATATATATATATATATATATATATATATATATATATATATATATATATATATATATATATATATATATATATGTATATATATAATCCAAGTTTTATATATATATATATATATATATATATATATATATATATATATATATATATATATATATATATATATATATATATATATATATATATATATATTAAAATAACACTTCTCAGTCTGGCCTTGTCGGTAACTCGGGAATTCTTCGGCACCGTTATAGTCAAAAGATTTTTAGACATTTTTAGAAAAATGTTTATAGTTAAAAGATTTTGAAATGTTTTATTCAAAACCTTGGTTTTAAAAATCTTTCGTTCTCTATAACGAGAGCTCTGGTACCAAACTGTAACACCCCCAAATTTATACAACTCAATACAGCGGAAGACTCGTTGGTGTTAAGGGATAGCACATTACTCACATCATAGACAACGCATAAAAATCGCGTCGTTTAATAATAAAGCATTTCCATTCATAAATATCAAAGTTACATAGGTCCCAAGTCATTGTATTTAATACAGGTTTTACAAAGCATTTGAATGGAAATAAGTATTTAGGTGCGGGCCATGAATTCTTGTTGTCTTCCCGAGAATTACCTTCAAGTACCTGAGATAAAACATGTTAAAAGAAAAGGTCAGCGATAACGCCGAGTGAATTCATAGAGTTTAATAAATTCCATCAATATAACGTTGGTATAAAATTATTACCAAAAATCATTTCGTACAAATCATTGTAATAGGCCATAAAATAACCAAGTTCATTTTTATACAAATCTTTATCGAAAATCATAATATAGGCATTTGCCTTAAAAATCATTATACGAACCATTGTCGTTAAAAATATCATATAATACGTTTTATAACGTTGTTTAATCATAAAAACCGTTATATGAATATGGTTATATAAAACCAAAACACGAACATAATATCAATAGTATGACCCCGTATTGCTAGTCAGGCAATACATCGTAATTTGGTACGTATAGCAGTATTTCGTTGATTGGATTATTATAAGCCGCATGACATTGTTACCTTACTAAAACAAACAACGGGTAGCTAACCCGATACCAATTTTTCCCATCTAAAGTAGCGTGTCGTCACAAAGGTCACGCTATGGAAATCTTCTCATACATAAATTCGCTTACCAATCAAAGTGGCACGACGGGGATCAACCGTCAAGGCGCGAACTGGGGTGATCGTCCCCAAATAGTACTATTATATGCACAAGCGTCTACCAAATCCCGGTAGTTCACAATTCATGCTAATGGGACTTTTAGTGACATAACCTAACTTTAATAATCCATTTTTATTTCATCTATCGGGTCCTTTAATCATTCATAGGGTCATACAATCGGGTCATTCAATCATTCGGGTCCAAATCAATAAACAAGCAATCGGGACAAATGGTGTCCTATTTTTATAAAAACTAACATGTTATCTCCCTCGCGGGTTTATAAAACATTTATAAAACATTTAAAAGAGTGCGAGGCTATGAACTCACGTTGATGTGGGAAGGTGGGTTATCGGCAATTCGGACGTACGGTACGTGCTTCAGTCACGGAAACCTAGACAAATAATACTCGTCTTAGACTTTTGTCCAATGACTTTATAAAAATAACAATTATGTATACATATGATGATTATTTATATATGATGATCAAGTGGGTTTACATATTCTCATTTACTCGTTTTAGTGTTATGTGTCGATAACTTTTATACTAGTTTACTAGTTTTACCGATTTACGTGTTTTAGGTCCAATAAACTTATTATAAGTTCTTTAACTTGTATTAATCCATGTTATACTTATATTATCAGTATCTATACTTTACAAGTTGGGCCTAAATGGGTTAAGCCCAATAATAAGTTTATAAGTGTTTTAGTCCATTTTTGTTGTATTATTAGTCCAATAACGTTAATTTAGTCCGTTAACGTCCGTATGTCCTATAGTTCGGGTCTTATCGGTTTTTACTTGTTATATATGTTTATATATCAGTATATGAATTTTATAAAGTTTACATTAGACGGGTCCAACCGTCTAAGTTTTATTTAACAAAAACGTTAATTTACTGTAATAGCCGAAAAAGTCGTAAAAATCATGTTTATAGTTTTCTAACTTATTAAACTTAACAAGTTACCATTTTTATAAAATTTCCACTTATTTAACCTTTTACATACTTATATAAATAAAATCCATAAGTTAGTGGGTTTTTATTTTACATTTTATACAATATAATTTTGAGTGCTTATATAATAATAATAAACATTAATTCTCAAAATCTGATTTTTATTTTCATCTTCACCAAAACTACCATATCTAGAGTTCTATATGGAGATAGAAGCTCCAATTTTTATCACATAAACTACATGATATGTGCTCCATTTAACTCTTCTATAGCTACTGTTGAATCATCTTCTAAGTATTTTCTAAAAATCGTCCAAAACAGTAAACTCAGATTGGTACTCTAAACTTGTTTTGATCATATCTCACTCATTACAATGATTCCATTGCATGGACAACTCTCACATGTGTACAAGACCCATATCTTACTGTAAATCCATTAATCTATGCCATTTTTATCAGTTCATCATTTGATTCTTTACTGTTTTATACAGCCAACAAATTTAAACAAGATTTTAGCCTTGTTTCTTATAGTCTTACATCTTTTTAAGCATGTTTATCAACAACAAATCCCCACACAACACTTTTATCATCATATAATCATCATATACATATACAATAGGAAAGAAAATACATGATTACATAATCAAAATAACAAGAGAATGAGGAGAACAATCTTTATACCACCATGATGATGAAATGATGAGCTTTTGGATGAACAAGACATGGTTTTGGGTAACCAATCTTATGAGATATCAACACCACTTCTAGGATCACCAAGTATTTGTAGATTCCTCCAAAAATCAGCCCTTGTTCTTCATGAAAACTCCTTGAGAAATCAGCCCCAAACTCCCTTGAAAACTCCTTTTTACATGTTAGGATCACCTCCAATCTTCATAACTTCAATGGGTTTTCATCATATGTGTGAATAACATATGATTTCATGGTTAAATCAAGATCAAATGGGTTATTTAGGGTGAGAGTAGGAAGAATTTTTGAGAGAGAAATGGGAGGATGAGAGTGGTTTGCATGAGTGAAAATGGTGGTTATGAGTAGCTAGTTGTTTTTGTGGGATGAGTGGAAGAAACTAGCTTAAGTGTTAAGCTAGTGCTTACACTTGTAAGCTACAAGTTAACATGATGCCACATCTTTGATGTGGTGTCATGTTGTGCCATCCCATGTGTATTAGTGGGATGGGATAATGTATTTTGTCCCACCTTACTAATTTACGGGTATTCCTCGATTCTAGTTTCCTCGATTTGCGTACCCTCGAGCCGTTTCACGAAAAACGTTTTTATAAATTATGAATCAACGACACAAAACGAATCCAATAAAAATTGTCTCATCAAAAATGGAGTTCAAAAACGTAAATACATAATCCTAAGGTTTCCGGTTTAGTCGTAAAGGACGTTAAATTAAAATCGTAAGTCCTAATCTCTTCTCGTAAATTTGTGAGTTTATGAACCAACTCAAATTTAAAACTCCAAAATAATATTCATGGACAAATTTATTTTCTGAAATATCAGACTGTCACCAAAGACGGTGTATGTAAATGTAAGCACACAACGTTGAATCCTCCGGTTTAGACGTAGTCGATGCTACTTCAAGACGTAAATCCAAATTACTTCCCAAAAATAAGTGAGTTCATAATGTAACATTAAAATAATGTTTTTAAATAAACATTGAGAATAAAATATCAACCATAAATTGACGGATTGTCACAGATTTTTGTCCAATGACTTTATGAAAATAACAATTATGTATACATATGATTATTTTATATATATGATGATGATCAAGTGGGATTGTACATCTTTATTCATTCATTATAGTGTTATGTGTTGGTAACTTTTTATACTAGCTTATCTTGTTTACATGTTTAGGCCCAATAAGCCCATTATAAGCCCATTACATTATATTAGTCCATTTTACACTTTTAATATCAGTATTATACTTACATGTTAGGCCCAAGTGGGTTAAGCCCAATAAGTAAGTTCATAAGTATTAGCCAAATTAGTTGGATTAATAGTCCAATAAGGCTAATTTGGCCCGTTAATGTCCATATGTTATAAAGCTCATATTTTATCGGTTTTTAATTTTAATATGTGCTTATATATCAGTATATGAGTAAGAAAAAGTTTACATCAGATGGTTCCGACCGTCTAAGTTTTAATTGACGAAAATGTTAATTTTACGGTTTTAGCCGAAAAGACGTAAAAATCATGTTTATAGTTTTATAACTTATAAAACTTATCAAATTACCATTTTTATAAAATGTCTCATTTATTTATTATTTTACATACTTATATAAATGTAATATATAAGTTAGCGGGTTTTAAATTTACATTGTATACTATATTTATTTGAGTGCTATTATAATACTATTATACTTTAATTTCACAAATCTGAATTTTAGTTTCACGTTTACAATGTTTATCATATCTTGAGTTCTACAAGAAGATAGAAGCTCATTTTTGGATGACATAAACTTCATATTATGTGCTATAAATAACTTAGTTTTA
Organism: Glebionis coronaria; assembly: GCA_025667525.1. NCBI lineage: Eukaryota > Viridiplantae > Streptophyta > Magnoliopsida > Asterales > Asteraceae > Glebionis > Glebionis coronaria. The sequence goes on from CM046877.1 coordinate 304,007,492, forward strand.
GCTATTGCTCAATCGAAGTCTATGTGTCCCTAACAGTCCTCACAAAACAGACTATTCAGATTGATACATCAATTTTGTTTTGATCATATCTCACTCATTATAATGATTCTATTGCATGGACAACTCTCACATGTGTACAAGACTTAATAATTACTGTATATTGATTTAACTATTCCATTTTATCAGTTTAGCATATGGTTGTTTACTGTTTTTATACAGCCAACTAATTAAGCAAGATTTTAACATTTTTACATGTTGTTTTCCATCTTTTTACCCATGTTTATCAACACATGATCCCCACACAGTATTTTTATCATCATATATCATCATATATTTTAATGCAAGTGATGCCTAAAAACATTATTAGTGTTAACTAATCTTTCTTAGTTTTGATCACAACAAACTATACAACACATTTAGTGTAAAACACAAAACGAATTATTTAACTAACACTATCATCAAGGTAATAATCATATCACTAACTTTTCTTAATCTTACTTAGTGATTATCAAAGTGATTATCCTTAAAACTCACTTTTGTTAATATGACAAAAGATTTTTTAATAAACTTTCTTTCTAAGAAAATGTTTTATTAAAATGGAAAATATAAATTTGAAAACGGCATATTCCATATGCCATAAGAATATCATTTGAAGGTTTAAAAAACCTCAGATATTCCTACCTCACTAAAAGACAAAAAAGGGAGCGGACTCTACTGGGCGGTACCTTAAATAGCTAGGCGGTTCCTTAGCGATATGGAACCGCCGGCTAGTTAAGGATCCGCGCCCAACTAGCCGTTGGACTTTGTCTTCTATAAATAGTGGATCAAATCTCATTTTCCAACAAGCCTCTTGGACGTTTTTCTCAGCCTTATTTCTCTTTTCTATAGCATAATAATTGGTAAATGATCACTTAATGTGTTAAGTATGTTTACATATGATTATCCTCTTGATCCCCTCCTTTACCTTGTCCAATGAGAAGATCACTCACTCACTAGTGTTGTGATAAAGATGAATCCATGAATTAGTCATGTTCATCATGTTAGCCTTGTTATTTTTGTTGATCCATTTGTATTTATGAAATACTTGGACTAGTTGTGTTCATCCAAGCTATTTGTGAATACTTGGATTTGTTGTGTACATCCATTGCATATGTGTTTGCTTGGATTTGTGTTGTGTAGATCGAAGCTACATGTGTGTACTTGGATATGTCTAGTTGAGTTGTAATAGATTTGTGTAGTAGTTCTCACTAAACTATAAAGTGATGTGGTTGTGTCCTGTGAGTTCTCACTAAACTTGAATGTGATTAGTATTTGTGTTGTATGAAGTTCTCACTTAGCTTCAAAGTGAAGAGTCGTGAAGATTGGTTCTAGGTTTGGATTAGAACACGACATCTAGCCTTGTGTCGTAAAATGGTGAAGTAGGCAACGTCGTGAAGATTGCTTCTACCTTGAGATTAGAACTCGACATCTAGCCTTGTGTCGTTAAATTGTGAAGTAGGGAACGTTGTGTAGATTGGTCCTAGCTAATGATTAGATCTCGACATTTAGCTTTGTGTCGAAAAATAATGTAAGCGACGATGTAAGGCTTTCTCCGCCAAGAAGGGAGCTTGTGGATATAGCGGAAATCTCGAGTAGGTGTACTCGAGGAGTGGATTAGAAACTAGGATAGAGCCTCGTTTTCGAACCACTATAAATCTTGGTGTCTTGTCACTAGGTTGTCTCTTTCCTTACCCTTTACTTATTTCATTATCATTATACTTACCTATTACCATTTCTAATGCATTTGAATTGAACCTAATCATTATGCAACTTAGCTTAATTCAAAGTAATTTAATTTTGGTGACTAATAGAAGAGAAACTATTCAACCCCCCCTTCTAGTTTCTACAATTGGTATCAGAGCGATGGTCACTCAAGATCTTTGAAGTATATTGTACTTAAAAACTTGGATCGATCCATTGTCTCCTCAAATTTGAAGATCGAGTTGTACTAAAGTTTCTCTTAAAAACTATTTTTTCTTGGAAAAGGTCTTTTAATTGGTAATATTGCATCCTTCTTAGATTAGTAGCCCTTATGCATTTTAGATCTACTCTTGAAGTGTATCTACTAGTTTGCATCTTGCTTTGTGTAGGTACTCATGAAGATCTATCATTTAACCTGTTGTGGATTGAGTTACTTGCACTTGTAGAAGACTCATCTTCATTGATCTTCAACATCTTTGAATGATGATATCAAGATGATTGGGAATGATACTAGTCCTTGAAGAATTAGTACTCATCATAGTCATTGTTGGGCATTGCATTTATTCCTTGATGGATTGCTCTTTGTGGCCAAGGTACGCTTTCGTTCTTCCACACGCCCTTTGATCATTCTTTTGATTATTACTTGATTATGTGCTTGTTCTTGGCATCCTTGCCTTGACATTTGTTTGTGGTTAGTGATTCTTTTCTTTTATCCTCTCAAACCTTCATTGCTTGGATACTTGACTCACTATGGTGATGTAGAGTGAGTTAGTAGTAGCTTAAAGTATCAAGCATGATTTCCATGGTTTGCACCCATACGGTTAGTAGGCCCTTTATGGGAGAGAAAGTGAATCAACACCTTGCTCATATTTTGGTTTAGACTAAGACTATTATTGAAAGTGATCTTAGTCTATGCATCAATAATTGCTTTGTGTTTATTCATTACCAAAGCCGTTTAACGTTTCGTCGGAAAGGCACGTCTTAAACCACTATATATGACAAAAGCTCTTCGTCTCCATAATTTGAAGATTGTTATCAATCCCTTGAGCTTTGATCTTAGTCTTGATTCGCTTCCCTTGACTTCTCTCCACTTTGCTTTTTCGCTACGAGTAGTCGTTTGTCCGTTTCGGTTCTTTTCGATCTCGATTCAACTCGTAATCCTTCATTAAGGCATATTGCTTAGTGTTATGATGATCCAATGATATTCTAATAGGTTTAAGATATATTTTTAAGTATTTTAGAAAACATGGTTTTCAAAATCTTGGCGTGTTTCATTGTCTAGAGGCGGTTCTTTATCTCTGGCGGCTCAAACCCGCGGTTCCTTATCGATAAAGTACCGCGGGCAGTAAAGTTTATCAGAGCGCCAGTTTTATTAAAATAACCTTTTTCAAACCAAACCCTCTCTCTCCCAAAAACACACAGCCGACGAATTCCACCTTTTCCACCATTGTTGAAGCTTCAAAAATCTTCAATCACTCAAATTAATTGATTCCAAGTTGTGGGTTTCACTCATCCTTCATCAAACATCAATTAATTGTAAGTACTTTCTTTCAATTTCATATATTTTGTTCTAGGGTTCATCCTTTCATAATTGGGGATTTTTAAAATTGAAATTGAATTAGAACCTTAATAGGAATATGGGTTGACATGGTTATTTTACTATGATTCCTTAGGTTCATATTCATTAAGATTTCACTAAAACCCACTTGTAGAACAAATCTGAATTTTGGCTAAATGATCTTGGTTAAAAGATGGAATTGAGATGAACCCATGAACAAATAGGTTGTTGCATTGTTAATGCTTACCTAAAAACCTTGTTTTGAAAAACCAATGTTCTACTCCATTGTTGATCCAACATAGTTCATATGTTCTTGGTTAATAATGGAATAGATACATTGTGAACATGAGAATGATATGGATTCAATCCTTTGTTTGTCAAGAAATTGATATAACACATTCTCATATTTTAATTTTTGATCTTATTTTTTTTCATATGAGTGATTGGAAAAATATTTTCTTGTGTTTATTTAGGTACTAATCATGCCTTCACAATACCAAAAGGATAATCAACTTACTAAACAATACATGCCAAACCTTTCCCAAACCTATGCTTCCACTCATCTTCGAAACTCCTTTCCATCCCTTTCTACTCGATGTTTCCATGAGGGTAGAGTTGTTGATGAGGGAATAACGGGTTATGACTATATCCAATCTATGTTTGAGGTTTCGGGGTTTGATTGCTTGCTCAACATAGAAGAAGATATTTACCCCTTGTTTCTTCTTGAATTCTTTAGCACTTACTCCATGTTTGAATACAATGGCGAAATCTTCATTCGATTCTTGTTGAATGATCAAATGATTCAATACTCTCTTGAAAATTTTTGTGAAATTCTTGGTGTGCCATATGAAGGCACTTGTCATTTCACGGATAAATGGAGACTTGATGCTCTCTTGGAATCCTACGATAAACCTCCAAATGACCACACCGAAATTGATCCGGAGTTTATCCTTGACATCATTTTGAAAGAGTGTGATGGAAACGTTGTGAGAAGCCTTCATTATAATGTGCGAAATGTGAATCGCTATGAAGTGCTCTCTAGCGACCTTAAGGATTTTATGGTCCAATGGGCAAATATCCTTAGGGAGAGTGTATTTTTTCTTGGTGGAAACCGAGATCATATCCCGGCTTGTATGATGCATATGTTGAGTTGCATCTTTACATCAACCAAGTACAATTTGGCATTCTATATCGCTCGACGAATAAATTATGCCCTTTCAAAGCCCAAAACAAACCTTCCCTATGCTATGCTTCTTACTCGCCTTTTAAAAAGGGTTTCTCATAACTTTCCCCACCTCGACCTTTCTCGCTTTCACCCGGTTCATCGGGTTAAGTTGCCTATTCAAGAGGTATATGCAAGAAAGCCTAGAAGTGATCGAGGTTCGCGAAAATACGATCATCAAGATACAGATGATGAGGACACCTATATGCCACCAAGTGATGGTGATGGAATAGGTTCTAGTTCTCACTTCAACTCTTCGAGTAATTCCCACCCATCCTCAAACTCATTCGTGGATGGACTTGAAGATTTAGCTCCCCCACCTCATTACTCCTCTAGTGAAGTACCGGAAGATCTCAACATGGAGCATCTCTACCGTGAAAATCTTAGGTCTCGAGGTGAATTGCATGAACATCGGGTTGAATCAAGGAAGGGATTCAACTATTTGGGGAATATGATCGAGGGATTGGGCAAGAAAAGAAGGTGAAGACTGAAGTGTTTCCAAAGAATACATGTTGGTAAACATGTAATGTTGAACAATTTTTATCTTGGATGTGTATTAACTAAATTCTACTTGTTTGGATTATTTGTTATTTATCCTAAATGTTTTCCATTGTGATTATGATTTTCATAGCTTTGTGCATCCTATGTGTTAGTTAGCTTCCTAGATTTTGGTCAGTAGTTAACTTTGGCTTGAAAATCCTTTTGGTAAAAATCTGGGCTAACCAAAGTTTGAAGAAGTACTATTTTTGAACACCACTGGTCGCAGTTCCATATCGACCCGCGGTACCTTATTGATAAGGAACCGCCGCCCCTAGATAAGGAACCACCGGCTACTGTGTCCGACAGAATCTTTTCTTTACACTATTTTCCTTAATCTGTGTAAACCTTGCTTGATTCTTTACAAAAACCTGTACATTTCCTAAACTAGGTTAGCTAAATTCATTGTTCACATAAAATGTTTTTAACCCATTACTAGTTTGGATCATCCCCTCACCCTTTTAAACCCACCTTGTTAGCCATGTTCTTCACACATCAAACCATTCTTCCTTAAACCTTAAACCTCTCATTTCAACCATGGTTTCTACAAGAAGCTCAAACTTATCCAAAACCTCCACCACAAAGAAAAATCTTAAGATTAAGATTAAAATGGCTAATCCTAACTCTTCACCTTTCACACACCCAAGAATGAGATTGTCCCAATTCTCATTTCTTCATCAAACTCACCACCTCTTGCTCCATACAAGACTTCATCAACCCATGGAACCAACCAGTCGCATGGTTCTACCTCCTCTTCATTCAAATCTAGGATGAATGAGCTCTCCTCACCCTTCACTCCAAGTAATCTCTTGGATGTGACTACCCAACCACAACACATCCGAAGCATTCTAATTGTGAATGACTTTGTTGATACCATGGTGACTTCACCATTTACACCTCCAAACTCACCCTTTTCACCCTTGGAGAGCACTCCTCCACACTCACCCACATCACCCTTGGAGAACATACCTCCTCCACCTCCACCTCCCTCAAACACTCCCATTTTGGGTGTTCCACTTCCCTTCTTTATAGGTGATCCTTACTTCCTTGGGTTCCTAGAAGCTCATGGTTCTCATTGTCCATGTTGCCTCTATAATAACTACATCATTCAAAAACATAGGATGGAGATGTTGGGACTTTAAATGAGGTTGCAAGATTTCTTGCTCACCTTGTTTAACATGCCTCCTCCTAGGAGATGAATGTGGATTTTCTTTAAAAATATTTTTCAAGAAAATTCAAGCCAAGAAAGATTACTAATCAAGACCTAGTTTTAAGTCATCTTTAGTTTAGTTAATTGTTTTTTTTTCTATTTCCTTTATGTATCTCTTTCATGAGTGTTTTATGAGAATGAATTATGGTCTTAGCATTGTGTGTTTCTATCTTTATGTGCACATTAATCAACTCTAATTCCAAATTAAAATTGGACCTAAATCTATCACAACCTCTAAAACTTACTAAAATTGGTTCAAAATGTTATCTAAATATTTTGTCACCCTTTATCAAGACATTCTTGGTGAATGTGTTGCTTTTATGCAATGCTAGCATAATTTAGTGCTAATAGAGGTAAAATTCCAAGATTTGCAATTTTTTTGAAAAAGTCTTAGTTTTTCTCAAAACCTTGGAAAATCAAGGTTTCAAGTCCACTACACGCGGCTCCTTAAAGTCGTGCGGTTCCTTAAGTGATAAGGAACCGCCTGTCCCTATAAGGAACCACGGATAGAAAGTAATTTTATGGTTCGTTTTTTGTCTTTCTTCATCACCCTTTTCCCTGTCAAGATTCCCTTTTTACTTAATTTGGCTAAACATTCCTTGACACTTTACATTGGATTTCAAACCTTTGCCTTGTATACTTTCTTCTTATACCCCCACCTTGAGATTTCATTCTCACACCTCAACAATGCCTAACTCTCCCTTCCATAACCTTGACATTTCATTGTCATAAACTTCCTCACCCAAAGCTTCCTCATCCAAGCTTCCCAAGAAACCGAAAATCTCGATTAGACCTATTTGGATCAAGAATAATGAACCCTCTTCATCCAAACCACCCAAGAACCCCACCTTCTCTCCAATCAAGTATTGGAATGTGACCTACTCCATTAACCCCATCACCGGAGAAAAGGAAAATCTCCCCCCACCACCAAAACCTTTTGACACCCCTCAACTCAATGACCTTTAAACCTTCCCAAACCTCACAAGGCATTGTGAAAACATTACCTACCCACTCTCCTCACCACCCCTAAACCCTAGGTGTGATGGCCTTCCCCCATCAACCGAATTTATGTTGCATCATGGATCCTCGTGTGCTTGTTGTCGATTTCAACAAATTGAACTTGCTCATGTGTATGAGAAGTTAAATTTTCTTGAATTCCTCCTCACTCGACCTCCTCTCAAAGTTTTCGTTCCCGTGGACAAAACTTCGAATGATGCATCGTCGTCTTATTTTTCAAACTAAAGGGCTACACTCCCTTGTAGTCAATAAAACTTTAGTTGTTTTAGAGTCATTAATGTTTTTTAAGAAATCTTGGAAAATTATCACTATTAGACTAGCTTATGCATTGTGGTTTATTTTCCGTATCTTTTGCTTTAGATACTCATATTGTTTATATGACTATCTACTTTGTTTGTCTTTTTCATATTTATGTAATATGAAATCTTTGTGTTATGTTTGTTTTCTTTATTTGCTCATTCTCTCTTCCTTTTGAGTTGATCGTGGTTAATATTTATAATTGTTTATGTATGATTCCATCAATTCTAAATTTTAACCCCTTGACAAATTTATGATCTTCATTGGTTGGATGTTTCTTTTCTACCTCCAATCCACCAATTGAACCTTGATTTTGTCATTTACCTCTTTGGACGTACTTAGCAAATACTTGCTTCTAATTTGATATTTCTTCTCCTTCTCCCTCTCAAGTTACTTAGTAGGTAGTGATCATATATACCTTAGCCCGTACACTTGGTGCCCCAAGCAAGGGGGAGCAACCACCAAGGGGAAGCTACTTGCAAAGTCCGGATATCTTCAAAGACTTGTGCTTACCTTTTTGCTACGAAAAAGGGGGAGAAATGATAGTGATAAACTCGTTAATAATTCGATATTTTGTGTTTCTACGTAAATGAGTTTATAGTTTGTCGTAATCAAAAAGGGGAAGATTGTTAATGCAAGTGATGCCTAAAAATATTATTAGTGTTAACTAATCTTTCTTAGTTTTGATCACAACAAACTATACAACACATTTAGTGTAAAACACAAAACGAATTATTTAACTAACACTATCATCAAGGTAATAATCATATCACTAACTTTTCTTAATCATACTTAGTGATCATCAAAGTGATTATCCTTAAAACTCACTTTTGTTAATATGACAAAAGATTTTTTAATAAACTTTCTTTTTAAGAAAATGTTATATTAAAATGAAAAATGTAAATTTGAAAATGGCATATTCCATATGCCATAAGAATATCCTTTGAAGGTTTAAAAAACCTCCGATATTCCTACCTCACTAAAAGACAAAAAAGGGAGCGGACTCTACTGGGCGGTACCTTAAATAGCTAGGCGGTTCCTTAGCGATATGGAACCGCCGGCTGTTAAGGATCCGCGCCCAGCTAGCCGTTGGACTTTGTCTTCTATAAATAGTGGATCAAATCTCATTTTCTAACAAGCCTCTTGGACGTTTTTCTCAGCCCCCTTTCTCTTTTCTATAGCATAATCATTGGTAAATGATCACTTAATGTGTTAAGTATGTTTACATATGATTATCCTCTTGATCCCCTCCTTTATCTTGTCCAATGAGAAGATCACTCACTCACTAGTGTTGTGATAAAGATGAATCCATGAATTAGTCATGTTCATCATGTTAGCCTTTTTATTTTTGTTGATCCATTTGTATTTATGAAATACTTGGACTAGTTGTGTTCATCCAAGCTATTTGTGAATACTTAGATTTGTTGTATACATCCATCGCATATGTGTTTGCTTGGATATGCGTTGTGTAGATCCAAGCTACATGTGTGTACTTGGATATGTCTAGTTGAGTTGTAATAGATTTGTGTAGTAGTTCTCACTAAACTATAAAGTGATGTGTTTGTGTCTTGTGAGTTCTCACTAAACTTGAAAGTGATTAGTAGTTGTGTTGTGTGAAGTTCTCACTTTGCTTCAAAGTGAAGAGTCGTGAAGATTGGTTCTAGGTTTGGATTAGAACTCGACATCTAGCCTTGTGTCGTAAAATGGTGAAGTAGGCAACGTCGTAAAGATTGGTTCTACCTTGATATTAGAACTCGACATCTAGCCTTGTGTCGTTAAATTGTGAATTATGCAATGTTGTGTAGATTGGTCCTAGCTAATGATTAGGTCTCGACATTTAGCTTTGTGTCGAAAAATAATGTAAGCGACGATGTAAGGCTTTCTCCGCCGAGAAGGGAGCTTGTGGATATTGTGGAAATCTCGAGTAGGTGTACTCAAGGGGTGGAGTAGAAACGAGGATAGAGCCTCGTTGTCGAACCACTATAAATCTTGGTGTCTTGTCACTAGGTTGTCTCTTTCTTTACTCTTTACTTATTTCATTATCATTATACTTACCTATTACCATTGCTAATGCATTTGAATTGAACCTAATCACTATGCAACTTAGCTTCAAGTAAAAGATAGTTTTGATACACACTTAATTCAAAGTAATTTAAATTAGGTGACTAATAGAAGAGAAACTATTCAACCCCCCCCCCCCCTTTCTAGTTTCTACAATATACATATACATTAGGAAAGAAAATACATTTTACATTTACAAAAATAACAATGAAAATGGGAAGAATGATCTTGTTTACCAACCAAGACTATAACTTGTATTTTGAGGACAACACCTTGATGTATACCAAATTTATCTTCAAGATCACCTTTCACCAAGAACACTTGTTGAGAAATCGGACACAAGCAAATCACCTCCTTGGATGTTATAATGATCACCAATCAAAAAAGCTTCAAGGGTTCTTCATCATATGTGTAGATAACACAAAATTTATGGTTAAAATTGATCAAAATGGGGTGTTTGGTGATGATATTGGACGACAATGGTAGAGAGAAAGAGAGAGTAGGTGTGGTATTGCATGAGATGGAATGTTAGGAATGGTTTAGTGAAAATGGTTTTGATGGTTTTGTTAACTTATTAAGTTAAGTTAACATGTGTAACAACTTGTAACCAAATGTTGACACCTCATGAGGTGTGGTGGAGTTAGTTTGGCCGTCCCATGTGTGGGGTGAGGCAAAACTTGTTTTGTCTCATCCCACTAATTTATGGGTATTCCTCTATTCTAGTTTCCTTGATTTGCGTGCCCTCGGGTCGTTTTATGAAAAACGTATTTATAAATTATGAATCAATGGCACAAAGCGAATCTAATAAAAATTGTCTCATCAAAAACGGAGTTCAAAAACGTAAATACGTAATCATAAGGTTTCCGGTTTAGTCGTAAAGGACGTTAAATTATGCACGTAAGCCCAAATTTAAATCCGTAAATTGTGAGTTCATCAACCAACACAAAAATAAGTTTCAAAATATTATACGAGAAAATAATTTACTACCTAAAAATGTTAGATTGTCACACCGAAGGTTATGTCAACCGTAAACGAGTCGGCTCTGTAGTCCGTATCCGAAAGGATGGGGAACGCTAATTCCTTATCGTGCAAAAAATCTGCGACCACTCTTCTTTCCATGAAAGATTTTTCCCTCTCTACCATGCATATGGTTATAGGCTTATTTTTTTGTTTCTTTACTTCGACCTTCTTCGCATCAGCGTTCTTTCTCTAATCCCTTATCAGATTGTTCAGCTTTCTTGCCTTTACCAGGCTTTCAATGTGTATTTTCAACTGAATACACTCATCCGTAGCATGCCCTTTATCATCATGGTACTCGCAGTGCTTTGTGTTATCCCGCTTATCCACTAGTCCCATCATTGGGCTAGGATTTGGAAAGTTTGCTCCTTCTGATAAAAATATCTCTCTAGAGGTTTTTTTGCAGCGGGATGAACTTGCTGTTGTTGTTGTTGTTGTTGCGCCCTTGCTTTTCCGCCCCTTGGAAGTCCAACGTGCGACTGATATTTTCCCCATATGTTTGTTTCTTGGGCCTATCTTGGTACCTATAGCCGGACGCCACTTGTCGGCTATCTGTTGTTGCGGTTTCTCCTTGAATAAACGCTCGAACCTTTTTCATTACCCCGTCAAACGTTGTCGGGGTTCTGTCGTTCAACTTTTTTATTAGGTCTGGATTTGTGATGCCTGCGAGGAATCTAAAAATCTTTAGAATTTCCGGGCAATTCATAATCTGGTTGCACTCAGATTTGAAGCATTCTATGAAGTCTTCTAGGATCTCGTTGTGCCTCTCCTTCACTCTTGCAAGTGAAACCGGATTTTTGTCATACTTCTTTTGCTACACATAGTTCCTGTGGAATGCACTTCGAAGTTCTTCAAAACCATGGATGCTCCTTCACGGGAGACGGTCAAACCATGTCCGAGAGTTCCTGATGAGCGTCGAGTTGAACATATGGCACCATACGGCTTCCGGCCATTGCTCTATCCCTGCCTGTGATTTGAATACTTTCAGGTGATCATCCGGATTCGTCGTGCCGTCGTAGGTCTTAACATTAGACGACATGCGTCTTTTCTTGTTATCCCTAAAAGTAGTTATGCGTTCTGAAAATGCGCTTCCTTTTTCTCGACACCATGGCATGGTCCATTGATCTTCACCTTGTATCCTTGGCCTTTTTGGCGCCCTGCGGTGTTTTCTTTCGTAGTCACAGAAGTCAGACTCCTCGGTGGATGAAGGAGAGGCCCTTTTATGGCGGGGGTTGCGGTCTCTATGACTAGAGTCCGAGGAACCTTCCATTAACGAATTCCGCCTGCGCCTCCTTTCAGTGCTCTTACTCCTTTCCTGAACTCGCAGATCCTGGGATTCATCCTCTTCTAAGGGGCCTAGCCTTTTTAAGAAACTTTGTCTACCAATAGGGTTAGGTCCTAGTCTGTCCTTCACACTTGTGCGCCGGTGGTCATTGACTGGTGTCATGAAACCATCCTCTTCTCCTGAGTCCCTGGAGCTATCTGAGGACGATGCGTCCTCAATGAGAGGCGCATCCGAAGTGGATGCTGGGATCTCAATCACTCTCTACCTCCTTTTCTTTTCCTTTCTAGCTTCCTTACTGGATCTTGAGCCTCCCTTACACTTGAATTCTTTATCGAAGTCTAAACTGATCCGAAGGTCTCTTGCAAGATTCGCCCTCATTTGCGACCTCATGAGTGGGATTAGCGCCTCATAGTTTTTTGCGACATAGTCGCTCATACTTTGCTTCGCCGCAGGGGAACCACTCGCGGATCTGTCACATCCCTTGCGTCTAGAGTCTCCTTGCGACCTTGATTAGGGATTTCCTAAGAGGATGATGTGGTTCCGACCGTCTGTAGGGTCGGAGTGACCAGCAAAGAGAAAGATACTTGCAGTCCTTTCCCTCCACGACTTGGGTTATTGGGCTCAAGGCTTGAGTAAGTACCTGTTGTCTTCTTGGCTCCACCTTTGGGTGGGGGCGGTTTTGTGCCATTATTCGTCATTGGCTAGAGTTTAGTTTAGGTCCCATGGATGGTGCCAACTTGTTGATGCAAAAGTTGGGGTAGACCGAGCTACCCAAATTAGGCTTAATTTGGGGTCTTGTGGACTCCGGCTCTCACACCAAGTGAAACTTGCTTTAGGACCCTGCACACACTAAACATACACCGTTAGCTTACCGTGGGTTTGTTACCCACGATTAGAATCCGGCGTGAGAGTAAGTAATCGGTTTGAGTATATTAGTGTTTAGGGTATTGTGTATATCGTACCTTTGTGGAACCGGAGGGGTTCCTTTTATACTCGGGAGAGTCCAGGCTGGGCTCCCTGTTCTTGCGGCTTAAGGAAGAGATAATGACTCAAAACAGCTTGATCTTCATTATCTAACTAAGGCAAGTGAATATCCCTTTTCCTTTGGCGAATATAGTTATATTCGATCTAATCCTGTCGCACTACGACGAGGACTTGGGTAAGTAATCAACCTCTTATGTGACAGCGGTTTACCAGGCTTTATGGGCTATGTGCGCACATCGCACAAGTTTCCAACCCATCTATGATGGATGCGGGTAGCACCCGTGAGCCCAACTATCCAGACCGACTAGGGATTATACGTCATCAACCTCGATAACACAAATCTTCAATCGAGGAACCACCAATCCTCGAGTTGAAAAATCTTCCTCCTCATCCTGAATACGTATTCTTGGAAGGAGACGATAAGTTGTCGCTTATTATTGCGAAGGATCTTTCGGATGATGAAAAAACCGCACTTATCGATGTCTTGAAGGCTCACAAAGCGGCAATTGCGTGGAAATTATCCGACATTAAGGGTATCGACCCAAAATTTTGTACCCAAAAGATTTTAATGGAGGAGGACTACAAGCCCGCAATTCAATGTCAAAGAAGGGTAAACCTCAAAATTCATGATGTCATAAAAAAAGATGTCCTTAAACTCCTTGACGCGGGAATGATGTACCCTATATATCTGATAGCCCTTGGGTGAGCCCCGTTCATTGTGTTCTTAAAAAGGGAGGAATGACCGTTGTGCCAAACGATGACGACGAGTTAATTCCAACTCGACTCGTGACAGGTTGGAGGGTGTGTATTGACTATCGTAAGTTAAATGACGCCACTCGTAAAGACCATTTTCCCTCTCCCTTCATGGATCAAATGTTGGGGCGTCTTGCGGGAAACGATTTCTATTACTTTTTAGATGGTTTTTCCGGTTACTTTTAAATCCCCATCGATCCTCGTGATCAAGAAAAAACTACGTTTACGTGTCCATATGGAACGTTTGCCTATTGTAGAATACCATTCGGACTTTGCAATGCACCGGGAACCTTTCAAAGGTGCACGATGGCTATTTTTAATGATATGATCGAGAAGACGATGGAAGTCTTCATGGATGACTTTTTCGTGTTTGGTAGTTCGTTCACTTCGTGTTTAGGAAATATGGAGAAAATGTTGAAACGTTGTGAGGAAACCAACCTTGTGCTCAATTGGGAAAAATGTCATTTTATGTGTAAAGAGGGAATCGTCTTAGGGCACAAGGTCTCGAAAGCGGGATTTGAGGTAGACAAAGCTAAGATAGACGTCATCGCTAAATTACCTCATCCCAAAACCGTTAAGGGAGTTAGGAGTTTCCTAGACCACGTGGGCTTTTATCGTCGATTCATCAAAGACTTTTCAAAGATATCTCGACCCATTGCACACCTCCTCGAAAAAGATGCTCCTTTCGTCTTTAACGAAGATTGTGTACGAGCCTTTGAAATTCTTAAAAGGAAACTTACCGAAGCTCCCATTCTTGTTGCTCCCAATTGGAACCTTCCCTTTGAACTAATGTGTACTACTAGTGATTACGCTATTGGGGCCGTTTTGGGGAAACGTCATGATAAGCACTTCTTGCCTATTCACATGCTAGTAAGACGATGACCGAGGCTCAACTTAAATACACCACACCGGAAAAGGAATTACTTGTCGTGGTGTATGCATTTGAGAAATTCCGACCTTACATCGTCTTGACCAAAAGAATAGTGTATACGGATCATTCGGCTATCAAGTACCTCTTTTCTAAGCTTGATACAAAGCCGAGATTGCTTCGTTGGATTCTCCTCCTGCAAGAATTTGATGTCACCATAAAAGACAAAAAGGGAGTCGAGAATCTTGCGGCCGATCACCTCTATCGTTTGGAAGATCCTCACCAAAGTATGTACGAGAACAGGGAAATCACCGAAACATTTCCAAGGATGATTATACTACCCAATGGTTTGCGGATATTGCAAATTACCATGCGGGCAACTTCATCATTAAGGGTATGACGACTCAACAAAAACAAAAATTCTTTCGTGACCTCAAGTTCTACTTTTGGGACGACCCTTATCTATTTCGGACTTGTGCGGATCAAATTATTCGATGTTGTGTGTTTGGCACCGAAGCTACTAACATCCTTATAGCTTGTCACGAGGGACCTACGGGTGGTCACCAAGGTGCTAATATCACATCGAAGAAGGTCTTGATACCGGTTTCTTTTGGCCTACTATTTACCGAGATACGCACGCACTTGTCAAGTCGTGTGACTCTTTCCAACGTCAAGGAAAAGCCTCACAAAACGATGAAATGCCACAAAATAACATCCAAGTGTGTGAGATCTTTGACGTGTGGGGCATTGATTTTATGGGGCCGTTCCCATCATCTCATGGTAATAAGTACATCCTTGTCGCCGTGGACTACCTATCAGAGTAGGTGGAAGCTAAGGCTTTGCCCATGAACAATGCTCGTGTGGTAGTCAAGTTCATGAAACAACTGTTCTCTCGGTTTGGAACCCCTCGTGCTATCATAAGCGATCGTGGAACCCATTTTTGTAATGACCAATTTGAAAAGGTTCTAAAGAAATATTGGGTTACACATCGGCTTTCTACGGCTTATCACCCACAAACGAGTGGGCAAGTCGAGGTTTCAAACCAAGCTTTGAAGATAATTTTGGAGAGGTCGATAGGAGATGTTAATGCAATAATGCCTAAAAACGTTACTTGTATTTTTCGGTCTCACTTAGTTTTGATTACGACAATATGTAAAAACAAGCATTTACGAAAACAACGAAAAACGAATTCTTGAGTTCGAGTATTTTTCATTTTACCCATTTTAACTTAAGGTATGAATAAACAAGTACGAACCTTAATCAAGTGATCAAGTGATTTAATCTTTTCTTAAAACACACTTTTTATTAAGTGTGACAAGTTTTTTTAAACTTTCTTTTTAAGAAAATGTTTTATTAAATTAAATATTTGAAAATTTGAAAATCAAGATATTTTATAATCAGATAAGACCTCCACCACTAAAGGACAAAAAGGGAGCGGAGTCTACTCCGGCGCTTCCCTAGTGCCTATGCGGTTCCTTATCGATAAGGAACCGTCAGCTGAGATAAGAAACCGCGGGCAGATATAGTCGTTGGCCCTTTGTCCTATAAATAGTGGACCATTCTCAGATTTTCTTTTTACCTCTTTTGCACATATATTTTCAGATTCAAACATACTTCTTAAATCACTCAAACCCTTGATCATTTGATTGATTACTACTTGTTTAAAAGTGAATATATCCCATCCATCCCTTCCTCTCCAAGTTCAAAGAGAAGAACACTATCCTTGTGATGTGTTGAGTCAACCACCAAAGATCCTTTGAACATCAAATCTTATACATTTGTTGTTGTGTCATAGTTGTGAAGATCCAAGTAGTTGTGTCTGTTTGGAAGTTGTGTATGTACTAAGTATAGTTGTGTGGATTGGTCCTAGCTATGATTAGGGCTCGACTTTTAGCTTAGAGTCGGAAATTGGTTAAGCAACGTGTACGGTTTTCTCCACCATAAGGAGCTTGTTGTGTAGTGAACTCTCGAGTAAGGAGTACTCGAGGAGTGGAGTAGGAACGAGGAGTAAGCTTTGTTGCCGAAACACTATAAATCCTTAGTGTTTGGTTTGATCTTTCTTTACCCTTAACTCTTTACATTCTTTATTCTTTGTGCATATACATTAGTTAGTATTAGTTTAGTTACACTATCATTGTTCATATTGTGCATAAGAAGATTTGACATATTTCCTCAAGCTTAAGTTTTTGAAAACCATCTTTTAACAAGTATATATAAGAAACTATTCAACCCCCCCTTCTAGTTTCTACAATTGGTATCAGAGCGAGGTTGCTCAAGAATTTTTAAAGTATATTGTATTTTAAAACTTGAATTGATCTATGGATTCCAACAAGTACCTAGAAGGGTAATCTATGCAAAGACCACCACTTTTTGAAACCGATAGTTTTATTTATTGGAAAAATAGATTTGATTCTTATGTGAAATCAAAAGATTTGGATCTTTGGCATGTTATTATGTGAAAATCTAACATTTTCAGGTAGTGAAATATTTTCTCGTATAATATTTTGAAACTTATTTTTATGTTGGTTGGCGAACTCACAATTTACGGATTTAAATTTGGGCTTACGTGCATAATTTGGCGTCTTTTACGACTAAACCGGAAACCTTAGGATTACGTATTTACATTTTTTTGAACTCCGTTTTTGATGATACAATTTTTATTGGATTCGTTTTGTGACGTTGATTCATAATTTATAAAAACGTTTTTCGTAAAACGACCCGAGGGCACGCAAATCGAGAAAACTAGAATCGAGAAATACCCGTAAACTAGTGAGATGGGAAAAAACACATTGTCCCACCCCACTAGCATGGTTTGGACGGCAACATGACACCACACCATGAAGGTGGCATCAAGTTAGCTTAACTTACACCAAGTGTAAGCTAGCTTACACCTTAAGCCTTTTACCATTCCACTAACTAGCAAAACTAGCTACTTGTTTTCTCATTCCATCTTTCTCACATGCAAACCAACATCAAACTCTCTCAAACAACCCCTCCCTTGCCGTCCTAAATAAACCAACAAACACCCATTTGATCTCTTCTAGCCATGAACCACATGATTACTAGCTCTATTAAGGAGTTATCTTGAAGCCTTGCTCATTTGGTGGCCATATTAACATCTTTGGAGGTGATTTGCTTGTGTCCTAGGGCTGATTTTCCAACCTATGTTCTTGATATTTGATGGTCTTGGAGATACTTGTTGTGTTCATCAAGTTCTTGTCTTCCTAAAACAAGAAATCCACTTGGTTGGTAAAGAAGATCATCCTCTCCATTTTTCTCTTGTTATTTTTTAAAGAACAAATGTATTTTCTTTCATTTTGTATATGTATATGATGTATATATGATGATAAAAATGTTGTGTGGGGATCAAGTGTTGATAAATATGCTTAAAAAGGTTGATAACCATAAGAAATGAAGCTAAAATCTTGATTATTTAGTTGGCTGTATAAAAACAGTAGATAACTAAAACAAGAACTGATAAAATTGCATGGTTTGATCCATTTACAGTAAGTACAAGATGTTATACACATGTGAGAGTTGGCCATGCAATGGAATCAATATAATGAGTGAGATATGATCAAAACAAGTTAGGTGGTCTAATCTGAATAAGCAGTTTTGTAAGGACTGTTAAGGCAAGTTAAACTCAAAATGGGCAGTAGCTATAACTACGTTAAATGTAGCACATAATATGAAGAACATGTCACCCAAAAATGAGCTTCTAATTCATTATAGAACTCTAGATATGTTAAAAATGGTGAACATGAAGTTAAAAATCAGATTTTTGGAAATAATGTTTATTATTATTATATAAGCACTCACATTATAATGTATAAAATGTAAAAATATAAACTCACTAACTTATAAAACTTATTTATATAAATATATAAAAGGTTAATCAAATGGATAAATTATATAAATGGTGGTGAAATAATATTTATAAGTAATAAAAACTATAAACTTGATTTTTACGACTTTTTCGGCTATCGCCGTAAAATTAACGTTTTTCGCCAAATAAAACTTAGACGACCAAACCCGTCTAATGTAAAGTTTGTAAAAGTCATATACTGATGTATAGGTAACTAAGACAAGTAAAAACCGATAAAACCCGAACTATAAGAAATACGGACATTTACGAGCTAACTAAACATATTGGACTAATAATTGGACTTAATAAGATAAATACTTGTAAAAAGAGCTTATTGGGCTTAACCCATTTGGGCCCAACATGGAAAGTATACATACTGATCATATAGGTATAAAAGGGATAAAAACAAGTTAAAGAACTTATAGAAGGCTTAATGGACTTAAAATAGGTAAATAGGTAAAACTAGCGAACTAGTAAGACGTTACCAAAACGTAAACGCTAAAATGAGTAAACAAGGATGCATAAACCCACTTGATCATCATCATATGCACAATATCATCATATGTATATTGTTATTTTGATAAAAGTCATTGGACAAAGTCTAAGACCGATTATTATTTATATAGGTTTCCGTGACCGAAGCACGCCCGTAGCCGATAATCCGCCTTTCATTAACAACGTGAGTTCATAGCCTCGCACTCTTTTAAATGTTTTATAAAATGATTTGTAAACCCGTGAGGGAGATAACATGCTAGATTTTATAAAAATAGAACACAAGTAGTCCTGATTGTATGCTTAATGATATGGACCCGAATGATGCTATGACCCTATAAACGAGACTAAAAGGATTATTAGTAGTTAGGTTATGTCACTTAAAGTCCCATTAGCATGAATTGTGAACTACCGGGATTTGGTAGACGCTTATGCATTTGATAGTACTATTTGGGGACGATCACCCCAGTTCGCGCCTTGACGGTTGATCCCCGTCGTACCACATTGATTGGTAAGCGAATTTATGTATGAGAAGATTCAATAGCGTGATTTTTGTGACGACACGCTAACTTAGATGGGCAAATTGTTTGTCGGGTTCGCGGCCCGTTGTTTTCATAGTAAGGTAACAATGTCATGCGGCTAATAATAATCCTATAAAACATATATAAATTCAAATACAATGTATCCTATATATGATAACGACGCTATTAACGATGAATATATTACCTATCATGGTAATATAGAGACTACGGTCTCATGGACGGTTTAAGATGTATGCTTGATATATATTGCCTGACTAGCAATATGAGGACTTACTTCCGATATTATACTTGTGTTCTGATTTTAAATGATTGTTTTATATAACGGTTTTCATTAAACTCTATGAATTCACTCGGCATTCGCTGATATGATTTTTGCATGTTTTTATCTCAGGTGCTTGAAGGTAATCCGGATGGAGATCGACTCTGATGGCCCACATAATATTAAAAATGTTCATTCGATCTGTGTTTTGTAAACTAAATGACCTGTATAATTTGGGACATGTTGTACACTTTTAAAACTTTTTATCGAATGAATGTATGTTAAACCTTGTACAACCATTTTTATGTGTTGTCTATGATTGGAGTTATTGTGCTATCCCGTAACACTCTAAAAGACCCTTCCGCTGTACCGATACGAAAAATGAGAGTGTTACCGTTTGGTACCAGAGCTCTCGTTATAGAGAACAAAGGATTTTAAAAACCAAGGTTTTGAACAAAACTTTTCAAAATCTTTTGACAATGAACATTTGAGAAAATATTTGAAAAATCTTTTGACTATAACGGTGCCAGAGATCTCCGACGTTACCAACAAGCCCTATTGAGAAGATATATATTTTGATATATATAATTTAATTTATATATATGTATATATCGTGATTTCATTATGTAATTGTTTAACTAGTATGTTATCCTAATACGAGATATATATATAAATGCAGATTGTCATGGCTGACCCTAATATTCCTGTAGAAAACCATGCTATTCCCGAACCTAATATAGAAGATGATCCTTATTTAGACTTAGTAGATTATGATATCGATGATGAGGAGGAACCATTTGAGGATCCCGAGCCCGAGTTAGGACTAGGAGATCAGATTGCCCCTCAGGTTGACTTGGTAGAGAATGAGATTGAGAATGTGGATATTGAGAATGATGATGAGATTGGGTTAGATAATTTAGATGATGAGATTGACGACGAGGATGTCGAGGAGGATGTAGGTATAGATGTTGAGGTCGATGACGATGAGGAAGCTGAGCTTATTTATCCGTATGATGTTCCAAAGGGTGAGCCTTTGCCCCCACCAGTTTGTTTGTCTGATTCTGAGGATGAGTTACCTAGGGATGAAACGTCTAAATCGTCTGAATCTGATTCTGAATCAGAGGAGGATGAGGATGATGATGCACCTGACGGTACTGGTGGTATTGCTACTCGTAGACGTGAGATAGGAGAGTCGTCTAGTACTCGAGAGGCTACTCATATTGATGGTCTTGCACCATGGGCCTTGAGACGTGATCTAGATGCTTCCCGTGTTAAGAGTTGTGTGACAGAGGTTGGATTAGGTGTTGTTCAGACTCAGGTTGCTTATTTGGAGTCGAAGACTAAGGTTGGCGACAAAGAGCGGGAGTTGCTTAGTTTGGATTTGAGTGATGTAGAACGTGGTTTGAATGAGGCTTTTAGGAGGTTATCGGTATTGGAAAATGGTGAGTATGCTGCTATGAAGAGAAAGGTGAATACTATGGAGATTCAGTTGAGTGTGGCTCGTGCGATGCGTGAGAAAGCTGAGAAGGAGTTGAATATATCCGTGGGATGGAATAGTAGATTTTATGCTGACATGGTTGAAAGAGGAGTAATCCGTAAGCGCCCAGCTGAAGATGTGTCTAGTGATCGTCTGACGAAGATTTAGAAGACGATGGATGATGGACCATCTGGCGGTTCTCAGTAGACCAGTCTGTATTTAGTAGTGACCTTTATATCTTTTGTGCTTTTATAACTTTGACTGAACCAACTTGTTAGTAGTAGACTTGGCACGAATTTTGAGTGTATATAGTGCTAGAACTTTGATATGGGATGTACTAAGACAATACTTTTGTTTCAAATCGAATGAAATATGTATCTTGTCTTAAATTCCATATTGTGCCTTATTTGTACCTTGATTATGAATTCAATCCATATTATATGAATCCTTGTTGGATGAATGCTTAATACTTTGAAATTGTGAAATTATAGAACTATGCCGCCCAAGAAGGCTATGACTGAGGATGATGTACGTAGGATTATTACGGAGCAAGTTACCGCATCTATGACTGAATTTATGGCAAATGCTAGAAATGCAGCTGGCGGTAGTGGAGCTGGCGGTAGTGGAGCTGGCGGTAGTGGAGCTGGCAGTAGTGGAATTGGCAGTACTAATGTGAATGTGAATGCTAATAATGTGAATGCTAATGCTGGAGGAAATGTAGGAGGACTTGGAACAAATGCACCTGAAGTTGGTGGCTGTACTTATGTGACGTTCATGAAGTGTGAATCTCTACCTTTTAATGGAACTGAAGGTGCTGTAGGACTAAGCCAGTGGATTGAGAAGATTGAATCGGTGTTTAGGATTAGTAAGTGTAAGGAGGAAGATAAGGTGACTTTTGCAATGGCTACTCTTAAAGGTCGTGCGTTGACTTGGTGGAACGGGAGAATTGCTTTCATGGGTCTTGATGCTGCTAATGCTACTCCTTGGGCTGAAATTAAGAAGTGGATGACTTTGGAGTTTTGTCCTCGTAGTGTGATTATTAGGTTAGAGCAAGAGTTGATTCATCTGAGAATGAAAGGTGTGGACGTTGATAGTTACACGAACCGATTCCATGAGTTGGACTTGCTATGTCCTCGATTGGTTGAACCCGAAGAGATCCGAATTGAGCAATATGTGAAAGGGTTGACCAGGAATATCCGGGGGGACGTGACATCATCGAAACCACTGATAATTGATGATGCTGTTCGAATGGCTTACCAACTCATTGGACAGATAATTCAGGATAAGGAAGATGAAGCCCGTGTAGGTGAGAAAAGAAAGGGAGACGGTGATCGTGTAGATAGAGGTGATAATAGGAAGAATTTCAATCGCCGTCAGAACAAGAGAAAGGGGAGTGCAAATGCTATTACCAACAACACACCGCGCAACGATGATAAATGTCCTAAGTGTGGCAACAAGAGGCATGCTGGCGACTGCTGGAAGTGCCAAAATTGCGGAAAGCTTGGACACAAGGTTGAAAGGTGTAAGAAGGGAACCATTTGCTTCAACTGTAATGAAGAAGGTCATAGGAAATCGGAATGCCCCAAGTTGAAAGCGATTGTACCTGGAAGAAACCCCCAGGGTGGTATCTACCAACTTGGAACAATTGAGGTTAAGAAAGAGGATCCGAATGTCGTTACCGGTACGTTTTTACTCAACAATCATTATGCTGTTGCTTTATTCGATTCGGGTTCCGGTAGGAGCTTTGTATCCACTAAATTTAGTGCCCTTATTGATATTGAACCTGTTGAGATAAGTACCAGTTACGAGGTGGAATTGGCTGATGGTAAGTTAGTGAAAACTAATAAGCTATTAGAAGGATGCTCTCTAAATCTCTTAAACCATTCCTTTCCGATTGATTTGATGTTGATAGAATTAGGTAGTTTTGATATTATTATTGGTATGGATTGGTTGTCGTTGAATAATGCTACTATTTTATGTGGAGAGAAGAAGGTTAAGATTCCTCTTAGGAATAGGACGTTAGTAATTGATGGTAGTCGAGGTGAATCCCGTTTGAAAATCGTTTCATGTATTAAAGTCCAAAAGTACATCAGGAACGGTTGTGAGTTATTCTTAGCTCAAGTGACCGGGAATGAGTCTAGGGAGAAACGATTGGAAGATGTACCTATTATTTGTGAATTTCCTGAGGTATTTCCTAAAGATTAACCCGGACTTCCACCGATAAGGCAAGTAGAGTTTCGAATCGATTTAATTCCTGGTGCTGCACCGGTGGCACGTGCGCCTTACCGATTAGCCCCTTCTGAATTAAAGGAGTTATCTGAGCAACTTAAGGAGTTGTCTGATAAAGGTTTTATTCGACCGAGCTCGTCGCCTTGGGGAGCTCCAGTCTTGTTTGTTAAGAAGAAGGATGGATGTTTTCGTATGTGCATTGATTATAGGGAACTGAATAAGTTGACAATTAAAAATCGATATCCTTTACCTAGGATTGATGATTTGTTTGATCAACTGCAAGGATCTAGTGTGTATTCTAAGATAGATTTGTGGTCAGGATATCACCAACTTCGCGTCCGTGAAGAAGATATTCCTATAACTGCATTTAGAACTCGTTATGGACACAATGAATTTCAAGTAATGCCATTTGGGTTAACTAATGCACCTGCGGTTTTCATGGATTTGATGAATCGGGTGTGCAAGCCCTACTTGGATATATTTGTGATTGTGTTTATTGACGATATTCTAATCTATTCTAAGAATGAAGATGAACATAGAGAACATTTGAGGATTGTTTTGAATTTGTTGAAGGATGAAAGGTTGTATGCTAAGTTTTCGAAGTGTGATTTCTGGTTAGATTCTGTGCAATTTCTTGGTCATGTGATTAACAGAGATGGAATTCATGTTGATCCTGCAAAGGTTGACGCTATTAAGAATTGGTCTGCACCGACAACGCCAACGGAAGTGCGACAGTTCTTAGGATTGGCTGGCTATTATAGGCGATTCATTAAAGAATTTTCTTTGATAGCTAAACCCTTGACTAAGCTTACCCAGAAGAATAAACCTTTCGTTTGGGGAAGTGATGAAGATGGAGCATTTCAGACATTGAAGCAAAAATTATGTAGTGCGCCAATCTTATCATTACCCGAAGGGAGTAAAGATTTTGTAGTATATTGTGATGCATCTCTTAGAGGTTATGGAGCTGTTTTGATGCAGAGAGAGAAAGTGATAGCTTATGCTTCTAGGCAATTAAGGAAGAATGAGGAGAATTATACTACTCATGATCTTGAGTTAGGAGCTGTAGTCTTTGCTCTTAGGTTGTTGAGACATTATCTGTATGGCACCAAGTGTACGGTATTCACCGATCACAAAAGCCTACAGTATATTCTTGATCAGAAGGAATTGAACATGAGGCAACGAAGATGGATAGAGTTGTTAAGTGATTATGATTGTGATATAAAATATCACTCAGGAAAACCCAATGTTGTTGCCGATGCATTAAGTAGGAAAGATAGAGAGCCTATCAGGGTGCGTTCTCTAGTCTTGACCGGGTACAATAATTTGCCTGAGCAAATTAGAAATGCGCAAATAGAAGCTTGTAAGAAGGAGAATTTTGTTAATGAAGGGTTCCGAGGAGAAGGAGATCCTTTAGAGGTTAGAGCTGATGGAGTGAAATGCTTAAGAGGTCGTATGTGGATACCTATGTTTGGAGGCTTAAGAGACTTGATTATGTTAGAATCCCATAAATCTAAGTATTCCATTCATCCGGGATCTGATAAGATGTACCATGATTTGAAGAAGTTGTACTGGTGGCCGAATATGAAAGCTGACATAGCTATGTATGTTCTTCAATGCTTGACTTGTGCTAGAGTTAAAGCTGAACATCAAAAGCCATCAGGACTACTTCAACAGCCAAAGATTCCTGAGTGGAAGTGGGAGCGAATTACGATGGACTTTATCACCAAGCTTCCTAGAACATCATCTGGAAACAATTCGATTTAAGTTATTGTCGATAGACTGACCAAATCAGCACACTTCATTCCGGTTAAGGAGCAGTTCTCACTAGAGAAGCTGACTCGAATATACCTTGATAATGTTGTATGCAAGCATGGAGTGCCTGTATCGATCATTTCAGATCGAGATCCTAGATTCGCATCGAATTTTTTGAAATCTCTCCAAAGATCTTTGGGAACGAATCTCGACATGAGCACCGCTTATCACCCCCAGACTGATGGGCAGAGTGAATGGACGATACAAACACTGGAAGATATGTTGAGAGCTTGTGTGTTAGACTTTGGTAAGAATTGGGATAAACATTTGCCGTTAGCAGAGTTTTCGTATAACAATAGTTACCATTCTAGTATTAAGGCTGCACCGTTTGAAGCTTTGTATGGTAGGAAGTGTAGATCTCCTGTATGTTGGAGTGAAGTTGGGGATACCCAGCTCACGGGACCGGAATTGATCCGGGAGACTACGGAGATGATAGTTCAGATTAAGAAGAGGTTGTTGACTGCCCGTAGTAGACAGAAAAGTTACGCGGATGTGCGGCGGAAGCCAATGGAGTTTGAAGTGGGTGACCGAGTAATGTTGAAAGTATCACCATGGAAAGGCGTTATAAGATTTAGAAAACGAGGGAAATTGAATCCCCGTTATATTGGACCCTTTAAGATTTTATCTAGAGTAGGTCCGGTGGCTTACAAACTAGAGTTACCCCCAGAACTTCATGGTGTTCACAACACATTCCATGTATCTAATCTGAAGAAATGTCTAGCAGTGAGTGATGAGAAAATTCCGTTAGGTAAGGTTCGAATAGATGGGAAGTTGCATTTTATGGAAGAGCCCGTAGAAGTTATGGACCGTGAGGTAAAGCAACTAAAGCAAAGTCGGATACCTATTGTCAAGATCCGATGGAATTCAAAGCATGGACCGGAGTATACTTGGGAGCGAGAGGATGAAATGTGGAAGAAATATCCGCACCTCTTCGATTTCAATAAGAAACGGACATCCAAATGAAATGGATCACGAGGACGTTGATCCCTTTTAGGAGGAAAAGCTGTGACAATCTAACATTTTCAGGTAGTGAAATATTTTCTCGTATAATATTTTGAAACTTATTTTTATGTTGGTTGACGAACTCACAATTTACGGATTTAAATTTGGGCTTACGTGCATAATTTGGCGTCTTTTACGACTAAACCGGAAACCTTAGGATTACGCATTTACGTTTTTTTGAACTCCGTTTTTGATGAGACAATTTTTATTGGATTCGTTTTGTGACGTTGATTCATAATTTATAAAAACGTTTTTCGTAAAACGACCCGAGGGCACGCAAATCGAGAAATACCCGTAAACTAGTGAGATGGGACAAAACACATTGTCCCACCCCACTAGCATGGTTTGGACGGCAACATGACACCACACCATGAAGGTGGCATCAAGTTAGCTTAACTTACACCAAGTGTAAGCTAGCTTACACCTTAAGCCTTTTACCATTCCACTAACTAGCAAAACTAGCTACTTGTTTTCTCATTCCATCTTTCTCACATACAAACCAACATCAAACTCTCTCAAACAACCCCTCCCTTGCCGTCCTAAATAAACCAACAAACACCCATTTGATCTCTTCTAGCCATGAACCACATGATTACTAGCTCTATTAAGGAGTTATCTTGAAGCCTTGCTCATTTGATGGCCATATTAACATCTTTGGAGGTGATTTGCTTGTGTCCTAGGGATCATTTTCCAACCTATGTTCTTCATATTTGATGGTCTTGGAGATACTTGTTGTGTTCATCAAGTTCTTGTCTTCCTAAAACAAGAAATCCACTTGGTTTGTAAAGAAGATCATCCTCTCCATTTTTCTCTTGTTATTTTGTAAAGAACAAATGTATTTTCTTTCATTTTGTATATGTATATGATGTATATATGATGATAAAAATGTTGTGTGGGGATCAAGTGTTGATAAATATGTTTAAAAAGGTTGATAACCATAAGAAATGAAGCTAAAATCTTGATTATTTAGTTGGCTGTATAAAAACAGTAGATAACTAAAACAAGAACTGATAAAATTGCATGGTTTGATCCATTTACAGTAAGTACAAGATGTTATACACATGTGAGAGTTGGCCATGCAATGGAATCAAAATAATGAGTGAGATATGATCAAAACAAGTTAGGTGGTCTAATCTGAATAAGCAGTTTTGTAGGGACTGTTAAGGCAAGTTAAACTCAAAATGGGCCGTAGCTATAACTAAGTTAAATGTAGCACATAATATGAAGAACATGTCACCCAAAAATGAGCTTCTAATTCATTATAGAACTCTAGATATGTTAAAAATGGTGAACATGAAGTTAAAAATCAGATTTTTGGAAATAATGTTTATTATTATTATATAAGCACTCACATTATAATGTATAAAATGTAAAAATATAAACCCACTAACTTATAAAACTTATTTATATAAATATATAAAAGGTTAATCAAATGGATAAATTATATAAATGGTGGTGAAATAATATTTATAAGTAATAAAAACTATAAACTTGATTTTTACGACTTTTTCGGCTATCGCCGTAAAATTAACGTTTTTCGCCAAATAAAACTTAGACGACCAAACCCGTCTAATGTAAAGTTTATAAAAGTCATATACTGATGTATAGGTAACTAAGACAAGTAAAAACCGATAAAACACGAACTATAAGAAATACGGACATTTACGAGCTAACTAAACATATTGGATTAATAATTGGACTTAATAAGATAAATACTTGTAAAAAGAGCTTATTGGGCTTAACCCATTTGGGCCCAACATGGAAAGTATACATACTGATCATATAGGTATAAAAGGGATAAAAACAAGTTAAAGAACTTATAGAAGGCTTAATGGACTTAAAATAGGTAAATAGGTAAAACTAGCGAACTAGTAAGACGTTACCAAAACGTAAACGCTAAAATGAGTAAACAAGGATGCATAAACCCACTTGATCATCATAATATGTACAAAATTATCATATGTATATTGTTATTTTGATAAAAGTCATTGGACAAAGTCTAAGACCGATTATTATTTATATAGGTTTCCGTGACCGAAGCACGCCCGTAGCCGATAATCCGCCTTTCATTAACAACGTGAGTTCATAGCCTCGCACTCTTTTAAATGTTTTATAAAATGATTTGTAAACCCGCGAGGGAGATAACATGCAAGATTTTATAAAAATAGAACACAAGTAGTCCCGATTGTATGCTTAATGATATGGACCCGAATGATGCTATGACCCTATAAACAAGACTAAAAGGATTATTAGTAGTTAGGTTATGTCACTTAAAGTCCCATTAGCATGAATTGTGAACTACCGGGATTTGGTAGACGCTTATGTATTTGATAGTACTATTTGGGGACGATCACCCCAGTTCGCGCCTTGACGGTTGATCCCCGTCGTACCACATTGATTGGTAAGCGAATTTATGTATGAGAAGATTCAATAGCATGATTTTTGTGACGACACGCTAACTTAGATGGGCAAATTGTTTGTCGGGTTCGCGGCCCGCTGTTTTCATAGTAAGGTAACAATGTCATGCGGCTAATAATAATCCTATAAAACATATATAAATTCAAATACAATGTATACTATATATGATAACGACGCTATTAACGATGAATATATTACCTATCATGGTAATATAGAGACTACGGTCTCATGGACGGTTTAAGATGTATGCTTGATATATATTGCCTGACTAGCAATATGAGGACTTACTTCCGATATTATACTTGTGTTCTGATTTTAAATGATTGTTTTATATAACGGTTTTCATTAAACTCTATGAATTCACTCGGCATTCGCTGATATGATTTTTGCATGTTTTTATCTCAGGTGCTTGAAGGTAATCCGGATGGAGATCGACTCTGATGGCCCACATAATATTAAAAATGTTCATTCGTTCTGTGTTTTGTAAACTAAATGACCTGTATAATTTGGGACCTGTTGTACACTTTTAAAACTTTTTATCGAATGAATGTATGTTAAACCTTGTACAACCATTTTTATGTGTTGTCTATGATTGGAGTTATTGTGCTATCCCGTAACACTCTAAAAGACCCTTCCGCTGTACCGATACGAAAAATGAGAGTGTTACATATTACCAATGGTTATTTTTTACCTTATCAATTTAATGAATTTTATAAAACAAAAGAATTGGTCACTTTTGACAAAGCTAATGACGATACTAAAAAGAAACTTTTGAAAAATAATGAGGCTAAAATGGTGATTTATAATGCTTTACCTAAGAAAGAGTATGAAAGGATTTTTATGTGTGAAACCGCTAAAGATATTTGGAAAACTCTTTTAGTAACCCACCAAGGTAATAGCCAAGTCAAAGAAAGAAAAATCGATCTTCTTGTCCAACAATATGAACAATTTATCATCTTAGAAGATGAAACTATTGATAGTTCTTTTGCTAGATTTAGCACTATTATAACTAGTCTAAAAGCACTTGATGAAGGTTTTTCTAGCAAGAACAATGTTAGGAAGTTTCTAAGGGCCTTACATCTGAAGTGGAGAGCAAAAGTCACGGCGATTGAAGAATCGAAAGATCTCTCAACTTTATCACTCGATGAACTCATAGGCAACTTGAAGGTTCATGAGATGATAGTTTTGAAGGACTCGGAATTGGTAAAAACCAAGAGTAAAAGGAAGTCTCTTGCACTCAAAGCCAAGAAGGCACAAAGCGATCATTATAGTTCCTCGGATAGCTGACGAGGAGTATGCATTGGCCGTGATAGATTTCAAGAAGTTCTTCAAAAGACGAGGTCAACACATGAGGCAAACCAACAATGACAAGAAACCATTCCCAAAGAATCGGTTTGCCAAGAACGATAAAAGTGATGGGAATTTCTTTAGATGTGGTGATCCAAATAATTTCATTAGTGAATGTCCAAAGCCTTCACACGATAAGAATCACACGGCGTTCGTTAGTGGTTCTTGGAGCGATAGCGGTGAAGATGTTGATGACAACCCCAAAGAGAAGAAATGTCTTATGGCTCATACTTCTAAAGAGGTACATTCCGAAACCGAATATTATAGCAATGATAGCTCCACCTTAGATGATATTGAATTAGAAGGCCAATATGATAATTTACACAAACTTAGCCTTAAATTCATAGAAAAGAACAAAACCTTAAAATCAACCATAACTAAGCTTGAAAATAAGATCAATGAACTTAGGGAGAAATTAGCCAAGCTTGAGAAAAATAAAGAAGTTGATTTAGGTTGCTTAAGTTGTGAGAAACTTAGATTAGAGAATGAAGATCTCAAGAGCACCTCCATTAAATTGGAGAAGTTCATGAAAGGTACTAGTGCTCTTGATGATATGTTAAACAAACAAATTCATTCTAAGGAAAGACTTGGTGTAGGTTTTAACTCAAATGAAGCATCAACTAGTGAACCTAAACAAGTCAGATTTTGAGAAAAATCGTCTGCTGTACACGGTCCTAGATTGTATGGGGCGGTTCCTTATCACTATGGAACCACCGCCCTAGATAAGGAACCGCGGAAAAAAAGAGGTTTTGCTGAAAATCCTGAACTTTCTGAAAAGTCAAATTTAGGTGAACAACCAAAGCATCTTATTGTTAACAAGGTCAAATTACCCATACTTGACGACAATGCCGTTGATAAGTTCTATAAGCCCTTGAGTAAACCTCTAATGGGAAATAAAAGTTTATAAAGACCATCCACTACTCCACCAAGAGTACGGAATGAGTCTAGGCCTAGAAGTAGAACGACAACACCTAGAAGAGATAGTCAAAACAATTCACGACCTAAAAGTAAAACTCCAACACCTAGAAGGAATGACCACAACTCTAAACCAAGATCAAATACACCTAGGAGAAATAATGAACAACAAAATGGTTATATGAATTATTATCCTCCTCCATTTTATTTCTCACGGGGAACCCCTCCTCCATTCATGCATCCCAACCAAATGGAAGGGATGTTTGGAACTAACAATTTTGGACCCATGAGATATTGGGGACAAACTGTTTGATCCTGTGTGTTATTACCTATATATACATGGGAATTGATTTGGAGCCCGACGAGTAGATTAAGGATAGTGTTTGTTCTAAACACATGACGGGTAATAGAAGTTTGTTCTCGCACTACAAAGCATATGATGGAGGTAACATCACATTCGCTAGTAGTCTACGTGGTAATATCATTGGCAAAGGTACGGTTTCTCTTGACTCCATGACCATTGAAAATGTTGAGCACGTAGATAATTTAGGGTTTAACCTTTTAAGTATAGGTCAAATTTGTGACAATAAGTGTAAGGTCATCTTTTCGGAACATGACAGTGAAATCGTAAAAGATGGAAAGGTCATTGGAAAAGGTGTTAGAAAGCATGGGCTTTATGTCATGAAGGTAAATAAGAAGTCAAAAGACAACATATGTCTTGCGACTATAGATGATAGTTCTACTCTTTGGCATAGGAGATTAGGCCACACTAATATGCGTTTAATTCAATCTTTAGTCTCTAAGGAGTTGGAAAGCTCCCCAATATGAAGTTTGATAGTCACTTTTGTGATGCTTGCAAAGTTGGAAAGCAAGTTCACTCAAGTCACAAAGCCAAGAATTTGGTTTCAACCTCTCGGTGCTTAGAGCTCCTACATATGGATCTCTTTGGACCTTCCGCCATACGGAGTTATGGAGGTAACCTTTATACCCTAGTTATAGTTGACGACTATTCTAGATTCACTTGGACTAGATTTTTGGCATCTAAGAATGAAGCTTTCAATCATTTCGAAATCTTTAGTTGAAGAATGCAAAATCAACTAGGACATCCAATTGTCTATATTAGGACGGATCATGGTAGGGAATTTGATAATGAAGTGCAATTTGGTGCCTTTTGTGAAGCTCATGGTATTACCCATAACTTCTCGGCTCCTCGCACTCCAAAATCAAATGGGGTAGTTGAAAGGAAGAATAGGACCATCCAAGAGATGAGTAGGACGATGTTAAACGAGAAATCTTTGCCTCAAAAGTTTTGGTGCAATGCCGTGAACACATCGAATTATATTCTCAACCGAATTGTTATTCGACCTTTCCTAGGAAAGACCCCCTATGAGATTCTTAAAGGTAAGAAACCCTCATTGGAATACTTTAGGGTGTTTGGAAGCAAGTGCTTTATCCTCAACACCAAAGACCACCTTACCAAGTTCGACCCAAAGTCTTACGAAGGTATATTTTTAGGTTATTCCCAAACTACAAAGCCTACATAGTCCTCAATAGAACCTCGGGCGTAAATGAAGAATCACTTAACGTGACTTTTGATGAAACTCCTCCTTTACCCAAGACACCACCATTGGTTGATGATGACTTGGATGAAATAGAAGTAGTTAAAGCCAAAGAGGTTAAAAAAATAGGAGTTGAAGACCTTAGTGTTGAAAAGGAAGTAAACATTAAGGAGTCTAAGGATCATACTCTCAATAATATCATTGGTGACTTAAATCAAAGGACCCTAAGATCTCAAGTCCAAAACCAAAGCAACTTCTTTTGTTTCGTCTCCTTGATTGAACCAAAGAATGTTAAAGAAGCTTTGACGGATGAGAGTTGGGTCATTGCGATGCAAGAAGAATTGAATCAATTCGTTGCTAATGATGTTTGGGAACTTGTTCCTCCACCTAGAAGTTCTAGCATTATAGGAATCAAATGGGTCTATAGGAATAAGTTAGATGAGAATGGTGTTGTGTCTCGCAACAAGGCTAGACTTGTAGCTCAAGGCTATAATCAACTAGAAGGGATTGATTATGACGAGACATATGCACCGGTAGCAAGATTAGAATCCATTAGAATCCTTTTAGCCTACGCTTGTGCCTTAGAATTTAAGCTTCAACAAATGGATGTAAAGAGTGCGTTTCTTAACGGTTTGATCAATGAGGAGGTATATGTGGCTCAACCTCCCGGCTTCATTGATTTTGAGAAACCGGATCATGTTTACAAGCTTAAGAAGGCACTTTATGGTCTTAAACAAGCACCCAAAGCTTGGTATGATAGACTTAAAGCATTTCTTGTTAAACATGAGTATACCATGAGGATGGTAGACAACACGCTCTTTACAAAGAAGAAAGGTTCTCACCTCATAATCGTGTAAATATATGTTGATGACATTATATTTGGCTCAACTTGTCAAGAATTGTGTGATGACTTTGCCAAAATCATGCATGACGAGTTTGAAATGAGTATGATGGGAGAACTTAACTTCTTTTTAGGACTCCAAATTAAACAAATGGATGATGGTATTTTCTTTAGTCAATCTAAGTATGCTAAAGAAATGCTAAAGAAATTTGGATTAGAAGAATCTAGACCAGAGACCCTAATGGCCTCGGATACTAAACTCACCGTAGATGATGATTGTGAGTCAGTAGACAACACCAAATATAGAGGTATGATTGGTAGTTTGTTGTACCTAACGGCAAGTCGACCGGATATCATGTTTAGTGTTTGCCTTTGTGCTCGCTTCCAAGAGGCTCTCAAAACCTCTCACCTTGAAGCGGTTAAGCGTATCTTCCGATACATTAAAGGCACTATACATTTAGTATTATGGTATCCTAAAGGGACCGACGTAGAAACCATTGTCTACGCGGACTCGGATCATGCGGGAGACTATGTGGACCAGAAAAGCACTAGTGGAGTTTGTACCTTCATGGGTTGTTGTTTAACTACTTGGTTCTCCAAGAAACAAACCGCTCTTGCAATATCCACCACGGAAGCCGGGTATGTGAGTGCTGGAAAAGCATGCCACCAAGCTCTATGGATGAAGCAAGCGTTTGTTGATTACGGGATTTCTCTTGATGATGTTCCCATAATGTGCGACAATAAAGGTGCCATAGACCTTAGCAAGAATCCCGTGCAACATTCGCGAACCAAGCACATAGAAATTCGCTACCATTTCCTTAGGGATAATGTTCAAAAGGGGAACATTTCGATTGAGAAGGTACCCTCCGAGGATAACTTAGCCGACATCTTCACTAAGACACTTAAGAGGGAACCTTTTAATTACTTGCGTCTATGTCTAGGATTAATGGAACATATTCCTTAATTGCTTTCCTTTTTATTGAGTCTCTTATTTTCTTTTGAGTCTTTTATCACTTTGAGTCATTGAGTCTCCTAAACTCTTCTTGAAAATTCTCTTCTCCTTTTCAAAATTCTCAAAGTCTCTTTCGAAAATGGTCGAGAAATGTTTTGACATTGTTAATTCAATCTAAAAACGTTTTTCATAGATTCTTGCTATTAATCTCGAGCTTACATAATTCATATGTATGATTCTCTCAAACATAGAAAGAACAAGATAAAATCATGTAGGATCATTGTGTCGTGACTTAAGGTATTGTCTTACACACCTCCTACATCGATTTTTATTTTAAAATCCATGTATTTTTGTCAAATCTCTATTTGGTGAGTTCGTATGTGTTTTCTTTGTCTATCTTTGCTTTTTAGCATATCCATATGATTAGTTAGACTAGGAAAATAAGATTTGATGAATTGAAAAATCTTCCTTCACCACCAAAACACAACCTCTGTAGGCGGTTCCATATATGAACCGCGGTCCCTTAGCGATAAGGAACCACCAGAAGTGATAAGGAACCGCGTACAATGCTTCCTTTTTCGGGTATTTCTGAAACTCCAAATTTGTTCCAACACTTTCAGGAATCTTTGTTTCAACCCTTTGACCACCCTAAAAATACATTGAGCCTTCCCTATTTAACCATAAGCATTTTGCCATACTTCACATCCCAAAATGTCTTATTCTCCTAATGAATGCCTTGATTCTCCTCCATTTCCCCAATTGCTTTCAATCCCAACTCACCCAAGAACACTTTCGATCCAAATTCACCCAAGAACACTCTTAATCACCTGTCTCCTACCAAGAATGTTGATTATGGAACATCTTTTCTTCCACCACCACCCTTTAGTGTTCTTCCTCCTTCTCATGATAATGTCATGCACCATGGGACATATTGTCATTGTTGTCAATATCAACATCTTGCTATGGCATACATCTATGAGGAGTTGAGCTACATCAAGAGTCTCTTAATCAAGCCTCCTCTTCACTTTGATTATGAGATCTCCACCCAAGCCACCACCACCACCTTCCGCCACTACCTTGTCTTTCATATAAGCATTGGTTGCTTATCCACAATACACCTAATTCAAGCAAATCTTATAATTCTAGATTAACTAGGATTAGATTTATGATTTTGGCTTGTTTCCTTTTTCATACATCTTTGTATGATTTTTTTACATGACTTCACTTGGATCTTAGTCTTTGTGTTTTCTTCTCTTTTTATTTTATTTTTTTGTGACCTATAGCTATCTCTTGTTGGTTGTCTCTTTTGTTCAACTAACCCTTCTATGTAGCTTGTCACCATATCTCGATTCCTTGGTGCCCAAGCAAGGGGAGTAAGCACCAAAGGGGAGTCTTTGCAAAGTCCGTCTCTTTTAACACCGACTTGTGCAACCTTTTTGCTTCGACAAACAGGGAGAAATGAATAAACTCGTCTTCGAAAATCTTGTTTTTGTGTGATTGAGTTTATGTATCGTCAGAATCAAAAAGGGGACATTGTTAATGCAATAATGCCTAAAAACGTTACTTGCATTTTTCGGTCTCGCTTAGTTTTGATTAAGACAATATGTAAAAACAAGCATTTACGAAAAGAACGAAAAACAAATTCTTGAGTTCAAGTATTTTTCATTTTACCCATTTTCCCTTAAGGTATGAATAAACAAGTACTAACCTTAATCAAGTGATCAAGTGGTTTAATCTTTTCTTAAAACTCACTTTTTATTAAGTGTGACAAGTTTTTTTAACTTTCTTTTAAGAAAATGTTTTATTAAATTAAATATTTGAAAATTTGAAAGTGGCATATTCTTTTTTGATTTGGAATATTCTTTCAAGATACTTTATAATCAGATAAGACCTCCACCACTAAAGGACAAAAATGGAGCGGAGTCTACTCCGGCGGTTCCCTAGTGCCTATGCGGTTCCTTATCGATAAAGAACCGCCGATTGAGATAAGGAACCGCGGGCAGAAATAGCCGTTGGCCCTTTTTCCTATAAATAGTGGATCATTCTTAGATTTTATTTTTACCTCTTTTGCACATATATTTTCAGATTCAAACATACTTCTTAAATCACTCAAACCCTTGATCATTTGATTGATTACTACTTGTTTAGAAGTGAATCTATCCCATCCATCCCTTCCTCTCCAAGTGCAAAGAGAAGAACACTATCCTTGTGAAGTGTTGAATCCACCACCAAAGATCCTTTGAAGATCAAATCTTATACATTTGTTGTTGTGTCATAGTTGTGAAGATCCAAGTAGTTGTGTCTATTTGAAAGTTGTGTATGTACTAAGTACAGTCGTGTAGATTGGTCCTAGCTACGATTAGGGCTCGACTTTTAGCTTAGAGTCGGAAATTGGTTAAGCAATGTGTACGGTTTTCTCCACCATAAGGAGCTTGTTGTGTAGTGAACTCTCGAGTAAGGAGTACTCGAGGAGTGGAGTAGGAACGAGGAGTGAGCTTCGTTGCCGAACCACTATAAATCCTTGGTGTTTGGTTTGATCTTTCTTTACCCTTAACTCTTTACATTCTTTATTCTTTGTGCATATACATTAGTCAGTATTAGTTTAGTTACACTATCATTGTTCATATTGTGCATAAGAATATTTGACATATTTCCTCAAGCCTAAGTTTTTGAAAAAGGATTTTTTGAAAACCATCTTTTAACAAGTAAATATAAGAAACTATTCAACCCCCCTTTCTAGTTTCTACAGGAGAGGACCGACAATCTTGGTCAGATAAGTTAGATGATGCTTTATGGGACTTTAGTACCGCCTATAATACGCCCATTGGGTGCACTCCTTATAAGCTCGTGTATGGGAAGAATTGTCACTTGCAAATTAAACTCGAACACAAAGCTTATTGGGCCCTAAAGCATTGTAATGATGACACTGAGACCGCGGGAAAACACCGGAAAATGCAATTGAATGAATTAGATGAATTGAGAGACATTGCTTATGAAAATTCATTGATTTACAAAGAAAAATCTAAAAAACTTTCATGACTCTATAATTAAAAACCGGGCTTTTAACATTGGAGATCAAGTGTTGCTTTTTAACCCAAGATTGAAAATATTTTCCGGCAAGTTGAAATCCCGTTGGTCCGGACCATTCACCATTAACCAAATGTTTCCTGGTGGGACCATAGAGCTAGCTCAAAATGGTGTTCCTAACTTCAAGGTGAATGACCATAGGTTGAAGCACTACATTGGTGGGGCAGTCCCTTATTTGGAAGACCTCGACCAAGTCACCTTCCCTAATGATAATTAGTATTGAGGGGGTCGAGTCGAGCTCATGAATCGGTAATAAAAAACGAGGTGCCTCGTGGGGGAGATCCCATGCTTATCCATGTACATATTATCTCTTTCTAATATATCTTATGTGAGGGGATTTGTGTCCTTCCAACCTTTGTTCCGTGGTTGTTTGTGAATTGTGGTTTTTAGATGATCATCTTCACGATTGGAGCCTCTCGTGTTCGTTTTACGTGAGCACTCGATCGTTTGTTTTGAAGAATTTCTTGATATCCAAATGATATATCCTTTGATGTTCTAACCTTAGGTCTTTTAGCACACTTCATAAACGGCTATAGATTTAATGGTTCCACCCTTTCCATGCTATATTAGGCATTCGACTTCGTCTCTGGTATGGGGGTGAATAGATAGTTGCCTTGCTAAACCTTCACGCTTTCTAAAGTTTATCTTTTTGTTTATCGTTTTTTTGCAAAATAAGGCTAAAGATGGCCAAATTTTAAATTTTTTCTCATGTTTTCATAAGTGTTTATGACACGAATGTAGATTTTCTGGTGGCGAGAATATGAGTAATTTTTGACTCGACCATGCGTGTTGAGAACTTAGCTTCGATTCCTTAACTTTTATTAGACTAAGTCTCTTAAATGAGGACTAGAAATGATAGCGTTAATTATAAGTTACTATGCTAAGCGTATAGTACTCGTATTCTTTCAAAAACTCATGTGTTCTAATTGTTTGCTTATTCTCCCTTCGCTTGTATATATATTTTGCTAATAAGTATTGGCTTAGCGGTTTAGTCTTGATTGATGGTTTCTAGTCTTTTCTAGTAGCTTCCATGTAATTAAATTGGGAAAACATTAAGGTATCGCCAGCGTCACAATTTTGAAGTATTGGCACCCCGAATAATCGAAAGCTTCACCCAATGATAATTTTATGTGCTCACTCACCTAAATAAAGCAAAACTTCGAAGCTCACAAGGCCGAAAAATCTATGCAAAATTGAAAGTGAAAAGCCTTAAACTTTGAAGCTTTAAAGATCCAAAATTTGCTTTAGCGTGAGGATATAAGTCTTTGGACATAATAAACACCTCATGGCGAGGTTAAATAAAAGGCAAGACAAGACCGAAGTCATAATAAAAGCTTCATGGCAGAGTTAAATAAAAGATGGAGGTAAACCTATGATAATAAGGCCCATCCGTTAGGGGGAGTATAAAAGTCTTGGTAATAAGTCTCATGTTCAAAACCGTTATAAAACCGTGTTTATCGATCCTTCTTGTTGACTTAATTTTTTGACATCGTTGTCTATTAGGGGAGGTTATTAATTCGATTGTCTTGGTTACACCGTTATGACTCTATTTTTGGACCTTAATCTCTATCATCGCATAAGTAAAAAATGTATCCTCATGAACATTCAAGACAAAAATAAAATATAAGAGATACCACTTAGGATTAAGGGAGTCTAAGTACGTGATTAGGGCATATGAGTAGTATTAGCATTACTAACTTATAATGACAATGATCTCGTTAGACGCTTAGCATGGAGTTGGGTGAAAATCGAGGACGATGAAATTATTTCTAACGAAGCATTCACGTGTTCTTGTTCTATGAACCTAAACGTCCCATTTTGCGATGAAAATCATATATTATGTCTAAAACGCAAGTAGTAGCAACTAGTAGTAGTATAGTAAGTTTACGTTTCAATAAAAATAGATAAAAATGAATTTTGGAGATGCTAAGATACTTTATTCTAACATTGCGTGAGGGCACGACAATGGTTTAGTATGGGGGAGTGATGAGACTGCTTATACATAGTCTCATCGTCTAAAACGAGCTTAAAATCATAAAAATATCATAAAAAGTGCCAAATACATTCTTGTGTTTGTTCAATGTGTATTTTAGGTACGGATTTCGAGAAAATGACAAAAGATCACAAGAATCAATAAAAAACGAACACGGGAAAAGAAGCCGCACAATGAACCGGACCCAAGTGTTGAATTTCCAAGAAAAGTCCTTTAAGAATTGAAGATGTACAAGAAGGGTCCTTCATTATTGAATAAATGACACTTTATACCTTTGTATATTCATAATTACAAGTTTGGTCCCTAAAGTTTGTCAAATTTCCAAAAAGGACCCTCAACTTTGAAGAATTGGCAAGATTGGTCCTTACAAATTGAAACTTGTCACTCTTGGTCCTCCACAAAGTCAAGTATACAAGTGAAGACCTTAAAGTACAAAGAGATGCCAAGAACAACCCTTCAAATATCATGGAATTAGAAATCAAGTCCTTTAAAATACCCTTGGAAAGTTTTTGTGGCCAAAATGCAATAACTAAAACTCGTATAACAAAGGAATTTGAATTTATTACTGCCAAACTTCAAATGAAACAAAGAAGGAAAATGACACCTCACCACACTATCTTTCGGAACCAATCAAATCCTCCCATTCTTCCACCTCAACCATCCACTAACCGATTTATAATTAATTAATAATTAGTTTGAAAACTGGCGCCTAAACACTAACCAAAACCCCTAAACTCGATTAAACACTCAACTATTCACAACAAGAACACAAATTGGGCTTTCACTGATCTGAAGAAATTAAACCCTAATCTTTTCCAGATTTATGATTAAGGGTTTACTTAATCTAAACCCACTCTTAAACATCCATCACCATCACTTCCCATGCTAACTCAACCCTCCCCTGCCCCACTTTTCACTCCCAAACAAAAACAATGGATAGAATTAATGACTCTCACCTTTTATCTTAGTCCCTACTCAAAAACCAACGTGTAGGATTGTTTCATAACAGCTATGCATCAGCAAACGTCTAAAAGATCATCACACGGGCTTCAAGCTTCATTCAAATGCCAAGGGCATTTCTGGAACTATACATATTAGGGTTTTCATCTTTCTAGCTTTGTAAACCCTCTATATAAAAGGTCTTAGGTTTTGCATTTATTCTTGTTCTTGGTTTCTTAGGTCAAAACATTGTAAAGCCTTTTGTTCTATGAATGAGAAAAAACTGTGTTTGTTTGTGACGAAATCCAAGTTCCATTTTATTATTCTTGTTCTTGTTAACATTTACTTGTTTTAAGTTCGTTTCAAAATCTGGTTTTAAGTTTCCTGAATTGGTGTTTCAAAAGGTTTTCAAAATCTGTGGTTTTTCCAAATTTTCTTGTTCAAACACTTGAAGTTTTTGGATCATAGGTTGATCATATCACCCTGATAATAGCTTGTCAAGGTGAAGTGAGACCTCTGGTTTGGGAGGATTCAAGTTGTGGGGACAAAAGCTTGGAAGAAATCTGTTACTTTTCTTTGCAACCTCATTTATCTGATTTACTTGATACTTGTTCTAACCCCTTGAGTCTTGGTTTACTCTCACTATAAGTTAGCTTGTGGCGTTAGGACATCAAGGATTAAGGTTGTTTTCTTTTGTTTGTTCCATAACAGTCCAAACCATAAGCCTTCTTTGGCCATACTCCTTAACTGTAGTAGTTAAGGAGCTCTTTCATTTCATCAGAGATACCCCTAGCTTGACCTAGTTGTTGGTCAAGCTTAGGGGAGCATTGATTCCTCCCTAGGAAGCAAGTGGGAGGAGGTATCACCTTCTTTTCTCTCTTTTCTTTTTAATTTTATTGAAAAATGCATGTTATATGAATCTGTTATATGTGTTTGAGTGATTTTGGTTATTTATGTTGTTTTAAGTCTGTTTAGATTTGATTATTGAGTTTTGATAGAGTGAATCTCAAAAAGTATTTGAAAAAAACTGGATTTCAGTTTTTAAAGAATGTTTGGGATTGGTGTCTTGTTGAACTTTGTTAAGAATTGAGTAGGATTTAAAGGTCAGTTTGTGTTAGTATCTTATTTTGGAGTGGTTTTGTGTTGAAATCTGCAAGTCTTGTACTATTAAACACCTAACTGAATCTTTGCTAAAATCAAAGTTGTTTTAGTTGTTTATCAACTAAAATTTGGTCATAACTTAGATTGCATGCTTAACTAGCATTGAGAAGTAATTAATCAAAGTTTGTGCAACCTGAGTGTTTGATTTATGGCTTTGAAGTTCATTATTTGGTCAAGTAGTTCTACAAACCACTTTTTCTATTTACCAAGTTCATCAGCTAGTAACATAGGCTTAATACTAGTTCTAATCTTTGAACCATTACATGAAATCAGTTTATTTGTGCTTGATTAAGTTTATTATTGCTTTTGTATGCATTTGGTAAAGTTTCATTCGCTTAATCCTGTTTAAACATAGCTTAAACCATCAGACCTTGCTTATTTCCATGTCTGAGCATTGATTGAGTTAACTCTATCAATTGGCTAGGTCGATTATTGTTTTCTTGCTTATTCTTAACTCCCTACAACTCACTGGTTGTAGGGGTGCCTTGTTTGTCCAAAGAATCCAAGTGAATCTCACTAAAAATCACAATCTTTGTTTCATCAATGGGAACTTCTTTCCCACTAAAGGTTGCCACTATTAGTGTTAATTTTTGTTCAGCTTATCAGTAAGCTTATATGGCTTATTTCTTTGTGCAACAACTTTATATTTGTAATCAATCTTGCTTATTTCACCTAATTAGCTTATCTGGAAGTTTGCAACTTTTGACTTTAAGGTTTGACTAGAAAACGACTTGACTTTTCTTTTTCAAAAGTGCTTATTCTTCATTTAGCTTATTCAGTGTACTTACTGAAAATATTTTTGATTATTTAACTTAATTAAGTAATTTCAAACATTTTGCAACTTGAATAAACTCTTGAATCAGCCTAGAACTCGAAAACGACTATTTTGTCGTTTTGTGTAGAGAGCTTTTGCTTATTTCAGGCTTATTTATTGAGCTTATTCAAAATTTCTTTTTACAAATAGCTTTATAAGCACAAGATAAGGATGTGTGTGAATTTTCAGCTTATGGAATTAGCTTATGACTTAATGGGACAAAAAGCCCATTAAGAATAAGCTGAGTGTTTGATAAGTTGTGAAAAGCTCACTTTCAACTTTTAAGCCTTTAGAGTTTTTTGTTTAAAATTCAATTTTAAGCTAGACTTAAACTTTTGGGCTTATTTGGTTGAGTTTTTGCTTACTGGGCCAAAAGGCCCATTTAACTTGGATTGTTTTCAATTTTTGCCCATTTGGAGGCCCAATTGGGGTATTTAGGTCATTTCACTTTCATTTATGATTTTATTAAGTTAAAATAAGTTAGTTTGAAAGTTCTTAGAATTTTTATAAATTTTGAATTTTTAATATTATTTTAATGTTTTTAGTTTTTAATCATTTTAAATAGTTTTAATTAGTTTTAAATTTTTCAAAAATACTTTTTAGTTTAATTAAGTTATTTTGGAGGTTAACATATTGAAGAATCTTTATTTGGGCTTTTTATTAATTTAATTGATTTTTAAGGCTTTAATTAGCATTAAAAAATTAATTATTAATTAAATAAAAGGTTTGAAAAAGTTATGATTATTGGTAATAATTGGATTTTTAGGAATTTATTATGATTTTCTAGGATTTTTTAGAGTAATTTTTAAATTTCATCACGTTTTTACGTTTTATCATTCGTCGTAGTTTATTTGTAATCTTAACTGTCATCATTTTCCTTTCCTCTTTTCTTTCTTAATATTAATCTCAAATACCATAAAGTTTAACACACACATTAAGCCTCCTTGAGAACGAACTAACAATTCACTTTGGGTCATTAGTACACGATTCTCCTAAATTGTGTACTTAATACTTACCACATTTACGCCTTTTTCCTAAAGGGTGTAATTTACTACATATCATCATGTTTATGCCAAACAATCATGTCTCACGCATATTTTCTTAAACAAGCTCTCAGGTAGCAAGGGTACCTCCAGGAGGTTACACCTAGCCCATTTGCACGACTTGCAGCCGTTGACATCTTGGACCATGACGTAAGGCTGCCGGAGTTTGTTTCAAGTGTGGAAAATCCAGACACATGTTGAAAGATTGCAAGAAGGGAGATACTGCTGGTACTTCTAGTGCTGCTCTTCCTAAGCCAGCAGTTTCGGGGCGTGTCTACACTACCACCAGGGACCAAGCAAATAAGTCTTCAAGTACTATCACTGGCATCCTCTTTATGAATGGTCATGCTGATTGCATTTTATTCGATACTTGTGCAACTCATTCAGTCATATCCACTACGTATGCCACTAGTATTAATAAAATCATATGCCATTTGAGAATATATTAAGTATATCTACGCCTATGCGAGACTCTATACGTATTACCTAGGTGTAAAGAGACCTTCCACTAGAATTTGATGATAAGATTCGCCCAGTAGACGCACTTCCTTTGGATATGTACGGGTTTGATCTCATCTTAGGCATGGACTGGTTATCCATACACCATGCTACTATCGACTGTCATACCTATCAGGTTATCTTCGGTGATGTTCAAGCACCAGAGTACATTCACAATGGTTTCATACCAGGAAAGTCTATACAAATCATTTTCGCGTTAGAAGCTCGTGCTTTACTATCTCATGGTTGCGAGGGCTTCTTAGCTTCAATTCAAGATATTTCTGCCGAAGTTCCATCGATCCAAGATCAACCAGTTTTTTCTGAATTCCCCGATGTATTTCCAGAAGAACTTTTGGGTATACCAGCTATCCACGAAGTAGAGTTTAGCATTGCGCTCCTCCCAGGAGCTCAACCAAACTCTAAAGCTCCTTATCGCATGGCTCCTATAGATCTCAAGGAGTTAAAAGATCAGCTGCAGGAATTACTGGAGCGAGGTTTCATCCGTCTGAGTGTATCACCATGGGGTGCACCGATACTCTTCGTCAAGAAGAAGGATGCAAGCATGCGTTTATGCATTGACTATCGTAAGCTGAATAAGATCACGATTAGGAACCGTTATCCATTACCACATATCGATGATCTGTTTGACCAACTGCAAGGTGCCAAGCATTTCTCCAAGATTGATCTAAGATCCGGTTATCATCAGCTGCGAGTGAAAGAACATGATATTCTCAAGACTGCTTTTCGCACAAGGTATACCATTATGAGTTCGTAGTCATGCCTTTTGGACTCATTAATGCTCCATCAGTATTCATGGACCTTATGAACCGCGTCTTCCATGAGTACCTAGACAAATTTTTTATCGTGTTCATCGATGACATCCTTATCTTCTCCAAATCGAAGGAAGAACATGAAGAACATCTTCGTATTGTGCTATAGATTCTTCGTCAGAAGCAGTTGTATGCCAAATTTTCTAAGTGTGAATTTTTGCTAAGCAATGTGACATTTCTAGGCCACATTGTCTCCGCATAAGGGATTAATATAGATCCTGCGAAGGTTGCAGCTATCACTAAATGGCCGAGACCGATCTACAACTGAGGTTTGTAGTTTTCTGGGCTTA
This sequence comes from Glebionis coronaria, assembly GCA_025667525.1. NCBI lineage: Eukaryota > Viridiplantae > Streptophyta > Magnoliopsida > Asterales > Asteraceae > Glebionis > Glebionis coronaria. The sequence goes on from CM046877.1 coordinate 304,052,406, forward strand.
GCTGGTTATTATCGCATATTCATGGAGAACTTTTCAAGACTAGTCTTACCTTTGACCAAGTTCATGCGGAAAGGAGAGAAATTTGTTTGGACTGATGAGCGGGAGAAGAGCATTGAAGAACTAAACCAGCGGTTAGTATCTACACCTATTCTTACTCTCCCATTTGGCACATGTGAATTTCATATCTACAGCAATGCTTCGGGTAAAGGACTAGGCTGTGTACTCATGCAACATGGGAAAGTGATTGCATATGCATCACGTCAGCTAAAGCCTTTTGAGGAAAATTATCCCACCCATGACTTGGAGCTAGCACCAGTAGTCTTTGCACTTAAAATCTGGAGCCACTATCTATATGGTGAATCATGTGATATCTTCATTGATCACAATAGTCTCAAGTACATTTTCACTTAGAGAGAGCTCACCATGAGGCAGAGGAGATGGTTGGAACTACTCAAGGACAATGACATCAATCTTCAGTACCATCCCGGTAAGGAGAATGTAGTGGACAACATGGGTACTGGACATTGAGTTCTTAGTACATGGACAACATGGGTACTGGGCTAATCTGATAATTGAGCCAGACTTAATTTCTCGGATCAAGGAAGCTCAGAAAGATGATGGTGAGATTTGGGCTATTATTCAAAATCTTGATCGGCAGAAAAAGTTTCGTGTAGACGAAGAAGGCATTGTATGGCAAGGAACTACGCTATGTGTTTCGGATGATCAGACACTCCGAGATGCTTTACTGACAGAAGCTCACAGTTCTATATTATCTATTCATTCAGGATCTACTAAAATGTACCATGATATCAAAGAACATTTCTGGTGGAGCGGCATGAAGCTGCCAGTAGGTTAAGATCGAGCATCAGCGGGCTATTGGTTTATTACAACCGTTAGAGATTCCCGAATAGAAGTGGGACAAATCTCCATGGATTTCATAACCGGACTTCCATTAACTCAAAGAAAGCATGATGCTATATGGGTTATTGTAGACCGTTTAACCAAGTCAACTCAATTTCTTCCAATTCGCAAGGACTTCTCCGTTAGCAAATTAGCAAATATATTCCTTAAGGAGATCATGTGACTACATGGTACTCCACCAGACATCATATCAGACAGAGATCCTCGTTTCACGTCTAAATTCTGGAAAGGTATGCAGAAAGCTTGGGGCACCAAACTTAAGCTTAGAACTGCCTTTTATCCTTAGACCGATGGTCAGTCAGAGCGTACCATTCAGACCTTAGAAGACATGTTGCGAGCTTGTGCATTAGAATGGACAGGAAGTTGGGATGACTACATTTGTTTGGTTGAGTTTCCCCACAACAATAGTTGGCATTCAAGTATTAAGTGTGCACCTTTCGAGAAAATCTATGGTAGAAAGTGTAGTGCTCCAATCTGTTGGGATTAAGTTGGAGAATGAATCCTTGAAGGACCAGAAATGATAGAGGTTACCATTAAGAAGGTTGTCGTCGCCAAGGCAAAGCTACAGGAAGCTCGTGCTCGATAGAAGAGCTATGCTAATAAACATCGTAGGGATCTAGAATTCAAGATCGATGACCATGTTTTCCTTATGGTATCACCAGCACCTGGTGTCAAGCGTTTTGCACTCAATGGCAAGCTTAGTCCTCGTTTCATCGGACCTTTTGAAATCCTTGAACGAGTCGGTAAAGAATCATATCGTCTAGCTTTACCTTCCCAGTTATCTCATGTGCATGATGTGTTTCGTGTATCCTTACTCAGAGATTATAATTACCATCCATTGTATACAGCTACGTATCCATTCGAGCAGATTCGAGAAGATCTATCCTACATAGAGGAACCCGAGAGAGTTCTCGATCCTCAAGAACGAGTCATGAGGAGAATGACGATTCCATTCGTCAAAATCCTTTGGGAAAATGAGGAGTCTATCCGGACTTCTTACCCTTATTTCCAGCTATGATTCGTGTGACACCCCAAAACCGAGGTCATTATTTAATCCTATTTTACGTATATTTTAGAAATTTTTGAGAAATTTTATCGTGGAATTATTTGACGGTTTAAGTTGAAACCAATAAACGAGACTAAAATTTCTACGTTTGACGGTTTAAGAATAACGATAGTGAACGCGATACCGACGGATGCCCAAAATTCATATTTTATTATCGATTGATTGATATTTGAATTTTCGAAATTTTTATTTTTATTCACGTGTTAAGTCGATTCGGAACCGTTTTGATCTTATTTGGTGTGAGTACAGGCTTATAAATATGTTTTAGGAAGGCGGGACGAATCCCGACTCTTGCGAAAATTCAAAACCGACTAGTAAGTCGATTCCAGCTCTTTAAAAACTAGTTTTGCCAAGAGGGCCAAAAGATAACTAAAATTGCACTTTGCTCCCTCCCATTCTTATAAAAACAAACACAAACACACACACCTTCATTTTCACCTTCAAAAATTTTCACCCCCTCCCTCTATTCGCTCTCTAGCCAACGGCCACCCCACACCCACCATAGCCACCACCATTTTTTTAGGTTTTTTATAACACTAATCAAAGACCCACCCTTATTTCATCTTTGTAAGTATCCTAATCTATTAAAATCAAACACGCAACAATTTTTATTTTTTTTGGTAACCGTGATTTCCGACTTGATTTCTTCAAAAAATTAATCTTATGAACAAATGGGTTTTTAATTAGTTTTCTTGAATGCATGTTTAAATCTAGTGATTCTAAACATGGGGTATTGATTAAAATGATTGAAACAAAATTTTGTTGGTGTTTTGGTTCTTTGAAACCCACGGCCCAAAAGTGTGTTTGTTTTTTTTTTTGATTTTGATTTGTTTTGAGTGTGGGTATATGTTTATAATCATGTTTTTGATGTTTGCAATTGATTAAATCATATTGGATGTGTAGTTTTTGGAATGGGTTTTGATGAATGATTGTTCATACAAGTGATATAGGATAATAGGATTGGTTTAGGATGTTTAGTTGATGTTAGAATAGGTATAGGAATCGTTAGAAATGATTGTAATGATGATTTGTTATGATTTTTAAAGTGTCATTTTCAAACAGAATGTTAAGGCTAGTTTTCGTGGTCTTAAGCCTATGTCCAGGTCTTAAGGATTAGATGTAGTTGTATAGCTTCTTTTTATCTTCGTTTCAGTATAAGATAGAGCTTTTAACGCCAAACGAGTCAAAAGTTATGCTAGTTTGAAGTTTTCGTGTACCGGGAGAAGAAAGTCGACATAATCCGAAATTGTGTTCGATAATAGGTCAAATCTCGGGGACTATAACTAGAGTTTTAAAAATGGTTGAGAGTTTTTCTTTAGCTCTAAACCTGGGGCTTTGAGTCTACTTTTAGACTTAGGAGTCAAATTTACAAGTGGTACAATTTAATTGAGTAAAAAAAGGCCTTACAACGTGAAGGTACAAAACTGTCCGAAATTTTGAGTTTAGTAATGTGACGAGCAGTGGGTCTTAGAAGTGAGAACTTTTAATGAAATTTAATATGGACTTTCTACAGGTTGTAAATGAATTTTAAAAATATTATCATAATTTTGGGTGATGTCTAAGTATAGGAAAACAGCTCGTACATTTGGTATGTACCGGCAGAATTGTAAAATGAGTAATACCTTTAGTAAAATAGAAAAATGGTACGAGTCTAGTAAATATCACTTGTTCGAATTTTGGCGTGAGTTTTTAGAAGTCACAGTTGACTTTATTTAAATTTATTCAGTACCTAATATTAAATAAATGAGTTGACTCATTACGCGTTTATACGCTAGGTGTTGTGATCGAATTTCCCGGGCATCCTCATCGTCGGTGATCGTCTTCCAATACTTCGACTAATACTTCTACATAAGGTGAGTCTATAGCCTCGCTCTTTACTTATTTCAATGGTTTTTAACCACGAGGGGGATACATACTATTTAAATGAAAATGAACATAAGTCATGAATGATTGTTGGACCCGAATGTCGCCATGAATTGTGTTGAGTACCTTGTTGCAAAAGTACCTACTTTCATGAGCCGTTAATTATTTGTCTAGTTCTTGTGTGAATTGGAAATACCCTCTTATACAATTTGTGGTACTACGGGGTTGACGACCCAATTTGATACGAGAGTTGTACGTTTAGTACCCTCTACGTACAGATATTTTGTATGAGAAATAAGGTGTAATTGCAACTGATGACTTTAGAAGGGGAACTGGTTTCAATGTGATCATGCCGTTCTACGGACGCGGGTGATTAAGTTAACGGATTGGTGTCATGAGCTTAAACACAATTATTAGCTATTGCTAAAGATAATAACCTTGAATAATAGATTGTTTGATCGACAACTCTATGAATGATCGTGAATGAATTTTATTAGCCTTATATTCAAATGTGATTGTAAAACCTATAGATCTCGCTCAACATTATTTGTTGACCCTTTTAAGCATGTGTTTCCGGTAATCGAGGCTAGGATGTGGCAGAGCATGCTATGGAATGTTGTTGTGACTTTTGTGGTATAATTTGGTTTCCTCCCCTTTTATTCCAACAATTAAGTCTTGTTTTGTTTAAATTGTATGAACATGGTAATTTGGTTGAGATTCAGTGGGGACCTAATGCAACTCTGTTGTAACTTTCTGGGTTAGAAAACTATTTAGACTTTGTTGTTGTACATTTTTATTAATGTAAAGATTTTCAACGTCTCTTTTGAGTCGTTCGATATAACTAGTGTGTGATGATAACTTCTTAGCACCCAATAATTGTATTTCCGTTGCGCATATGATTTGGGGGTGTTAAAATTCGGGTATGTCATTTTCAGTTTATCGTATCTCTAATTCGAGGACGAATTATTCTTTTAGAGGGGAATAGTTGTAAAACCCGCTTTATAATCCTTAAGATCATTAAATGCACAAATATACGGTTAAATTTGAACTTTTTAATTAATTAGTATACGAAATGAAACATGAACATTTAATACGAACGTTACGTATATTAATTAATTATTATAAGTATTACGTATGAAAACATGAATATTAACGCACAATAAGTATTTACGTAAAATACTTAAATCATACAAGACATACAACACGAAAATTTAATTACAAGTCTTATGTATATTATTAATACACGATAAATGTTTACATAGAAGATTTAATTCACGATAGTTAAAACACGAACATTCATGAATAATAATTAAACATGAAAATTGTATGGTTTTTGGTTTTGGGCTTATGGTAGCCGCCACAACAAAGAGAGAAAGAGGGAGGGCTTTGGCCCAACCCACTTGAAATCCATGTTTTTATCAAATAAGGATCCCAGGGAATTTACATAAAAACATATCATAGTAAAATAATAAAAACCATAAACCCTTCTCCTTGTCTCCTCTTGGCCGCGACATCAACAACAACAACAAGGGCAATTAATTGTTTTTTGATCTTTGCTAATTACATGTACGTGTTCGTGTTTCATTCCTAAATCCATCCATGCATTTGGTATTATTCTAACCTTAACCTTTTTAATCTTTTATTTAATTATGATCATATGTTCATAGATCTTGAAATCATTAATTAAAAACATGTTATGTTAAAGATTAATACAAGAAAAGGTGGGGTTTGGTTTGATGTTGGTTTGGTTGCACATAAACTGAGAGTCGACCGACTCTTGGTGGGGCTTTCTGGCCACCAACCGCGACCCAAAGGGGAACAATAATGTTTTGCTGCTATCCGTCGCAAGCCACCAGCCCCCACAGTGGGAACTGTGGTGGCGTAGTGGGAACCGAGACCATGTGTTGGTGTCGGTGGGTAGCTATGGCATGGCAGGGGGAACCCTTTCCAACCGGGGTGAACTCTGGCCGAGCAGTGGGAACCAGCAGCAGCTTTGGGTGCTTAGCCGTTGGCCAAACCACCCAGCCGCCGGCTGTGGTGATGTTTTGGGGGTGTTTTGCTAATTTTTTTTAAAACATGTATTATAATTATTCAGTTAGTTTAATTAAAACATGTTAATTAAATTGATTAGTTTACATGACTTAAGGTATAATTTTATTTAAATAAAATCATGTTATCTTGTATGTTCATTTTATTTAAATAAAACTTAAGATAAAATAATTAATACATTATTATTCATGTACATGTAAACTAATTAAAACTTAGCTTAATTAGTTTATGATATTGATTGTTGTAAAAATACGTCTTTTAGGAAAAAGAGCATAATTAGGGAAAGTATTAGGTGTCGGTTTAGGAAAACCAAGCACTAATGACCAATGTGGTTCAAAGTTCGTTTTCCAAGGAGGCTAGTGTGTTGTGTAGAGAGATGATTAACTTTGTGATTATATTTATGATGAAAAAAGAAAATAGAAATGAGATAAGAAGAGAGTGACAGTTACGATGACGAATTAAACTAAGACGAAAAGGTCGTACACGTAAAACCGTAAAAAGTACCAAAATTAAAATTTACCCTAAAATTCCTAGAAAATTGCAATAAATTCTAAATAATGTATTTAGAGTTTACAAAAAATAAAAAATCACTCAAACCTTTTATTTAATTAAATAATAATTTTTTAATGCTAATTAAAGCCCAAAAAATCAATTTAATTCACAAAAAGCCCAAAAACAGATTTATTCATATGTAAACCTCTAAAATGACCTAACTTAATTTAAAAATATTTTTGAAAATTTTAAAATTAATAAAAACTATTTAAAACAATTAAAAACTATTAAAACTTAAAATAATTATAAAAATTAATCTAAGGACAATAAAAGTATTCTAAAAGTTGTAAAATTCCTAACTTAATGTATTTAACCTAAGAAAAATATAAAAACTTGAAAAATCTAAATTTTAATTTTTAATAATAAAATAATAATAAAATAATATTAAAAATCAAAATTTATAAAAAATTTTAAAAACTTGCAAACTAGTTTAATTTTACCTAAATAACACATAAATGAAGTTGAAATTACAAAAATACCCCTAATGGGCCAAAGTCCATAACAGACCCTTATTGGGCCAAAATAAGCCTAATAAGAAAAATGTTTATAAAAATGGCCCAAAAGCTCCTATCTGACTCAAAATTTGATTTTGAACACAATTTTTCAAAGGCCCAAAAGCTGAAATGTGATATAAGCTGGCTTATTTCAAACAGCTTATTCTTAATGGGCTTTTTGGCCCATTAAGCTATAAGCTGATGCCATAAGCTCAAATTAGACACACAAGCTTCTTTTGAGTTACTTAAGACTTATGTAAAAAGAAATTTGAAAAAAGTCCAAGGAATAAGCCTGAAAATGCAATAAGCAATCTTTACAAAACGACAAAATAGTCGTTTTCGAGTTCTAGGCCACCCCAAGAGCTGATTTAAGTTTCAAAAGCTTTTAAATGACTTAGCTAGGCTTAATCAACAAAAAGTTTTCAAATAAGTTCACTCAATAAGCTGAAATAAGCAAATAAGCACTTCTTTAAAAGTCAACTTTAAGAGTTTTCTAGCAAAAAGTCAAAGTCAAAGTCTAATAAGCTCCAGTTCAAACAAATGGGTCAAATGATGAAGATTGATCACAAAAAGTAAGTTGTTGCAGGTCTGGATAAGCCAATATGGCTTATTAATAAGCTAACTGAAAATTAACACTAGCAGGGGCTAGTTTTGGTGTCTGAGCAGTGGAAACTTTTTCCACTGCTTGACTTGTTTGACTATTTGTCTTTAGTGACTTTTTTGGAGATTCAAGTTTCACAAAGGCACCCAAATGATCAGTGGATCATAAGGGGTCAATAACAACAAAGAAATCACAATCACTAACAACCAATTAGTACAGTTAATTCAAAACATCACCAGATCTAACACAGACATGAACAACTAAGCAGTTATGGTTCAATAAGCACTTATAGCACAATTCAGCCAGCCAAACTTAACCAAATGCATACACAAGCTATAATAAACTTCAATGAAAAAGTTTAAACAGGTTTCATGCAATGATTCAAAGTCTAAGTCAAGATTCAAGCACTAAAAGTTACTGATGAACTATGAACATGTAGTTATGAACACTTGCTGATGCAATTGACCACCAAGCCAGATTCAAACACTCAGATCTCTAAGATATGTTATGATAACTTTGATTAAGCAGCTTATATCCCTAAACATGCATATACTCTAAGTATTACCAAGATTTTAGGTCAAAAACAGTCAAACTCAATAATTATAACACAATATTTGATTTAAGGGTTTAAGCCCAATAACTTGCAGCAAATAGCACTCAACCAAGTAGATAGCAGATACAAACCACAAACACAAACTTCCAACAACAAAATAACACACTATGATCTCAAACAGGTAATCCCAAACACCCTTTTAACTTTTCAAATCAAAAGTGTTATCCAAGACCACCCAAGCCCAAATCAACACAATAACAGATGTAATATGTAGATTCAAACAAGATTGAGCCACAAAATCAGCAAGAACATAAGTAGTACACAAATTCACCAAAAATCCAAATTTTTAACAGATTTTGAGTAGAATGGTGTGTACCTCATAGATGTACATCCACACCCACGAATTTTGAGCTTATGTGCTAGCAAGAACAATCACAAGCTTCCACAATAAAGCCTGCTAAGATTCAACAAGGTTAAGAGCACAAATATAAAAAAAAGTGAAAAATTCTTGATTAATGCAACCTTAGTTCCCCACACTTGATTATCCCCATGTTATAGGCTTCACCACACCTTGATAACTCAATATCAGGATGCTATGATCAGCTTTATAGCCCAAGAATTCCAAGGTTTGAACTATACTTAGCAAAATATCAAGAAAAGTGGAAAATGTGCAAACTTTTGCACACTCCTTTTGAAAACAGGTTTAGGATTCAAGATTAACAAACAAAGAAGAATAATAAGCAGATAATATGATTGGCACTTGAGTTTTCTTCACCAAATTCAAACACATTTCATTTAATGAATATATGATTTACAGACTTGTGAACAAATGGAAAATTCAAGAGCCAAAACTAATGGACTGAGTCTCATGCCTTTTATAGGCTTACAATAATGTCTAAGGAAGCTAACAAACGTAACCCTAACTGGTGTAGAAGTCCCAAAATTCCCCTTGTCTTGTTTGAATGTGCTTGAACATGTGACATGTTCTTGGCAGGTTGTGGAGGTGGCATGTGTGAAAGTGCATCAAATGGCTCCAAATAAGCTTAAGGAGTAAGCTGGAATATGAGCTGTTGATTCTCTGCAAAGTTTTGGCTTTTTCTCCAAAGGTGGTGTAGAAGGGTTTATCATGTGATCTGGTTGAGTGACATGGCCAAGGGTTTAAGGTGGGGTTGTGTTTAGTCTCACCTTAATCATAAATTTGGAGTGAATTAAGGGGTGATATCATGTATTAAGCAAATACCCAAATCTGCTTATGAACACTAAGAACACTGGTTTGATCTTTATTTGTGTTTAAATGGGATGTTTAGCGCGTAATTAACTAATAAATAATTAGTTAGTTACGGCTTGGTGAGTGGATTGTGATGTGGCACAAGGCTGAGTGGTGATTGGTTGTTTTGATTGAGTGGGGCACGTGCCACCATGACACTGGTATATGTATCTTCCTTGTCTTGGCAATTTACTCCCCTCATCTTCTATACTCCTTTCACTTTGTAAATAATATACTAAAATACGATTTCCTTTGTAAATGAAGTTTTGGTTTTCACACTTTTGCCCCAAAAAGTTTTGTAAAGTGGTTTCAGGGGTATTTCTTGCCATTTCTTGATTCTTGAAGGAGTGATTTGGCATTTTCTTCATAGTTAATGGTCTTGACTTGTTTGTTTGACTTCTTGGAGGACTGAAATTGCCAAGTCATGATTAATGAGGGATCATTTTTGCCATTTCTTCAAAGTTGAGGGTCCTTTTGGTAATTTTGTCATTTTTAAAGGACCAAACTTGTAATTTCTTGTAACTTGAAGTCCTTCATGTTATGTTTGACTTTGAGGAGGATTAATATTGACATTTTAGTTTTGTTGAGGGACTAAAAGTGCCAATACTTCAAAGTGGAGGGCCTTTTTTGCAATATTGACAAACTTTAGGGACCAATCTTGTAATTATGAAGATACATGGGTATAAAGTGTCAGTTCTTGAATATTGGAGGACCCTTCTTCATAAATCTTCAAATCTTCAAGGGTTTCCTTTGGAAAATCTTCATTAGGGCTTGGTTCAATGCGCGGCTTCGTTTCCCGTGTTCGTTTTTGTATGATTCTTGTGATCTTTTGTCATTTTCTCAATACCCGTACCTAAAATACACAAGCAACAAACACAAGCATATATTGGGGTATTTTCATGATATTTTATGCATTTAAAGCCCTTTTTGGACGATGAGACTATGCATAAAAGCAGTCTCATCACTCCCCCATACTAAACCATTGCCGTGCCCTCACGCAATGCTAGAATAAAGTATCGTAGCACCTCCAAAATTCATTTTTATTCACTTTTATTGAATGATAAACTAACTACACTACTACTATTACTACTACTTGCGTTTTAGACATAATGTATGATTTTCATCGCAAAATGGGACGTTTAGGTTCATAGAATAAGAACACGTGAATGCTTCGTTAGAAATAATTTCATCGTCCTCGATGTTCACCCCAATTTCATGCCAAGCGTGCAACGAGATCATTGTCATTATAAGTTAGTAATGTTAACACTACTCATATGCCCTAATCATGTACTTATCCTCCCATTTTCCTAAGTTGTATCTCTTATATTTTATTATGTCTTGAATGTTTCACGAGGATACATTGTTTGACTTATGCGATGATAGAGATTTAGGTCTAAAAATAGAGTCCTAACGATGTAACCAAGACCATCAAATCAATAACCCTTCCTAATAGACAACAATGTCAAAAATTAAGTCAACAAGAAGGATCGATAAACACGGTTTTATAACGGTTTTGAACATTAGACTTATTACCAAGACTTTTATACGCCCCTAACAGAAGGGCCTTATTATCATAGGTTTACCTCCATCTTTTATTCATCTTCGCCATGATGCTTATATTATGACTTCGGTCTTGCCTTGCCTTTTATTATCCACCTCATCGGTGGTTTTATTAGCCAAAGACGTATATCCTCACGCTAAGGCGAATTTTGGATCTTTAAAGCTTCAAAGATTAAGGCTTGATTCACTTTCAATTTTGCATAGATTTTTCGGCCTTGTGGGCTTCAAATTGTTTGATTGATTTAGGTGAGCACTTGAAATCTTATTATTGGGTGAAGCTTTCGATTATTCGGGTTGCCAATACTTCAAAACCGTGACGCTGGTGATACCTTAATGTCTTCCTAATTTAATTACACGGAAGCTACTAGAAAAGACTAGAAACCCAACAATCAAGACTAAACCGCTAAGTCAATATTTATTAAAAAAAAATATTTACAAGCGAAGGGAGAATAAGCAAATAACGAGAACACATGAGTTTTTGAAAGAATACGAGTACTCTATGTTTAACATAATAACTTATAATTAACTCTATCATTTCTCGTCCTCATTTAAGAGACTTAGCCTAATGTGAAGTTAAGGAATCGAAGCTAAGTGCTCAACACGCACGGTCTAGTCAAAAATTACTCTTATTCTTGCCATCGGAAAATCTACATTCGTGTCTTCAAACACTTATAAAACATGAGAAAATGTTTAAAATTTGGCCATTTTTAGCCTTATTTTGCAACAAAACGATAAACAAAAAGATAAACTTTGGAAAGCGTGAAGGTTTGGCAAGCCAAGTATCTATTCACCCCCCATACTAAAGTTAAACATTGTCCTCAATGTTTCGAGTCTAGGGGTGCAAACACCCCCATACTAGAGACGTAGTCGAATGCCTAATATAGCATGGAAAGTGTGTAACTGTTAAATTTAAAGCCGTTTATGAAGTGTGCTATAAACCTAAGGTTAGAACGTCAAAGGATATATCATGGAGATTGAGAAAGTCTTCAAAGCAAATGATCGAGTGCTCCCATAAAACGAACACGAGAGGCTCCAAATGATCATCTAAAATCCACAATTCACAAACAACCACGGAACAAAGGTTGGAAGGGCACAAATCCCCACACGTTACTACATTAGAAAGCGATAATATGTACATAGGATAAGCATGGGACTCTCCCACGAGGCACCTCATTTTTGATTACCGAGTCATGAGCTCGACTCGATCCCCTCAATACTAATTATCATTGGGGAAGGTGATTTGGTCGAGGTAGTTCAAGGATGGAACTTCCCCGCCAAAGTAGTGCTTCAACCTATGTCCATTCACCTTGAAATTGGGGCCATAATTTTGAGCTAGCTTGATGGTCCCATATGGAAAAACTTGAGTCACGGTGAATGGACCGGACCAACGGGATTTCAACTTACCGGAAAAGATTTTCAAACGAGAATTAAAAAGCAAAACTTGATCCCCAATGTTAAAAACCCGGTTTTTAATATTTGAATCATGCAACTTTTTAGTCTTTCCTTTATAAATCAATGAATTTTCATAAGCAATATCCCTTAATTCATCCAGTTCATTTAATTGCATTTTTGGGTGTTTTCCCGCGGTCTCCATGTCATCATTACAATGCTTTAGGGACCAATAAGCCTTGTGTTCGAGTTCAATTGGCAAGTGACAATTTTTCCCATACACAAGCTTATAGGGAGTGCACCCAATGGGCGTCTTATGAGCGGTCCTAAAAGCCTATAAAGCATCGTCCAACTTATCCGACCAAGATTGTCGGTTTTCCCCAACGGATCTCTCCAAGATCCTCTTCAACGCTCGGTTTGAAACCTTGACTTGCCCACTCGTTTGTGGATGATAAGCCGTAGAAAGCCGATGTGTAACCCCATATTTCCTTAGGACCCTTTCGAATTGGTCGTTACAAAAATGGGTTCCACGGTCGCTTATGATCACACGAGGGGTTCCAAACCGAGAAAACAAGCTTTTCAAAAACTTGACTACCACACGAGCATCATTGGTGGGCAAAGCCTTAGCTTCCACCCACTTAGATAGGTAGTTAACGGTGACAAGGATGTACTTATTACCATGAGATGATGGGAACGACCCCTTAAAGTCGATGCCCCAAACGTCAAAGATATCACACACTTGGATGATATTTTGTGGCATTTCATCTTTTTGTGAGGATTTGCCTTATCGTTGGCATGAGTTACATGACTTCACAAGCTCATGTGCATCTCAGTAAATAGTAGGCCAAAAGAAACCGGCATCAAAGACCTTCTTAGCCGTGAGATTAGCACCATGGTGACAACCTGTGGGTCCCTCGTGACAAGCTCTAAGGATGTTAGAAGCTTCGGTACCAAAGACACAACGTCGAATAATTTGATCCGCACAAGTTCGAAACAAGTAAGGGTCGTTCCAAAAGTAGAACCTGACGTCACGAAAGAATTTTCGTTTTTCTTGAGTCGTCATACTCTTGATGATGAAGTTGCCCGCATGGTAATTTGCGATGTCCGCAAACCATGGGGTGGAAGAATCAAGTTTAGAATTCACAACACCAAGTGTGTCGAGAGGAAATGTTTCAGTGATTTCCTTGGGCTCGTAAACACTTTGGTGAGGATCTTCCAAACGAGAAAGATGGTCGGCAGCTAGATTCTCAGCTCCTTTTTTGTCAACGATTTTGTGATCAAATTCTTGAAGGACGAGAATCCAACAAAGTAATCTCGGCTTAGCATCTTGTTTAGCTATAAGATACTTGATAGCCGAATGATCCGTATACACTATGCATTTCGTCAAGACGAGATAAGGTCGGAATTTCTCAAATGCATACACCACGACAAGGAACTCCTTCTCCGTTGTAGTGTATTTTAGTTGAGCCTCGGTCATCGTCTTGCTAGCATAGTGAATAGGCAAGAAGTGCTTTTCATGACGTTGCCCCAATACGGCCCCAATGGCGTAGTCACTAGCATCACACATGAGCTCAAAGGGGAGGTTCCAATTGGGAGCAACAAGAATGGGAGCTTCGGTAAGTTTCCTCTTAAGGATTTCAAAGGCTCGTACACAATCTTCGTCAAAGACAAAACGTGCCTCTTTTTCAAGAAGATGTGTAATAGGTCGAGAGATCTTTGAAAAATCCTTGATGAATCAGCGATAAAAGCCCGCATGGCCTAGGAAACTCCTAACTCCCTTAACGATTTTGGGATGAGGTAATTTGGCGATGAGGTCTACCTTAGCTTGATCTACCTCAATCCCCGCTTTCGAAACCTTGTGCCCTAAGACTATTCCACTTTTAACCATAAAATGACATTTTTCACAATTGAGCACAAGTTTGGTTTCCTCACAACGCTTCAACATTCTCTCAAGATTCGACAAACACGAAGTGAACGAATTACCAAACACGGAAAAGTCATCCATGAAGACTTCCATCGTCTTCTCGATCATATCATGAAAAATAGCCATCATGCACCTTTGAAAGGTTCCCGGTGCATTGCAAAGTCCAAATGGCATTCTACGATAGGCAAACGTTCGATATGGACACGTAAACGTAGTTTTTTCTTGATCACGAGGATCGATGGGGATTTGGAAGTAACTGGAAAAAACCATCTAAAAAGCAATAGAAATCGTTTCCCGCAAGACGCTCCAACATTTGGTCCATGAAGGGCAAGGGAAAATGGTCTTTTCGAGTGGCGTCATTCAACTTACGATAGTCAATGCACACTCTCCATCCGGTCACGAGTCTAGTGGGAATTAACTCGTTGGCATCGTTTGGAACAACGGTCATTCCTACCTTCTTAGGCACACAATGAATAGGACTCATAGAAGGGCTATCAGAAATAGGGTAAATCATTCCCGCGTCAAGGAGTTTAAGGACTTCCTTTTTGATGACGTCGTGAATTTTGGGGTTCACCCTTCTTTGACATTGGATTGCGGGGTTGTAATCCTCATCTATTAAGATTTTGTGGGTACAAAATTTGGGATCGATCCCCTTAATGTCGGATAACTTCCACGCAATTTCCCCTTTGTGATCCTTTAGAACATCGACAAGTACGGTTGTTTCATCATCCGAAAGTTCTTTCGCAATAATAACCGGCAACTTGTCGTTGATGAGATGGCATTTATACATGATCTCATCGTTCTTTTCGGGCTTTAAATGCATTAAGATGTCATAAAATAACATATATATGCTTGTGTTTGTTTACTTATGTATTTTAGGTATGGATATCGTGAAAAAGACAAAAGATCACAAGAAACAAGGAAAAACGGACACGAGAAATGAAGCCGTACAAAGAACTGGGCCCTAATTCATGAATTATCCAATATTAAACCTTGAAGACTTGAAGATATGCAAGATTGATCCTCAAACAATGAATAAATGACACTTAAAATCCTTGTGAATTCATAATTACAAGTTTGGTCCCTTAAGTTTGTCAAAATTGCAAAAAGGTCCTTCAACTTTGAAGAAATGGCAAGATTAGTCCCTAAACTATTAAACATTGTCAATTATGGTCCCTAATGAAGGCAAACATCTATTGAAGACCTTTGAAGATGAAGAGTGTCCAAGATCAGCCCTTTAATTATGAAGAAATGGCAAAAATAGCCCTTGAAAACCTTTTGCCAAAGTTTTGGGGCAAAAGTGTGAAGATTGGAACTTTAACAACAAAGGAGTTGAGTTTTTGGGCTGTAAAAACACGTTTTACACACTTTGCCAAAAACCAAGGACTACATGTGTCATTCCCAAAGTTTAAAAAAAATAAACACGCGCCAAACACTTAACCTCCACTGATTTCGGATCAAACGTGGCACTGTAGCACGTGATGAACCCAGTTTTTACTTTTTACCAACAAAGGGTAAAATGCAATTAGTTGTTCCCCCGTATGATTCACACATGTAGAAACCCATCCCAACAATAAATCCCTCTTTTGCACTCACCAAAGGACCCCACACCCCAACCCGTTACCCAATCACATCACACCCTCCTCTCTAAGAAAGGACACGTGTCAACATCAACAACTTAGACTCTGCTTAACTAGCAAGCTAAAATGAATGGTTTTGATCATTTTGGACAGCTCACCAACAACAAACGGCATCAAGCACTCAAGGATAATTTAGGAAATTCACATCTAGGGTTTATGAATAGTGTTATGTAAGCATTTGCCTATAAAAGGAGACCTCAACTTGTGAGAGTCCCTTTGTTCCAGATTTTAGCTTTTAAATCTTTTTAATTCCTTTTTATTAAATAAAGTTGGATTTTCTGAAAATTTATGATTTACCTTTATGTTTTATAAAAGTTTGGTATCTGATAAGCTAAAGTCTGAGTTCCTTATTCATGTTTGAAGGTTTTTGAGGCAAGGTTTTAAGCAATAAAACTTGTGTTTCAAAAATCAGAAAGTTCTTGTTATTTGTTCATCATTTTGGTTTGTTGTTCTTAGCAGGTACAAGGAAGCTGGTACTTGTTTTGCTAGTACCTTAGCTCAAACAATCCAAGGCTTGGATGTAAGTCTTGGAGGTTTGCATCCCTCTCCCTTTTCAATTTTCTGATTTTCATATGATTTTTGATGATTTTGCATGTTTAATGGTGAATCTGTGTTTTGAGGCTTGATTTGTGTTTCTGAGGTTGATTATCAGTTGTAGGGGTTGATTAGATCTTGTTTGATAGGTTAAAACACAACCATCCTTTGGAAGATTGCAAAATCAGATTCCAAAGGGGTGTTTGGGTTAACTGATTCAAAGGGATTTGACCCTTCCTTTGTTGTTGTTTTTGCTTCTTTTGGTTTGGTATCTGTATATTGAGTGCAACTGACATTTATCTGCAAGCTTTGTGCTTATAAACACCTAGAATCAATAATAGGCTCTAAAATATTGTATACTTGTTGAAGTTGGCTGTGGTTTAAGGGACACCTAGTTCTAATCATAGACTAGGGTTAACGAGTGATTAAACCTAGTTAGTTACACCAGGAAAGTAGGATTTGAGTGTTGAAATTGGATCTTTGGTCATTTATATCAGCAAAGTGTGCTATTGTTCTTGAAGTTCATATCAACAAGTTTAATCTTTTTTGATCTTGTTCCATACTTTGATCCAGTGATTGATTTAAGTTTGTTTGTGCTTAATAACAGTTTACATAGCTTGTGTATGTATCTGGTTGAATTTGGATTGCTTATTCTAGCTTAAAACTACTTAAGTGTTCATAACTGCTTAATATCCATGTATGTGCTAGATCTGAGCATCTTTTGATTTGTCTGTGCTAATTGGTGATACTGAAGTGTGTGTTTGTGCTTGATTGTGACTCTTTGTGATTAACTGATCACTTGGGTGCCCTTGTCTTCCAACAAAACATACAGAATCTATCTAAAATCAAAGGTAAAATAGTCAAGGCAGTGGGAACCAGTTCCTACTGAAAGTTCCCCCTGCTAGTGTTAATTGGACATCAGCTTATCAATAAGCTACCCTAGCTTATTTTAACCAGCAACAATTTTGATTTTGTAATAGGTGCTCATTATTTGACCCATTTGTTCATACTGGAGCAATTGGTGGGTTGACTTTAGGGTTTGACTAGAAAACCAACTTAATTGACTTTTTCATAAGTGCTTATTGGCTTATTCCAGCTTAGTGGTCTTGCTTATTGGATTTTGGTTGATTGATTTGGCATATTGAAGTCATTTGTAACATTTTGCAAGTTGAATCAAGTCCTGAGGTGCCCTAGAACTAAAACCCGACTATTTTTTCTTTTAGTGGATTTGTACTTGGCTTATTTCTGGCTTATTGATTGTGCTTTTTCATAATTCTTTTTACAGATCTCTTTAGTATCCCAAAAGAAGGTTGTGTGTCAAATTAGAGCTTATGGCATTGGCTTATTGCTTAATGGCTAAATGGCCCAATAAGAATAAGTTGTTTGTTCATTAAGTTGTGATAAGCTCACTTTCAGCTTTTGGGCCTTCAGAGTTTTGTGTTTAGAATTAAATTTTGAGTAAGATAGGGCTTTTCCAAGTAATTTGGGCTTATTTTAACTTTTTGGGCTAAAAAGCCCATTAAGGTGGATTGTTTTTTATTTTAGCCCATATGGGGCCCATTAGGGGTAATTTGGTAATTTCACTTTCATTTTCTGATTACTTAGGTTAAAATAAACTAGTTTGCAAGTTTTTAGAATTTTTTATAATTTTTGTATTTTTAATATTATTTTAATATTATTTTATTATTATTTTTCAAATTTAACATTTTTGAACTTTTTATATTTTTCTTAGCTTAAATACATTAAAATAGGAATTTTGCAACTCTTAGATTAATTTTATCATCTTTAGATTAATTTTTATAATTATTTTAAGTTTTAATAGTTTTTAAATCATTTTAACTAGTTTTTATTAGTTTAAAAATTTCTAAAAATAGTTTTTAATCTTTTTAGGTCATTTTAGAGGTTTACCAATTGAAAAACCTTTATTTGGGCTTTTTGATAATTAATCTGATTTTTAGGGGTTTAATTAGCATTTAAAAATTAAATATTTAATTAATTAAAAGGTTTGAAAAAGTTTTGATCATTGGTAAATTCTTAGTTATTTATTTTGATTTTTGGTGAATTTTTGGTAATTTTAGAATTAATTTTTATTCTTGCTCATTTTACAGTTTTACGTGTAGTCATAGTAGTAATTAATTTCACGTCTTCGTCATCCTCTTTTCTCATCCCCTTCTATCAAAATATTAATCTCAAACCTTGCTACATTTTAGTCACAAACATATACCTCCTTGGGAAACCAACTTCATTGGGTCATTAGTTTTTGATTTTCCTAAATCATCACTTAATACTTACCGCTCATTTACGCTCTCTTGTTCTCCTAAACAAGAGGTGTAATTTACCACAATCAATTTTGGCGCCACTGCCGGGGAGGTGTGTCGTGATTAATTTGTCTTGTTGTTTTTAATATTAACCATAAATAGTATTTCTATTAGTAGAAATCTACTAATACGTATTATCGGTTTTTTGGTTTTTCTTGTGAAATTATTATTACTATATTGTATTAAGTATCACAATCAATTCAAAATATCTCCAAAAGTGTGAAAACACAACCTTAATTGGGACTTGATCTCCTTATTATTGTATTCGGATCTCAAACAAATGAAAAAGGCAAAAATAGATAAATACTTTCGTGAAGCTCGATTTTGAAAAATACAAACTATAAGGTGGGTATAAGGCGGGTATTATAAAATATACCCTATGGAAAAAGGCTCTTAAGTGCTTCGCGCCGCCTCGTTTCCCCGCTTGCTTGTGAGTATTTTGAGATTGAAAGCTAATCGAGGGTTTTGCCGCCCAAAGTATTATTACGTATAATATATTTTCTTGGTTTTCTTTGTGATTAAACCCTCTTGAACAATTTGGTTTTCACCAAAGTTCTAAAGTCATTCGAAGGCGTTCACTCCACGTAATCATTTTCATTCTTTTGAGGCTTCTTTAATCAAGAGTTTGATTCGAAGAGAGATTTGGTAGATTGTTGTCTACGAAGATACACCAAAATCCAAAAAAAATTAAAAACAATCAAAAACACAAAAAAAAATTGAAAATTCACAAAACACCCAAAAAGAATCTTCTTTGCTCACCTCCCATTCTTCGTGAATTTTATGATCACTCGTAATCAAGCAAAACGAGCTCGTAAACGTCTTCAAAAGCAAGCAAATCAAGAGACGTTGATTGAAGAACAAACTCCAATTGTTGAAGCTATTGTAGAACAAGAAGTCGTCATGGCTAATCGTACTATTATGGAGTTGCTACAAGCACCCACCGAGGGTTTTGGAGAGGCCATTGTGATTCCCACTATCCTTGCGGAGAATTTCGAGATTAAGACGGGTTTAATGTCGATGTTGCAAGAAAATAAGTTTAGAGGTCATGAGAAAGACAACCCGCATTACCACATAAGGAGTTTTAATCGTCTCACCGCTACTAGCAAGTTTAAGGATGTTCCACATGACGCCATTAAGATGATGTTGTTTCCATACTCGTTAGATGGACCCGCTAAAATTTGGCTTGAGAAAGAACCGCAAAATTCGATTTTGACATGGGGTGATCTCGTTTCTAAGTTTGTGAACAAATTTCTTCCACCATCTAAAACAACACATTTGAAAAATGAGATTTCAAGATTTGTATAACGAAATAATGAAAGTTTTTCAATGGCATGGGAACGCTTTAAAGAAATGTTACACGAATGTCCACACCATGATTTTTCAGAATTACATCAAATTGATACTTTTTATAATGGGCTTAATGATCATGAACGAGATTACTTGAATGTCGCCGCGGGTGGTAACTTTTTGTGCAAAACGACCGATGAAGCTTTAAAGATTATCTAGAATAGATCTAAGGTTTATAGCCCTCGTAACACACCGAGTGTTGCCAATTTGGGTTCGTCATCGTCGTCATCGTCTCGTAGCATTAATGCCTTACATGATGAAGTTAATGAGGAAAATCGGTTTTTCGATAGATTTGCTAATCTTATGACTCATTGGAAAGCACAAGAGGCTATAAATTCCGCTTCGGTTAAAGCGGTTGAAAAGAGTTGTTTGTCTTATGGTGCAGCTCATGATCTTTCCGAGTGCATTGCCGCCAGTGGTAACACTTCGAGTGCTTATGTAGCAACGTGAACTTACAACTAAAACGGCCAAGGTTCCCGCCCAAATCAAGCTCCACCAAATCAAAATTCTAATAACTATCGAAACAACAACCAAGGTGGTAATTATCAATGCAATTCACGTAACTACAACAAAGGGAATTATCAAAGTGGGAATGGACAAGTCACTAATAAAAACCAAAACCCCGATTTTCAAAACACTACACAAGGTTTTCAAAATGCTCACACTAAAAATCTTCAAGGAGAATATTTGGATTATGCTAAAGCAAATGATGCTAAGTTTGATAACATGCAACGTGAGATGATTAGCTTAAGATCCGAGTTGAAAAACGAGCTTAAAAACGAACTTGCTAATGAACTTAAAACTCATGCAAATAAAATGGAAGGAAATGTCCAACGTCTTTAACAAAACCAACAAAAGATGGAACAAGGACAACATGAGATTAAGAAAGAATTGTTAAAAGCGGATGCTAGGCAATCAAAATTTGAAGACCGAATGGCAAAATGTTTGAAGCAATCATATGTAAACCCTCTTCCTCGGGTGGTCTTCCTAGTGATACCATTGCAAACCCGAAGGGAGAAATGAAGGTTATTACTACACGAAGTGGTAAAACTTTCAAGGAACCAATCTCTCGTCCAAGTACTTCTACGAAGAAGGAAATCGAGAAAGAACCCAAGGTGATGGTCGAAAAGGAGCATATTACAAGCCCACGAAGTACCACTCATACCACACCTACGGTTGAACCAATACCCATTATGGAACCCGAGATTCCAAGGCCGTTGCCTAATGTCCAACCCACACCACCCTTACCTTACCCTTCGTGACGAAACAAAGAGAAATTGCAAGAACGTAACAAACAACAAATCAAGCTTTTTATAAAAGTGTTTCAACAAGTACATTTTGATGTGAGTTTAGCTGACGCGTTGTTATATATGCCTCGTTTCGCCTCCACTTTTAAAAGTATGATGAGCGATAAGGAAAAGCTTTCAAATCTTGCTAATTGTTCTTCGGTTTATCTTAACCGCATACCGGAAAAAAGTTGGTGACCCCGGAAAGTTTCTCATTCCTTGTGACATACAAGATAAGAAAGAATGCCTCTCCTTGGCCGATCTTGGTGCGAGCATTAATTTGATGCCATTTTCCATATGGAAATCGCTTTCGCTTCCGGCTCTTACTCCTTCGAACATGTCTATCGAAATGGCCGATCATTCTACGATTTTAGCATATGGAGTAGCCGAAGATGTTTTCGTGAATGTGGGGAAGTTCTACTATCCCGCTGATTTTATAGTAGTTGACATCCCCGTGGATCCTCAAGTTCCTCTAATTTTAGGTTGTCCATTTATAGACACCTCAAGATCGCTTATCGACGTTCATGCAAGAACTATCACTTTGAGATTCAACGAAGAGGAACTTGTTATAAACGCTACTCAAAACTCAAAACCTTCTCATGGTTATGCAATCACTACCATCAATCACATTGACTTAGTTGATGTGGTTTGCGATGAGTTTTCACAAGAAGTGTTAGTTTTTTCCGATAGCTCGTCAAGTGGCAATCCCACTATTTTGGATCCGATTCTTGCTAATTCTACACCAAATCTCACTCCATTCCAAGGAGGCGATTTTACTTCAAATGAAATCAACAATGAAGATGAGGTGTTGATTAGTAATGATACTTCTATTCCACCATTTCTTCCACCGATGGAAGTTATGAGTGTTGAACCAAAATCTTCAATCGAGGAACCACCTATCCTTGAATTGAAAGATCTTCCTTCTCACCCTGAATACGCATTCTTAGAAGGTGATGACAAGTTGCCGGTTATTATTGCAAGAGGTCTTGCTAATGATGAAAAAACCGAGCTCTTGAAAGTTCTTAAAGCTCATAAAGGGGCAATTGCGTGGAATATTTCCGACATTAAGGGTATTGACCCAAAATTTTGTACTCACAAGATTTTAATGGAGGAGGAATACAAACCCGCAATTCAAAGTCAAAGAAAGGTAAATCCCAAAATTCACGATGTCATTAAAAAGGAAGTTTTAAAACTCCTTGATGCGGGAATGATTTATCCTATCTCCGATAGCCCATGGGTGAGCCCAATCCATTGTGTCCCTAAAAAGGGAGGAATGACCGTTGTGCCTAATGAAAACAACGAGTTAATTCCCACTCGTGTTGTGACCGGTTGGAGGGTGTGTATTGACTACCGAAAGTTAAATGACGCCACTCGTAAAGACCACTTTCCTTTGCCCTTCATGGATCAAATGTTGGAGCGACTCGCGGGAAATGAATTCTATTGCTTTTTAGATGGTTTTTCCGGTTACTTTCAAATCCCTATCGACCCTCGTGATCAAGAGAAGACTAAGTTTACGTGTCCTTATGGAACGTTTGCTTATCGTAGGATGCCTTTCGGACTTTGTAATGCACCGGGTACGTTTCAACGGTGTATGATGGCCATTTTCACGATATGATCGAGAAGTCGATGGAAGTGTTTATGGATGACGTTTTGGTGTTTGGAAATTCGTTCACGTCGTGTTTATCTAATCTCGAGCAAATGTTAAAACTTTGTGAAGAAACCAATCTTGTGCTTAATTGGGAAAAATGTCATTTTATGTGTAAACAAGGAATCGTCTTAGGACATAAGGTCTCGAAAGCGGGGATTGAGGTCGATAAAGCTAAAGTAGACGTCGTCACCAAGTTACCTCATCCCAAAACCGTTAAGGGAGTTAAGAGTTTCCTAGGCCACGCGGGCTTTTATCGTCGTTTCATCAAAGACTTTTCGAAAATCTCTCGACCTATGACACACCTTCTCGAGAAGTATGCTCCTTTTAATTTCAATGAGGATTGTGTTAGAGCTTTTGAAACTCTTAAAAGGAAACTTACCGAAGCTCCCATTCTTGTTGCTCCTAATTGGGAATTACCCTTTGAAATCATGTGCGATGCAAGTGATTATGCTATAGGGGCTGTCTTAGGGCAACGCTATGAAAATCATTCCCGTCCTATCCATTATGCTAGTAAGACGATGACCGAGGGTCAATTAAAGTACAACACAACGGAAAAGGAATTCCTTGCCGTGGTCTATGCTTTTGAGAAATTCCGACCTTATCTCGTCTTAACTAAAAGCATCGTGTATACCGACCATTCGGCTATCAAGTATCTCTTAGCTAAGCAAGATGCTAAGCCGAGATTGCTTCGTTGGATGCTCCTCCTCCAAGAATTTGATGTCACCGTGCTTGACAAAAAAGGAGCCGAGAATCTAGCGGCCAGTCATCTCTCTAGTCTAGAAGATCCTCACAAAGATGTTTTCTAGAACAAGGAAATCACCGAAACATTTCCTCTCGAGACTCTTGGTGTAGTAAATTCTAAAGACACCACCCCATGGTTTGCCGACATTGCAAATTACCATGAGGGCAATTTCATAATCAAGGGTATGACGACACAACAAAAGCGAAAATTCTTTCGTGACGTCAAGTTCTATTTTGGGACGACCCTTATCTCTTTCGGGTTTGTGCGGATCAACTCGTTCGACGTTGTGTTTTTTGTGCCGAAGCTTCTAATATCCTTAGAGCTTGTCACGAGGGACCCACGGGTGGTCACCACGGTGCTAATCTCACGGCTAAGAAAGTGTTGATGCCAGCTTCTTTTGGCCTTCTATCTATCGTGATGCACACGCACTTGTGATGTTGTATGATTCGTGCCAACGTCAAGGAAAATTGTCTCAACGTGATGAAATGCCGCAAAACATAATTCAAGTGTGTGAAATTTTCGACATTTGGGGCATAGACTTTATGGGGCCGTTCCCATCGTCTCATGGTAACAAGTATATCCTCGTCGCGGTGGACTACCTTTCTAAGTGGGTGGAAGCTAAGGCTTTACCTACTAATGATGCTCGTGTGGTAGTGATGTTTTTGAAGCAACTATTCTAGGTTCGGAACCCCTCGTGCTATTATAAGCGATCGTCGAACCTATTTTTGTAATGACCAATTCGAGAAGCTCTTAAAGAAATATGGAGTTACTCATCGTCTTTCTACGGCTTATCACCCGCAAACAAGTGGGCAAGTCGAGGTTTCGAACCGAGCTTTGAAGAGGATTTTAGAGAGGTCGATTGGAGAAAACCGTGCTTCATGGTCCGACAAACTCGATGACGCTTTATGGGCCTTTAGGACCGCTTATAAGACACCTATCAGTTGTACTCCTTATAAGTTAGTCTATGGGAAGAATTCTCATTTGCCCATTGAATTGGAGCACAAGGCATATTGGGCCCTTAAGCATGCAAACTTTGACTTAAAGACCACGGGAGATCACCGGAAAATACAATTGAATGAATTAGATGAACTAAGAGACAGTGCTTATGAAAATTCATTGATTTTCAAAGAAAAGACTAAAAAGTTTCATGATGCAAAGATTAAAAAACGAGTTTTTAACGTTGGTGATCAAGTGTTACTTTTTAACTCTAGACTTAAGATATTTTCCGGGAAATTGAAATCTCGTTGGTCGGGTCCATTCACCGTTACACAAGTGTTTCCTTATTGGACCATCGAGCTAGCTCAAGATGATGGTCCTAACTTCAAGGTGAATGGACATAGGCTTAAGCACTACTTTGGTGGGGAAATTCCTTCAATGGTTGACCTCGACCAACTCACCTTCCCCAATGATAATTAGCATTGAGGGGATCGAGTCGAGCTCATGACTCGGTAATCAAAAACGAGGTGCCTCGTGGGGGAGATCCCATGCTTATCCTTTTATGCTTACTAACAACTAATGAGAGGGGATTTGTGCCCTTCCAACTCGTTGTCTCGTGGTTGTTTGTGATTGTGTTATCTAGATCATCATCATTGATACAATGATTTTGTATGGGTTCAGATTAAATCTCGGTATCCTCTCGAATTGATTATAGCTCAAAGTGGAATAGTTGTTCTTGGTACAAAAAGGGTTGTGATTTTCTATGCTACCAAAAAAGATCAAATGCATGCAATAGAGAAAATAAGCCAAAAATAACTAATAAAAAAAAGTTCTGAATGAAGGAAAAAAGTTCTGAATGAAGGTTTGTTAAAAAGTTCTGAATGAAGGAAAAAGTTTTGAATGAAAGAAAAGTTCTGAATGAAGGAAAAAGTTCCGAATGAAGGAAAAAGTTCTGAATGAAGGAAAAAGTTCCGAATGAAGGAAAAAGTTCTGAATGAAGGAAAAAGTTCTGAATGAAGGAAAAAGTTCCGAATGAAGGAAAAAGTTTTGAATGAAGGAAAAAGTTCCGAATGAAGGAAAAGTTCTGAATGAAGGAAAAAGTTCTGAATGAAGGAAAAAGTTCTGAATGAAGGAAAAAGTTCCTAATGAAGGAAAAGTTCCGAATGAAGGAAAAAGTTCCGAATGAAGGAAAAGTTCTGAATGAAGGAAAAAGTTCTGAATGAAGGAAAAAGTTCTGAATGAAGGAAAAAGTTCCGAATGAAGGAAAAGTTCCGAACGAAGGAAAAAGTTCTGAATGAAAGAAAAAGTTCCGAATGAAGGAAAAAGTTCCGAATGAAGGAAAAAGTTCCGAATGAAGGAAAGTTCCGAATGAAGGAAAAAGTTCCGAATGAAGGAAAAAGTTCCGAATGAAGGAAAAGTTCTGAATGAAGGAAAACGTTCTGAATCAGTTGTTTCTTTTGATAAGTTCCGAATCAAGTGTTTTTCATAAATCAACCAAAAATATGATGAAGACGAAGAACAGTAGCACTATAAGAACATGATTTTTACCAAAAATCAACCAAGTTTTTCACCAAAACTTAAACAAAACTAATCACTAATCATCTACTAACCATAAATATCAAATCCCATTAATAAAAACACAAAACCCAATAACTTTTGAAGATCAAAATCAACTAAATAAGAACTTTAACTTTGAATCAAAGAACAAGATGAACAAGATTAAATGGAAGGTTTAAATTGATAGATTAATGTTAAGTAAACAAAAGGAAAGATTAAACACTTACAAAATTAAAGATTTAACAAGAATGAAAAATCACCAACACCTTAATGGTGTTGGCTTTCTACGGAAGAAAAGAGAGAAAAACTGGGAATAAAAAAACTTGTTAAAAAGTGTGAAGGGGTGGCCTTTATATAGGTCCTTCATTTGTTTGGTGAGTGGGCTTTCTCCATTACTTCTTGTCTTCTCGTCTTTTCAGAAAAGTTGACATTTTCGATTCTGATTCGGGATTTGTCGTCGATTAAATTCAACTCGTCTTTTAATTTCTTCGTTTAATAGACTTGAGTTTCTTCGGCATATGTAAATCTTCCATCTTTGGTCCTTTTCTTCGATAAATCTTCAAATAGGCCCATTGACTTCAAATCTTTTGCATTTCTTGGACAATAGACTTCGTCTTTATAGATGTCTTGGCACTCTGATTTTCTTTTCTCATTTTCGAATGACTGTCCCATTCCATTTTTGGTATAACTGGACCCGCTATACGATGTATTAGTCTTTTTATTCGATAAAACCCGTGCAATCCATGTTTTCTTCAATATTCATCCGGTTGGCTCTGAAAACACAATAAACACAAAACCACGCATAATTCCAAACAAATGATATTAAATACGCGTTTTGGTCTCGTTTTAGCCAGAATTAAGTGGAAAAAGGATGGGTGTTTACACACCTATCAAATCCCCTACACTTAACCATTGCCATGCCCTCATGCAATGCTTATTGATAAAGCAATTCTACACTCTTCTCATAATAAATCAACTTTGGCCTTATTAAAATACTACTAAACAAAAATTAAAGTACTAAAAGAAATTAAAAGTTTAAAGGAAACAAAAGGATAGAAAACCATTTTCACTTGAAAATAGCTATATGGAAATAACTTGCAAAGAGATCAAGGACTTACATTAGGGCTTCGGTGCTGCGAAGATTTATCATCCTCAAGTTTCACGTTCCCCAAACTAAGCTTAAAAACGAGATCATTGTTATTATAAGTTAGTAAATCAAACACTTACACACATGGCTTAATTATATGCTTAAACTCCCTTATTCCTAGGTGTATCTCTTATATTTTATTTTTGTCTTAGAATGATCATGAAGATGCATTTTTGGACTTATTTCGATAGTTTATTTAGGCTGAAAGCAAAGTAGGACGATTTGATCAATAGTTAGCTAAAGGACAAAATCTCTTAAAACTGCTTCTCGGGATATCAAAAAGTTCATATCTTGGCATAACTCTTTTCACGATTTGAGACCTTTCTCGGGCCGATATTTGGCATGTACTTCATACTTCATATCTTGAGAGACGTGCTTGAGATAATGGTCTTCTCATCGTTAATAGAGTTTCTTCACTTGGAGACTTTTGAGGGGTACTCCAACTTTGTTGACCACGACTTCAGGATTATTTCTTCAATCTCTAATTGGGATTTTGAGATTTAACGATCCGCCTCCTTTTCGGACTTGGATCTATTTATCCTCATACCTTGTTAGGGTCTTTTCGGATAGACTTCTCCATGATCTTTACGGGAGTTGATTGCTTTTCGTCGTGAGTCTTGATCCTTCATATTGATTTTGGGAATAATGCTTTTCACATCACCTTGGATCTTTAGAAATAAGATTGAATCCTCATGCCTTGTTAGGGCCTTTTCGGACTCGCCAATCTTCGCGCCCCGCTTCATAAGCTATGCCTTGGCTATGAACTCTTATCATTACCGAGCAACTTTTAAACGATCTTGGGCTATAAGCTAAGTAACTTTTCAAATCGTACGACCTTACTTATTGCAGATAAATTATTAGCAAGTTATGGGAGAATAGGCAAATAATTACACCAAGTGACCTTGTGCAAGAATACCGACTTATAATTGACTCTATCATTTCTCGTCCTCCACAATTTAAAATCTCAAGTAATGAGACTCGTGGATACTTAGCCTAATAAACCAATTAAGGTCTACATGGTTATGGATACTAGCTAGAATAAACTTGGATAAGTCTATTCGGGTTGAGTCAAAATAATCGCAACGGGCCTAATATGTCAAATATTTCTAAACTAGCTACACCACTTTATTAATATTTTTGACTTTATTGCGGGATATATACATACGAAAGCAACGATAAAAATTTAAAAATTACGACTAAATGGCCAAAGTTAATAAAAAATTTGAAAAATGTTGAAAAAGATGATTTTCCGGTTAAATGAATGCATTTTCATGGAAAAGTCCACTTAAAACTTCGATAGAAGTCCCCCTACACTTAAGATAAACATTGTCCTCAATGTTTAAGCATGTGCGAAAAGTCTCCCCTACACTTATGACATTGTGCACGTTGGTTAAATCAAGTTAAGGAAGAGACGACTAAAGTGATCAATTTCAAATGTGAGTATGAAGAAAATTGAATCACGATAGTTGAGAGATAGAACCGGATTTCGGATAACACGGGAGCACGGTTCTTCAAAGGTTCCAAAAGTGCATTCATCCCTGTAATCACATCACCACACAAACACAAAGAACCTATAGAGGTCCCCCTACACTTAGGAGGTTAAACGGAAAAGGATAGATACTCGGGCTGCCTCCCGAGGAGCGCTTGTTTTTGATAACCGAGTCACGAGCCTGACTCGACCCAAAATTAGTTCATGGGAAACGTAGTGAGGGATGGAATCATCTCATGAGAGATGTCCTCACAAAGTACAACTTCACTCGTTGGCCATTCACCTTAAATTTAGGTCCATTAGGTTGAGCGAGCTCGAGAGTACCATATGGAAAAATTTGGGCAATAGTGAATGGGCCGGACCAACGAGATTTCAGCTTGCCCGAAAAGATTTTCAACCGAGAGTTAAAGAGTAAAACTTTGTCTCCAACTTGGAACTCTCGGTTCTTAATCTTAGAGTCGTGAATGAGCTTAGTCTTTTCCTTATAGATCAAAGAATTTTCATAAGCCTCATTCCGGAGTTCATTCATCTCATTGAGTTGGATCTTGCGTAGGTCACCGGCTTTGTTGATGTCGAAATTAGCCCACTTCAAGGCCCAGTAAGCCTTGTGCTCCAACTCAATGGGGAGGTGGCATGCTTTCCTGTACACGAGACGATATGGCGTACAGCCAATCAGAGTCTTGTAGGCGGTACGGAAAACCCACAGAGCATCATCAAGTTTATCGGCCCATGAGGCACGATGCTCTCCCACGGTTCTTTCAAGAATTCGCTTTAATCCTCGGTTGGATATTTCAGCCTGGCCATTAGTTTGTGGGTGGTAAGCGGTGGAAAGACGATGATTTACACCATACTTAGCCATGACTCTTGCGAATTGGTCATTGCAAAAATGAGTCCCGCGATCACTAATAATGGCACGAGGCACACCGAATCTAGCGAATAGCGATTTCAAAAAGTTACAAACCACCCTTGCGTCATTAGTAGGTAAAGCTTTGGCTTCAACCCACTTTGAAACGTAGTCATCGGCTACAAGGATGTATTTGTTTCCTTTAGATGAAGGGAATGGCCCCATAAAGTCGATACCCCAAACATCAAAGATTTCACATTCTTGAATGAAATTCTGAGGCATCTCGTCTTTATGTGTGATCTTGCCTTGTTTTTGGCAAGCATCACAACGTTTAACCATCTCGTGAGCGTCACGATAGATGGTGGGCCAATAAAATCCCGAGTCAAACACTTTTTTAGCGGTGTAGTTGGGACCAAAGTGACCACCGGTGGGTCCTTTGTGGCAAGCGTCAAGGATTTCTAAAGCTGCCGGTCCATCAACACATCGGCGATTAATCAAATCGGCACATTGTTTGAATAGATACGGGTCATCCCAAAAGTAAGTCTTAATGTCTTTGAAGAACTTCTTCTTTTGTTGGAATGTTAACCCGTCGACGAGAATTTCACCCGCCAAGTAGTTTGCAATGTCCGCAAACCACGGGGTTTCATCAGAAGTCGAGTTGATAGACATTAAGGTCTCTAGGGGAAAAGAATCATTGATTTCTTTGTTCGGATGATCCCCTTGGTAAGGATCCTCAAGTCTACTGAGATGATCCGTGGCTAGGTTTTCAGCTCCTTTTTTATCGCGAATTTCGATTTTAAATTCTTGGAGTAGCAAAACCCAGCGAAGAAGTCTTGGTTTAGAATCTTGTTTAGTTAACAAGTACTTCAACGCGGAATGATCGGTATAAACGATTATGGTAGAAAGGACAAGATAGGGGCGAAATTTTTCAAAGCATAAACAACAGCTAAAAGCTCTTTTTCGGTTGTCGTGTAATGCAATTGGGCCCCCGTCATTGTCTTGCTAGCGTAATGGATCGGTTGGAAGTGTTTGTTCACTCTTTGGCCCAAAACCGCTCCAATAGCAAAGTCGCTAGCATCGCACATCAACTCGAAAGGCAGCTCCCAATTAGGGGTAACCAAGACCGGTGCCTTAGTAAGCTTATCCTTAAGCAAGTTGAAGGGTTCAAGACACTCGTTAGAAAAGATAAAAGGAGTATATTTTTCCAAGAGGTGGGTCATCGGGCGAGCGATTTTAGAAAAATCTTTGATAAAGCGACGGTAGAAGCCCGCATGACCGAGGAAACTTCTCACACCCTTTACGGTTGAAGGTGGAGGCAACTTAGAAATAACATCGACTTTAGCACGGTCCACTTCAAGACCGGCTTTGGAAATTTTGTGTCCTAGCACGATGCCCTCTTTTACCATGAAATGGCATTTTTCCCAATTAAGAACAAGGCGAGTGTCTTCACACCGCTTAAGCATACGTTCTAAATTGGCAAGGCAAGCAGAGAAAGAATCGCCATAAACCGAGAAATCATCCATGAATACTTACATAGTTTCTTCAACCATGTCATGGAAGATAGCCATCATACACCTTTGGAACGTCCCAGGAGCATTGCATAAACCAAAAGGCATGCGTTGGTAAGCAAATGTTCCATAGGGACAAATGAATGTGGTCTTTTCTTGGTCTTTGGGATCGATGGGAATTTGAAAATACCCGGAGAAACCGTCTAAGAAGAAGTAATAGTCATTACTAGCTAGACGCTCGAGCATTTGATCCATGAAAGGAAGAGGAAAGTGATCTTTTCTCGTGGCGTCATTGAGCTTGCGATAATCAATACAAACTCTCCATCCAGTAATGAGACGAGTGGGAATCAACTCGTTGTGTTCATTGGGAACAACGGTTATTCCGCCATTCTTGGGCACACAATGGACGGGACTTACCCACGGCGAATCCGAAATAGGGTTAATCAAGCCGGCATCCAGAAGTTTGATAACCTCTTGTTTGATGACGTCATGAATACGAGGATTAACCCTTTTTTGGATCTGGATTGCGGGTTTAAAGTTATCTTCCATGAGAATCTTATGAGTACAAAAGTTCGGATCAATTCCGCGGATATCGGAAGTTTTCCAAGCAATTGCCTTCTTATGATCTTAAATCCAGAGGATTTTCGAAGGGAGGCGTTTTCAAAGTCGGAGCATCGATAGCAATAACCGTGGGAGATGGTGGAGAAATATTGTCTTCTTTAAGAATTTTCTCAATGAGGCGAAGATCTTCATCCCAATCGGTGGGAGAATCGTCATGTTCTAAGTTCACATCTCCCATGGTGGCTTCCAAATCTTTTCAAAGGAAATCACTTTCTCCAAATAGAGATAGTGATGAGTCAATAGAGGAAACAGTCTCAACATTGGAAAGAGAGGTAGGAATACTTTTACAAGCATCTTTGAAATGTTCTTCACAAGCCTCATCAAGAACGTCAACACAATTAACACTCTCGTATGAATAAGGCTGTTTAGAAAGCTTTCCCATGTTGAATACAATTTTATCGTCACCCACTCTCATGATAAGCTCACCAGCTTCAACATCGATGAGAGTGCGACCGGTCCTCAAGAATGGACGACCAACGATCAATGACACACGAGGGTCCATGTCGTAGTCAACGACAACGAAATCGGCAGGAAAAGTGAATTTGTCGACTCCTACAAAGACGTCTTCGTCTATCCCCACTGGATAAGCAACCATACGGTTAGCTAATTCCAAAGTCATTTTGGTGGGGACTAGCTCAGGGAGAGATAATTGCTTCCGAACACTTAAAGGCATTAAGTTAATACTGGCACCTAGATCGGCTAGGGCCATGCAATTCTCTACTCCCGGGAAGTTGCAAGGGATTAAGAAACGACTTGGATCACCAAGCTTAGTTGGCAATTTCCTTAAGAGCACTGCAGAGCAATTCTCATTAAGTTGGGTGTTAGCAATATCAAGAAGCTTCTCCTTGTCGCTAAGAAGATCTTTGAACATTTTCGCGTATTTGGGCATGTGAGCGAGAGCTTCAGCGAAGGAGATGTTAAAATTCAATTGTTTAAACATTTTTAGAAAGTTTGAAACTTGAATATCATCCTTGCTTTTGAGCTTCTCTTTCCTCAACCTTGATGGATAAGGTATATCGGAAGAAGAGGAAGTCTTTGGGATCAAAGGATCACTCACATCCTTGGGTAGAGGAGGGGTAGAAGTAAGAGGTGGAGAAATTGGGGAAGTAGAAGGATGAGGAATAGGAGCAGGTGACTCGGTACCCGAAGAAGATGATTGATTACCTTGGAAGAAACCAGCCATCATGTTCTTTAAGTCATTCGTTTGACTTGCCAAAGTGTTTCTCATGTCAGCTCGAAGATCGTTTCCTTGTTTCACCATGTCTGCTTTCAAGTTGAGCACTTCCCGCTGGAGATTTTCCACAATCACATCATTGGTCCGCATGTAGGTTTCAACATCTTGGTGTAATGCGTTGGGGTGGTTGGGAGGGGGAGCATGGTAAGCGGGTGGTTGATAAGCAGGTTGTTGGTACACTTGGTTGTTTCTTTGAGGTGGATATGGTTGTTTGTGAGGTGGTATGTATGGTGCACGAGGTTGTTGTTGTTGTTGAGGAGGGCGATTGAGGTTTTGTTGTTGGTTTGGGTTGTTAGGAGGAAAACCGGGCGGGGAAAGAAAGTTATTAGAGCGGTAGCTAAGCAAGTTGCGGTCACCTTGCGGACGAGCTTGATAAGCGGCCGGAGGATAGGTACCGTATGCTGCATTCACATTCTCAGAAGGGTAGTCTTGGGAGGTGGTACAAGTGCTGTAAGAGTGAGGACCCCCGCGTATTTCACATGGTTGGCTTACAGCATTGACTTGAGCGTTTTTAGCATTGATAGTGTTGGTGTTGTTAGCGGTGTGGGTAACAAGCGATTCAAGAAGCGTAGTAATTTTGTCAAGTCGCTTGTCGCTGTCACTAGTACTAGTACTAGCGGCATTGGTCCGAACACTCTTGGTTTGCACACGAGACTTATTCTCAATGATATCCCAAGCGGCATTGGAAGTCTTAACCAAAATATTACCCCCGAGGCACTGTTTAGTGAATCTTGGTCATTCATGCTTAAACCATTGTAAAAAGTGTTAATTTGGTGCACTTTGGTAAAACCATGTTGTGGACACTTTCTTAAAAGATCTTTAAAACGGTCCCAAGATTCACTAAAAGACTCATCGTACTTTTGTTCAAAATTGATAATTTCATTCCGCAAAGCGGTAGTACGAGAGGGTGGGAAAAAGTAGTTGATAAACTTGGTCTCCAAATCCGTCCACGTATGAATACTTTGTGGCGGTTCCTTAGCAAGCCAATGCCGGGCTTGTCCCTCTAAAGAAAAGGGAAAAAGTTGTAAACGGATTACCTCTTGTGGAACACCATTGAATTTGACCGTATTCGTGAGTTGTAGGAATCTCTTGATGTGGTCATGTGGATCATCAATGGTACGCCCCAAGAATGGTTGAGTAGAGACCATCTGGATAAAGACGGATTTGAGCTCAAAATTGTTGGCTGCAATCGCGGGTATGACAATTGGATCATTGTTGCCGTCTACATGTGCTTGCAGAAGTTCAATCATCAGGCGATTGTCTGGTAGAGGCTCATTGTTGAGAGGTGGATTGTTATTGTTGTTGTTATTATTGTTGTTGAGAGGTGGGTTATTGTTGTTGTTGTGTACACCGGCCATGTTTAAGTTATCGAGAGTCTCGGGCTCGGGATAAAACGTTGAGCGTGTACGCATGCACCTGCAAAAGAACTAACAAAACAAACAAGAAATATTTTTGTCTTTTTATGTTTTTAAATTTTTAGGATTTTTGAAAATTTTAAATTTTTTTAGGGTTTTTGAAAATTTTTTTTTTATGAAAAAGTAACGTTCACGGTTAACGGATCCCAAAATCCAAGTTCTCACAAAAAAACAGTTAATCTTAACGAGAAGAGCCGGCAGCAGCGCCATTTGATACAATGATTTTGTATGGGTTCAGATTGAATCTCGGTATCCTCTCGAATTGATTACAGCTCAAAGTGGAATAGTTGTTCTTGCTACAAAAGGGTTGTGATTTTCTATGCTACTAAAAAAGATCAAATGCATGCAATAGAGAAAATAAGCCAAAAATAACTAATAAAAAAAAAGTTCTGAATGAAGGAAAAAAGTTCTGAATGAAGGAAAAAAGTTCTGAATGAAGGTTTGTTAAAAAGTTCTGAATGAAGGAAAAAGTTCTGAATGAAGGAAAAGTTCTGAATGAAGGAAAAAGTTCCGAATGAAGGAAAAAGTTCTGAATGAAGGAAAAAGTTCCAAATGAAGGAAAAAGTTCTGAATGAAGGAAAAAGTTCCGAATGAAGGAAAAAGTTCCGAATGAAGGAAAAAGTTCCGAATGAAGGAAAAAGTTCCGAATGAAGGAAAAGTTCTGAATGAAGGAAAAAGTTTTGAATGAAGGAAAAAGTTCTGAATGAAGGAAAAAGTTCCGAATGAAGGAAAAGTTACGAATGAAGGAAAAAGTTCCGAATGAAGGAAAAGTTCTGAATGAAGGAAAAAGTTCTGAATGAAGGAAAAAGTTCTGAATGAAGGAAAAAGTTCCGAATGAAGGAAAAGTTCCGAATGAAGGAAAAAGTTCCGAATGAAGGAAAAAGTTCCGAATGAAGGAAAAAGTTCCGAATGAAGGAAAAAGTTCCGAATGAAGAAAAAAGTTCCGAATGAAGGAAAAGTTCTGAATGAAGGAAAAAGTTCTGAATCAGTTGTTTCTTTTGATAAGTTCCGAATCAAGTGTTTTTCATAAATCAACCAAAAATATGATGAAGACGAAGAACAGTAGCACTATAAGAACACGATTTTTACCAAAAATCAACCAAGTTTTTCACCAAAACTTAAACAATACTAATCACTAATCATCTACTAACCATAAATATCAAATCCCATCAATTAAAATACAAAACCCAATAACTTTTGAAGATCAAAATCAACTAAATAAGAACTTTAACTTTGAATCAAAGAACAAGATGAACAAGATTAAATGGAAGGTTTAAATTGATAGATTAATGTTAAGTAAACAAAAGGAAAGATTAAACACTTACAAAATTAAAGATTTAACAAGAATGAAAAATCACCAACACCTTAATAGTGTTGGCTTTCTACGGAAGAAAAGAGAGAAAAACTGGGAATAAAAAAACTTGTCAAAAAGTGTGAAGGGGTGGCCTTTATATAGGTCCTCCATTTGGTTGGTCAGTGGGCTTTCTCCATTACTTCTTGTCTTCTCGTCTTTCAGAAAAGTTGACATTTTCGATTCTGATTCGGGATTTGTCGTCGATTAAATTCAACTCGTCTTTAATTTCTTCGTTTAATAGACTTGAGTTTCTTCGACATATGTAAATCTTCCATCTTTGGTCCTTTTCTTCGATAAATCTTCAAATAGGCCCATTGACTTCAAATCTTTTGCATTTCTTGGACAATAGACTTCGTCTTTAGTCTTTTCCTTCGATAAAACCCGTGCAATCCCATGTTTTCTTCAATATTTATCCGGTTGGCTCTGAAAACACAATAAACACAAAAACCACGCATAATTCCAAACAAATGATATTAAATACGCGTTTTTGTCTCGTTTTAGCCAGAATTAAGTGGAAAAAGTATGGGTGTTTACACACCTATCAAACATCTACGATTGAAGACTCTCGTGTTCGTTTACATGAGCCTCCATCGTTTGCTTGAAAAAGTTTTTCACGAATCCATGACATATCCTTTATTGTTCTAACAATTATATTTTAGCATAATTCATAAACGGCTTTAGATATATTGTTGATCACCCTTTCCATGCTAGACCCTAAGCATTCGATTATTCGTCTCTAGTATGGGGGTGCTCCACCTTTAGACTCGAAACATTGAGGACAATGTTTACTTTTAGTATGGGGGGTGAATAGGTACTTGCTTTGCTACGCCCTCATGCTTTCCAACTTTTAACGTTTTGTTTTGTTGCTAATAAGGCTAAAAATGGCCCAATTTTAAAATTTTTCTTAGTTATCATAAGTGTTTTTAAGACACGAATGTATATTTTCCGATGGGTAGAATAAGAACTAATTTTTGACTTGATGGGCATTTGGAGCCCTTTACATTCCTTAACCCGCTCAATTCAAGTTTTGCTAGACTTTTATATAGGGAACTTTAAAACGCGAAAGTCTTAGCTCATTCGGGTTAAGAACAAGAACTTTTCGCAAGTTCCTATAATTGATCCTAGAAAGTCACTTTTCAAAGGAAATATAAAATGCATTCTCTAAACTTGAAAAAGTCCAAGAAAGTGCAAGATCCTATAGGTGGCTTGAAAACCCACAACTTTGATTTGATATAGTCTTAATGAAAGCTAATCCAAATTTGGCTTAATTTTGACTTACATGGCTAAGTATTCACGAGTCTCTTTA
Source organism: Glebionis coronaria (assembly GCA_025667525.1). NCBI lineage: Eukaryota > Viridiplantae > Streptophyta > Magnoliopsida > Asterales > Asteraceae > Glebionis > Glebionis coronaria. The sequence goes on from CM046877.1 coordinate 304,089,571, forward strand.
ATTAGAGGTCTTTATATAGTGAAGAACGAGAAGTGATAGAGTTAGACAAGTGATCATGCTAAACGTAGAACATGAAAATGTTCTTTCAAAAACTCATATGTTTTTAATTGTGGCTTTTTCTTCCCATAAGATCAATGCATTAGGAATAAAAATAATTGCAATAAGTATGGTCATACGATTTGAAAGGTTACTTAGCCTCTAGCGCAAGATCGTTTAAAAGTTGCTCGGGGTTGAACAGAGGTCATAGCCAAGGCATAATTTATTGAAGCGGGACGCGAAGATTGGTAAAGATCCAAAAAGGCCCTAACAAGGCATGAGGAGCTCTATTTTGTTGCTAAAAGATCCAAGATGATGTGAAGTATCATTGTTCCAAAATCAATATGAAGGATCGAGACACACGATGAAAGCAATTACTCCCCTAAAGATCATGGAGAAAGTCTATCCAAAAATACCCTTACAAGGTATGAGGATAAATATATCCAAGTCCGAAAAGGAGGCGGATCGTTGTATATCAAAGTCCAAAATAAAGATTGAAGAAAAATGATGAAGTCGTGGTCTAAATATGAAGAATCTCTCAAAAATGTCAAATGAAGAAATTCCAAAATATGAAGAGAAGACCATAATTTCAAGAACGTCTTCCCAAGATTTGAAGTATGAAGTACATGCCAAATATCGGTCCGAGAAAGGTCTCAAATCGTGAAACGAGTTATGCCAAGATATGAACTTAAGGAGATACACGAGAAGCCGTTTTAAAAGATTTTGTCCTTCGGCTAACTATCGATTAAATCGTGTTACTTTACTTTCGGACTAATAAATACTCAAATAAGTCAATATGAATCACTTGTGATCCATGACAAATATTTAAAAAATGCTAGTAACCCATTTCTTTTTATAATAACTAGGATTGTGGGGAGAAAAAGTATTACACAATTTGGACGTATGAGTAGTGTTAGCATTGTGACTTGTACCAACAATGATCTCGTTTTTGCACTTAGCATGGAATGTATGACAATCAAGGATGACGAATTTTACTCTAAGGGACATTTAACTGTTTCTATTCTTTGACCCTAAAAGTCACATTCGTAATGAAAATCATACATTATGTCTTTACACATTTTCGTAGTATTGTTGCAAGTCTTTTACTTTTCAATAAAGGTTAATAAAATTGAACTTTGGTGATGCTTAGATACTTTATTCTAGCATTACGTGAGGGCACGACAATGGATTAGTATGGGGGAGTGATGAGATGGCATTTATACATGATCTCATCATTCTTTTCGGGCTTTAAATTCATTAAAATGTCATAAAATACCATATATATGCTTGTGTTTGTTTACTTGTGTATTTTAGGAATGAATATCGTGAAAAAGACAAAAGATCACAAGAAACAAGGAAAAACGGACACGAGAAACGAAGCCGTACAAAGAACCGGGCCCTAATTCATGAATTATCCAAGATTAAACCTTGAAGACTTGAAGATATGCAAGATTGATCCTCAAAAAATGAAGAAATGACACTTAAAACCCTTGTGAATTCATAATTACAAGTTTGGTCCCTTAAGTTTGTCAAAATTGCAAAAAGGTCCTTCAACTTTGAAGAAATGGCAAGATTAGTCTCTCAACTATTCAACATTGTCAATTATGGTCCCTAATGAAGGCAAACATCTATTGAAGACCTTTGAAGATCAAGAGTGTCCAAGATCAGCCCTTGAATTATGAAGAAATGGCCAAAATAGCCCTTGAACACCTTTTGCCAAAGTTTTGGGGCAAAAGTGTGAAGATTGGAACTTTAATAACAAAGGAGTTGAGTTTTTGGGCTGGAAAAACACATTTTACACACTTTTCCAAAAACCAGGGACTACTTGTGCCATTCTCAAAGTTTAAACAAAATAAACACGCGCCAAACACTTAACCTCCACTGATTTCGGATGAAACATGGCACTGTAGCACGTGATGAACCCAGTTTTTACTTTTTACCAACAAAGGGTAAAATGCAATTAGTTGTTCCCCCGTGTGATTCACACATGCAGAAACCCATCCCAACATTAAATCCCTCTTCTCCACTCACCAAAGGACCCCACACCCCAACCCGTTACCCAATCACATCACACCCTCATCTCCAAGAAAGGACACGTGTCAAGATCAACAGCTTAGACTCTCTACTTAACTAGCATGCTAAAATCAACGGTTTTGATCATTTTGGAAAGCTCACCAACAACAAACGGCATCAAGCACTCAATGATAATTTAGGAAATTCACATCTAGGGTTTATGAATAGTGCTATGTAAGCATTTGCCTATAAAAGGAGACCTCAACTTGTGAGAGTCCCTTTGTTCCAGATTTTAGCTTTTAAATCTTTGTAATTCCTTTTTATTAAATAGAGTTGGATTTTCTGAAAATTTATGATTTCCCTTTATGTTTTATAAAAGTTTGGTATCTGATAAGCTATAGTCTGAGTTCCTTATTCATGTTTGAAGGTTTTTGAGGCAAGGTATTAAGCAATAAAACTTGTGTTTCAAAAATCAGAAAGTTCTTGTTATTTGTTCATCATTTTGGTTTGTTGTTCTTAGTAGGTACAAGGAAGCTGGTACTTGTTTTGCTAGTACCTCAGCTCAAACAATCCAAGGCTTGGATGTAAGTCTTGGAGGTTTGCATCCCTCTCCCTTTTCATTTTTCTGATTTTCATATGATTTTTGGTGATTTTGCATATTTTATGGTGAATCTATGTTTTGAGGCTTGATTTGTGTTTCTGAGGTTGATTATCAACTGTAGGGGTGGATTAGATCTTGTTTGATAGGTTAAAACACAACAATACTTTGGAAGATTGCAAAATCAGATTCCAAAGGGGTGTTTGGGTTAACTGATTCAAAGGGATTTGACCCTTCCTTTGTTGTTGTTTTTGCTTCTTTTGGTTTGGTATATGTATATTGAGTGCTAAGTGACATTTATCTGCAAGCTTTGTGCTTATAAACACCTAGAATCACTAATAGGCTCTAAAATCTTGTATACTTGTTGAAATTGGTTGTGGTTTAAGGGACACCTAGTTCTAATCATAGAGTAGGGTTAACAAGTGATTAAACCTAGTTAGTTAACCAAGAAAGTAGGATTTGAGTGTTGAAATTGGATCTTTGGTCATTTATATCAGCAAAGTGTGTTATTGTTCTTGAAGTTCATATCAACAAGTTTAATATGCTTTGATATTGTTCCATACTTTGATCCAGTGTTTGATTTAAGTTTGTTTGTGCTTAATAACAGTTTATATAGCTTGTGTATGCATCTGGTTGAATTAGGAGTGCTTATTCTAGCTTAAAACTGCTTAAGTGTTCATAACTGCTTAATATCCATGTTTGTGCTAGATCTGAGCATCTTTTGATTTGTCTGTGCTAATTGGTGATACTGAAGTGTGTTTTTGTGCTTGATTGTGACTCCTTGTGATTAACTGATCACTTGGGTGCCCTTGTCTTCCAACAAAACATACATAATCTCTCTAAAATCAAAGGTCAAATAGTCAAGGCAGTGGGAACCAGTTCCTACTGAAAGTTCCCCCTGCTAGTGTTAATTAGACATCAGCTTATCAATAAGCTATTCTAGCTTATTTTAACCAGCAACAACTTTGATTTTGTAATAGGTGCTCATTATTTGACCAATTTGTTCATATTGGAGCAATTGGTGGGTTGACTTTAGGGTTTGCCTAGAAAACCAACTTAATTAACTTTTTCATAAGTAATTATTAGCTTATTCCAGCTTATTGGTCTTGCTTATTGGATTTTGGTAGATTGATTTGGCTTATTGAAGTCATTTGTAACATTTTGCAAGTTGAATCAAGTCCTGAGGTGCCCTAGAACTAAAACCCGACTATCTTGTCTTTTAGTGGATTTGTACTTGGCTTATTTCTGGCTTATTGATTTTGCTTTTTCAAAATTTCTTTTTACAGATCTCTTTAGTATCCCAAAAGAAGGTTGTGTGTCAAATTAGAGCTTATGGCATTGGCTTATTGCTTAATGGGCTTAATGGCCCAATAAGAATAAGTTGTTTGTTCATTAAGCTGTGATAAGCTCACTTTCAGCTTTTGGGCCTTCAGAGTTTTGTGTTTAGAATTAAATTTTGAGTCAGATAGGGCTTTTCCAAGTAATTTGGGCTTATTTTGACTTTTTGGGCTAAAAAGCCCATTAAGGTGGACTGTTTTTTTATTTAGCCCATTTGGGGCCCATTAGGGGTAATTTGGTAGTTTCACTTTCATTTTCTGATTATTTAGGTTAAAATAAACTAGTTTGCAAGTTTTTAGAATTTTTTTTATAATTTTTGGATTTTTAATATTATTTTCTTATTATTTTTGAAATTTCACATTTTTGAACTTTTTATATTTTTCTTAGCTTAAATACATTAAAATAGGATTTTTGCAACTCTTAGATTAATTTATCATCTTTAGATTAATTTTTATAATTATTTTAAGTTTTAATAGTTTTTAAATCATTTTAACAAGTTTTTATTAGTTTAAAAATTTCTAAAAATAGTTTTTAATCTTTTTAGGTCATTTTAGAGGTTTACCAATTGAAAATTCTTTATTTGGGCTTTTTGATAAGTAATTTGATTTTTAGGACTTTAATTAGCATTTAAATATTAAATATTTAATTAACTAAAAGGTTTGAAAAAGTTTTGATCATTGGTAAATTCTTAGTTTATTTATTTTGATTTTTGGTGAATTTTTGGTAATCTTTAGAATTGATTTTTATTTTTGCTCATTTTACGGTTTTACGTGTAGTCGTAGTAGTAATTAATTTCAAGTCTTCGTCATCCTCTTTTCTCATCCCCTTCTATCCAAATATTAATCTCAAACCTTGCTACATTTTAGTCACACACATATACCTCCTTGGGAAAAGAACTTCATTGGGTCATTAGTGTTTGATTTTCCTAAATCATCACTTAATACTTACCGCTCATTTACGCTCTCTTGTTCTCCTAAACAAGAGGTGTAATTTACCACAATCAGTCGCCCTCCTCCAAAAAGACATATTCGAGATGAGGAGGTAAATCTTTCAACTCGAGGATAGGTGGTTCCTCAATTGAAGATTTGGGCTCGATACTCATAACCTCCTCGGGTGGAGGAAATGGGAAATCGTTAAGAAAATCCTTGATAATCGAGAATTCCTTATCATTGTCAAGGTCTTCGTTACAAGTACGTGGAACATCGAATTCCTCCAACGTAAAACCACCACCTTCAAATGGAGTGAAGGTTGGTGTCGAGTTATCAAGAATGGGATCTAGCATTGTGGGATTGCCACTATTTTCATCATCACCAAAACCTAGAACTTCTTATGAAAATTCCTCACAAACCACGTCAATCATATCAACGAGGTTTAAGGTCGCAACGGAATAAACATGAGAAATTTAAGAGTTTTGAGTTGCGTTTATAACAAGTTCCTCGTCGTTGAAACGTAAGGTGATCTTTCTAGCATGAACATCAATCAAAGCCATAGACGTAACTAACGACCTAAAATTAGAGGAACTTGATGATCCGTGGGAATATCGACAACGATAAAGTCTACCGGATAATAGAACTTTCCCACTTTCACAAAAACGTCTTCCGCCAATCCAAATGCGGGAATCGTGGAATGGACGGCCAACTCGATAGACATTAGTGAAGGAGTAAGATTAGGAAGATTGAGCGACTTGAAGATTGCAAGTGGCATCAAGTTAATGCTAGCACAAAGATCGGCCAAGGCATAACATTCTTCCATATCTTGGATTGCACAAGGGATCAAGAATTTACTGAGATCACCGACTTTTTGAGGTATGCGATTAAGATAAACCGATGAACAACTAGACAATTGATGCAATTTCTCTTTGTCGTTCAACATACTCTTAAAGTTAGCGGCAAATCGAGGCATCATGACCAAAGCATCAGCGAAACTCACATTAAAGTGTAAATCACGAAACATTTTCATAAAAAAGCTCAAATTGGTAATTATCGCGCTCTTGACGTTTCTCCTTTCTAATTCTCGATGGATAGGGCAAAGGTGGTGTGGGTTGAGGCATAGGCATAGCCTTTGGAATCTCGGGTTCCAATGTTGGTAATGGGTCAACCGTAGGTCTGGCATGAGCGGTACTTCGTGGGATTTGGACATGCTCCTTTTCGACCACCACCTCGGGTTCTTCCTCAATTGCATCCTCCGTAGGAGCAATTGGTTGAGGAGTCGGTTCCTTATGTGTCTTACCACTACGTGTGGTAATCACTTTCATCTCACCCTTAGGGTTCCATATGGTGTTGCTAGGAAGACTACTCGAAGACGGTTTGCACATAATTGCCTCAAACATAGATGAAATTTTGTCCTCAAAAATGGATTGCCTCTTCTTGGCCTTAATCATTTCTTGCTTAATTTCATGTATGGATTTTAAGCTCATTTGCGAACTCATTTTTCAACTCTTTCTTCAAGTCGTTCTTAAACTCGGATCTTAGGCTAATGATTTCTCTTTGAATATTGTCAAACCTAGCATCGTTTCCATTAGCGTATTCAACAAATTCATTTGGAAGATCTTTCAAAGTTTGCAAACTTTTGTTGTTGTTTTGAAAATCACTATGATTCTTGTTTGAAACTTGATTATTAGCCCCTTGATTACCATAGTTTCCTTTGTTGTAATTGTTTTTGAAACCAACTTGATTTTTGCGATAGTTGTTGTTAGCATTTTGATTTGAACCAAAACCCGGTGGAGTCAATTGATTAGAGCGGGTAACTTGACCGTTTTGGTTGTAAGTTCCCGTGGCCGCGTAGGCACTCGAAGTGTTACCACCGTTGGTAATGCACTTGGAAAATCATGACCACCACCACAATACATACATGGAGCCTCAACCGCTTTAGCCGTAGCGGGAGCACTTTGTTCTCCAACTTTGAATTCAATTAAAAGTCCTTTAAGCTTATCAAAGATTTTGTTTTCCAAGTTGGCCTCAATTTGGCAAGCATCGACGGTATTAGACAAAGAAGGTGAAGCCAAAGACGAAGCCTTACGAACACTCGACGTGCTACGAGGACTATACACCTTAGATCTATTCTCAATTATCACCAAAGCTTCCTCAACCGTTTTACACAAAAAATTACCACCCGCGGCGGCATTTAGATAATCCCTTTCATGATCATTAAGTCCATTGTAAAACGTGTCAATTTGATGCAAATCGGAAAAACCGTGATGAGGACACTCATGTAACATTTCCTTAAACCTATTCCAAGCCGTTGAAAAACTCTCATTAATTTCTTGTGAAAATTTTGAAATCTCGTTTTTCAATTGCGTAGTCTTAGAGGGCGGGAAAAATTGGTTCACAAATTTAGACACGAGATCCTTCCACGTCAATATAGAATTGGGTGGCTCTTTCTCTAACCAAATTTTAGCGGGCCCCGCTAAGGAATGCCGAAAAAGCATCACCTTAATCGAGTCATTAGCAACATCATTAAATTTGCAAGTGGCGGTAAGACGATTGAATTGGCGGATATGGTTGTGCGGGTTGTCCTTTTCATCACCACGGAATTGTTGTTTTGGATCATCGACAACAAACCCGTTTTCACTTCAAAATTCTCCGCAAGGATAACGGGAATTACAATAGCCTCTCCATAACCCTCGGTGGGTGCTTGAAGTAACTCCATCATAGTTCAATTCTCCAAGGTTGGTTCCTCTTTTACAATGGGTTCGTCAATAGGAGACTCCTCACTAGAAAGATTAGGAGTAGGTGTTGACTCCTTTCGGTTTCTTCGTTTACGTGCACGTCTTGCTTGGTTGCGGGTTTGCATAAACGTCACGTACAACGAGGGGATGAGCAAAGAAGATTCTTTTTGGTGTTTTGTATTTTTCCAAATTCTTTTTTTGTGGTTTTTGATTGTTTTTACATTTTTTTGATTTTTGTGATTGTACAAGTAGACCAAAACCTACAAATCTCCTCCTTAATCAAATCTCTTGATTAAAGAAGCCTCAAGGAATGAAAACGACCACGTGAAGTGAACGCCTTCGATGAATTAGAACGTTGGTGGAACACCAAAACGTTCAAGAGGGTTTAATCAAATAAAACCAAGAAAGTATATATGACACTTAATAATACTTTGGGCGGCAAAACCCTCGATTAGCTTTCAATCTCAAAATACACACAGGCAAGCGGGGAAACAAGGCAGCGTGAAGCACTTAAGAGCCTTTTTCCTTAGGATATATTTTATAATACCCGCCTTATACCCACCTTATAGTTTGTATTTTCAAAATCGAGCTTCACGAAAGTATTTATCTATTTTTGCCTTTTCTTTCTTGTTTGAGATTCGAATACAATGATTGGGTAATGACCTCCAAAGTCAAGGTTGTGTTTTCACACTATTGGAGTACTTGTGAATTTATTGTTCTACGTATACAATATAGTAATAGTATTCACACAAAAAACGAAAAACCGATAATACGTATTAGTAGAGTGCTACTAATACAAATAGATATTATGGCTATATATAAAAAACAACAATTTCCAAATCAAAACGCAACACGCCTCCCCGGCAGCGGCGCCAAAATGATAGTTGTAAAAATACGTCTTTTAGGAAAAAGAGCGTAATTAGGGAAAGTATTAAGTGTCGGTTTAGGAAAACCAAGCACTAATGACTAATGTGGTTCAAAGTTCGTTTCCCAAGGAGGCTAGTGTGTTGTGTAGAGAGATGATTAACTTTGTGATTATATTTCTGATGAGAAAAGAAAATAGAAATGAGATAAGAAGAGAGTGACGGTTAGGATGACGAATTAAACTAAGACGAAAAGGTCGTACACGTAAAACCGTAAAAAGTACCAAAATTAAAATTTTACCCTAAAAATTCCTACAAAATTGCAATAAATTCTAAATAATGTATTTAGAGTCTACAAAAAATCAAAAATGACTCAAACCTTTTATTTAAATAAATAATAATTTTTTAATGCTAATTAAAGCCCAAAAAATCAATTTAATTCACAAAAAACCGAAAATGAGATTTTTTCAATTGTAAACCTCTAAGATGATCTAACTTAATTTAAAACTATTTTTTAAAATTTTAAAATTAATAAAAACTGTTTAAAAACAATTAAAAACTATTAAAACTTATAATAATTATACAAATTAATCTAACGACAATAAAAATATTATAAAAGTTGTAAAATTCCTAACTTAATGTATTTAATCTAAGAAAAAATATAAAAACTTGAAAAATCTAAATTTTAATTTTTAATAATAAAATAATAATAAAATAATATTAAAAATCCAAAATTTATAAAAAATTCTAAAAACTTGCAAACTAGTTTAATTTTACCTAAATAACATAGAAATGAAGTTGAAATTACAAAAATACCCCTAATGGGCCTTCAAATGGGCCAAAGTCCAAAACAGACCCTTATTGGGCCAAAATAAGCCCAATAAGAAAAATGTTTATAAAAATGGCCCAAAATCTCGTATCTGACTCAAAATTTGATTCTGAACACAATTTTTGAAAGGCCCAAAAGCTGAAAATGTGATATAAGCTGGCTTATTTCAAACAGCTTATACTTAATGGGCTTTTTGGCCCATTAAGCTATAAGCTGATGCCATAAACTCAAATTAGACACACAAGCTTCTTTTGAGTTACTTAAGACTTCTATAAAAACAATTTGAAAAAAGTCCAAGGAATAAGCCTGAAAATGCAATAAGCAATCTTCACAAAACGACAAAATAGTCGTTTTCGAGTTCTAGGCCACCCCAAGAGCTGATTCAAGTTTCAAAAGCTTTGAAATGACTTAACTAGGCTTAATCAACAAAAAGTTTTCAAATAAGTTCACTCAATAAGCTAAAATAAGCAAATAAGCACTTCTTTAAAAGTCAACTTTAAGAGTTTTCTAGCAAAAAGTCAAAGTCCAAGTCTAATAAGCTCTAGTTCAAACAAATGGGTCAAATGATGAAGATTGATCACAAAAAGTAAGTTGTTGCAGGTCTGGATAAGCCAATATGGCTTATTAATAAGCTAACTGAAAATTAACACTAGCAGGGGCTAGTTTTGGTGTCTGAGCAGTGGAAACTTTTTCCATTGCTTGACTTGTTTGACTATTTATCTTTAGTGACTTTTTTGGAGATTCAAGTTTCACAAAGGCACCCAAATGATCAGTGGATCATAAGGGGTCAATAACAACAAAGAAATCATAATCACTAACAGCCAATTAGTACAGTTAATTTAAAACATCACCAGATCTAGCACATACATGAACAACTAAGCAGTTATGGTTCAATAAGCACTTATAGCACAATTCAGCCAACCAAACTTAACCAAATGCATACACAAGTTATAATAAACTTCAATGAACAAGTTTAGACAGGTTTCATGCAAAGATTCAAAGTCTAAGTCAAGATTCAAGCACTAAAAGTTACTGATGAACTATGAACATGCAGTTATAAACACTTGCTAATGCAATTGACCACCAAGCCAGATTCAAACACTCAGATCTCTAAGATATGTTATGATAACTTTGATTTAGCAGCTTATATCCATAAACATGCATATACTCTAAGTATTACCAAGATTTTAGGTCAAAAACAGTCAAAATCAATAAGTTATAGCACAATCTTTGATTTAAGGGTTTAAGCCCAATAACTTGCAGCAAATAGCACTTAACCAAGTAGATAGCATATACAAACCACAAACACAAACTTCCAACCACAAAATAACACACTATGATCTCAAACAAGTAATCCCAAACACCCTTTTAACTTTTCAGATCACAATTTTCAAATCAAAAGTGTTATCTAAGACCACCCAAGCCCAAATCAACACAATAACAAATGTAATATGCAGATTCAAACAAGATTGAGCCATAAAAGTAGCACAAAAATTCACCAAAAATCCAAATTTTTAACAGATTTTGAGTAGAATGGTGTGTACCTCATGGATGTACATCCACACCCACGAATTTTGAGCTTATGTGCTAGCAAGAACAAGCACAAGCTTCCACAATAAAGCCTGCTAAGATTCAACAAGGTTAAAAGCACAAATATCAAAATAGAAAAGTGAAAAATTCTTGATTGATGCAACCTTAGTTCCCCACACTTGATTATCCTCAAGTTATAAGCTTCACCACACCTTGATAACTCAATATCAGGATGCTATGATCAGCTTTATAGCCCAAGAATTCAAAGGTTTGAACTAGACTTAGCAAAATATCAAGAAAAGTGGAAAATGTGCAAACTTTTGCACACTCCTTTTGAAAACAGGTTTAGGATTCAAGATTAACAAACAAAGAACAATAATAAGCAGATAATATGATTGGCACTTGATTTTTCTTCACCAAATTCAAACAGATTTCATTAAATGAATATATGATTTACAGATTTGTGAACAAATGGAAAATTCAAGAGCCAAAACTAATGGACTGAGTCCCATGCCTTTTATAGGCTTACAATGATGTCTAAGGAAGCTAAAAAACGTAACCCTAATTTGTGTAGAAGTCCCAAAATGCCCCTAGTCTTGTTTGAATGTGCTTGAACATGTGACTTGTTCTTGGCAGGTTGTGGAGGTGGCACGCGTGAAAGTGCATCCAATGGCTCCAAATAAGCTTAAGGCATAAGCTGGAATATGAGCTGTTGATTCTCTGCAAAGTTTTGGATTTTCCCCAAATGTGGTGTAGAAGGGTTTATCATGTGAGCTGGTTGAGTGACGTGGCCAAGGGTTTAAGGTGGTGTTGTGTTTAGTCTCACCTTAATAATAAATCTGGAGTGAATTAAGGGGTGATATCAAGTATTAAGCAAATACCCAAATCTGCTTATAAACACCAAGAACACTGGTTTGATCTTTATTTGTGTTTAAATGGGATGTTTAGCGCGTAATTAACTAATAAATAATTAGTTAGTTACGGCTTGGTGAGTGGATTGTGATGTGGCACAAGGCTGAGTGGTGATTGGTTGTTTTGATTGAGTGGGGCACGTGTCACCATGACACTGGTCTATGTATCTTCCTTGTCTTGGCAATTTACTCCCCTCATCTTCTATACTCATTTCACTTTGTAAATAATAGCCCAAAATACGATTTCCTTTGTAAATGAAGTTTTGGTTTTCATACTTTTGCCCTAAAAAGTTTTGTAAAGTGATTTCAGGGGTATTTCTTGCCATTTCTTGATTCTTGAAGGATTGATTTGGCATTTTCTTTATAATTAATGGTCTTGCCTTGTTTGTTTGACTTCTTGGAGGACTGAAATTGCCAAGTCATGATTAATGAGGGACCATTTTTGCCATTTCTTCAAAATTGAGGGTCCTTTTGGTAATTTTGTCATTTTAAAGGACCAAACTTGTAATTTCTTGTAACTTGAAGTCCTTCATGGTATGTTTGACTTTGAGGAGGATTAATATTGACATTTTAGTTTTGTTGAGGGACTAAAATTGCCAATTCTTCAAAGCGGAGGGCCCTTTTTGCAATATTGACAAACTTTAGGGACCAATCTTGTAACTATGAAGATACAAGGGTATAAAGTGTCAGTTCTTCAATATTGGAGGACCCTTCTTCATAAATCTTCAAATCTTCAAGGTTTTCATTGGAAAATCTTCATTAGGGCTTGGTTCAATGTGCGGCTTCATTTCCCGTGTTCGTTTTTGTATGATTCTTGTGATCTTTTGTCATTTTCTCAATATCTGTACCTAAAATACACAAGCAACAAACACAAGCATATATTGGGGTATTTTCATGATATTTTATGCATTTAAATCCCTTTTTGGACGATGAGACTATGTATAAAAGCAGTCTCATCAGATATTTTAAGGTAAAGTTTAATTACATTAATCATGCAATACTATTAATTAATAATAACTTATAATAACATGTAATATCATTATTAATTAATAATTATAAGTTAAGCCTAAGTATTTATTTATTATTAAACTTTACAATATAATTATACATGACATATTATAAGCTTATTAAAACTACATGTTATCATTTAATTATTTAATAAGACTATGATTATTATAGAAACACTTTAATTATGGAAACATGTTAAATATGAAATTATACTAATTATAGCAATATGATAATTAGGGAAACACACTAAATATGGTAACATGCTAAATATGAAAACTTTCGATTTTTGGAAACTTACTAATTATGGAAACTTTCTTTTTTTGGAAACATACTATTTAAGGAAACTTGATATTTTTAGAAAGTTACTATATATGGAAACCTGCTATTTTTGGAAAGTTACTATATATAAAAACCTTCTATTTTTAGAAAGTTACTCATTATGTTATAACAAGTACTATAACACTTAAAACATTTACATGAATCTAAAACACATGAAACACTAAGAAACACATGATTAAACATGAAATAATAAGACAAGAAAAGAACAAATATAATAAGTATGAACGCGTCAAGTAAACTAAGTAACAAGTACGTATAAGTAAAACAGACACTTATTCATGTCCATTTATTATGTAGCTATTGTGAAATCGGAGTGATCTTCCGCGTTCGTTTTCGTCTTCATTTACTGGACATAAGGTACGCATATTCCGTCCTTCAGTAAGGAAATTCTTTCCTGTATTAGGATTCCCCGTTTCCAGCCATCTGTTTTCTGCAGTAGTTTACGTGTCTTAAACACATTCATTATATCTTATCTTTATTTTATATTGCATGAGGTATATACATGCATGCCAGTTTCACCTAGTTATGAGGGTTCCATAACCATAGCACTGAAGGCATCGATGTTATGACTCTTCTACGGTGAGAGTGATTGCTCGCAGTGTACCTTTACAGTATTTGGCCTTTGTTATTATTATCATGTGGGGCGAATGGGTGCATCCTAGGACAAGTAGTAAGATTTCATGGTAACTGCGGTGTGTGCGTTGCATCCGTTACAAGAGCTAATCCCTTCATTCATATTGTCATAATTAGAGGCAACCCCTCTAGTTGCATGACGAGGTAACCCCTCTAAGTATTCATGCACGTTGATATAACATGACCTATATAGGCTCTGGGCATATTTAAAATACATTTTTCAGAATAAACTAAACATAAGTCTTTTCAGAAATATAAAACCAGTCTTATAAGCTTTAAATAAGGTTTTCCAGGACATACACTTATTCCGCTGTTATTCATTTCATTTCATTACTTGCTTATGTTTATGCTTTACATTCCTTGTCATATATCCGCACACTGAGCGTATTGCTCAGCCGTATTTTTCTTTATATGCCCTAATATGGCAGGTACTAAAGGGCAAAGCTAGGACTCAAGAGTACATGCATGGGATGGAGGCGCCTAGTCTTCTTTCTCTTTTAATGCATTTACATACTTTTGTTTTGCTGGACATTGTTTAGTCCTTTCCTTACATCTATACTTATGCATTTGTGTGTGGAGCTTATGTTGGAACCGATGTTTGTTTTCGGTTTCCTTTATGGTCGTTTAATGTTTTAGACATTTACCTTGCATGCTTTGATGACACGCCATAATTACTATGTAACGGTCCATTTATCCAAATGGGTTGTTACACGAGATCTTGCCATATTATGAGATTTTGATTATTCTGAGATTTATATTCAGAGATTTTGTGACACCCCCAAATGGGGTTGGCATGCAACGGAAGTAGTAATTGGGTGTCACGTTGTGGATCGCAGAACAAATTGCATACAAAGCATTGATCATAATTATATGATTTTGAAATACAATTGATACAAATATTAATATACTACAATCATTTGAAACGTTGAATATCAGTTTTTACAAGTTTCCCATTCAAAAATAGATCCCTAGTCATTTTTATGCTCCTAAATGATGCTCAATCCATGCTCAAATAATCAAGGTTAATTTCCTGAGAAAAACATGCTTAAAACGGTCAACATAATGTTGGTGAATTCATAGAGTTTTGTAAAATCATAGTTAAGGACTGCAAATTGTCCTACATAGTTTTGTACAATGTTTGATATAAAAACCAAGTTCAGAGTTTCCAAGCATTCCATACAGTGTTGTATTAAGCAGTATAAAATCAAGTTTAGGAACGCAAACATCACAAAAGTAGCATTACACAAAGCCAAATACTATAAAGTAACTACATTTCCTATTTCCCGAAACTGAGGCTCTGACACGTTAAGCCCTCAACAGATGAGGACCCTCCGCGTTATATAAGGCACCGATTATCCAGTTTCGACATGATAAACACCTGTTGTCCCGGCCAAGGCACAGTGAGCATGACTCACCCAGATGGGGATGGTTAATCTCAAATAGATCTATTTATAACATACAGGCAATTAAACAATTTTACCAGTTTCAATTCACGCGTCATGAGGAATTCTACAATAGGCAAATGTAATTAAGGGTAACAGTTCAGTTTGCGTCCTATAAAATATGTTACATGTTTTTCTCACCGTATTAATCAACAGTTTATTAAATATAAGTTTACGACCATGATCTCACGATGTTACAATCATATTATCAAAACAATTTATAGTTCCTTAGTAGCATGTCTCTCCCTCGCAGGTTAGTAAAAACATTAAAGTAGTGAAATGCGAGGCTATGAACTCACCTGATACAATCATCACAATAGTTAATAGAGAACGAACGCCAATCGAGAATAATGTCAATCGAGAATAAATGCCAACGGTCGATATATGATCATACGATACCTAAAGATAACGAGGCGTGACTTAGGATTGTGACGAGAATCAAATCGTACATATACGTAATAAGTATATTTTAAGAATTTCTTAGACATTGCATAAGTTTTATGATTCTTTATAAAACTTTTAGGTGAATACATAACCATTTTTAGTGTAATATTCAATTTGGCACTTTTAGCCCATCCTAAGCCCATTAGTGGTCCATTACAAAAGTATATGACTTAAATCCAATTTAAAATCAGTATTTTACCCTAATTTTGTTATAAATATCAGGCCCAAATAATGGCCCAATAGTTATTAAAAGTGTAAGTTGGACTTTTATGGCCCAAGTCCACATTATATGTTTTTCGGATTCTAAAACGCCCGAAAAACACGTTCACTTAATATTTCACGTTGGTCAGGTCTTGGGTTATCAAATCATCAGTGTATGAATGATTCTAAAATCCCCGACAAGTGGGTCCTACCACGTCAGTTAGTATAAAAAAATCACATTTTACGTTAATGAAGTATAGTCCGTTTATTACAATTTTTCCGACATGTCTCACTAATTTGACCATATCTCTTGAACCCTAAATCATCTAAGTGTATTCTTTTTACCAAAATCATTATCAACCCATTAAATTTACTGATTATAAGTCTAATTACCTCAAATTTATACTTATCATAGCTAATTTACCCATTTTGTCACTTAGAAGAGTTGGCTGTTTTTGGCAGCTAAACTCGTTTTCACCATTTTGGTCGCCATTTTCAAACCGTAAGGAACTGGTAAACCATCCAATTGATTCTCGTTCTTTATGAATTTATCTACAACCTAAAGTACTAAATTTTTCAGTGGTTCTGAGTTCTTATAAGAGTTTTCAATATGTCAATACAGTATGTTCAAAACTGACTAGTTTCACTATTTTGGTCACCATTTCCAAACCGTAAGGTATTGGTACACCATCCAATTGATTCTATTTCTTTATGATTTTATCTACAACTTTTAGTATTACATAATCATAGGTCAGTATACGGTTTTTGTGACAAAACAGCCCATCTTTACAGCAGGTCAGATTTTGACCTTGTTTCGTATTTTGGTCATAACTCACTTTCTAAAATTTGTCACAGGACGAGTCACCGGGGGAAATAATCACAAAACAATTCTATATCTTAATATGTAAGTTTTCAGTATCCTAACCTACTGAGTTCGACCATATAATCTGTTTTTGCTACAGATCTAAAATTCGTATAAACCAAATCATCACTAGGGCTTGTTTAGCTTCATTTTAGTGACAAAACTCATATACAATCTCCCAATACTCATTAATCAATTCTTATATATATACATTTTCAGAATATATGAGATCTAGTAAATATAAGATATCAAATGAAAATATCAAAATCAAAAGGAAAAGTGGAGTAGACCTTAGATCCGAGATTAAGAAACAAAAGGATGGATACACCAATTAAATCATTCTTGTTGGACCCGTATAATCATAAATCTACCCTTGCAATAGACATGCATTAACCCTTTGTATAAGCTTCAAATTCAGCCCCCAAAATCTATATTTAACTCCTTCTTCAAGGCTCCGAATGGGTAAACCAATATCACCATTAGTTGTGATGATCATGGAGGAATAAGTTTCCATAGATTTTGAGCTAGTAAGATTTGTAATGGTAGGGGTTTTGGTTGGTGTAGGGGGGACGGCTGGAAAAGAGATACGGAGAAGATATGGAGTGTTTTACAATGTGTAAGAATGAGATAAGAGCACAGATACTATCTATGTTGATTAACACATGCATGTAAAAGTTACATGTGTCTTGAAGTGGTAAGATATGGACACATGGTCCATGCCATTGAGAGGTGGGGTGGAAAAGTGTTATGTACAAATGATAAGGTCTAATGATATGTATTGGTGGTGGTGTGGACGTGTGATGTTGTAAGGGGTGAAGTTTTATATAAACTTTGCCTATAATTTGCAAAAGCGGGTATTATCGAAGTCCGATGCTTGAAAAGTTACGCGATTTGAAGGATACGCATTAAACAGGAAAAATAAACGCTCAATATAAAATAAAAACATCGACATTCGGAGAAAATTTATATTTCAATATATAAATTAGAGTAAAATAATGGCGTTAAGTACGGTGAAATATTAAGCAATTTAATTAATCGTTTTATTGAATACTTCGGAATAATTAAGTATAAATTTAATTATAAATCTAGTAATAAGTTGTATGACGATATTCATTAAGGTAAAAGTGTTTATATAATATTAAGTAATAACTCGTTTTTTAGTTCGTTTTTCTCGGTATCTTATCCAATTGATATAACTATCCAAGCTTGACTTAATTGTTTTTGGTTGTGAAAATTGAATGGTATTTATGTCTAATTGGCACAAAGCAATTAAAAAGGTAAAAATACTCTATAATACCTACACATACATACTACGCTAAAACACTTTGCACTTATCACAATTAAATGCACAAAATAAAAAAATCAAAAAGTAAATTTATTCTACAAATGTAAAATACAAAGTACAAAATTAAATCCACAAAGTACATTTTATAAAGTTCTAAAATACAAATTGTTACATGTGTAAAAACAAAATTCTAGTATACTACAAACTCAGCCCAATACTCAGCCAGGCCCAAATCAGTTATCAACTGGTATAATTTTTATACAAAAAAACTGGCCCAAAATGAATAACAGCCCAAAAGACATAAAACGTAATTCTTACAATTCAGTTAACACGTTTTGTATTTTACTTAAAGCCCAAAAGAAAACTAATAGCCCAACTAACTAACATATAGGAAAACGTTTATTGATAGTCTGAGTATACCAAATTCGTTTTCAAACTGTATTTTTTTATCAGTCAATCAACTTTAAAATTTTCAAACTAAAAACAGTATGAAGTAAATCTTCAAATGTATACTCTAACCTAATTAAACTTCTACTAATCTATAAACCAATTATATCACACTTCTACTAATCAAACGATATCAGTACAATCAAATAGATCAACTTAAGGTTGCTACATAAAATGAAACAAGAAAAAATCTACTTATACAGATATTATGCAAGGACCAAAAGTCAGATCTCGTGAAACTAAGCTAGCAACCAATTACAGATAACAAACAGACGAAAAAACGATCAAACAAGCAGGTTGCAAGTAATTACCAAATCAACAATAACAAACACAAACTAATCTACAAATTTGCAGTTAATAGGAAATTTGCAGAAATTGAAATACGTGCTTGACCTATACTTCCGAAGTAAGTCCGTTGTGTAGAAGTATGGTGCTGAGCCAACTTTTGCTATCATCCCTTCAACTTCTAACTAATCAACTTGTAAACTTCAACTACTTGCCAACAGAAATCATCTATACACAAAAGTCTTGATCAACTAATCCAAAAAGCTTATAACTTGCATACTGAAACTCACACGAACTTGTTATCGCTAATAAGCTTTGAGCTTATGAACTATCAAACTAAATAGAGATAAGAAAACCAGTAAACTAAACTGTCATGAAGGATTAATAAGAAATCTCTCATACACTGATTAAGCTTCATTCGTCAGCAGAACCAGCAAAATTTTAAAATCAAATATCTGACTAACTGTTTTGTAACTGAACTGAAAATGATCTCTAATATCGGAGAACAACGTCACGTCAGCTTATGCAAAATGATGAGCTATCACTTCTTAACAACTAAAATCCAAACTTTTAACCAAACTGAAATTCGGTCTATTGTGAAAAGTGTTTTGAACCAATTATCAGTTCTAAAGAAAAACACGAGTAAAACAGTTCGAGATCTTTACGAACAGTAGAGATTATATAACAGCAAACAACTAACTCTGAAAATCTGAATGAGCTACTAGTAATAATAACAAGTCAAGACGAGCACCACTCATAAGCTCATATTGAGCTTATGAACCTTTAGACTTAATAATACAAAAAATCACAAATATTGTTTAAAAGCTTAAACTGACTGACATCACGCCAACAACTAACAAGTTCAAATCATTAAGAGTAAAAGGATCTAATCACAAGCTATTAAGTGCTATTGATCACAACTATGAGCTTAAAAGATCAATTTCGCGTCAGCTTAAACAAGCTGATGAACAATAACCGAGAATAGAGTGAAGAAAATTAAAGCTTTTATTAATCGTGAAAAATTTGATTACAACTGATTAGAACTAATAACAGAAAGTGTAACTAAGTAGCTGAATCGAAACTGAATTTTTAACTAACTAAGTAACTGAAAATTGAAAGATTAATATTCAACTCCTATCTAAAATCCTAACCTACTGTGTGTAAAAACACCTAAGCTAACCCCTTGAAAATGAAGGTCTTGATCAGTATTTATAGCCATTTGAGAAGAAAGGTGAGGTGCTGGTGACGTGCAATCTCCAATCCCTTCGTGACACGTGGAAAATACGAGGATGAATTTACTAGGGTTCTTCATTCTTCAAATTGGGGTTTTACCACTCCATCTTGATCCAATTAATTGCCATCTTCTTGTAGAGGAGATGATGCTGATCATTTTTGTAGTTAGAATCTTCAGCTGAATCTTTCTTGATTGTTCTTGAATTAATCTTGAAAGTTATATGGTGAAAAAGATATAAACTGATAAATCATATCTCTCTCTCTCTCTCTTCGTTGATATGAAGAAGACGCGTATGTTGATGAGTCTTGACTTTGTCTTTGACCAAGTTTAAGTAAAAGTTTAATAGACTTTTCCATTTGTTTCTTTTTGGTCCCTCATTTCCATTCCTTTTGTCAAATGTGTATAAAAGCTTTAAGTAAATTCCTTTTCCTCCTTCATCTTGTTAAAAGTTACACTTTCAGTCCTCGATCTTTGAAATAATGGCAAGTAAGGTCCTTGAAAGCTGTTTCGTCCTTTTCTTCGTCTTTTCGTCAAATAAATCCCTTAAAAACGCGTCTTTTCTTCAAAATGTATCTTGTTTACCTGAAAACACATGAGACATAAATACCCACGTGATTCTGATATTTTTTAGTTTAATATAATGTATTTGAATGTGTTTTGAGTGGTTTTTGGATCATAATTGATGTGTGTTCTCACACTTATCAACTCCCCTCCAGTTGACCATTGCCATGACCTCATGCAATGAAGTATTTCAAAGCTCTAGAGTGCACTTTTCTCATAATTAATCAACCTTGGCCATTTTATGATTTAATAAACTAAACTATACTACATGATGAATGATTTTTGAATATTTACAATGCAATGCAAGGAAAGCAATCTTATTTCTTTATTTTTGGGTTTTTTATGAAATGGTTTTAATGGAAATAACTCATAAAGAAATCAATGACTTAAATTAGGGCTTTGGTACCATGGACACTTATCACCATCAAGTTTCACTTTCCCCATACCAAGCTTAAAAATGGGATCATTGTATTCACAAGTAAAAAGCGCATCAACTTATTCATGACAATTAAATGTGGAACCGGTTAAGTTAAAATACTTTAATATTTTTATATACTAAAATCATGATTTTTTGCACGTGGTAAGTCTTGTGATGATGTATTGTAAAGGTGGTTCGTTAAAATATTATATGATGAATGACAATAATAATGAAGCCGGTGACGTGTCAAAACCCAAATTTAGGGGTTTTACATCACCTACCCGTTATTTTAGCTTTGTCCTCAAAGCTTAAGATGAAGTTACTCATCCAGGGAACAAGTGAGAGCGCTTTTTATTGAACGTGTAATCTTGTATAATAAGGCCGGTGACGTGTCGAAAAGTAAAACCAGGGGTTTTACATCACCTACCCGTTATTTTAGCTTTGTCCTCAAAGCTTAAGATGAAGATACTCGTCCAGGGAACAAGTGAGGGCACTTTTTCTTGAACGTGTAATCGTGTGAACTCAAGTTTAGAATCATAGGTGTTACTTAAAATATAGTTATTGATCGTATGCCTCTGATGAGTAAATTTTTATTGCACAAAGTAACTTGTCTTTTATGTTTTGATAATTTACACATTTGGTCCTTCGATTTTTGCAATGTGGCCCTTATGGCAAAAACTGTTTTTCAATAAAGTTACTTATGGCTTAAATTTAGTTTCAAAAGTGGCAATATCAACCTCTAGGGTTTTTAATCAATTAACTAGGGTTTCTTTTATGTTTGTAAAGTCCACGTTTTGTCCTTAGAGTTTTACAACTCTCGTCTCAAAATTCTAGGGCTTATAATATGTTTGGAGGATGGCAAAACAAGTCCTCGATAGTTCTAAAATTCATGTTAGTCCAAAAGATTTAGTAAAAGGTTCAATAAATCGTATTCGAGTTCGATTAAGTTTACAAGATTGAGTTGACTAGGAGAAACTAATCATAAGTCTTGGTTTTACTTAGATGTGCTTCATTGGCCTTAGTGGGCCTCGATGTGCATAGATAAAGGTTCATTAACGTTTTTAATAGTTCCTCAAGAGATTTTTATGTCTATTAAGCTTCAATAAGCTCCTGTGATGTTGGGTTAAAAATAAAATTTTGGCTGGTACCGCTCTTGTGTCAACAACCATACGCGACAGGCTTTCTGATATACTTCTAGCTTGTGGAATGCAAACACTAGTTTGACACTAAAGCTTCACTCAGCGGAATGGTTAAGATTATTGTTGATGGTGATTGGGTAGGAAGTTGCAAAGAATCTTCTTCATTTGTGGCTAAGCTGGGGCGTAAGTGGCGTAGAAAAGAAGTACCTCAAATGGTGGAAATAAAAGAAGATACCAAAAATAAAGAAATGCGAATCTTGTGTGATGATGGAAGGGTTGTGCGTCCACTGTTAGTGGTTTAAAATTTGCACAAATTTCGACTTTTAAAAGAAGGAATTTATTTATTTCAAGACTTGTTAGATGATGGTATTGTCGAACTAATTGGACCCGAAGAGGAAGAAGATTGCCGAAAAGTATGGGACATCAAATATCTCTTTCTAGAAGATGACCAACATAACCCTATAAAATACACCTATTGTGAGTTGGCCATGTCTTTTATGCTTGGGTTTGTCTTCCTCGTTGATCTGAGAAATGTGAGCTAAGAAGATAGGGCACCCTCTTACCAAGTATTTCTGGGCTTTGGTACAAGAAATGACACTAAGTCTAGTGTCGATAATGTCTATGTTACCGTCTCCTCGAATGATCAAAGTTTCATTTCCCCATGGCAGACGAACCAGCTTTATTCCGTGTGACACCCCCAAATGGGTCAAATGTAGTGGAAGTTAAATTTGGGTTAAAAATAAACCGAATATCAATAGCACAATGCTATGTCCAAAAGAGATGAACACGAATATTCCTTAGATTTCTTGATGAGAATGTAATAATAATAAGATATTTTGGAGGGATCGTGAGTCAAAAAGGAATGCGTTCCATAGCTGGATACATAAAATAACATCCATAATATGTTACGTATATTTAAGCCTACTTGGTTATAAATTTTTATTTTCATCGATAAGCGCCTTCATCCATGTAAAGTAACAATTTATAACTTCCTGGTTGGGTGACCTATGATTTCTTTATTCAAACGAAAAAGCGTCCTAATTATTTTCAATAAGGATTTCATATCCCAACCTACTTAAATATTTCCGACAAGGCTTATCATTTAAAACAAACATAATATCTAAGAAAATAGATATTTTTAAGATACTTTACAGCCCGTTTAATTATAACTTTCGTCTTCGGGCGTCCCATTCCACCTTAATACGAATTTATAAATAAACTTCTGGTCCAGTGGCTTATTATTTCACCTTTAGACGTCCCATTCCATCTAAAGATGGAATCATAATTAACTTAGGATCAAGAGACACAGGTTCCATATTTAAACGCCATCTAAATATAGAATCATAAATAACTGGATTTGGGTCCCACCGCATCATTTAAAGATGTAAACTTTATCCAGATAATACCACATGAAGTTATCAAATGCAAAAGTGTATGCGTTGTTAATAAGTTATGTTCCGTAAGTAGGTGTTCATATCACGTGCGTTAAAATATGTATCAATCAAGGATCTAGTATATAATATAAGGATATATTAAAATAGTTATCAAATAAGTATAAGAATAATCAGCGTATAAGCTTAAACTGATACAACAGGCAGTCGTGAAGGATTTTAAAATCTTAGTATAAGATTCATAGGATTATTTAGATTTCATTACAATGTCAAGTATATTTCTCAATTGGTAACTATTGGATAAGGTTTAAAACAAGATAGAGGGTAATTTCAAACATTGGCTAGTAATTAGCCGAAAAATTTAGTAAGAGATTTGTTAAGGTGTGGTAGATACAACATATTTTGGTTGAGATACCCAAATATCAATTAAGGATTAGAAAGTGTGACAATCCGTCAATTTGAGGACGTTATTTTATTATCAAGTATTATTTATAATCATTTTTATTGTTAGTTTATGAACTCATTCACTTTTGGGAAGAAATTAGGGCTTACGTGCATAATTTAACGTCTTTTACGATTAAACCGGAAACCCTAGGTTTACGTATTTACGCTTTTGTGCTCCGTTTTTGATCAGAAATTTTTTATTAGAATCGATTTGTGCCGTAGTTTCATATTTTGCAAAAACGTTTTTCGTAAATCGAACCGAGGGTACGTAAATCGAGGAAACTAGAATCGAGGAGTACCCGTAAAAGATCAGGGATGAGACAAGTTTAACACTTGTCCCACACCTAATTGGGTCAGATTCAACAAGGGCGAGACACCCTTTGGTGTCAAGTTTCTAGCTACAACATGAGACACTTGTCTCATAAGTGCTTAAGGTACAAAACTTCAACTTCTCACACACACTCACACATACTTGAATGTTGACTAGAGAAGTTTATCAAATCTCTCCCTCTCCCTCATTGTAGTCATCCCCCACCATCACCATATCTCCATTTTCATCAAGTTTCAACTTACAACTGAAACTATAATCAACATATGATGATAACCACTTAAAAGGAGGATGTTTTGAGGTGATTCCAACTTGTGAAAGGAAGTTTTCATGGAGTTCTTGGGCTGATTTTTCAAGAGAAGTTTGTTTATTTAGAGACCACAAAAAGTTGTTTTGAAAAGATAAAGATTTGGGTACATAGATCAAGCTTGTTCATCCAAATCTCAACATTTTCCATCCTTTAGTTGGTATAAAGATTGTTTTCTTTCTATCATCCTATTATTTTTGTAAATGTATTTGTCAATTTACTTCCAAATGTATATGTATGATAGTGATGAATGATGATCAAAGTATTGCATGGGGATTTTGTGTCATTAGAATAAGTTAATAAGGCTAAATCTACAATTAAAAGATAATAAAATCTTAACTAGATTAATAGGCTGTGAAAAACAGTAATTTTCAATATTTTTACTTGATTAAATGGATTAGATTATTTGATATAATTATAGATAAATTATTTTTACACAAGTGGTGAATTGGCCACACAATGGAATGTTAAAAATGAGCAAGATATGGCCAAAATACTTTTGATGTACTAATCTGACTGATCTGTTTTGGACGAATTAAAACTGATATTTAGAAGCTGTTTGAGAAGGAGCCATAAAAGGATAATTTGTAGAGCATATCATGTAGTTTTCACAGAAAACATTTGGGGTTCTAACTCATTGTAGAACTCAAGATATGATGAAAATAGTGAACATGACTTTTTACATCAGATTTCACAATAAGATATAATATTAAAAGACAACTTGAAGTAAATTAATATATAAAATAAGTATATAAAAGTAAATAATTGATAATAACTATTATAAAAATATGTTTATATACTATAATAAATAAATACCACATTTTATAAAAATAAAACTCAACCAGTTTTCTAACTACAAAATATATATAACTTTTACGTCTTTTTGGCTAAAACCGAAAGGATGGCGTTTTCGCCAAATAAAACTTAGATGGTCGGACCATCTAATGTAACATTTTTATAGAACATCTATTGATATGTAAACACATTTAACAAGTAAAAATTGACAAACCCGAGCTATGTAACATATGGAGCCGTAATGGACCAAATTAGCCTTGTTAGACCACTAGGCCCAACTAGTTTGGTTTAGCACTATTGGACTTGCTCATGGGCTCAAACCACTTGGGCACAACATATGAGTATAAGCCTGGTCCTAAATGAATAAATCGACTAATAAAAACATATTGGACTCTTAATGGGCATACTGGGCCTTAACATATACATGGGGTAAAATTAGTATAACTGGACTAAGTTAACAAAATACTTAACAACTAATAATATTGTATAACGTGATAAAATCCCACTTGATCATCTTGTTTATCACATCATTACACATACATAACAACTTCTTTTTATAAATATTATTTGACATAGTCTAAGATCGAGTATTAATTGTTTAGGTTTCCCGTGATTGAGTCACGCGCTGTACGCTGTAGTTGCCGATAACCAGCTTTTCCAAACCAACGTGAGTTCATAGCCTCACACTCTTTTAAATGTTTTATGAAATGTTTTGTAAACCCGCGAGGAGATAACATGCTAGTTTAAATAAAAATAGAACACAAGTGGTCCCGATTGTATGCTTATTGATATGGACCTGATTGATATGATGACACAATGAATGATTGAAATGGATTATTATTAGTTAGGTTATGTCACTTTAAGTCCCATTAGCATGAATTATGAACTACTGAGAGTTGGTAGACGCTTATGCATATAATAGTACTATTTGTGGAAGATCACCCCAGTTCACGTCTTGACGGCTGATCCCCGTTGTGTCACATTGATTGGCAAGCGAATTTATGTATGAGAGGGGTATATTTAGTGTGATTTTTGTGACGACACGCTGTTTTAAATGGGCAAATGAATTCTGGGCTAGCTACCCGGTGTATACTATAAAAAGGTAACAATACCGATAGTGGTAATACCGATAGTGGTAATACTGAGGCTGCGGTCTCAGAAATAGTGTATGATATATGATTTGAATTATAATATATTGCCTGACAAGCAATATGGGGTCTTATTTATTGATAATATATTGCCTGACAAACGTATGATTTACGAAAATGATTCGTATAAATATATTTTTGGCCTAAGTTATAATTTACGACAATGATTCGTATAAAAATGTTTTTGGCCTAAGTTATGATTTACGACAATAATTCGTATAAAAATGTTTTTGGCCTAAGTTATGATTTACGTCAATAATTCGTATAAAAATGTTTTTGGCGTAAGTTATGATTTACGACAATAATTCGTATAAAAATGTTTTTGGACTATGTTATGGTCTACTACAAAGAATTGTACAAAATGTTCTTCAGTAATGATTATATACCAGTTTTATATTAATGGTTATTATTAAACTCTACTGACTCGCTCAGCGTTTCGCTGATTTTTAGCATGTTTTATCTCAGGTACTTGATGGTAATTCTCGGGAAGACGACAAGAGTTTTCGGCCCGCTTTTAAATAAAAATTTCCATTCAAATATTTTGTAAATTTGTAAGACATACTTTGATCTGTGGACCTATGTAATTTGATATTTATGAATGGAAAATGCTTTGTTATTAAATGACGCGATTTTTAAGCGTTGTCTATGATTTGAGTAATGTGCTATCCCGTAACACCAACGACTCTTCCGCTGACTCAAAACGTAAATATTTGGCGGTGTTACACAAAGATTAAATGAGATTTACATATTTCAAATAAGATTCCTCAAAAATTATAAAAATCTAATTTAGATTTTTCTAAGATACGATTCTCCAAGATAGGATTTTTCCAAGATTTTCCAAGATTCTTTTTAGATTTTTCTAAGATTTAAGAAAACCTATTTAGATTTTTCAAGATTTATAAAATCTATTTAGACTTTCCAAGTATATGGTAAGATTTTTAAAGATACGTTAAGATTTTCCAAAAGATTTGTAGATTTCACCAATACATTGTTAAATTTCTCAGGATTTATAAAATATAATTTAGATTTTCCAAAGATTTCTAAAGATTTGGTTACATTTCAAAATATTTCCAAAGATTTTATTTAGGTTTCCATTTAGATATTTCTAAGAATTCGTTATGTATTAGGTTTCTTGTAGTTATAATGCATTGTTCGGGCCATTATTCTTCAGAATCCATTCCATAAACGTTTGAGGAGCGAGGGCACTTTAAATCGTAAACCCAACGTCTCTGTCAAAACGTAATATCGAGATGGAACATCTTTAGTATAAAGCTCCCTACTAACATGACATGTTTATACTCCAAATAGGGTTCCATTAAATATTTAAAGCATTTTAATATCTTCATAATAAATATTAAAAAGTCGTAATATGTAAAGCACGTAAAGAGGGTTAGTATCTGGTACTATCATAAATTATAAATGCATAGGATCATAAAGGTGCATTTAAATCATATAGTTATGCATGCTCTCTATGCTATATGATCACTAAGTATGTCCCCTTCAAAAACTCAGTTTTTGAAATCAGAGTTTTTGAAAATTCTGTCCGGTTATAGTTCAGGTAATAAAATAAAATTCTTATTTTTGATCTGATTATCTATAACCATTACTCCAATACCATTCCTGTGACACCCCCAAATGGGGTTGGCATGCATCGGAAGTAGTAATTGGGTGTCACGTTGTAGATCTCAGAACAAATGGCATACAAAGCATTGATCATAATTATATGATTTTGAAATACAATTGATACAAATATTAATATAGTACAATAATTTGAAACATTGAATATCAGTTGTTACAAGTTTCCTAGTGAAAAATAGATCCCAAGTCATTTTTATGGTCCTAAATGATGCTCAATCCATGATCAAATAATCCAGCTTAATTTCTTGAGAAAAACATGCTTAAAATGGTCAATATAAAGTTGGTGAATTCATAGAGTTTTGTAAAATCATAGTTCAGGACTGCAAATTGTCCTTCATAGTGTTGCACAATGTTTGATATAAAAAAAAGTTCATATTTTCCAAGTATTCCATAAAGTGTTGTACTAAGCAGTATAAAATCAAGTTTAGGAACGCAAACATCACAAAAGTAGCATTGCACAAAGCCAAATACTATAAAGTAACTACATTTCCTATTGCCCGAAACTGAGACTCTAACACGTTAAGCCCTCAACAGAGAGGACCCTTTGCCTTATATAAGGCACCCATTATCTAGTTCCGACATGATAAACACCTGTTGTCCCGGCCAAGGGACAGTGAACATGACTCACCCAGATGGGGATGGTCAATCCCAAATAGATCTATTTATAACATTCAGACAATTCAATAATTTTAACAGTTTCAGTTCACGGGTCATGAGGAATTCTACAATAGGCAAATGTAATTAAGGGTAACAGTTTAGTTTGTGTCCTATAAAATATGTTACTTGTTTTGTCTCACAATATTAATAAACAATTTATTAAATATAAGTATACGCCATGATCTCACGATGTTACAATCATATTATCAAAACAATTTATAGTTCCTTAGTAGCATGTATCCCCCTCGCGGGTTAGTAAAAACATAAAAGTAGTGAAATGCGAGTGTTGGGAATCTAAGTTTGTTAGATTCCCTGATCATAGATTTAAACATAATTAAGCTGTTAGTTAGTCCCTTTCCTGTGCCTAGGAGGCAGGCAAGTATCGCAAGACTCATAGAGATCCAAGTCCCTGTGAGCAACCTCAGAGGAGTCCAGGTCAGAGACATTGTCAAGGAAGTCAAAGATTACTTGAAGACATACTCATTGGCTGTGATGGATAACAGCCAAGATGTATCAGGGACTCTGAGGGGTTGAGGGTTAATAGGGGTGGCAATACCCTATTAACACTCAGCACACTTTGGACATGCCATTTGTGTGTTCGAGACAATGAAGGAAAAGGAAACTGTTTCAAGAACTGTTTCCTTAAAGCATAATGGCAGACTACCAAGAATAGAAGAGCATCATGTGACTGATGTCTGAAAAGTGAATATCTTGTGTAGTCACCATCAATACTATTTAGGTCAACCTCGTATCACTATAAATAGGATGTGTATCCCAGCATTAATGTTTAACACTTTGAGAATATTCATAACATTAATTCTTAGAACTTATTGAATCAAACAGCTGCGACTGTATTCATAAGTTAGGGTTTATAGTTGTTCAAAGTGTGCACAACACATTGTCATCAAATGGTGTTATCCATAACACGTGTAATTCTTTATTATACAATAATAAGATTACGTTTGAAAAGTATTAACTTGTGCTGATTAGTTAAGTTTAGTGTTTCTAGCATTGATTAGGGACTTTCAATTGGTATCAGAGCGGTGTTTGATATTAAAACCTTCAAGAAACATCGTTCTCAGTTTTATAATCAAGATCCACCATGCCATAAACTTATAACCCACCACATTCACCTTCTGGTAACAATAACAATGCAACACCATCTTCACCAAGACTCACCCCTCCTCCCAATGACGATGATCTACCCCAACTTCTTGACTCAAGAGGTGGATCACATGTCACAAGTGTACCCGTCTTTGATGAAGAAGATTTTGCTAGTTGGAAGAGTCAATTTCTTGTGTATCTCGATGGACTTGAACCATTTCTTCTAGAAATTTTAGAAAATGGTCCTTATGTTCCCATGGTGCTTACCTCCACTGAAGAAAACCCTCTTCCTAAACCTCTCAAACAATGGACTCCAGCTGATAGAAAATTGACAAACCAAGATAAACGTCTCAAAAGCATCATCATATCCTGTCTTCCCAAACATCATGAAGTCTGTCATTCAATGTCCCACAGCCAAGCAAATGTGGACAAACCTCATCCTTGGCCATGAAGGGCCCTCTGAAACCAGAGAAACAAATATTCAGGCTCTCAGAATTCAGTTCAATGCCTTCAAGTCACTTGAAGGTGAAAAGGTTCAACAAACCTATACAAGGCTGAAGATTCTTCTGAATGACCTAGCAATGAATGATGTCACCATTGGTCAAGCTGAGATTAATGCCACATTTGCCAACAGCCTTCCAAGAAAGTGGCTGAGTATGAATCAGACTCAGAGAGCAAATAACTCTATCAAGAATGACACCTTAGCTCAGCTTTATGGAAAGTATAATTATGAAGAAGGGCTGATTGTTACTATATACAAGTCAGAGACTGAAAGATTTGTAGTTCAAGGAGAATCTTCCAAAACCTTGATCTCTGCACCTCATCCTCATGACAGCGACTCTGATGTTGAAGAAGACACCCTCAGCAGCCAAGAGTTCTTAACAAATCTTAATGCAGAGTTTCATGAAAGAGCCTTTCTAGCCAACCAAAGAAGATTCTTCAAAAGATCAGGGAGAATAGGATCAACTAGTAAACAAACTGACATATCAAAAGAAACTTGCTTTGCCTGTGAAAAGCTAGGACACTTCCAAAAAGACTGTCCTTCCACCAAGACATCCTCACCTTCCTATCCATCATCTTCCACCAAACCTTACAAGTTCAAACAAAAACACAATAACTCATCTCACCAATCCAATTCATCAGACAATGAGAAGAAGGATTATAAAAACAAGTACAAGGCACTTAAAGCTGAGTTAGAACAGAAGAAGTTGAAGCTTGAAGCTCTGTCTAAGAAGAAGGGAGGTGATAAAAAGACAGAGAAAGGGTTAGTAGCTGAAGCTTATGATTGGAATGATGAGCCACTGACTTCAGATGAGGAAGATACTACTAGAGTCAGGGCTTTCATGGCTATAGCTGAGGATGAACCAACTGTTGGAAAAGGTAAATGCAAGATCAGGACAATGGGTTGACATCACAATGAAAAAGGTACACATGCATTTATCTATGTCTGATAGTGATGAACGCAAGCATGTCCTTGACTACACCATTGTTGATTTACACTTTGTTGAGGAACAAAGAAGGAACCTACTTGATAAGTTTCACTCTGTTAAAACTGAATTGCTAAATACTAAATCTGAATGTGAAACTCTCAGACGGGTTAATTTAGAGAAGATATCCCTTCAAAATGAAGTCACTAGGTTAACCTTGAAAAACATTGCCTTAAATGATCAAGTTTCTGAATTAAACAAGGTTATTGAAAAATGGCTGTGTAGTAGGTTCACTATAGATCAATTGTTTAATGATGAACTGCCTGCTGACATTAAAAGGGATATATCTGCTAAGAAAAATAAGCTAAGAATTCTCACCAAACCCAAAGACATTGTCTTCAAATCTATAGAGACTATTTATATGTCAGATACCATTTTGACTGATGACCCTGTCTCTAAAGATGTGGCTGAATTACCACCCTTGCCCAAACTCTCTGGAGTTGAACCTAGCAGTTCCTCACGAGCTGCTAAGGGTGAACTTAGAACAGATGTTGAGAAACCACCAGCTAGAGTATTTAATGTACCTGTCAAACAATCTGGTAAGCAAGTTGCTTTTAAGCCTGTCTCAACTAAAGCTGTGAACAAGGTTGACCCTTCCACTGAAGAAAGCCTGTTGTCTCTAATGAAAGAAGTAGAACTCTTGAAACAACACATTAAGCCTTTCGCTGAATGCTCTACTTCTCGTGAACCTAAGTCTGTCCTAGGTGAACCCAAAGTGGAAAGGTTAGTCAAACCTTATTCCAATATATGTAAGAACTCTCACCACATGACCTTAGATCATGATAGACATATGACAGTTAAGAGAGCTCAGACACCCTCTAGGGATAGACAACAGGGTTCAAAAAGACAACATGGAAACAACAGACCTTATCCTCCGTGTAAATTCTGTGGATTCACAGACCATCACTCAAACGAGTGTGGTGACTTCCCTGGGTGTGATATATGTGGAAGTTTTACCCATGAGATAGCTAATTGTCCCTCCCATCGCCAAAAGTTCTACAGGAACACAAGAATTGCTAATCAGCAATTCAGGGAACCCACTAGAAAGTGGGTTCACCATAGAAACTAACCTGTTTCTATGTATATGTGTAGAAACATCTCAAGGAATCGGTATGGTATCTAGACAGTGGCTGTTCTAGACACATGACAGGGATTCAACAATACCTGCACAGATACTCAAGGGAGCCAGGTCCTAAAGTGGTGTTTGGAGATAATTCTTCAGGTGACACAGAGGGATACGGCTCAGTGAACTGCAATGGGATAACGTTTACCAGGGTTGCATATGTGAATGGTCTTAAACACAATCTTATTAGCATCAGCCAATTGTGTGATGCTGACTACAAGGTTTTGTTTACTAAGACTCAGGGAACCATATTCAACAAAAACAATGATGTTGTGCTTTTTGCACCTAGAAGGAGAGATGTTTATGTCATCAACATGGCTATTTGCTCTGAAGACAGCTTAAATTGTTTTCTTGCTAAAGCCTCTGAAAGTGTCAATTGGCTGTGGCACAAAAACTGTCTCATCTCAACTTCAAGAACATCAACAAGATAGCCACACAAAACCTGGTTGCTGGTCTACCTTCAATGATGTTTTCTAAAGACAAGACTTGTTCTGCCTGTGTCAAAGGAAAGCATCACAAATCTTCATTCAAGACTAGTCAATCTTTCTCTATTGACAAGTGCTTACATCTCCTTCACATGGATTTGTTTGGGCCTGTCAAACCTCAGACCGTTAATCACAACAAATACACCTTGGTCATAGTTGATGAGTTTTCAAGATATACATGGGAGTTCTTCCTCAGAAGGAAAAGTGATGCAGCTGATACCATCATGTCCTTCATCAGACAGGTTGAAATACGAATGATGTTAGAGTCAAAGCTCTAAGAAGTAATAATGGTACTGAATTCAAGAATCATCAACTTGAATCTTTTTGTGATGAAAAAGGTATTTCACAAAACTTCTCTTCAGCTGGCACCCCTGAACAAAATGGTTTGGCTGAAAGAAGAAACAGGACTTTGATTGAAGCAGCCAGAACCATGTTGAATGGTGCAGCCTTACCAAAGCAATTTTGGGGAGAAGCTGTTCACACTGCCTGCTACACACATAACAGATCAATCATTGTCAAAAGACATGGTAAAACTTCCTATGAAGTTTTCAGAAAAAGATCTCCAGATGTCAGCTATTTTCATGTTTTTGGATGCCCTGTGTTCATTTACAACTACAGGGATAAACTTGGAAAATTTGATGAAAAAGCTGATGATGGTTTCTTCTTGGGATACTCTCCAACAGCCAAAGCCTTTAGAGTATTCAACATCAGAAGACAAGAAGTAGAAGAAACCTTTCATGTCAGATTCAATGAAGATGATGAAGTCATATAGAGAACTAGAACAGAGGGTGATGAAATTGATTTTAATGAAAATGTGTCTTTCCCAAGTGATGAATTCTCCGAACCAAGACCTGCCAGTCATCACTATCATCACTCCAACACTCTCACTCCTTATGTTCCTGCTTTTGACCCTCTGTCTACTCACAACATAGAAGTTCCTACCTCTCAGGAGCTTGATGAAGAAGAACCACAGACCTCTTGTAGTTCTTCCTCTTCTACTGCTATTGATGACTCACCTATTCTTCAAATCCCTGAAGAATCTCCTGCTGATAATGAACTTGTACCTCTTGATATGGCTGAAGTAGACTCTGACACTAAAGTAGTCTTTGAAGAAAGCCCTCCTAGTCAGCAGGATGAAACACAAATAGTACCAGCTGTCCCCACAAGTGTTCCTGTCATTGAGTCCCCAACTCCTCAAAATAAGTGGTCAAGAGATCATCACATTCTTCTTGTCAACATTATTGGGGAACCAAATGCAGGGGTTACCACTAGACAACAAATTCATGACTCAGAATCTGCATCAGCCAATGAATGTCTCTTTGCTGAATTTCTCTCTCAAATTGAACCTAAGAGAGTAGCTGAGGCTCTTGTAGAAGATGGGTGGGTAGCTGCTATGCAAGAAGAAATTAATCAGTTCAAAAGGAACAAAGTATGGACACTAGTGCCAGCTCCACCTGGAAAGAATATCACAGGCACTAGATATATCTATAGAAATAAGATGGATGAAATTGGAAACATCATCAGAAACAAGGCCAGGCTGGTGGCATAGGGGTATACTCAGACTGAAGGAATTGACTATGATGAAACATTTGTTCTTGTTGCAAGACTTGAAGCCATCAGAATCTTTCTGGCTTATGCTGCTTATATGAACTTCATTGTGTATCAGATGGATGTTAAGAGTGCATTCCTCAATGGTGATTTGGCTGAGGAAGTGTATGTTGAACAACCTAAAGGATTTGAGAACAACGAGTTTCCAAATCATGTGTATAGATTACACAAAGCCATGTATGGGCTGAAATAAGCTCCAAGAGCCTGGTATGAAACTCTCTCTAATTTCTTAACTGAAAACAAATTTGTCAGGGGTTCTATTGATAAAACACTCTTTACCTTCAAGGATAAGAGTGATTTCATCATTGTGCAGATTTATGTGGATGATATCATCTTTGGTTCAACAAATGTTAATCTTAGTAAACGTTTTGCTAAATTAATGACCAAGAAATATGAGATGAGAATGCTGGGTGAATTAACTTACTTTTTAGGTTTTCAAATTAAACAATGTCCTAAGGGAATTTTAGTTTGTCAAGAAAAGTATGTTAAGGATTTACTTAAAAAATATGACTTATCTGATTGTGCATCAGTGAAATGCCCCATGCTTCCACCCAACAACTTGGGTCCTGATGAGTCAGGGGTCTCTATTAATGAGACTTTATATAGAGGCATGATTGGGTCACTCATGTATCTGATAACTAGTCATCCTGATATCCAATTCTCCACATGTCTCTGTGCAAGGTACCAAGTTAACCCAAAAGAATCCCATCTAGTGGTTGTTAAGAAAATTTTCAGGTATCTCAAAGGAACACCATCCCTAGGTCTATGGTATCCAAAGGAATCAGGCTTTGATCTCAAGGCCTATTCAGATTCAGACTATGTTGGATGCTGTATTGACAGGAAAAGCACCTCAAGCAGCTGTCAATTCCTAGGAGGAAAATTGGTTGGATGGAGTGCTAAGAAGCAAAACTTTGTGGCTATGTCTTCAGCTGAAGCAGAATATGTCGCTGCAGCCAGCTGTTGTGCTCAGGTGCTTTGGATGAAAAGTCAATTGGCTGACTATGAAATTTTATATGACAAAGTGCCAATCTTTTGTGACAACACCAGCGCAATTGCCATCTCCAACAACCCTGTTCTTCACTCTCGTACCAAACACATTGATATCAGGTATCATTTTATCAGGGATCACATAATGAAGGGAGATATTGAGCTGCACTTTGTTCCCACAGAGTTGCAACTAGCTGATATTTTCACAAAGCCTTTGGTTGAACCTTCGTTCAACAGGCTAGTTGCTGAGCTAGGGATGCTCAATATCTCAAAGCCTGTGGCTTGATAATAAATGTATTCATTAAATGACTGATTCTATATTAAATGTTTTTCACATGAAACTAGGTAGTTACTTTCCAAGTAAATGCAAAAAACATTCTCAATATTTAATCATTTATTTTTCGAATAACAAGGAGACAAATAAGTTTTGAAAGGTCAAGGGACCCACATGAGCAGTCATTTT
The DNA here is from genome assembly GCA_025667525.1 of Glebionis coronaria. NCBI lineage: Eukaryota > Viridiplantae > Streptophyta > Magnoliopsida > Asterales > Asteraceae > Glebionis > Glebionis coronaria. Next base: position 304,125,619 of record CM046877.1, read on the forward strand.
CCCACTTAGCATTAAATGCGGTTGAATAACTGTTTACATATTTGAATATATATATATATTGACTCTCGTCTCTCCTCACCTACCACTATTCTCATTTCACAAATCTTTTCTCTCTCTAAGTTCTTCTCTCTCTTAACCCATCCTCCATTTTCATTCTTCTTCGACCTTGAATCCATGGCTTTTCCCGTTCCCAAGGCAGCAAACGTTAACCTCAAACTCAACGAAAGCATCCTTGCATCAAACAACTCCATTGGATGGATCAAGGATCCAAATGAGACCTACTTAGATCTGGTTAACTTCATGCTAAATTGTGATGTTAGTGAAGCATTCACAAAATCCCCAACCACCTTCTACCAAGAATACCTTAGGGAATTCTGGTACTCTGCTGAAGTAGTTGATGACACAATAACCTTTAGCCTCTCTTGCAATGAACACCCATTTGCCTTCTCATTCAAAGATTTCTCAAGTGTGGCTGGTTTAAAACATGGTGATGAATGCCTAAAGGTGGTTGATAAAAAGGCTGTCAAGGATGCCTTGGCCACACTTAAACCCTTCCATGATGTAAACCCTGCTCTTACACCCGCTGAGGTCCTCTCGAAGTCTCCTCTGAAGATTAAGTACTTTACACCTATGTGGCGTGTCCTCTTCACCCACATAGTCAAATCCCTCGGAGGAATGCAGGGATCCTAAGATCAGATGTCCTTCAACCACCAACCTATAGCTTATGGGCTGATCTGGGGAGCTGATGTTGATGAAGGAAGCATTCTCTTTTCCAACCTTATTGAACAGCTGAAAGGAAGGAACCAAGTCAGGGAAAAGAATATTTGCTATGTTCGCTTTTTGTCGCTGATCTTTGAAAGCCTTTTGGGAGACACCTATCATAACTCTGCTCTCACTGCTCTGAAGCCCTATCGTATCACAGGTGCTATCTACAAAGAAATTGGAGCTGAAGATGTCCCTGTCACATCCCATATGATGAACGTTGCTAACAAACAACCCTCAGTTGAGAAGTCCTTGCTCCCTTCTTCTGAGAAGGTGATTACCTCTGGTGTGTCTGGCAAGTCTAAGTCTTTGACCTCTGGGCAGCACACCACGACGTCCAAGGCTTCTTATGGCCAACAGCTTAAGAAGAAGAAAAACCCATCTTCTTCCCAAACCAAATATGTTGCTATGGCCAAAGGAAAGAAGACTGTGAACCAAGACACCTCCTCTGTTCCAGATACTCATGTAGAATAAGAGACTTCGGCTGGCCAACAACAGGGGTCTAGCGTCTCAATGTCAGCTGAGACAACAGGAAACTAGCCAAATCCAGTTGATATCACACAGGTAATCAGTGTAAATTTTTAGAGGTTCACAAGCAGCCACCCTCAAATGTCTGTAGGTGAGAGTGGTGAAGTTAGGGTAATCCTCGACCCATAGAAGTCTGTCTATGCACTTAGAACTCTTTAAGACTTCTGTACACCCTGTCTATGCACCAGGGAATGATTCATTTGTGTTTATAAAGCACCCCGATGACCCTGCACCCTCTAGACAGTATTCAGGCCAACAATAACCTGAATACACATATGTCTCAACCTTGATCAGCTGTACTTCACACAGCCTCTTGGTTCCCTCAAAAAGAAAATTCCAAAAGTTTTACTTTTAGGGGAGTTGAATAATCATCCTCAGCTCTTCTAGGGACAGCGTAATAAGACGATCCTAACCCATAACTTTTTCACCTTAAAAGAATCCCAAAGGATTTATCCTTTTTAGGGGGAGCTGAATCATCACCCTCAGCTTTCCTAGGGGCAGCGTAACAGGCGACCTTAACCCACATATGTTTCACTATTAAAAGAGTCCCAAAGGTTTCTTAACCTTTTGGGGGGGCTGAATAATCACCCACAACCTTCCTAGGGGCAGCGAATGGTGATCCTTAAACAACATATGTTTCACAATCAAAAGAGTCCCAAAGGTTATAACCTTTTGGGGGGGGGGGGGGGGGGGGGGCTGAATAATCACACTCAGCTTTCCTAGGGGCAGCGAATGGCGATCATTAACCATATATTTTTCACACTTAAAAGAATCTCAAGTATTTATCCTTTGGAGTGGCTGAGTAATCACCCTCAGCCTCTCTGGGACAGCAAAATGGCGACCATTCCCCTTATTTACTTCCCTGTTACTAATAACAACAACTTGCAGGCTAAAATTGTACAGCCAGACACATCATCCCTGGAGCAACAGGAGAAAGAGGCTGAAACAATTATGCAGGACCAAACAAATGACGAAGAGCCTCTGCTTAATATTGAAGAAGAAATGTTGTCATTAGTGGATGATGTTTCTGATCTTGAATCAATGCCTGAAGATGAAATCCCTGAGGGGATGTTTGAGGAGGAGGATGAAGAAGAAGAAGAAGATGATCAACAATCTGTCTCTCCTCCCAAGGAAATAGCTGTGTCCACTCCAGTTGGAAATAATACTCCTCCTCCCAAGGAAGCTGTTGTCACTCCCAAATCTGCTACCTCCACAACAACAGTCTTCCAACGCCCTGCCTATGATCCAACAACTGAATTTCTCATGTTTGATCATCCTACCCAAACCAAATTTGATCTTTTACCAAGGGGGGATGATTATGCTCAACAAATCCTGAACATCCATAATCTTCAGCCTGTTCATCATCAATCTGACATTGAACGTTTATCAAGAAAGCTGGATGTTATCAAGTCAGAAATGCATAACTTCACTGTCACATTTCCAGGGATCATACAAAAGGCTGTCGCTGTTGCAGTTACTGAACCCATCAAGGATGGTGCAAGAAAAGGAGTAGCACAAGGACTTAGTCACTTATCCACAAGAATCAAGGATGTTATTGACACAGAGGTCCATGCCTTATTTAATGAACATGAATTAACTATGCACAGAGAGTTTGAAGCCATTCAAAACAGGCAATATCGTCATGCAAACTTCATCGTTAATCAATTCATGGCAATACATATGGAAACTGCAACCTTCTGCTAAAGATTGCCAGAGCTTCAAGGAAAAGGCAACGTGCTATGGCTGCCTCTGTAGAACAGATTGCAAGGCACTTTCAAACACGTTCATCCAAACGTCTGCGTAGATAGGATGAACGTGAGGGGGAGAAGGAAACGATAAATAACCTTGAATCTGCTAAACAAGGCTCTACATCCGCTGACAACACCATTTCTTCACCTGTCCCCCTCCAAGTCATCACACCTGTTATCATACCTGATGATGAGGAAAACACTCAGGGGGAGCAACAGAATCAAGATGGAGTTGATTCATCAAAGTCCCTGACTTTGGTTAACACCAGCGAGTCTGGGGATGATGGTGAACCAGCTGCCAATAAGCTAAAGTTCACTGTTAGCTCCCTTCCCAAAGCAATACAAACTCAGGCTCAGACAGCGTTTATCAGAAGAGCTGATGTTTTGAAAAACATGAGTATGAAATCCTCTGTCTCGAAGAAAGGAAAGGAGATAGTTTTGGTTGACACAGACACCAAACTAAAGAAGATAGATGCGATGCTAGAGACAGGTGTTGATCCCAAAATTAGATCGATTTAGCTTTATGTATACGAGACTAGATCAAGTTATACATGTAGAGAAACCTTTGTATATGTATAAAGTAATCTAAGTGTTATGCGGAATTAACACTTAAACAAGAACACACAAAGATGTAAACAAACTTTCACTTGATTGAATATAACGAACTTGCTTACAATGAAAGTGTTTAACGTATGAAGAATTATATTGAACAATAACCTAAAGGTCTTCTTTTATAGACATAAGAAGCCTTGTACAAGAGTCTACGTATCAGCTATTCTAGGTAAAGATAATTATATAAAATACAATATTGAACTTATCTTTACTAGAAACAAACTAGAAACAAACTAGAAACAATATACGCGTAGACTAAATCTTTCCATCAGTGCTTGTCTTCAATCTATCAACACTTGACTTCTTCTTGTCAACGCTTGATCTGTCAGCGTTTGTTTTCTTCCTATCAACGCTTGTGTTCCTCTTGTCAGTGCTCAAGTGGACTCGCTATATTTTATTCCCAACAATCCTCCCCTAAACTTGATATCTACTCTAGTAATCAAATTTCTGAATAAACATTAAGAACTAGGAGGAATCTTACAACATTTATCATATTGGTAATAAATATGTCTGATCAAATCTTTGGCCACGTCACTTGAATAATCAATCTCCAGCTGTGTTGTCTTCATCTTCTCCAAGACTTCCTTGGACATGGAATACTCACCATCTACAAGTAGATACTCAGCAAACATTGTAGAACTCAAGTAATATACACCAGAAGCTGAATACAAATTCCATTGAAGACCACTGAGGTCATCTTCAAGATCCCTCCAAACAGCAGGATCTTCATCTCTTAGTCCACACATTCTCTTGAATGTTGACCACAGTTTTATTGCACTGACTGAAGTAGGAGCTTCAGTCTCATACTTGGCCTCTAATAACCTCCATAGGTCTACCAAGTCTTCTCTATCAAAACTTGCAAAGAGAGATATAAGTGTGGTAAAAGTGTGAACCTCTTTCCCATACCTGCCAATCTTCCAAAACCCACATTCATCTTCTTCATAGCTTATAATAGGGTTTCTGGAATCAAGAGGTAACACTTGTACCATATCTAAAGCTTCTAATGGTGAGAGATTGAGGCTCCTTCTTATAACAGCTTCACTTGGATTCAACCTATCCATATCTTTAGGAAACTCAAGAGGGACTCCCTTCTTCAAAGGTCTGGGAACAATCATTGCCTGCTTAAGCTCCATCTGGGATATGCTTTGAACTCTTGCCCAAATGGGATATGCTTTGAACTCCAACTCTTCAAAGGATAATCCTATCAATTTCTTGTAGGTCCATCCTGTTCCATGGCATCTGAGTAGCATGTAGTACAACTCCCTTCTATCCCTTTTCAGCAATGAGAGAATATTGCTAGCTCTGTGTTTCAGAATTACCTTGCAGTCCTTTTGTACTCTTAGAAGAATCTCTAAACCCCATATTTGGTCTGAAATAGTCAAATGTGGATTCTCCATACACCTATCTTCCCAAGCATGGTACATCTGAACAAGTTCTGGCATGTCAAAATCAACCTGCAATTTCAACTCATTCAGCTTCTCTCTTGCCAATTCATCTCCATACTCAAGTCTTTCTGGTTGTTCTATTATCATCACACTTGAGTCTGAACTAGCTTCATCACTTCCCTCTTGTTCTTCTGAAGTGACAACAAAAGGTGATTCACCAATCTTCTTTCTTTCTTGTTCCACAGTTTGTGCAGCCAACCTTCTATCAAACTCAACCTGTGCTGCATCCTTTGGAACATCTACTTCTACCATTTTTCCGTTACCCTTATCTAGTGGATCAATGGTGGGTAAGGATGATGGTAATACCTATGAAGAAACTTCTTTGATGATGGATGATGACTGGAATACATCAACCTCATCTGCAGGTCTGTCAGCGCCCAATTTACTCATGTCAGTGTTCAAATCTTGTTTGTCAACGCCCAAATTACCTGTCTCAACGCCTCTTGTAATCTCTTTCAACATGGCTGTAAAAGACAAGTTTAAGTTTGTAGGAGTAACTTGAGACGTATCAAAACCTGTCTGTTTCTTCAACTCAGTAAGGGCTTCAACAACACCCAAAGATTCTGCATCATATGAACCTTTTCCACTCATATCAAAGGGCTCTGTAGCAGCTTCATGTGAGCCTTTATCACAGCTTCCTCCCCTTTGTAAGAATCCTCCTTTGATAAAAGGACCCTTGTCTGTCTCCTCCTTGACTCAGCTGTTTCCAAAATAACAATCCTCTCCCTCAATTGCTTTAGTTCAAGGCCTTGTGTACTGACTGTTTGTACCAAGTCTGCATTTTGCTTTTGCAAGCTAATGCAGACAGCCGTCAATTCCATTAAGGTCATTGGTTCCAATCTGCCCTCCTCTAAAATGGGTATTTGACCTCCCAAGTTAGATTCATAGGGCATGGATGAGGTCTTAAAGATGGTAGGACTGTCTTGGCCAGCATCTAAGCCAGAACCAATAGTCCCAACCTCATCCATAGCACCAACCACACTTGTGGTGGCGGTTCTCTCGGCTACATGGCTAGGACCACCAGAGGAGAACACTCCAGTAGTCCTTTGGCGTTTTTTCAACCTATATTGTGGTGGGGTAGAAGATGATGTGGATTGGGTTGATGTGGGTTGGTTAAGGGATGTTTGGGTCTGTGAAGGATTTGTGTCAACGTTCGGATTAGATGTGTCAACGCCAACATTTAATGTGTCAGCGTCAAAGGGTTCTTGGTCAATTTGCATGTGTTGTGGTGAAGGTAACGGTTCAGGTATTGGGTCAAGTTGGGGTTGAGGGTCTGGTTGGGTTTGTGCTGCTTCAATAACACCAATCATAGCTGGGGTTAGGGCAAGTCACGGTGAGGGGGTGTGTTCATCTTTGTAAAAATTGCTTTCTTTTGCACAGGGATCTCATAAAAATCATCATGATCCCTTGTGCAGTAATTTTGGACATCAAAAACCATTTGTAAAAATCTAGGATAAGCTAATGTCATCTTATTCCCTTTGTTTTTACACATGCCCTCAAAAATCATTTTTGAATAATTAAACTTTTGCCCAGTAGCAATGCACACAATAGCACTAGCAATGGATCTATTAATCTCATTGTGTGCAGTACACTTGGGACTTAAAAATTGCAAGAGGACATGTATTAGGTACTTCCAGGCTGGGGGAAACTCCTATTTATGATATTTGTTTAAAGTTCCCTCATCAGGGAAAGGATAACCCAAAGCCCTTAGTCCTTGTTCTATTTCATGAATGGGAAGGGTGGTTATACCATCTGCATCATCAAGATGCAAATCCTGGCAAACCAAGGCTTCAGTAACCACCCATGTGCGCCCATGAACAATAGATGATAATGTAGTCACGTTATTAACTGTTGAGGAACTAACATTGTTCCAAAACTGCTTAATATGTGTGACAGATATGAGAGGAGCATGAGAAAGAGCATACCTAATAGGAGATGCATTCAAATACGCCACCATCTGTGTTTATTGGGGAAACAGAGTATCATCAACTTCCAAATATGCTATCATGTTGTGTTGACTCCTGAATCCCAATACCAAATCACTTGGTATAAATTTTGGTGCCATTAAAGAAGAAAGTTGTTTGAATGATTGATAAAGATGAAGTATAGGAGAAAATTTTGTTAGACAAGAATGATAGGTATCCTGTTTAAAAATAGGAGCCAAATATATAGGAGAGAAATATGCATGTGATTGGTCAAAAATGAGGCAACTATTTTCAAAATACAATCATGAGAATGTTGAAAAGAAAATAAGTTATCTCAAGCATTAAATGAAAGTTATCTGCTCCCAAAATTACGGCCCCAAAATTCGTCAAAAATAACAACTGGGTAGGTCCCATTGAGTGTCAACGGTCAAAAATAACCCATCAACGCCCAACGGCTATATTCTTGTCAACGTTTGCCAAAGCCATGTCAGCGTCTAAATTGGTCATAACAATGCTTGGAAAAATACTTGTCATCGTCCAAAAATAAAATATTAAAAATGAAAAAGGACCTTAAAAAAGTAATTTATCCTAGTGAAGATAACCTATAAGTTGATAATTATTATAGGGCGGCAAGCACTGTCCAGTTATGCACACTTACTTATGCAAGATAGACATAACAGTCCTCTTGTGTCCCTTGCTAACCAAAACTCTTAACAACTAAGTTATCTCATAAAATTCCTTGTTACTCCCAGGTAAAACCATGATAAAATTATTCCCAAGTCTCCCAACAGACCACAACCAATTCTAGGCCAAAACTGTCTTGGCAGCATGCATAGTATATCAACTTTGCATGCTACAGTGCCTCGTGATTTAGTAAAAGTAACTCATACTCACCTGTGGACACAATCTAAAATTGTGATATGAGTATCATAAGGATACCCAAAAGTCCTAAAGGTTCCTAAAACCTCCCCTTAAACTGTGATACATATGTTGCCAAAAATATGCATGAACATAAAAAATTTATGTCAAGATAGGAATAGAAAATTTCAACCATCATCCATAAATAAAAACATGCTCAAATGATTCTCCAAGGATCCATAAGCAACTCTGTATCCAATGGTATAATGCTAACACCACCTCCACATTGAGATTAAAAACCACAAAACTAACATTGTTGCTGACAACGCCCCGATAACACTTGTCAGCGTTAAGGAAAACCTTTGTCAGCGTTAGACAAATATATTGCTGACAACGTCACAATAACACTTATCAGCGTTAAGATAACATTTGTCAGTGTTAGAAAATATAGTGGAAAATCTAAATCCTCAAAAAAACCAATAATAATGCATTATCATGTACATACTTTTACAAAGAGACCCCAAAACACATATTATGTGAGATTGATCATTCCAATACTTGTTACCAAGTATTGGAACCTTCCAGTATCAAAAGGTTTAGTTAGTAAATCAGACACATTTTCTTCTGTGTCAACCCTATCTGGTTGTATTAAACCCTTTTCAAAACAATCCCTTATAAAATGATGTCTTATTTCTATGTGTTTAGATTTAGAATGATGTATAGGATTCTTAATAATGCATAAAGTGCTGTTATTGTCAATAAATATCTTGGTATGCATGAAATTATACCCATAATCCAACAACTGGTTCTGAATCCATAAGACTTGTCCACAACAAGCAGCTGTAGCAACGCACTCTACTTCAGTTGTAGAATTCGCCACCACTGTTTGTTTCTTGCATTGCCAAGATATCAACCTGCTCCCAAGAAACTGACATCCACCAGTTGTGGATTTTCTATCAAACTTATCACTTCCATAGTCACTGTCTGAATACGCAATAAGCTCCAATGGTGAATCCTTTGGGTACCACAAGCCAAGATTGGGAAAACATCTTATGTACCTAAAGATTCTCTTGACAGCATAAAGGTGACATTCTTTAGGAGTCACTTGATGGCGTGCACAGGCACACACAGCAAACATGATGTCAGGTCTAGAGGCTGTGAGATACATCAGTGAACCAATCATTGATATATAGTGCCTGACATCCACATCGTTTCATTCACCAACCTTTCCCCAAGGGTGTTCCCTATCCATAGGAGTAGTAGCCCTCTTCTCATGTGGAGAAAAGCCAAACTTCTTCAAGATCTCTGCCACATACTTATCATGTGAGATGAAGATACCATCTTCTTTCTCCTGAACTTGTAACCCTAGAAAGAAGTCCATCTCCCCCATTGCACTCATCTTGAATTTGTCTGTCATAAGCTTGGAAAAGTCCTCATTCATCTTTGGATTTGTAGATCCAAAAATGATATCATCAACATAAACCTGAACAAGCAATACATCCTTACCAGCCTTCTTGGTAAATAATGTCTGGTCTATGGTGCCCCTCTTGAATCATTTTCCACCAAATAAGTGGACAAGGTACCATACCATGCTCTTGGGGCTTGATGAAGTCCATACATAGCCTTCTTGACTCTATACACCTTGTTTAGATTCTCTAGATCTTCAAAACCAGGAGGCTGCATCACATACACCTCCTCAACAATTATTCCATAGAGGAAGGCACTCTTCACATCCATTTGATAGACAGTGAAGCCCATGCATAAAGCATAGGCTAGAAATATTCTTATAGCTTCAATCCTTGCAACTGGTGCAAAGACCTACTCATAGTCTATCCCTTCCTCTTGTGTATATCCCTGAGCCACTAATCGTGCCTTGTTTCTGACCACAATGCCTCTTTCATCTCTCTTGTTTCTTAGAACCCATCTTGTCCCTATAGGTGTGACATATCTGGGATAATCAACCAGCTCCCAAACATCCTGAATTGCAAATTGGTGAAGCTCATCCTGCATTGCTTCCACCCAACTTGGTTCTTTGAGAGCATCAAAGATCTTCTTGGGTTCCTGTTGTGACAGAAAACAGGCAAACAAACATGCTTGCACAAGAGGGGTATCAACCTTCTTGTGAATATTGGCAATAAATCCACCAAGACTTTGATGAGATCTTCTAGTCTGAACAGGAGTCATAATATCACCAATGATTTGAGAAGTAGGGTGATTCTTCATTGTAGAAGTGAGAACTCCTCCTTCAAAAAGTCTGGTGTCTTCAATCTCATTATCCATGTTGCCAATATCTTCTTCAGACTCTCTTTCATCATTATTAGGATGAACCTCTTCATATAAATTGGATGGTTCACCTTGTTCAAAATTAGAAGAGAAAAGATGCTCAAAGGTGTTGTCAACGCCTGAACCTTGGTTGTCAGCGTTTTGGTTATCAACGCCTGAAATGTTGTTGTCAACATTTGAGCCATCAACGCCTGAATTTGTCCTGTCAGCGCTAGATTTTCCTTTGTAAGCGCCTAAAGGACCATGCATGTTGTTAACTGGTGGTACTTGTGGACCACCATTATCCTTTCCAGCAGCAGCAACAGCAGCAAAAGCATCTGTCCATATGGGAATTGTAACATACTCTTGTATGGGAGGTGCCTTGTCTGCTTGTGATCCAACCTCTTTATCAACCTGTGTACCTGAAACATCAACAACTTGTTCTTCCACAACATTTGAAGTTACCTTCACAATGTCTGGATTAGTAACAGGCATATAATTTAAAGTCCTAGATAGAGGTTCCAAGTCAAACAACCAATTTGGACCACTTTCAGGATCACTAGGTTTACTCTCTAAAAACCTAACATGTACTCTTTCAAGTATACGTTTTTCCTTTTTAAGGTAAACCCTATATCCATTGCTCTGCACTGAATAACCCATGAAATAGCCCTCTTCATCTTTAGCACTAAATTTACCAAAGGCATGACTAGTATCAAGTACAACTACATGACAGCCAAAAGGTTTAAGAAAACCAATATTAGATTTTCTTCCCCAAAGTAATTCATAAGGTGTCTTGTTATGTATCTTGTTGACCAATGCTCTATTCTGAACATAGCAAGCTGTATTCACAGCCTCAGCCCAAAAATCTATGGGAAAGTGAGCATCAGCCAACATAGTTCTGGCTGCTTCAATTAGGGTTCTATTCTTTCTCTCAGCAACCCTATTTTGATGTGGGGTTCTGGCAACACTAAACTGCCTAGTAATCCCTTTCTTGGCACAAAAATCATCTAAAAGCTTATTTCTAAACTCACCACCATTGTCACTTCTAAGCATTTTAACTTCATTACCTGTTTTCTTTTATATCTGAGTAATAAAGTCAATTAAAGTGTCAGTAGTGTCACTTTTCATACCTAAAAAGAAAGTCCAAGTAAACCTAGAAAAATCATCTGTGATGACAAAGCAATATTATTTACCATTCAAACTCTCTATATTAGTTGGATCAAACAGGTCCATATGCAGCAAATGAAGTGGTTTAGAACTAGAGTGCACCTGTTTAGACTTAAATGAGACCTTGTGCTGCTTGCCTTTAAGACATGCAACACAAGAGTGGTCATTGTGGAAAGCCTTTTCAGGGAAACCATCAACCAAACCAAGTCTCACAAGCCTGTTTATATTCTTGAAGTTTATGTGCCCTAGTCTCCTGTGCCATAGATTACTCTCATCTACTGAAGCTTTAGCATAAAAACATGACATATTATTATTCATCCTAATTCCATTAAGATTCACATTATAAATGTCTTTATGTCTAGGTGTTCTATAGTCAATATATTTCTCATCTGGGATTTTATAATCCTTGCTTAACACCAAGCATTCAGTATCAGTAAACAGAATTTTATTTTTGTTATCACAAACTTGTGATACACTAAAAAGATTGTAATCAAGTTCCTTTACCAGAAACACGTTCTCAAAACGCAAGTTCTTGGTGAGAAGAGTTCCTTTGCCTGTGATAGTTCCATATCCGCCTCCAAAGTAAACCTTATCACCATCCTTAATGGGAGTGAAGTTAGTTAAATCATCTTCCTTCCCTGTCATGTGCCTGGAGCATCCACTGTCCCAATATCCATAATCATTGACCTGTTTTTGAATGCCCTGCACATAAAGAAAACAAGTTAGTTTTCTTTGGGAACCCAAGCCTTAGCAGACTTGGATTCATCTGGTTGTTCAACAAGAACATACTTATTTCTCATAACAACCCCTTGTTCATCCCTCTTTGGATGAAATACCCAGTTAACCCCAATAGGTTTTATAATGACCTTTGAAATATAATTAAATTTGTTGCAGGTCATATAAAGTCCATTAGAATTAGGGTTTTGATCTTGCTTAGGTCTCCATGTCAAACTTGAAGAAGCTTTAGACCCCTTACCCTGTGGTTGCAAATATTAAGGTCTGGCAACGTTTCTGTCAACGTTGGATTTGGTCTTGTCAACACTGAAATTACCCTTGTCAGCGTTGAACCTAGGGTTTGCTACAGAAACCCATTGCCTATTAGACAAAGTATTGGTCTTTTGAAATGGTCTTTTTCCATGAGTGTTAGACCCTTTAGTGAAGAAAGGGGCTGGTCTAACAACTTGTGGACTTTGCTCCACACAAGCTTTGGGTCTGACAACGTTTGACTTTTTAACAGCGTTGACCTTGGAAGCGTTGACACACTTATATGCTAAATGTGAAAAGCTACCACAAGTGTAACAGGCTTTTCTAGACCCTAGGTCTAGAAGAGAAGAAGCCTGTTCCATCATTACTAACTTGGCTTTTAGGTGACCTAGTATTCCTATACATTTCTGCATACTTGATGCTAGGTTTTCTAACAGTGTTTCAGCCAAGGTCAACTGTCTTACCAGTGATTAGGTTTGTTACCTTAATAGGGGTTGACTCATTAGGACTTTCACACAACAAACCACCATTAACAAAAAAGGTAGGGTTGGCTTTCTTCCATTCATTCAAGTCAGTCAACTTTTGTCTATACTCTTCAACTGGGGTAATGACTCTTGGCGGAGGAATAAATTCCTCCTCTTGGAGTTCTGGTAAACCAGTCCAATATAGGTCCTTTCTTTGGACACCATAGAAGTCCCCAGCTGGTGGTGGAACAATAGTATAGTCTTTCATCCCAATCCCAGTCATGTCCTTAGGATCCCTTTGTTTATTAACACATTCTCCTAGGGTTTGTGTGGCCTTATCAAATCTCTTTATTTTAAGGTCAACATTATCCTTATTCTTGATGGCCTCATCCAACTAAGCCTGTATATCAGCATTGACCCTTTCCATGATGTTTCTAATATCATTACTAGCATTTAAATCATGTTTTATGATATTAATTTTATCTTTTAGATCAAACTCCATTTTCTTATACTCCTCAATTGTCTTCTCAGTTTGAGTAAGAGCAATTTTGTAGTTAGACAACTTGCATCTCTCAGTACTCACATCACTTAACAATCATAAAACCTCTTTGTTAAGTTTCTCAGTATTTAACCTACAACCCTTACTACAAAAAGAATCATCGTATACCTTATTATCTGATAAAGAGGAGGAGTGTGCCATGAGAGCATATTGAACATGCTCTTCTTCTTCTATCTCAGCAACCAAAGCTTTATCCTCTTCCCTATCCTTAGCCAAATAACTCCAATTCCATCCAGTACCATCAATTTCTTGCACTGTAACCATGGCCTTAGGATCCTGAGTCTTAACAATTTGGCTTGAGGGTTTGCCAACATAAGATCTTCTTGGAGATCTGCATTCCCTCATGAAGTGCCCTATACGATGACAATTGTAGCATTCAACCTTGGATTTGTCAAATCCAGTAGTGTCCTTTGCATTAAAGGTCATCTTCTTCTTAAACCTCCTATTCCACCTATTTGCTCTTATACCTGCAAGAGCCATGTTCCACTTAATATCCATCTCTTCCAAGTGCTCATCACTTATCTACTCAACGTCCTTATATGTAATCACTGAACCATTGGGGAAAGAGGCAATGTAAGCACACACAGTATCCAAATCCAAACCAGCAGGCTTAACTCTTGGTGAGTCACTTTTGTATGTGTCAGCGTCTGAATGTGAGGCGTTGACAGGATATGTTCCAGCGTTGACACATGTTGATCCAGTAACTGGGTGCATGTAAGAGTCCTTCTGATCAAATTGGCCTTCACTATGTGAGAAGAAGGCCATGTTGCTATTAGTAGACTTACTTCCATGCTCCAAAAGAGTTTCATCCTCCAATAGCCTCAGTTTGTTGTAGATATCATCAAACGTAGAACTTTTGTGAGGCTTTTAAGAAAAGTGGCAATAATGTCAACATCACCAACTTGTGTCCCCATGAAGGACAGGTTGCTTGTAAGGTCAAGCAGTCTGCTTCTCATTAGGTTGAGCCTTGAAAACAGCATACTCATGCATGAGTTGCTTCTTCTTCTCTTCCTTAGTATCATCATTGCCAGCATATGCAACTTCAAGAGCTGCCCAGAGGTCTTTTGCAGATTCATAACCTTTGTATTTATGCTGGTTCTCTTTTCCCAAAGAGAGTTTAAGAATGTTTAAGGTTTTCATATCAACCCTTCTCTTAGCTATGTCTTCAGCAGACACAGCTCTACCATCACAAGGTTTTTCTTTCTTATCTGCTTCTGGACATCCAGCAACAGCAGTTCTTGCAGCAATGGCATTAGCAATCTTTTCAACTTTATTGTATGTGTTTCCATATTCAATGATCTCCCAGAGAGTGTAGTCATAGATTCCAAGATATTTCTCAAAGTTGAACTTCCATAGCTCAAAGTTGTTTGCATCAAGCATGGGAATCTTGATGCTAGGGTTTGAGGAGGAGGTGTTTACTTCTGGATTGGACATGATGTTTTTAGGGTTTTGAGAAAATTAGGGTTTTGATGATTTCAGGGTTCTTGTGTTCTTTAAGATTAAAAGTTTCTCAACAAGCTCTGATACCACTTGTTGATCCCAAACTTAGATCGATTTAGCTTTTTGTATACGAGATTAGATCAAGTTATACATGTAGAGAAACCTTTGTATATGTATAAAGTAATCTAAGTGTTATGCGTAATTAACACTTAAACAAGAACACACAAAGATGTAAACAAACTTTCACTTGATTGAATATAACGAACTTGCTTACAATGAAAGTGTTTAACGTATGAAGACTTATATTGAACAATAACCTAAAGGTCTTCTTTTATAGACATAAGAAGCCTTGTACAAGAGTCTACGTATCAACTATTCTAGGTAAAGATAATTATAGAAAATACAATGTTGAACTTATCTTTACTAGAAACAAACTAGAAACAATATACACGTAGACTAAATCGTTCCATCAGTGCTTATCTTCAATCTTTCAACGATTGACTTTTCTTGTCAACGCTTGATCTGTCAGCGTTTGTTTTCTTCCTATCAACGCTTGTGTTCCTCTTGTCCGCGCTCAAGTGGACTGGCTATATTTTATTCCCAAAAACAGGAGGATCCACCATAGACCTTTCCCAATTTTCAACCTTTACACCTTCCAATGAGAATCCTTTAACACCTGAAGAAATAGAGAAACAGGCTGAGGAATTCAAAAGACTAAATGAACTCAAGACAGCCAAGGAACTGAATGAGGCTACTCTGAGGAAGATGACTCCACCTGAAAGGGAGAAGCAGAGACAAAGGTTGAGGGAAATGGAAGTTAAATGCGCAGAGGCACTAAGAAAAGTCAAAGTTGATTATGATGCCTGCGTTAACAACAGGTATGCACCTGGCAAGACAACCAAGTTCAAATACACAATTCACAAACCCACCAACACCCCACAGATGATCTTGTGGAGAGACAACCAACAGGGAAACATGAATGTATTTGACGACTTCAGGCTAAAGACACTTGGGTTATCTGAATGGTTTGAACTTGAAGCCTTAGCTGCCAAAAGAACTGGACATGCTAATTTTCTTCTGCTTAAGACTCTTAAGGCCAAGTTTACCTGGATCAAAGAAACGGCTGCTGATAACTGGATTTTACTTAGGTTAAAAATTATTGTTGTTCTCTCGATATCTTAACGAATTGATTATTGGTTCAAAGTACGACTCAGTTGATTTTGGTAAAACAATATTTTTGGTCGATTTTAAATTAAAAAGTGCAAAGACGTAAAAGTAAATGTCGTTAAAGTAAAATGGCATTGAAATAAAAGTGCGTTAACACAAATCTAAATCTAATTAAAAGAAAGGGTGCGATATTTAAAAATTTTAACATGTAAATTAATTAAATAACCAAAAATAAAAGCGTGACGAGAATTAAAATTGACAAAGTATAAAAATGATGACTTAAAAATAAAACAAGACAAAAACATAAAACAAACACCCAATCGGAATATATTCCGATCCGACTCAATCGGAATGTCACACCCTACCTGTCGTAATATAGATCAGAAAACCAGATCGGAATATGTCACTTCTTCTGATCGGAATATCCAGAAAAACCCCCAGTTCGGAATGTAAACTTACCTTTGATCGGAATATAGGATAGACTCTGGTTGGATTGCTGCTCGGAACCCTAGGATAGGAATATCCAAACAAGCACCTCGATCGGAATGAGGACTAGACCCCCGAATCGGAATGCTGTCACCACTTACCTGATCGGAATGCCCAATGATCACACTGATCGGAATACCAAAGCTTCTCGTCGGAATATGAAGTAGGGTCCAGATCGGAATGATAGTCACTTACCCAGATCGGAATACCACAAACACCTCCCAATCGGAATGTTTTTAGGAATACTAAAACCCTTTTCCGACCAAGCCAAGAAGCTGGTCGGAATATGAAACCCTTTTCCGATCTGTAAGATCGGAATACGGAGGAAAGAACACAAAATAAGCTAGAAAAATAAGCTAAACTCAAATAAGCACACCGCGAAAATCCTAAGACAAACCGTACAACAAAAAGCTATCAAACTGAAATTTAAAGACTTTTAAAACACTAAATGAATAAGCTTTACGAAAACAAACTTTTGTATAAAAATAACTTTTATAAAAACATTAAAAACTTAAAGATGAAAACAAATAAGCTATAAGAATCAATAATCTAAAACAATCACAAGCATAAAAACACAATCTTTAATCAAATAAGCAAGATAATAAACATTTAATCATGAAGATCAAGCAAGAAAGAAAGGTAGAATGAGAGATCAAACAAGTAAAGTAAAGGTGCAATAAAGATAAAATTAACTTACTTGAAAATTAAAGTGCAAGACAAGGTAATTAAATGTGCAAGTAATTAAATGTGCATAAAAGTAAATGTGGAAGAACTAGTGTCACTCTAGCCAACAAAATGAAAAGATAATACTAATGTTCTATATATAGGGGAGGATTAGGAAGCTTCCTCCCCTCCTTCATTTTCTCTTAATTGCATCATTAGGCCCTTCCTTCTTAATCTCTTTGTTTATTGCACCATTAGTCCTTAAGCCTTTGAATCTTCTTTAATCTTGGACTTTAATGACTTATGGCTCGGGATTTCTTTAAACTCGTCTTTATATTCTTCAATAAATAAGACTCGAGTTCTTCGGCTTTTGGTAAACTTCCGTCTTTCGACTTTTTCTTCGATAAATCTTCAGAATTGGTCTTGGACTTCCGTTCTTATTGCACTCTTGACTTCTTGGCTTCATCTTTCATCTTGATAGGTGTGTAAACACCCATCTTTTCTACCACTTAATTACAATAAAAACCGGACCAAAACGTGTATTTTATGTCTTTTGTGTCGGAATTATGCGTGGTTTGTGTTTTTGTTATGTTTTAGGACGAAAAGGTGAAAAGTGGAGAAAACACGGGAATTCACGGGCATTTACGGACTTTTATTGAAGAAAAGGATGAAAGACGATGTCAAGGAGTCAAGAGAGGATAAAGAACGGAAGTCCAAGACCAATTCTGAAGATTTATCGAAGATAAAGTCAAAAGACAGAAGTTTACTTAAAGCCGAGGAACTCAAGTCTTATTTATCGAAGAATTAAAAGACGAGTCCAAAGAAATCCCGAGCCAAAAGTCATCACATTCCAAGATTAACAAAAAGATTAAGAAGGAAGGACTTGATGGTGCAATTAACAAGAAAGGGAGGAGGGAGGAAGCTTCCCCTAACCACTCCCTAATCACCTATATAAACCCCTCTTATTCATTCATTTAGTTCTTGTTGGCTAGATTGACAAACTAGTTCTTCCACCTTTCATTTATGCACTTTTATTTACTTGTCATTTTTAATTACATGTTTTGCACCTTTAATTACCTTTTAATTCCAAGTAAGTTTTTAATTTGTGTTCTTTAATTTCTTGTCTTTACCTTTCTTTATCATTTGATCAAGTTCTTTTTATCAATCTCATTCTACCTTTCTCTCTTTTTGTTTCGGTTTACATTTCGGATTAAGCAAGTTTTGCTTAATCCATTTGCTTATTTTGATTAAAGCTTCGTCCTTTTTATCTCCTCATACGAAATAAGCCACGAGATTGACAACCTTGTGTGCTTATTTGGCATTTCGTTTAAGTGTTTTAAAAGTTTTCTTTAAAGTTCCGATTTTTAAGCTTGAATTCCATTTATGTTTCGTCATTTAAAATTTTAAAAGCTTTTAACTTTTTAGCTTATTGGCATGTTTTGATTCCATTTCATTCAAGTTTTTGGTCACGGCTTACTAGAAGTAGCTTATTTAGTTCTTGTGCTTATTACCAATTTGGTACTCCATCGGAAAGCTAGGGTTTTCCACATTGCGACGGTTGCAACTCCACATTCCGATAGTGACAGTGTTGGGACAAAGGGTTTTGCATTCCGATCCGGGATTGCGATAGGTGGAACTTTTCCTCATTCCGATCTGGGGATTGCGATCGCATATTGCGATCGCTCTTTCCGACGGCTCTTGAGGCTTACTTAGACGAAGTGCTGCCCAATTTTCCTTAGCCATATTCCGATAGGTACATTCCGACAGGTTACATTCCGATCTGGGGGATTTCGATCTGACACATTCCGATAGCATCATTGCGATCTGGGGTGTTGTGTACATTCCGATCTGGGTTTGATTGGTATTCCGATCAGGAGGTAAGTGACAGTTATTCCGATCTGGGGCCATTCCGATCTGAAAGGTAGGTACATTCCGATTGCACCGATCGGAATATATTCCGATAGGATTTATTATGTTCTAGGTTTTGTTTTTCAAGTTTCATTCTAAGTCTTGTTTAATTTTAATTTCCGTCACGCTTTTAATTCTTGTCATTTAATTAATTTACTTTCCGTCACGTTTTTAAATATCGCACTTTCTTTTAATTAGACTTAGATTTATTTTCACGCACTTTATTTTAACGCCACTTTACTTTCAACGACATTTACTTTTAAGTCTTTGCACATTTAAATTTAAAAACAACCAAAAATATTCTTTTTCACCAAAATAAAACTGAGTCACATAGAAAACCTAGATCAATTCGATTAGACCAACACAACGAACTTAATGATAGTTTTTACTTAGGTAAAAATCTAGTATTAAATGGCGCCGCTGCCGGCTCTTTTCGTAAAGATCAACAGTTTTTTGTGAGAGACACGTTGCTTTTGGGATCCGTTCACTCGTGAGCGTTACTTTTCTTGCATAAAAAATAAAAAATCATAAAAATTAGAAAATTGATAAAAAACCATAAAAATTAAAAATTTCAAAAAATCCAAAGAGATTTTATCTTTATTGTGTATATATATTGTATTTGTGTTTGGTTTTGTTTTCTTTTGCATTTTCAGGTGTATGCGTACTAGATCTTCTAATTATCAAGAGCCCGAGCCTCAAGAAGATTTAGATATGGCAGGTGTTAACAACAATAATCAACCACCGCACCTCAATAATAATAATAACAACAATGCTCTTCCACAGCCCGATCTTCGGACCATGGAGGAACTTTGTCAACCAACAATGTTTGGACGAGGAGGACCGATTGCGCCGATGCAAATCAACGCTCCTGAGTTTTCGTTGAAGCACCACATGATTCAGCAAGTGCAAACAAACCCATTTAGAGGATTGCCTGATGATGATGCCAACAAACACCTCGACAAGTTCATTACTATCACCCAGAGCATGAAGTTGGCTGGTGCCACAATGGATGAGCTTCGCCTACAACTCTTTCCACATACTCTATTACATCATGCCGAGAAATGGTTTGATCGTCTCCCGAAGAATTCTATTCACACTTGGGATGACATGACTCAACGCTTTTTGTCGCGCTACTTTCCACCATCCATGGTCACAAGCCTTCGCAATCAGATCAGCGGTTTCATGCAAGATCCCGATGAATCTCTTTTTGACGCTTGGGAGCGATATAATGTCTTGATCGACCGTTGTCCAAACCACAATATGCTTCCGGTCACCTTGATCGATACTTTCTACAACGGATTGACTTTTCGAGATCGTGATACGATCAATGCAGCCGCCGGTGGCACATTCATGAAAAGGAGACCCGAGGAGTGTAGAGAGTTAATTGAGAACATGACTACTCACCACAAGAATTGGGATTCCTCTGCATCTTCAAGGAACAACCTGAGAGTCAATGTTTCCTCAACCTCAGCAAACCCTGAGATGACCGAACTCACCCGCATGATGACTGAAATGAGCAAAAGTATTACGCTTCTCGCTTCAAACCAACAACAACAACAAGTTAAAGCGGTTGCTAATCCTTGTGAAACATGTGGCGGTCCTCACTCATACACCGATTGTCCTTCGACACAAGGAAATCCGGAAAATGTGTATGCAGCTTACGGTAATTATTCACCGGAAAATTACCAAGCTAGACAACAAGGGGATAGAAATCTGCTGAGTTACCGATCTAACAATTACCTTTCACCCGGTTTTTCTCCTCAAAACCAAAACCCCGCCAACAACTACACTAGAAGCAACCAAATCCCACCAAGAGCTTCTAATCCTTATCACCCACCCGCCCAACAAACCCCACCCAGTAATCCGGATGTTGAGGCCATCATGAGAACCCAAGGTGAGCAAATTAAGAATCTGCAGAGCCAAATTATCAATCTTAAAGGAGATATCACAAAGCAAGGAAATGAGATAAGATCCGAGCTTCGAAATAATATTCAATCCTCCTTCAGCAATCAAACCAATGATTTGAAGAATATGCTTGCTAGTTTCTTGCCCGCCGCTCAACCTTCTACTTCAAGTTCTCTACCTTCAAACACCGTCACTAACCCGCGAGCCAATGTGAGTGCTATTACTACTCGTAGTGGAGTCACCATCGTAGGACCACCAATCCCACCCCCATCATCTACACCTCCTCCACCACCATGTATCCCTACTCCTCCTACACCTAGTATTAGTGCACCATTACCGTCTCCGCCTCGACGTGATGAAGTTTCCACAAATGACCCTTCAACATCTCAACCTTTACCACCTACACCTGCACCCTCACCACCCAAACCTAATATTCCTTATCCTTCTCGCTTGGGCAAGAACAAAATGCTAAACAAGGAGGACGCTCAAGTAACTAGCTATATCAAGATGATTTCTCAAATGAACTTCAACATTAGCTTTCTTGAAGCACTTGTCCACATGCCCAAATTTGTTAAAGCATTTAAGGAATTGCTTAACAAGAAGGAGAAGCTGATTGAACTCGCCAACACACGCTTAAATGAAAACTGCTCTGCAGTCCTTCTTAGAGAACTTCCGGAAAAGCTTGGAGATCCCGGTCGTTTTGTGTTACCTTGTGTGTTCAACAAAACTGAAGAATTTACTGCCCTTGCTGATCTCGGGGCTAGTATTAATTTGATGCCTTTGAGTGTTTGGAAAACACTATCATTGCCCGACCTCACTCCAACAAATATGACTCTTGAACTTGCAAATCGCACTCTCGCTTACCCTGTTGGTATAGCCGAAGACGTGTTCATTAAAGTTGGCACATTTACTTTCCCGGTCGATTTTGTCGTAGTTGATTATGAAATGGACCCTCGTATTCCTTTAATACTTGGTCGGCCATTCTTGAGAACCGGACGTGCTTTAGTAGATGTGGCCGAAGGTGAGTTAATCTTACGAGTCGGGGATGATGCAAAAGTTTTCAAAATGGGGAAGCTTACTAGTTTAACTTTTGGAGGCCGAGAATCAGTGAATATGATTAATGTGCTAGATGACTTTACCGTCTACGAAAATCCTCTATTCGACTCTTGCATCAATAATCCACTTTTTCATGATGATGTGGATGATTCTCTCCCTACTTTGGACGCTTCTCCCATTTATGATTCGTCACCGGTCTTTGATGCTTATGAAGATGATAATTCTAGCTCAGATTCGGATGATTTTGATTGTACTTCTGAGTATCCCGAGCTACCTACATATGATGATTTTGATGAGGCCGATACTCTCTCGAGCGATTCTTCACATGATGAAGATCCTCCGTCATCACTCGATCCTACTTTGGACGATTACTCATTCGAGGAAGATTTCTCTGAATTTCTCAACACATACTTCCCTCATGAGAGTGATGCTCCTCCTTTGGACTTTGAAGATTATCGCCTTGATCCTACTTTGGATTTGAAGAGCATTTTGTCAAAGGAGAAGAAACCGGTTGACACCGAAATCCGTTGCACGTATGATTTAACACCTCTTTGTCCCACTTATGAGGACGAGGTTGTGCTTCTTTGCGGATCTTCTTCACACTCGGCTGAGCCTGAGTGCTATTTTCCCCTAAAGGAAAAGGTGTTCGACCCCGGTATTGAAGTCTTTAAGCCATCTCAGTATCCACCTGATGAAATAAAAGGAAAAATCTTTGGAACCATTGAAGACATGCTTGCACCGCTTCCTACTTGTTTCCACCGTGCTCCATCACTGCTTAAGGGAACCTTGCCACTTCTTCCTTGGCTTGCCTTGTTCGCCTTAAGCTCTTGCTCATTGATGGATGAAAACTATGTTTTTGATCCTGGTGGATATGTTTCATGCTACTTCCGTTAATGATCAAGGTCGAGTCAGGCTAATGACTCGGTTAACAAAAATCAAGCGCTTCTTGGGAGGCAACCCATGCATCCATCTTTTCGCTTTCTTTATCATAAGTGTAGGGGGGACCCTTTGGATTGCTATTTCCTCTCCTCACTTCTTAATCAGGGATTCGAGCTTCAATGATCCACTCTTGATTATTCTTGGCGACCCGTGATTCTGTGTTCTACTTCTTCCCGGTTCTATCCTAAACTCTTTTCGATTCACTATTTTATATTTTCTCAATATTAAAATAGGAATCTCTTTAGTTGTCTTTTCCTTAGCGAGATTTAAACAACGTGCACAATGCCCTAAGTGTAGGGGAGCTTACTCCCACATGCTTACACATTGAGGACAATGTTTATCTTAAGTGTAGGGGGGACTTCTATCGAAGTTAAGTGGCCTTTTCCTTGTTTTTGTCCTCATTTCAACCGGAAAATCAATTTTTCGACATTTTTCAAAATTTTTGATCTATTTTGGCCTATTAGTTTTTCCCTTTGTATAGTTAATTTCTTCCCTCATTAGAATAAGTGGTTTTAATTTTCAAACGTTGTGAATCTTTTGACTCAATCCGAGTTTACTCTAGCTAGTATCCTTAACGTGTTTAAGTCAAGTTTTGCTAGGCTTTTATATAGGGAGCTATAAAACGCGAAAGTCTTAACTCTCACGGGTTAAGAACAAGAACTTTTCGCAAGTTCCTATAATTGATCCTAGAGAGTCGTTTATCAAGGGAACTTTAAAATGCGATTTCTAAACTTGAAAGAGTCTAAGAATTTGCAAGATCCTATAGGCGACTCGAAAACCCAAAACTTTGATTTAATAGGCTAAGTATCCACGAGTCTCATTACTTGAGATTTTAAACTGTGGAGAACGAGAGATGATAGAGCCAATTATAAGTCCGGTATTCTTTCGTGAATTTATGTGAGTTAATTATAAGCCTATTCTCCCATCGCTTGCTAATAAATTTATCTGCTAATAAATAAGGTTGTACGATTTGAAAAGTTACTTAGCTTCTAGCCCCAGATCGTTTAAAAGTTGCTCGGTAATGACGAGAGTTCATAGCCAAGGCATAACTTATGAAGCGGGGCGCGAAGACTGGCGAGTCCGAAAAGGCCCTAACAAGGCATGAGGGCTATGTTTTGTTGCTAAAGATCCAAAAGTGATGTGAAGAATCATTTATCGAAAATAAATATGAAGGATCGAGACACACGACGAAAAGCAAAAACTCCCAAAAAGTCATGGAGAAGTGTATCCGAAAAGACCCTAACAAGGTATGAGGATAAATAGATCCAAGTCAATAAAGGAGGCGGATCGTTGTATATCAAAATCCAAAATAAAGATTGGAGAAAAATGAAGAAGTCGTGGTCCATATATGAAGAATCTCTCAAAAATTCCAAGTGAAGAAATTCCAATTATGAAGAGAAGACCATTATTTCATGAACGTCTCTCAAGATTTGAAGTATGAAGTCGCTGCCAAATATCGGCCCGAGAAAGGTCTCAAATCGCGAACCAAGTTATGCCAAGATATGAACTTTCTGATATCCCGAGAAGCAGTTTTAAAAGATTTGGTCCTTTAGCTAACTATTGATTAAATCGTGCACTTTATTTTCAGACTAAATAATTATCGAAATAAGTCAAACAATGCATCTTCGTGATCATTCAAGACAAATAATAAAATATAAGAGATACCCATAGGAATGAGGGAGTCTAAGTGAATAATTGGCCCACATGAGTTCGTGTTAGTCTACTAACTTATAATAACAATGATCTCGTTTTTAAGCTTGGTTTGGAGAAAGTGAAAAGTTGAGGATGATGATTATTCATGACATTTTCAAAACCCAAGGTATGCTTTTAATTTCTTTGCTTTGCATTTTTATAATTTTCTATCTCTTTAATAAAGGCCAATATGGATTGATTATGATGAAAAGTGTAAACATGCTTTGTAACTAATGCATTGCATGAGGACATTGCAATGGTCAAGTGTAGGGGATTTGATAGGTGTGTAAACACCCATCTTTTCTACCACTTAATTACAATAAAAACCGGACCAAAACGTGTATTTTATGTCTTTTGTGTCGGAATTATGCGTGGTTTGTGTTTTTGTTATGTTTTAGGACGAAAAGGTGAAAAGTGGAGAAAACACGGGAATTCACGGGCATTTACGGACTTTTATTGAAGAAAAGGATGAAAGACGATGTCAAGGAGTCAAGAGAGGATAAAGAACGGAAGTCCAAGACCAATTCTGAAGATTTATCGAAGATAAAGTCAAAAGACGGAAGTTTACTTAAAGCCGAGGAACTCAAGTCTTATTTATCGAAGAATTAAAAGACGAGTCCAAAGAAATCCCGAGCCAAAAGTCATCACATTCCAAGATTAACAAAAAGATTAAGAAGGAAGGACTTGATGGTGCAATTAACAAGAAAGGAAGGAGGGAGGAAGCTTCCCCTAACCACTCCCTAATCACCTATATAAACCCCTCTTATTCATTCATTTAGTTCTTGTTGGCTAGATTGACAAACTAGTTCTTCCACCTTTCATTTATGCACTTTTATTTACTTGTCATTTTTAATTACATGTTTTGCACCTTTAATTACCTTTTAATTCCAAGTAAGTTTTTAATTTGTGTTCTTTAAATTCTTGTCTTTACCTTTCTTTATCATTTGATCAAGTTCTTTTTATCAATCTCATTCTACCTTTCTCTCTTTTTGTTTCGGTTTACATTTCGGATTAAGCAAGTTTTGCTTAATCCATTTGCTTATTTTGATTAAAGCTTCGTCCTTTTTATCTCCTCATACGAAATAAGCCACGAGATTGACAACCTTGTGTGCTTATTTGGCATTTCGTTTAAGTGTTTTAAATGTTTTCTTTAAAGTTCCGATTTTTAAGCTTGAATTCCATTTATGTTTCGTCATTTAAAATTTTAAAAGCTTTTAACTTTTTAGCTTATTGGCATGTTTTGATTCCATTTCATTCAAGTTTTTGGTCACGGCTTACTAGAAGTAGCTTATTTAGTTCTTGTGCTTATTACCAATTTGGTACTCCATCGGAAAGCTAGGGTTTTCCACATTGCGACGGTTGCAACTCCACATTCCGATAGTGACAGTGTTGGGACAAAGGGTTTTGCATTCCGATCCGGGATTGCGATAGGTGGAACTTTTCCTCATTCCGATCTGGGGATTGCGATCGCATATTGCGATCGCTCTTTCCGACGGCTCTTGAGGCTTACTTAGACGAAGTGCTGCCCAATTTTCCTTAGCCATATTCCGATAGGTACATTCCGACAGGTTACATTCCGATCTGGGGGATTTCGATCTGACACATTCCGATAGCATCATTGCGATCTGGGGTGTTGTGTACATTCCGATCTGGGTTTGATTGGTATTCCGATCAGGAGGTAAGTGACAGTTATTCCGATCTGGGGCCATTCCGATCTGAAAGGTAGGTACATTCCGATTGCACCGATCGGAATATATTCCGATAGGATTTATTATGTTCTAGGTTTTGTTTTTCAAGTTTCATTCTAAGTCTTGTTTAATTTTAATTTCCGTCGCGCTTTTAATTCTTGTCATTTAATTAATTTACTTTCCGTCACGTTTTTAAATATCGCACTTTCTTTTAATTAGACTTAGATTTATTTTCACGCACTTTATTTTAACGCCACTTTACTTTCAACGACATTTACTTTTAAGTCTTTGCACATTTAAATTTAAAAACAACCAAAAATATTCTTTTTCACCAAAATAAAACTGAGTCACATAGAAAACCTAGATCAATTCGATTAGACCAACACAACGAACTTAATGATAGTTTTTACTTAGGTAAAAATCTAGTATTACATCTTTTTCTTCAATAAAAGCCCGTAAATGCCGTGTTTTCTCCACTTTTCACAATTTCGTCCTAAATCACAACAAAAACACAAACCACGCATAATTCTGACATAAAAGACATAAAATACACGTTTTGGTCCGGTTATTATTGTAATTAAGTGGTAAAAGGATGGGTGTTTACACACCTATCAAATCCCCTACACTTGACCATTGCAATGTCCTCATGCAATGCATTAGTTACAAAGACGTTTACATTTTTCATCATAATCAATCCACATTGGCCTTTATTAAAGGGATAGAAAACTACAAACATTCAAAGTAAAGAAATCAAAAAGCATACCTTCGGTTTTGAAAAAGTCATGAATAATCATCATCCTCAAGTTTTCACTTTCTCCAAACCAAGCTTAAAAACGAGATCATTGTTATTATAAGTTAGTAAACTAACACGAACTCATGTGGGCCAATTATTCACTTAGACTCCCTTATTCCTAGGTGTATCTCTTATATTTTATTGTTGTCTTGAATGATCCAATGGATGCATTGTTTGACTTATTTCGATAGTTATTTAGTCCGAAAATAAAGTGAACGATTTAATCAATAGTTAGCTAAAGGACAAAATCTTTTAAAACTGCTTCTCGGGACCTCATAAAGTTCATATCTTGGCATAACTCGCTTCGCGATTTGAGACCTTTCTCGGACCGATATTTGGCAGCGACTTCATACTTCAAACCTTGAGAGACGTTCATGAAATTATGGTCTTCTCTTCATATAGGAATTTCTTCACTTGAAGTTTTGAGAGATTCATACTTGGACCACGACTTCTTCATTTTTCTCCAATCTTTATTTTGGATTTTGATATACAACGATCCGCCTCCTTTTATGAATTGGATCTATTTATCCTCATACCTTGCTAGGGTCTTTTCGGATACACTTCTCCATGACTTTTGGGGAGTTTTTGCTTTTCGTCGTGTGTCTCGATCCTTCATATCGATTTTTGATAAATGATTCTTCACATCACTTTGGATCTTTAGCAACAAAATATAGCCCTCATGCCTTGTTAGGACCTTTTTGGACTCGCCAATCTTCGCATCCCGCTTCAATAAGTTATGCCTTGGCTATGAACTCTAATGCATACCGAGCAACTTTTAAACGATCTTGGGCTAGAAGCTAAGTAACTTTTCAAATCGTAAAACCTTATTTATTGCAGATAAATTTATTAACAAGCGATGGGAGAATAGGCTTATAATTAACTCACATAAATTCCCGAAAGAATACCAAACTTATAATTGACTCTATCATCTCTCGTTCTCCATAGTTTAAAATCTCAAGGAATGAGACTCGTGGATGCTTAGCCTATTAAATCAAAGCTTCGGGTTTTCGAGTCGCCTATAGGATCTTGCAATCTCTTAGACTTTTTCAAGTTTAGAAATCGCATTTTAAAGTTCCCTTGATAAACGACTCTCTAGGATCAATTATAGGAACTTGCGAAAAGTTCTTGTTCTTAACCCGTGAGAGTTAAGACTTTCGCGTTTTATAGCTCCATATATAAAAGCCTAGCAAAACTTGACCTAAACACGTTAAGGATACTAGCTAGAGTAACTTAGACAAGTAAACTCGGGTTGAGTCAAAAGATTCACAACCTTTGAAAATAAACCACCTTATTAAAGATTTATTGTAATAAGGAAAGAAAATAACTATACAAAAGTAAAAACTAATAGGCCAAAATAGATCAAAAATTTTGAAAAATGTCGAAAAATTGATTTTCCGGTTAAAATGAGGACAAATACAAGGAAAAGGACACTTAACTTCGATAGAAGTCCCCCCTACACTTAACATAAACATTGTCCTCAATGTTTAAGCATGTGGGAGTAAACTCCCCTACACTTAGGACATTGTGCACGTTGTTTAAATCTTGCTAAGGAAGAGACAACTAAAGAGATTCCTATTTTAATATTGAGAAAATATAAAATAGTGAATCGAAAGGAGTTTAGGATAGAACAGGGAAGAAGTGGAACACGGAATCACGGGTCGTCAAGAATCATCAAGAGTGGATCATTGAATCTCGAATCCCTGATTAAGAGAGGTGAGGAGAGGAAATAGAAAACCATCGGGTCTCCCCCTACACTTATGATAAAGAAAGCGAAAAGATAGATGCATGGGTTGCCTCCCAAGAAGTGCTTGATTTTTGATTACCGAGTCGTGAGCCTGACTCGACCTTGATCATCATAGGAAGAAGCATGAAACATATCCACCAGGATCAAAGACATAGTTTTCGTCCATCAAATAGCAGAGGCTTAAGGCGAACAAGGCAAGCCAAATAAGAGTAGGCAAGGTTCCCTTAAGCAGCGATGGAGCACGATGGAAGCAAGGGTGAAGTGGTGCAAGCAGATTTCCATAAGTTCCAAAGATATTTCCTTTTATTTCATCAGGTGGATACTGAGATGGCTGTAGAATATCGATATCGGGATCGAACACCTTTTCCTTTAGGGGAAAATAGCACTCAGGCTCAGCAGAGTGTGAAGATGATCCGCAAAGAAGCACAACCTCGTCCTCAGAAGGGGGACAAAGAGGTGTTAACTCATACGTGCTGTGGATATTGGTGTCGACCGGGTTCGTCTCCTTTGAAATAATGTTCTTCAAATCCAAAGTAGGATCAAGACGATAATCTTCAAAGTCCAAAGGAGGTGCATCACTCTCATGAGGGAAGTAAGTGTTGAGAAACATAGAGAAATCTTCCTCAAATGAGTAATCGTCCAAAGTAAGATCGAGTGATGGCGGAGGATCTTCATCATGTGAAGAATCGCTCGAAAGAGTATCAGCCTCATCAAAATCATCATATGTGGGCTGGTCGGGATACTCAGAAGTAAGGTCCTCATAATCATCCGAGTCTGAGCTAGAATCATCATCATAAGCATCAAAGACCGGTGTAAAATCATAAATGGGAGAAGGTTCCAAATTGGAGCGAGAATCATCCACATCATCATGAAAAAGTGGATTATCAATGGAAGAGTCGAATAGAGGATTGTTGTAGACGACAAAGTCATCATGCACATTAATCATATTCACTGATTCTCGGCCTCCAAAGGTTGTACTAGTAAGCTTTCCCATTTTGAAAACTTGTGCATCATCCCCGACTCTTAAGATTAACTTACCTTCGGCCACATCCACTAAAGCTCGTCCGGTTCTCAAGAATGGCCGATCAAGTATTAAAGGAATACGAGGGTCCATTTCATAATCAACAACGACAAAATCGACCGGGAAAGTAAATGTGCCAACTTTAATGAACACGTCTTCGGCAATACCAACGGGGTAAGTGAGAGTGCGATTAGCAAGCTCAAGAGTCATCTTTGTTGGATAAGGTCAGGCAATGATAGTGTTTTCCAAACACTCAAAGGCATCAAATTAATACTGGCCCCGAGATCAGCAAGGGCAGTAAATTCTTCAGTTTTGTTGAAAACGAAAGGCAACACAAAACGACCGGGATCTCCAAGCTTTTCCGGAAGTTCTTTAAGAATAACTGCAGAGCAGTTTTCATTTAAGCGTGTGTTGGCGAGTTCAATCAGCTTCTCCTTCTTGTTAAGCAATTCCTTAAATGCTTTAACAAATTTGGGCATGTGGACAAGTGCTTCAAGAAAGATAATGTTGAAGTTCATCTAAGAGATCATCTTCACATAGCGTGACACTTCAGAGTCATCCTTGGTTAGCATTTTGGTCTTGCCTAAACGAGACGGATATGGGGTATTAGGTTTGGGTGGTGAAGGTAAAGGTGTGGGTAAAGGTTGAGATGTTGAAGGTTCCTTCCTAGAGACATCGTCATGGCGAGGCGGAGACGGTAATGGTGCACTAATACTAGGTGTAGGAGGAGTAGGGATAAATGGTGGTGGAGGAGGTGTAGATGATGGGGGTGGGATTGATGGATCGACAATGGTAATTCCACTACGCGTAGTAATAGCACTCACATTTGCTCGCGGATTGGTGACGGTGTTTGAAGGTAGAGAACTCGAAGTAGAAGGTTGAGCTGCG
This sequence comes from Glebionis coronaria, assembly GCA_025667525.1. Taxonomy (NCBI): domain Eukaryota; kingdom Viridiplantae; phylum Streptophyta; class Magnoliopsida; order Asterales; family Asteraceae; genus Glebionis; species Glebionis coronaria. The sequence goes on from CM046877.1 coordinate 304,156,323, forward strand.
GGCAAGAAACTAGCAAGCATATTCTTCAAATCATTTGTTTGATTGCTGAAGGAGGATTGAATATTATCGCGAAGCTCGGATCTTATCTCATTTCCTTGCTTTGTGATATCACCTTTTAGATTGATGATTTGGCTCTGTAGATTCTTGATTTGCTCACCGTGGGTTCTCATTATGGTTTCAACATCGGGGTTAATGGGTGGGGCTTGTTGGTTGGGTGGGTGATAAGGATTAGAAGCTCTTGGTGGGATTTGGTTGCTTCTATTGTAGTTGTTGGCGGGATTTTGGTTTTGAGGAGAAAAACCGGGTGAAAGGTAGTTGTTGGACCGGTAACACAGCAGATTTCTATCCCCTTGTTGTCGAGCTTTGTAATTTTCCGGTGAATAATTACCATAAGCTGCATACACATTTTCCGGATTTCCTTGTGTAAAAGTACAATCGGTGTATGAGTGAGGACCGCCGCATGTTTCACAAGGATTAGCAACCGCTTTAACTTGTTGTTGTTGTTGGTTTGAAGCGAGAAGCGTGATTCTTTTGCTCATTTCAGTCATCATGCGGGTGAGTTCGATCATATCAGGGTTTGCTGAGGTGGAAGAAACATTGACTCTCGGGTTGTTCCTTGAAGAAGCGGAGGAATCCCAGTTTTTGTGGTGAGTAGTCATGTTCTCAATTAGCTCTCTACACTCCTCGGGTCTCCTTTTCATGAATGTGCCACCGGCGGCTGCATTAATCGTATCACGATCTCGAAAAGTCAAACCGTTGTAGAAAGTATCAATTAAAGTGACGGGAAGAATGTTGTGGTTTGGACAACGATAAATCAAGACATTATATCTTTCCCAAGCATCAAAAAGAGATTCATCGGGATCTTGCATGAAACCGCTGATTTGATTGCGAAGGCTCGTGACCATGGATGGTGGAAAGTAGCGCGACAAAAAGCGTTGAGTCATGTCATCCCAAGTGTGAATAGAATTCTTCGGGAGACGATCAAACCATTTCTCGGCATGATGCGATAAAGTATGCGGAAAGAGTTGTAGGCGAAGAACATCCATTGTGGCACCAGGCAACTTCATGCTTTGGGTGATTGTAATGAACTTGTCGAGGTGTTTGTTGGCATCATCATCAGGCATTTCGGAGAATGGATTAGTTTGCACTTGCTGAATCATGTGGTGCTTCAACGATAACTCAGGAGCGTTGATTTGCATCGGCGCAATCGGTCCTCCTCGTCCATACATGGTAGGTTGACAAAGCTCCTCCATTGTTCGAAGATCGGGCTGTGGAAGAACATTGTTGTTATTGTTGAGGTGCGGTGGATTATTATTGTTGTTAACACCTGACATACTTAAATCTTCTTGAGTCTCGGGCTCTTGATAATTAGAAGATCTAGTACGCATACACCTGAAAATGCAAAAGAAAAAGAAACCAAACACAAAGACAATATATATACACAATAAAAATAAAATCTTTTTGGATTTTGATGTTTTTAATTTTTTATGGATTTTTAACAATTTTTAATTTTTTATGGTTTTTTGAATTTTGTTAACAAGAAAATAACGCTCACAAGTGGACGGATCCCAAAAAGCAACGCGTCTCTCACAGAAAACCGTTAATCTTTAAGAAAAGAGCCGGCAGCGGCGCCATTTGATAACTGGATTTTACTCAGGTTAAAAATTATTGTTGTTGTCTCGATATCTTAACGAATTGATTATTGGTTCAAAGTATGACTCAGTTGATTTTGGTGAAACAATATGTTTGGTCGATTTTAAATTAAAAAGTGCAAAGACGTAAAAGTAAATGTCGTTAAAGTAAAATGGCGTTGAAATAAAAGTGCGTTAACACAAATCTAAATCTAATTAAAAGAAAGGGTGCGATATTTAAAACTTTTAACAAGTAGATTAATTAAATAACCAAATATAAAAGCGTGACGAGAATTAAAATTGACAAAGTATAAAAATGATGACTTAAAAATAAAACAAGACAAAAACATAAAACAAACACCCAATCGGAATATATTCCGATCAGACTCAATCGGAATGTCACACCCTACTTGTCGGAATATAGTTCGGAAACCATATCGGAATATGTCACTTCTTCAGATCGGAATATCCAGAAAAACCCCCAGTTCGGAATGTAAACTTACCTTTGATCGGAATATAGGATAGACTCTGGTCGGAATGCTGCTCGGAACCCTAGGATCGGAATATCCAAACAAGCACCTCGATCGGAATAAGGACTAGACCCCCGAATCGGAATGTTGTCACCACTTACCTGATCGGAACGCCCAATGATCACACTGATCGGAATACCAAAGCTTCTCGTCGGAATATGAAGTAGGGTCCAGATCGGAATGATAGTCACTTACCCAGATCGGAATACCACAAATATCTCCCAATCGGAATGTTTTTAGGAATACTAAAACCCTTTTCCGACCAAGCCAAGAAGCTGGTCGGAATATGAAACCCTTTTCCGATCTGTAAGATCGAAATACGGAGGAAAGAACACAAAATAAGCTAGAAAAATAAGCTAAACTCAAATAAGCACACCACGAAAATCCTAAGACAAACCGTACAAGAAAAAGCTATCAAACTGAAATTTAAAGACTTTTAAAACACTAAATGAATAAGCTTTACGAAAACAAACTTTTGTATAAAAATAACTTTTATAAAAACTTTAAAAACTTAAAGATGAAAACAAATAAGCTATAAGAATCAATAATCTAAAAAAATCACAAGCATAAAAACACAATCTTTAATCAAATAAGCAAGATAATAAACATGTAATCATGAAGATCAAGCAAGAAAGAAAGGTAGAATAAGAGATCAAACAAGTAAAGTAAAGGTACAATAAAGATAAAATTAACTTACTTGAAAATTAAAGTGCAAGACAAGGTAATTAAATGTGCAAGTAATTAAATGTGCATAAAAGTAAATGTGGAAGAACTAGTGTCACTCTAGCCAACAAAATGAAATGATAATACTAATGTTCTATATATAGGGGAGGATTAGGAAGCTTCCTCCCCTCCTTCATTTTCTCTTAATTGCATCATTAGGCCCTTCCTTCTTAATCTCTTTGTTAATTGCACCATTAGTCCTTAAGCCTTTGAATCTTATTTAATCTTGGACTTTAACGACTTATGGCTCGGAATTTCTTTAAACTCATCTTTATATTCTTCAATAAATAAGACTCGAGTTCTTCGGCTTTTGGTAAACTTCCGTATTTCGACTTTTTCTGTAACACCCTCACAAATGCTATGCGCAGCGGAACTACAACATTTGGGTGCTACGCAGTTATCATCACACATAAGCTATATTAAACGACTCAAAGAGACGTAGAAATTTAAACATAAATTAAAGATTGATTAAAACATCAAAGTCTACAGTTTTCCAAATCCCAAGATAATACAAAACAGAGTTTGCGTTTAGGTCCCCACTGAATCTCAACCAAAAAGTACATTTTCATTCTCATGACATAATATAAAAGAGTTTTAAGTGCAAAAAGGGAGGAAAACAAAGTAGGCCGCCAAGCCACAACAACTTCCATCCTCGCATGCTCCACTGCTATCAACCTTGATTACCTGAAACACATGCTTAAAATCGTTAACACAAAGGTTGAGCGAATCTATAGGTTTATCAAATCATAAGTCGAACATACGTATTAAAAACCAATCATGATCATTCAATAGAATTGTGGCCATACAATCTATTATTCAAGGATATGACAATTGTGTTTAAGCTCATGACACTAAACCGTTAACTCAATCACCCGCGTAATAATTACCGGCGTGATTCAGATGAATCTAAGGCCCCTAATAAGGCATCAGTTGCAATTATACCTTATCTCTTATCACAAATTATCCGTCCGCAGGGGGTATCAACGTACTAGCCCTCGTCTCGGATAGGGTAGTCAACCCCATAGTACTATCACTTTGTATAAGCGGCTATTTCCCCTTCGCAAGGGCAAGACAATAGTTAATAGTTCATGAAATTAGGGTCTTTTGCAACTAGGTACTCAACACAATTTCTAAGGCAACATTCGGGTCCAACAATCATTCAAGACTTATGTTCATTTTCATTTAAATAGCATGTATCCCCCTCGCGGGTAAAATCATTTGAAATAAGTAAAGAGCGAGGCTATAGACTCACCTTGCGTAGTAGTAGTGGTTCTAGCGAAGACGTAACGAGAAATGTCACCGACGACATGGATGCCCGGGAAAATCAAACACTTGACCTAAAAACAAGGTACGTAAACCAAATCAATACTCTGCGTACATTATTGTACTAAACACACGCAAATGCAAACACACTCAATGCTTATGAAAACTCACGCCAAAATCAAATAAGTAGTTGTTACTAGTTTTATACCATTTGTCCTTATTACTAACGTTATCCATTTTTACTCATTTTCGCCGATACTTACCGAAAGTACGGACTATTTTACTATACTTAACCATTTTTATAAAATTTAACAAAATTCTCAAAAATACTATAAGACCTGTAGAAAACACATATTTAATCCCAATAAAAGTTTTTACTTCTACGACTCATTACTCAACAGTTTTCCAAAAACTACGTTTTTCGGACTGAAATTGTACTTTGACCAAGTCGGACTCATTTGACCCGTTTAAAATATACCAATGACCTATACGACACCTAAGTCTAATAATAGACTCAAATACACAGGTTTGAGACAAAAAATCAACTTTCAAACATTTACCAAACTCTATCTATGGTCCCCGGGATTTGACCCAAAACCAAACACAAATTCGGATTGTGTTGATTCTCATCTCCCGGTACACGTATTTTCAAAATAACATAACTTTTGACTCGTTTGGAGTTAAAAGCTCTACCTTATACCGAAACGAGCGTCTCGACGACCACTACAACTATATCCTACAATCACAACCTGGACCAAAATTTAAAACCACGAAAATAGCCCTAAACAATCTGTTTGAGAACGACTCATTCAAAATCACCCTTCTACTTGTTTTCAATCCATCCAAACATCACCTAGACCTATCCTAACCACTTATAATCATTCCCAATCATCCAAACAGCCCTTAACACTATGAAAGTCGAATCCTAATCAAAACCCAAAACCTAAATCATACATGCAATGTAATTAAACAATTTATAAACACTAAAAACACCATTTTAAACACAACCCCACAACACATTTCATCAAACACCTTGAACACACCCAAAACCCCAAAAATTTCGTGGGTTTTGGTGACCAAAACACCCAAAATAATCAGCCCCCAATTCGTTTTATGAATGAATAAACATTATCAATACACCAATTAAACAAATTCATGATTTAATTAAATCAAAACGTATTTTTTGAAAAACCTTAAATTTTTGGAAAAATTAAATGGATGCATGTGTGTTTTTGTTTGTGGGATTCACTTACAAGATGATATGGGAGATGGGTCTTTGTTTAATTTGTCCAAGAACCCAAGAAAATGATGGTGGTGGTGGTGGGTGATGTTTGGCCGTGGGTTTCAAGAAGAGAGGGGGAGGGGGTTTTGATTTTTGTGTGTGTGTTTGTGTGTGTGTTTATGTGTTTGTGTATATTAAAAAAAATAAAGTGGGAGGGGCTTGTTTGGTCATTTTGGTTTTCTTTTGGCCTCATATATAAACGACACTACTTAATGGCATAAAATGACTTACTAGTTGATTTTGAAAATTTGCGGGAGTCGAGGTTCCACAAAATTACTTTCCAAAGGTTAAAACGCACACAAAACGAATATACACTTGGTTCCGACTCGACTTAACACGTAATAAAAATAAAATCTCGAAAAACTCAAATATCGATCAATCGATAATAAAATGTAAATTTTGGGCATCCGTCTGTATCGTAGTCGTTATCGGTTCTTCTTAAATCGTCAAACGTTAAATTACGGCCGTAAACGTTGGTTTCAACTTAAACCGTCAAATATATCCACGATAAAAATTCTTAGAAATTTCAAAAATATTCGTAAAATGGGATTAAATAAATGACGTTGGGCTCGGGATATCACATCCACAAGTGAGCCACAACTTAAGAGAGATGCTCATACTGAACAACTCTTGAGACAATAACTTAGCATCTTACGGCACTTTCACGGGTGTTACATCCTCCCCTCCTTAAGGGAGCGACGTCCCGGCGCTCTCCGGTTCTTGTACTCGCATTTTGTACTACTAGGAAGGTAAAGGTACTTCTTCCTAAAGAGGTCTTCATGTTCTGTTTCGAGCTCCGGTTCACGTTTCGGGTTCTATCACATTTTCACCATGGGTATTACACCTTGATTCAGTCCCTTACCATCTCGATCCATGATCTCCACTTCAATTTCCCAAATTCTTCCTACGGTTATCAACACGTCTCTTTTCAAAGCTTCTCGCGGTTAGCAAGTGATTCTTAATCTACACCATCTCTTCCGTAGCCTCTCGAATCATTTCAAGTCCATTCAACTGAATTTTTCCTGCTTCATTCTATCCAACTGGTGATCTACCTTTTCATCCCATAATCCTTCAAATTCGACACATGAAGAGTATTGTCATTTCCACGGAGTTCATCCAGCAGTTCCAACTAGTAGGCAACTGGTCCAACATACCTTTGGACCCACCTTTCTTATTCTCCAAAACGAATCACGCCCTTCCACGATCTCAACTTCCACCAAAATCAAACACATACGCTCGGAGCACGTCTTCCAACTTTCGAATCGTCCTTTCACTTGGTTCATCGTCTCATAAAAACAAATAAATCATAAAGAAAATCACACGGGTCACACATAACCCCATCGGAACACGTTCAAAATATAAAAGACGAAGTAATTATTACTAGTCGTACAAAATCACCTTGTCGCAATATTAGGTACATACAAACCTATTTCATCAAAAACGAATCCATCGATACGGTAATCATCCGACGTATACATAACTCTCTCGAAAACGTCACAATCCAATCAAACACAAAAGTCACTATGAAGCACATAAAGTCGTATCACGACATGCTTGCGAAATAGCCAACCCATGCCAAGTAAATAAGTTCAATCAAGTTAACCCATGCTTGCTAATCAGCCAAGCCATGATAAAATAAGAATATTCGACATATTTCTCGGATGAGTCCAGTCAAAAGAAAATTGCAAGTTAAAGAAGGCTCACCAGCTTGCTAGCTAGGGATGCATATCCAAAAAGAAAATAAAATAAAATAAAATAGATACATATGTCATCGTAGGGTGCTCACACGCGGATCCATATCCAAAAGATATTACAATAACACCATCTCACTTCCGTCCCAAACGTGGTCAAAATCTCAACAAGCATCACCGTTCACAGTTAAATATAAAAAGAAATATATTACATGGAACGTGTTATCCATGATCGGACTTCATTGGACAATGTCGTCTCAAGTTCTCACAACTTTCGATCACTCGGCTAAATCACATACAACATAATTAAATAAAAGGCAAGGGTTTACCACAAAAACATCAACTATGGATATCTATCATTTAACCATCGATAATCAAGGATGGTTGAGTCAAGCAAAGAGGATTCCTTACTTAAATAAACGAAGACGGCAATGGAATTGTCTTCCAACTACCGATGCATAGTTGGTAAACTTCAACAGTTTATCATGTGTCGTTAAACATATCAAAAGAACGAGAAAAGAAAATATATAAGGTACTATACATTCGATGTAGGAGAAGTCGTCGTCCTTCCCCTCAGAGTCACTTGAACTCTGACTTCCTCTACTTTGGCAGTCTTCTATTCTTGTTTAAATTTCTTCTCAGTGTCGGTATGAGCCCCTTAGGTATTTAATCAACACCCTCGTGGTTCCGATAAACTTCACACATTACACACAACACATTTCCAAAATTACTCGGTCACAGTGACTTACTAAGTCAACGCCAAACAAAAAGAAAAGATTTCAAGGAACACAAGAAAATTCAAAAATTGTCTTTAAGAATCAAAGAAATTACGACTACTTGCAAAAATGATCCACCATTTTAAAAAGAAACGTTCTCATCCAAACATTTATCAAAACACTACAAGTTTCAAGATGACCAATTTGTTTGACACGGTAGTGCCCTTCCTAAACTATGCATAATTAGCTAGATCATGCATACTTTGAGGATCAAGCAACAACAACCAACAAAACAGGACTCTTCTCGAATTATGCATAGTTATTATTACATACCAAACACGACTATGGAAGTTTTCGACCTAGTCTTCAAAATAATTAAACCATTTGAAATGAAATTTGAAATGGGAAATTATTGTTACTATCGTTTTAAGAAACACATCAAACATTTTTCGTCCACTTTGGAAACATACCTTTGCTTTGCCTTTTTGTGAGGAAAATAAATAAATAATTAAATAAAGAAATCGACACCATTTGCATTTGGTTCACCAAAACATTTGACACACTCATACCTATTTTCACAATAGACTATTCACAAAATAATGGTAAGGTGGTTCATGATTAAAGATCATTGCAAGCACAACAAGTAATAAAATTAAGATCAATGAGATCGAACGAGGTAAACGAGCAATATAATTGCCAACGGAAATTAACTACATTAGAAATGAAAATACTTCAAATATATGACAAAAGTCTCAGGATAACAACAGCGATCTACGAATACATGGAGTAAAAGTTGAATATCAACACAATCGTCAAAAATAAAACAACGATCACACTTCCCATCGTCTCGAGTTGCACACCCATTCCACCAAGGGTATACGGGGAGAGAAGAATAATCACTTGGTTAAATAGGAACAACTTCACCAGGAAGATCGAGTTCTTTCACTTCTACAATTTGGTAAAGCGGCTACGCCTCCTCGCTTTTGTTAAATATAAATAAACAACCACTTTAATGAAGATTTATAGCATCATACAAGTAATTACAGAATTTTAGGTTCCGTTAACCGAAAGAAGACAGTTACGGCGTCCATGAACATGACAAAATACACCGGGTGACCTACCCTCATTTTCAAGTACTAGCGAAATAGTAGTTTTAAAATAAATATAACAATAATGGTTTCATACCATAGACCATATTAAATGGACAATCCCATTACTACCCAAGTTCAGATATAGATTCACAAAATCAAAGAAGTGATGTCGCACGATCGAACCATCGTGACTCAAAACATTATATATACATCTTAAAAAAAATAATACAAATATTCGTTTGTTGGGTAATCCATTAGCGTATTATAATTTGTGTTACCTTGCACATTGTAGAAGCGAGCATTCACACATTTTTAATTTGGGTTACACCATTAAAGAATTTACACCTTTCATTTTTCAACTTACAAAGTTTTAATTTCTGAAAAGTTACAATCTCAAGAGGAAAGTACTAACATTAGTAAGGCGGTGACTCGGTCATCATATTTGATAAAATCATTAGGTTTGAAAATCTCCATACTTGTGTCAAAATATCATTAATGCTCACATCTTAAGTACCAAAAACGTACATAGTAAGAGTTTTCAAAGTTTCTCATTACTGTTATTACGACTCATATTATCACCAAGATACACGTATCCAACATGACTCAAACTAGTCCAATTTACTCTTAGAAATTCAACCTTTAATCTTTAGCTCGTTATCAAACAATTTTAAAATTAACACATCTCACAGCGGAATAAAATGAAAGATTTTTCAAATGATTTTAAACAAGCATCATCAAATTACACATATTGATTCTCTATAACGACTATTAAATAAACAAATGATTTCCAATGACGTTCCATCAATGTTTAAAAATTTATTTCAAGCATTGTAATTTCTTACTTATAGTGTATATTCCGATTTTATCCCAGTTTATTCACTACAACAAGTAACGTGTTCTAGTTTACACCAATGCATACGTAAACATAACCTTATGTTTAAAATAAAACAAATTTTAAAAAGTTTTTATCTCCAAAATGCATGACCAATTCTTCTACTCATATTTTATATTACAAGATACGCCAAAAGTTTACTATATTGACCCGAAAATTAATTCATACTAATTCCAAGTTACATATACTCAATAGTCATATCGTAAATTTTATTATAAACTCCTTTTTAAAATTATATTAAATAAATTCTTAACAAATCCATCACAATCTTTTAGTATCAAATTTTAACATATAAAAACAAGGATTTTACGAGTAATACAAATTACTTATTACGATTTACCCACCAAGGTTGAAGGAAAAAAAATAATAATTTCACAATGTCCATTTATTCTCTACACGAATTTTTCTTGTTATAAGACACATCATACGTCATTTTTATCCAAAAGTTTCATTCACCAAATATTAAATATATAAAACACTTTATGTTTAAATCATTCAATCAACAAAGTTTTATGCTTATTTAACTCACACAAATGCCGGACCTCGTCATGTAAAATATTAACTTCAAAATAATGAAACAACAAAACAAAATGAAATAAATGGAACGAGAATACGTATGTCAACTAAATGTTGTTATCGGCCTCGGATGAGTCTCGAAATCGTGCACCACAAGATTAACACAAAAACCAACCAAATTCCAAGTTATCACGCTTGATCACAACGCTAGTCTATTTTTAAAACGCATTTTAAAATTCAAGTAGAATAGTAAACAACGATTAAATGGCAACACGCCTCAACCACGTTTTATAACACACACAAATGTGATTCGTCGCTACGATGTACGCATCGTTGATTATACTTCGTCTATATTATAGTTACGCCAACTATCATATCAAACCCATAAGGAATAAAGGAAATAAAGTAATACGTAAGTAAATTACGTTTCAAAAGAAAATGTCCAAAATGACACATCACGGTGCGATAACGACAATCGAGATAAATCTAGTCGATATACAATATGTTAAGAATAATTATTTACGTATATAGAGTATCAAACGAGCTTCACACTCGGTTATCCGAACAATAAATTAATTATCAAGATTGATAATTAGCGGTAAGGCCGAATTCTCAACAAAACCGCATTTTAATGTACGATAATTACCCAAGGACCATTGCTTCGCGTGCAATGCCTTTAAATACCATAGTATATACATACTTATACATACAACCATTCCTACATACACGTAGGATTACAACATGGTGTTGCCATGTAATGCAATGTAGCCCGTTATGCCAATTACATGCAACATATACGATAATCTTACAAGAATTTGTAAATTACGATAATAAGTACTCAACGTACACAACAATATATCTCAATATATATCAAAGTATTCACTTACTAAATACTTAGGGAATTCATATCAATTTTGAGGGATACATCTAAAATATAAAGCAATGCTAAAGAATTCTTACCGGAGCCATGCAGGATAGTTGTGTGCTTGGACAATTTCTTACGACACCAAAAGTTATAGTTTAGGATTTTTCAAAATGACCTAGTTCTCTATAACTTATGGCTCTGATACCAATCTGTAACACCCCCACAAATGCTATGCGCAGCAGAACTACAACATTTGGGTGCTACGCAGTTATCATCACACATAAGCTATATTAAACGACTCAAAGAGACGTAGAAATTTAAACATAAATTAAAGATTGATTAAAACATCAAAGTCTACAGTTTTCCAAATCCCAAGATAATACAAAACAGAGTTTGCGTTTAGGTCCCCACTGAATCTCAACCAAAAAGTACATTTTCATTCTCATGACATAATATAAAAGAGTTTTAAGTGAAAAAAGGGAGGAAAACAAAGTAGGCCGCCAAGCCACAACAACTTCCATCCTCGCATGCTCCACTGCTATCAACCTTGATTACCTGAAACACATGCTTAAAATCGTCAACACAAAGGTTGAGCGAATCTATAGGTTTATCAAATCATAAGTCGAACGTACGTATTAAAAACCAATCATGATCATTCAATAGCATTGTGGCCATACAATCTATTATTCCAGGATATGACAATTGTGTTTAATCTCATGACACTAAACCGTTAACTCAATCACCCGCGTAATAATTACCGGCGTGATTCAGATGAATCCAAGGCCCCTAATAAGGCATCAGTTGCAATTATACCTTATCTCTTATCACAAATTATCCGTCCGCAGGGGGTATCAACGTACTAGCCCTCGTCTCGGATAGGGTAGTCAACCCCATAGTACTATCACTTTGTATAAGCGGCTATTTCCCCCTTCGCAAGGGCAAGACAATAGTTAATAGTTCATGAAATTAGGGTCTTTTGCAACTAGGTACTCAACACAATTTCTAAGGCAACATTCGGGTCCAACAATCATTCAAGACTTATGTTCATTTTCATTTAAATAGCATGTATCCCCCTCGCGGGTAAAATCATTTGAAATAAGTAAAGAGCGAGGCTATAGACTCACCTTGCGTAGTAGTAGTGGTTCTAGCGAAGACGTAACGAGAAATGTCACCGACGACGTGGATGCCCGGGAAAATCAAACACTTGACCTAAAAATCAAGGTACGTAAACCAAATCAATACTCCGCGTACATTATTGTACTAAACACACGCAAATGCAAACACACTCAATGCTTATGAAAACTCACGCCAAAATCAAATAAGTAGTTGTTACTAGTTTTATACCATTTGTCCTTATTACTAACGTTATCCATTTTTACTCATTTTCGCCGATACTTACCGAAAGTACGGACTATTTTACTATACTTAACCATTTTTATAAAATTTAACAAAATTCTCAAAAATAATATAAGACCTGTAGAAAACACATATTTAATCCCAATAAAAGTTTTTACTTCTACGACTCATTACTCAACAGTTTTCCAAAAACTACGTTTTTCGGACTGAAATTGTACTTTGACCAAGTCGGACTCATTTGACCCGTTTAAAATATACCAATGACCTATACGACACCTAAGTCTAATAATAGACTCAAATACATAGGTTTGAGACAAAAAATCAACTTTCAAACATTTACCATACTCTATCTATGGTCCCCGGGATTTGACCCAAAACCAAACACAAATTCGGATTGTGTTGATTCTCATCTCCCGGTACACGTATTTTCAAAATAACATAACTTTTGACTCGTTTGGAGTTAAAAGCTCTACCTTATACCGAAACGAGCTTCTCGACGACCACTACAACTATATCCTACAATCACAACCTGGACCAAAATTTAAAACCACAAAAATAGCCCTAAACAATCTGTTTGAGAACGACTCATTCAAAATCACCCTTCTACTTGTTTTCAATCCATCCAAACATCACCTAGACCTATCCTAACCACTTATAATCATTCCCAATCATCCAAACAGCCCTTAACACTATGAAAGTCGAATCCTAATCAAAACCCAAAACCTAAATCATACATGCAATGTAATTAAACAATTTATAAACACTAAAAACACCATTTTAAACACAACCCCACAACACATTTCATCAAACACCTTGAACACACCCAAAACCCCAAAAATTTCGTGGGTTTTGGTGACCAAAACACCCAAAATAATCAGCCCCCAATTCGTTTTATGAATGAATAAACATTATCAATACACCAATTAAACAAATTCATGATTTAATTAAATCAAAACGTATTTTTGAAAAACCTTAAATTTTTGGAAAAATTAAATGGATGCATGTGTGTTTTTGTTTGTGGGATTCACTTACAAGATGATATGGGAGATGGGTCTTTGTTTAATTTGTCCAAGAACCCAAGAAAATGATGGTGATGGTGGTGGGTGATGTTTGGCCGTGGGTTTCAAGAAGAGAGGGGGAGGGGGTTTTGATTTTTGTGTGTGTGTTTGTGTATGTGTTTATGTATTTGTGTATATTAAAAAAAATAAAGTGGGAGGGGCTTGTTTGGTCATTTTGGTTTTCTTTTGGGCTCATATATAAACGACACTACTTAATGGCATAAAATGACTTACTAGTTGATTTTGAAAATTTGCGGGAGTCGAGGTTCCACAAAATTACTTTCCAAAGGTTAAAACGCACACAAAACGAATATACACTTGGTTCCGACTCGACTTAACACGTAATAAAAATAAAATCTCGAAAAACTCAAATATCGATCAATCGATAATAAAATGTAAAATTTGGGCATCCGTCGGTATCGTAGTCGTTATCGGTTCTTCTTAAATCGTCAAACGTTAAATTACGTCCGTAAACGTTGGTTTCAACTTAAACCGTCAAATATATCCACGATAAAAATTCTTAGAAATTTCAAAAATATTCGTAAAATGGGATTAAATAAATGACGTTGGGCTCGGGATATCACATCCACAAGTGAGCCACAACTTAAGAGAGATGCTCATACTGAACAACTCTTGAGACAATAACTTAGCATCTTACGGCACTTTCACGGGTGTTACATTTTCTTCGATAAATCTTCAGAATTGGTCTTGGACTTCCGTTCTTATTGCACTCTTGACTTCTTGGCTTCGTCTTTCATCTTTTTCTTCAATAAAAGCCCGTAAATGCCGTGTTTTCTCCACTTTTCACAATTTCGTCCTAAATCACAACAAAAACACAAACCACGCATAATTCCGACATAAAAGACATAAAATACAGTTTTGGTACGGTTATTATTGTAATTAAGTGGTAAAAAGGATGGGTGTTTACACACCTATCAGCTGCCAAACTCAAAATAGATCCCCCACCACAACTTTTTGAACAAGAACCCCCAAAGACTGGTAAGAAAAGAAGAAGATTTTCTCAACTTGTTAAGGAAACTTTTGTCATAGATGATGTTCAAGTGGATGGAATGCACAGGGATTTGATACTACAAAATGGTATAGTTGGCCCTGTTGATGGCCAGACATACACAGAGCCTGAAAGAGGAATGGCATTCATGAACAGAGCTTGCCAGTATGCATTTCAAAGAGAAGATGAGCTTGGCTTAGCATCAACAATTCAGCTGCTTTGTCTCAAGAAATGACTCAAGATTAACACAGAGTATTCCAAAGTTTTTGCAAAAGCTTTGCAGGCAAAATTGGATACTAGATCAGACATAGCTGAAGTTGAAGAAAAGATCAAAAATGATGACTATTGAAGAAATTCACAGCCCAATTTTACCTTCACATTTTATTTCACTTTTGTAATGTACTTGTAATTTTCTTTAAGTATGAATAAAATCATGAGGTATGTTTGTTTAGATCTGTTATGAGTAAGAAGAAGTTGTTAACTCACTTACCTTAACTTAGATAGATCTAGCTATACTTATGTTTAAATAGGGAGAGATTGTTGGGAATCTAAGTTTGTTAGATTCCCTGATCATAGATTTAAACATAATTAAGCTGTTAGATAGTCCCTTGCATGTGCCTAGGAGGCAGGCAAGTATCGCAAGACTCACAGAGATCCATGTCCCTGTGAGCAACCTCAGAGGAGTCCATGTCAAAGACATTGTCAAGGAAGTCAAAGATTACTTGAAGACATACTCATTGGTTGTGATGGATAACAGCGAAGATGTATCAGGGACTCTGAGGGGTTGAGGGTTAACAGGGGTGGCAATACCCTATTAACACTCAGCACACTTTGGACATGCCATTTGTGTGTTTGAGACAATGAAGAAAAAGGAAACTGTTTCAAGAACTGTTTCCTTAAAGCATAATGGCAGACTACCAAGAATAGAAGAGCATCATGTGACTGATGTCTGAAAAGTGAATATCTTGTGTATTCACCATCAAGTACTATTTAGGTCAACCTCATATCACTATAAATAGGATGTGTATCCCAGCATTAATGTTTAACACTTTGAGAATATTCATAACATTAATGCTTAGAACTTATTGAATCAAACACCTGCGACTATATTCATAAGTTAGGGTTTATAGTTGTTCAAAGTGTGCACAACACATTGTCATCAAACGGTGTTATCCATAACACTTGTAATTCTTTATTAAACAATAATAAGATTACGTTTGAAAAGTATTAACTTGTGTTGATTAGTTAAGTTTAGTGTTTCTAGCATTGATTAGGGACTTTCAGCGAGGCTATAAACTTACCTGATACAATCGTCACAATATTTAATAGAGAACGAACGCCAATCGAGAATAATGTCAATCGAGAATAAATGCCAACAGTCGATACATGATCATACGATACCTAAGGTAACGAGGCGTGACTTAGGATTGCGACGAGAATCAAATCGTACATATACGTAGTAAGTATATTTTAATAAGTTCTTAGACATTGGATAAGTTTTATGATTCTTTATAAAACTTTTAGGTGAAAACTTAACCATTTTAGTGTAATATCCAATTTGGCACTTTTAGCCCATGCTAAGCCCGTTAGTGGTGCATTACACAAACCTAAGTCTATTTTAAAATCAGTATTTTACCTGAATTTGGTTATAAATCTCAGGCCCAAATAATGGCCTAATAGTCATTAGAAGTGTAAAACGCCTAAAAAACACGTTCACTTAATATTTCCTGTTGGTCGCGTCCTGGGTTATATAATCATCAGCATATGAATAAGTCAAAAATCCCCGACAAGTGGTTCCTACCACGTCGGTTTGTATAAACAAATCATCACATTTTACGTTAATGAAGTATAGTCCGTTTATTACAATTTTTCCGACATGTCTTGCTAATTTGATCATATCTCTTGAACCCTAAATCATCTAAGTGTGTTCTTTTTACCAAAATCATTATCAACCCATTTAATTTACTGATTATAAGTCTAATTACCCCAAATTTATACTTATCATAGCTAATTTACCTATTTTGTCACTTAGAAGAGTTGGCGGTTTTTGGCAGCCAAACTCGTTTTCACCATTTTGGTCGCCATTTCCAAACTGTAAGGAACTGGTAAACCATCCAATTGATTCTAGTTCTTCATGATTTTATCTACAACTTAAAGTGCTACGTTTTTCAATGGTTCTGAGTTCTTATAAGATTTTTCAATCTGTCAATACAGTATGTTCAGAACTGACTAGTTTCATTATTTTGGTCACCATTTCCAAACCGTAAGGAACTAGTAAACCATCCAATTGATTCTAGTTATTTACGATTTCATATACAATTTTTAGTTTTACTAATCATAGTTCAGTATACGATTTTTGTGAGAAAACAATCCATCTTTACAGCAGGTCAGATTTTGACCTTGTTTCGTAGTTTGGTCATAACTCACTTTCTAAAATTCGTCACGGGACGAGTCACCCGGGGAACTAATCATAAAACAATTCTCTATCTTAATATGTAAGTTTTAAGTATCCCAACCTACTGAGTTCAACCGTATAATCTGTTTTTGCTACTGATCTAAAATTCGTATCAACCGAATCATTATTAGGGCTTGTTTAGCTTCATTTTAGTGTCAAAAACTCATATACAATGTCCCAATACTCATTAATCAATTCTTATATATATATATATATATATATATATATATATATATATATATATATATATATATATATATCTAGAATATATGAGATCTAGTAAATATAAGAAATCAAATGAAAAGATCAAAATCAAAAGGCAAAGTGGAGTAGACCTTAGATCCGAGATTAAGAAACAAAAGGATGGATACACCGATTAAATAATTCTTGTTCGACCCGTATAATCATAGATATACCCTTGAATTAGACATGCATTAACCCTTTGTATAAGCTTCGAATTCAGCCCCCAAAATCTTTATTTTACTCCTTCTTCAAGGCTCCGAATGGGTAAACCAATATCACCATTAGTTGTGATGTTCATGGAGGAACAAGTTTCCATAGATTTTGAGCTAGTAAGATTTGTAATGGTAGGGGTTTTGGTTGGTGTAGGGGGGGGGGGGGGGGACGGCTTGAAAAGAGAGAGGGGGAAGAGATGGAGTATTTTACAATGTGTAAGAATGAGATAAGAACATAGATACTATCTATGTTGATCAACACATGCATGTAAAAGTTACATGTGTCTTGAAGTGGTAAGATATGGACACATGGTCCTTTCCATTGAGAGGTGGGGTGGACGAGTGTTATGTACAAATCATAAGGTCCAGTGATATGTATTGGTGGTGGCGTGAACGTGTGATATTGTAAGGGGTGAAGTTTTATATAAACTTTGCCGCATTATTTGCTAAAGCGGGTATTTTTGAAGTCCGATACTTTAAAAGCTACGCGATTTGAAGGATACGCGTTAAACACGGAAAATAAACGCTCAATATAAAATAAAAACGTCGACATTTGGAGAAAAAATATATTTCAATATATAAATGAGAGTAAATAAAGGCGTTAAGTACAGTGAAATATTAAGCAATTTAATTAATCGTTTTATTGAATATGATGTAGTGTTTTTACCCCTTTAGGAAAAGGAAGGCAAAATAGTGGTAAGCGTTAAGTGTCGGTTTAGGAAAACCAAGCACTAATGCCAAATAAGTTCAAGTTCGTTTCCCAAGGAGGCAAGTGCGTTGTGTAATGAATTGATTAATGGTTGTGATTTTATTGTTATGATAAAAGAAAATAGAATGGGGATGAGAAGAGAATGACGGTTACGAAGACGGATTAAGCTAAGACGAAAAGGTCGTTCACGTATAACCGTAAAAAGCTACAAATTAAAAATTTAAACCTAAAAATTAATTAAAAGCTAAAACTAAGTCTAAAATAATATAAATAAGAAGAAAAATCCAACAAAAATATTTTAAAACCCTTTATTAATTAAATATTCAATTTTAAAGGCTAATTAAAGACCTAAAATTAAATAAAATTAACAAAATGTCCAAAATATTATTTTATTGAACAAATAACTTACTTATATTATCTAAAGACTAAAAAGTATTTTTCCTAAATTTTCAAAACTATTTTTCTATTTTTAAAACACTAAAAACTATTTTTAAACCAAAATAATCATAAAAAATAATAAAATAATGCTAAGAATAATTTGACAATTTTAAAAATCCTAAATTACTCTACAGAACAGTAGAAAAATGAAAAAGTTTGAAAAATATAAAATTTTTCACTAAAAGACAAAATAGATTAATATTAAAACCCTAATTAAACTAGATTAATTCTAAAAATTAAATAAAAAGTGAACAGTAAAAACTTTTTAAACTAAAAATCTTAAATCATTTTTCTAAGTCTATGAAAAATTTTAAAACTGAAAAATAATTAATTTTACCACTAAAAGACAAAAATCAGAAATTAAAAAGTAATTTAAAAATAGCTATTAAATGTAAAAAAATACTAAATGAACAGTGACAAAAATTCTAATTAAACAGAAAAATCAAAAATTAAATTAGAAAAATTATGAAACTGGTTTGAAGTCCTAACTCCTATTTTGGTTCACTAAAGACAAAATACTTAGAATACTGATAGTGACATGTGCCTGATTTTGTCCTTTTGCTGAGCAGTGGAAACCAAAGCAATAGCAGGGGGACTTTGTTCCCACTGTTAGTACAAATAATTGGTCAGTTGACCAATAAGCTTAGGAAAGCTTATGTGAGGGCTTTTCTTGGGGCAATAAGGCACCCCTACACTCAGTGGAGTGTAGGGAGTCAGATTATGCTAAAAAACAAACAAGTCTTTCACAAAAATCAAGCACAAATGGCACAAGATGGTGACTGATTAAGCTTAATTGTTTCTAATGAACAATTGACTTAGTTTACTTGCACAAAAATGGATTTCAATAGCTTAAAACTTGCACACAAGCTACCCAAATCACATAAAACTGATTTCAATCCCTTCTTGGACCTAGTATCTAACAGATTGCAAGATCTCAATGTCAAATATGCACAAAATCTGGTAGAAAATGGATTGACTGTTTTTATGCTATTTTTCCAACTTTTTTATCATGCAACTCACTTGAATCCTACTCAAACTAACAACCTAAGAGTAATAACTCCTAAAACCATCAAGAGAAACATGTCTAGATAGGTTTCAATCCAAGAACTTGTTACAAATCCTGCCTAAAACACAAATCCAGACACACCCTTAACTTTCTGAATATGAGTTTTACACACCAAATTCATTCACAAATCAACCAAACTGATTCAAACTTAATCTATCATGCATATAAACCTAAAACAAACATGAACAAACATATAAACTAACACTTGAACAGATTTCATGCACTTTCACATAAATCACAAATTTGAAAACTGAAAACAAGGTCCAAGATAGTTACCTTGTGGGACCTACAATCCAGGTCCCACAATGGCTGAAAAGCCACCTCCAAACAAGACCGGGCTTGTGCTGAACCTTTTGGAAATTAGTCAAAAGCTCCAAGTCCTTTCCTGATAAGAACAACACAGAAACAATATGACAAATAATCTGTTTTTAAAAACTTTTTTCACAATCTTTTCAGATAATTTTATCAAATAATCTTCTTTCAAAACACTTAAACAAATCAACTTCACACTTGGAAAACCAATATTTGGAACTAGATTTTACCAAAACCAACTTTTTCAGAAACTTTGAAAACAGGAATTGTTTTTGATAATTCTTGAACTTAAATCACAAACTTGGAACTCAGATTAATCTCAAGCATACACCAACTTTTAAATTATAAAAGGAATTACAATTTAACAAAAAATACCAACTTTATAAATATTTAAAAAGGGATTACAAGACTTGAGTAAAAAATCTGGAACAAAGGGTATGCACAGGTTGAATCCTCTTTAAATACTACTCAAGGGAACTATCTAGAATGCCATAAACCCTAGTTACTGAAATACCATAAAAGCCCTTGGTCAATGGTCTTGAAATTCGTCAAAATGGAGTCATGTGATTATGCAGTTGTCTTCTTGTGATGCCAGCTAGTACAAATGAATCTTGGACGTTGGTTCATCCTTTGGGACAAAGGAATGGATGTGAGCTGTTTATTTGGTCGGGTTTAGGGGTTTGGGAGGATAGTGATGGGCAGGGGAGGGTCCCACAACCACATGGGTGTGTTGTGAAGGGAATATGGGTTGTGGGATTAGTTTAGGGGGTGATCAATCAAGGTTCTGGAAGCAATCATCCAAAACCCCTTTGGTTTAGTAGGTAAATCAAATTAGGGTTTATACATATTTAGTTTAAGCAGGTTGGTTGTTTTAATCTGATTTGGGGGTAAATTCATTTTAAAAACGTGTTTAGGGGGGAAAATTAGTTAATAAATTAATTGGGTTTATAACTGGGTGGGAATCAGACGTGGAGGGTGAGGTGTAAGGTGAGGGTGAGGTGGCGGCTTGTGAGTGGGGGTGTGAGTTTGTTTGTCTGGTCAGAAAGGCCCCTTGACTCTCATAATTTGTTTACTTTGTAATAAACAGCCAACAACTTCCAAATCCTTTATAACAACTTTGGACCACTTGTCATATTTGGCACAAGTGTTTTGTAAACTTTTAAACAAGGACTTCTTTTGTAATTTCTTCATTCTCCAAGGACTACACTTGTAAATTCTTGATAATTTAGGGACCCAAATGCAATAAATGAGATTTGCAAGGGTATAAATTGACAAGTCTTCAATTCTTGAGGGACCAAACTTGTACAATCTTCAAACTTCAAGGTCATTTTGGAAATTCATGATTCGGGTTCGGTTCATTGTGCGGCTTCGTTTCCCGTGTTTGTTTTTGATTGATTCTTGTGATCTTTTTGTCATTTCCTCAATATCCGTACCTAAAATACACAAGCAACAAACACAAGCATATATATGGGTATTTTGATGATTTTTAATGCATTTTAAGCCCTATTTGGAAGATGAGACTATGTATAAAAGCAGTGTTGATACACTGATTTTGTATGGGTTCTAATTTATCTCGGAATCTTCTCGAATTGATCTAGGCTTTAAGTGGAATGATTGTTCTTGGTTACTAAATAAAAGGGTTTGGTTTTCTAATCTAATAAAAAGTGGAAATGAAAATTTAAATCAAAGACAATTACTTTAATGATAATTAATCAAAGACTTGAATCGAAATTAAGATTAAAATTAAAATTGAAATTAAAGTTCAAATTATAGTTAAAATATAAATTGTGAAATAAACGTAAAGAAACAGTAAAACAGCAACTCTAAGAGAAAATTTGATTCGGAACTTTTACCCTTGATTCGGAACTTAACTCATGCGGAACTTAATGATTCATTCGGAAGATTGGACTTGGTTCGGAAGTTTTGGCTTCGTTCGGAACTTTCTGCTTGGTTCGGAAGTTTTTGTGGTTCCGATTCGGAACTTTTTCGAGAATTGGTTCGGAACTTTTCAAAGTTCCGATTCGGAAGAAATCGGTTCGGAAGTTTTATATGAAAATTGGTTCGGAACTTTTTAAAACAAAACGCATCCGGAACTTTTAATGTTCATTCGGAACTTCAAGCTCATCCGGAACTTTTACTTCGTTCGGAAGTTCAAGCTCATCCGGAACTTTTGGCTTGGTTCGGAAGTCTGGGAAACCCAGATACAGAAACAATACCGAAGAACAAGGAAACTAGTTTTAATCCAAAAATCACCAAGTTTTTCACCAAAAACTTAAATAAATCAATCACAAAGCATCTACTAACCATAAACTACAAATCCCATCAACAAAAACACAAATCCCAACAACTTTTGAAGATCAAATCAAGAAAATAAAAACTTAAGAACTTGAAGATAAAGATGATGATGAACAAGATGAAATGGAAAGATTAAACAAGGAACTTGTATTGAATGATTAATGTTTTAACAAGATCAAACAAAGATTAAAACAACAAGATTTGAAAAACAAAGATTAAAATCACCAATCACCCTAGTGGTGATGGTGATGCTACGAACAAAGGAGAAAAAAAAGGGGAGGAGAGGAAAACTCCAGAAAAACTAAAACTGGCTAATAAGTGTGAGGGGTGAGCTTTATATAGGCTTGTCCTTTGGTTGGTGAGTGGGCTTTCTCCCGTTCTTCTTGTCTTTTCGTCTTTTCAGAAAAGTTTCCGTTTTCGATTCTGATTCAGGATTTGTCGTCGATTAAATTCAACTCGTCTTTTAACTTCTTCGTTTAATAGACTTGAGTTTCTTCGACTTATGAAAATCTTCCATCTTTGGTCCTTTTCTTCGATAAATCTTCGAATAGGCCCAATGACTTCAAATCTTTTGCATCTCTTGGACAATAGACTTTATCTTGAGTCCTTTTCTTCAGTAAAACCCGTGCAATCCCATGTTTTCTTCAATAATCATCCGGATGGCTCTGAAAACACAATAAACACAAAAACCACGCATAATTCCAAACGAATGATATTAAATACGTGTTTTGGTCTTGTTTTAGCCAGAATTAAGTGGTAAAAGGATGGGTGTTTACACACCTATCAAATCCCCTACACTTAACCATTGGCATGCCCTCATGCAATGCTTAGTGATAAAGCAAATGTACATTTTTCTCATAATTAATCAACCTTGGCCTTATTTAAATTCTACTAAACAAAAATTAAAGAAATAAAACTTCAAAGGTAACAAAGGGATAGAAAACCATTTTCACCTGAAAATAGCTACATGGAAATAACTTGCAAAGAAATTGATGACTTACATTAGGGCTTTGGTGCTGTGAAGATTTATCACCCTCAAGTTTCACGTTCCCCAAACTAAGCTTAAAAACGAGATCATTGTTATTATAAGTTAGCAATTTAAACACTTACACACATGGGTTAATTAAATGCTTAAACTCCCTTATTCCTAGGTGTATCTCTTATATTTTATTTTTGTCTTAGAATGATCAAGGAGATGTATTTTTGGACTTATTTCGATAGTTTATTAGGGCTGAAAGCAAAGTAGGACGATTTGATCAATAGTTAGCTAAAGGATAAAATCTTTTAAAACTGCTTCTCGGGATATCAAAAAGTTCATATCTTGGCATAACTCGGTTCACGATTTGAGACCTTTGTCGAGCCGATATTTGGCATGTACTTCATACTGCATATCTTGAGAGACGTGCTTGAGATAATGGTCTTCTCATCGTTCATAGAGTTTCTTCACTTGGAGACTTTTGAGGGGTACTCCAACTTTGTTGACCACGACTTCATGATTATTCTTCAATCTCTAATTGGGATTTTAAGATACAACGATCCACCTCCTTTTCGGACTTGGATCTATTTATCCTCATACCTTGTTAGGGTCTTTTCGGATAGACTTCTCCATGATCTTTACGGGAGTTGATTGCTTTTCGTCGTGAGTCTTGATCCTTCATATTGACTTTGGGAATAATGCTGTTCACATCACCTTGGATCTTTAGCAATAAAATGGAATCCTCATGCCTTGTTAGGGCCTTTTCGGACTCGCCAATCTTCGCGCCCCGCTTCATAAGTTATGCCTTGGCTATGAACTCTTATCATTACCGAGCAACTTTTAAACGATATTGGGCTAGAAGCTAAGTAACTTTTCAAATTGTACGACCTTACTTATTGCAGATAAATTATTAGCAAGTGATGGGAGAATAGGCAAATAATTACACCAAGTGAGCTTGCGCAAGAATACCGACTTATAATTGACTCTATCATTTCTCGTCCTCCACAATTTAAAATCTCAAGTAATGAGACTCGTGGATACTTAGCCTAATAAACCAATTAAGGTCTACATGGTTAAGGATACTAGCTATAATAAACTTGGATAAGTCTATTCGGGTTGAGTCAAAATAAACGCAACGGGCCTAATTTGTCAAAGACTTCTAAACTAGCTACACCACTTTATTAAAATTTGACTTTATTGCGGGATATATACATATGAAAGCAACGATAAAAATTAAAAAATTACAACTAAATGGCCAAAGTTAATAAAAAATTTGAAAAATGTTGAAAAATATGATTTTCCGGTTAATTGAAGGCATTTTCATGGAAAAGTCCACTTAAAACTTCGATAGAAGTCCCACCTACACTTAAGATAAACATTGTCCTCAATGTTTAAGCATGTGGGAAAAGTTTCCCCTACACTTATGACATTGTGCACGTTGGTTAACTCAAGTTAAGGAAGAGACGACTAAAGTGATCAATTTCAAATGTGAGTATGAAAAAATTGAATCACGATAGTTGAGAGATAGAACCGGATTTCGGATAACACGGGAGCACGGTTCTTCAAAGATTCCAAGAGTGCACTTAACCCTGTAATCACATCACACAAAGACAAACACGTATAGAAGTCCCCCCTACACTTAGGGGATTAAAACATAAAAGGATAGATACTCGGGCTGCCTCCCGAGGAGCGCTTGTTTTTTATAACCGAGTCACGAGCCTGACTCGGCCCAAAATTAGTTCATGGGGAACGTGGTGAGGGATGGAATCACCTCCTGAGAGGTGTCCTCACCAAAGTACAACTTCACTCGTTGGCCATTCACCTTAAAATTAGGTCCATTAGGTTGAGCGAGCTCGAGAGTACCATATGGAAAAATTTGGGCAATGGTGAATGGGCCGGACCAACGAGATTTTAGCTTTCCCGAGAAGATTTTCAACCGAGAGTTAAAAATTAAGACTTTGTCTCCAACATGGAACTCTCGGTTCTTAATCTTGGAGTCGTGAATGAGCTTAGTTCTTTCTTTATAGATCAAAGAATTTTCATAAGCCTCATTACGGAGTTCATTGAGCTCATTGAGTTGGATCTTGCGTAGGTCACCGGCTTTGTTAATATCAAAATTGGCCCACTTCAAGGCCCAGTAAGCCTTGTGCTCCAACTCAATGGGGAGGTGGCACGCTTTCCCGTACACAAGACGATAAGGCGTACAGCCGATCGGGGTCTTGTAAGCAGTACGGAAAGCCCACAAAGCATCATCAAGTTTATCAGCCCATGAGGCACGATGCTCTCCCACGGTTCTTTCCAGAATTCGCTTAAGTCCTTGGTTGGATATTTCAGCCTGGCCATTAGTTTGTGGGTGGTAGGCTGTGGAAAGACGATGATTTACACCGTACTTAGCCATGACTCTAGCAAGTTGGTCATTGCAGAAATGAGTCCCCCGATCACTAATAATGGCACGAGGCACACCGAATATAGCGAAAAGAGCTTTCAAAAAGTTACAAACCACCCTTGCGTCATTAGTGGGTAAAGCTTTGGCTTCAACCCACTTTGAAACGTAGTCAACGGCTACAAGGATGTATTTGTTTCCTTTAGAGGAAGGGAATGGCCCCATAAAGTCGATACCCCAAACATCAAAAATTTCACACTCTTGAATGAAAT
Source organism: Glebionis coronaria (assembly GCA_025667525.1). Taxonomy (NCBI): domain Eukaryota; kingdom Viridiplantae; phylum Streptophyta; class Magnoliopsida; order Asterales; family Asteraceae; genus Glebionis; species Glebionis coronaria. The sequence continues at coordinate 304,182,307 of CM046877.1, forward strand.
TATGAGGCATCTCGTCTTTATGTGTGATCGTGCCTTGTTTTTGGCAAACATCACATCTTTTAACCATATCGTGAGCGTCACGATATATGGAGGGCCAATAAAATCCCGAATCAAACACTTTTTTAGCGGTGTAGTTGGGACCAAAGTGACCACCGGTGGGTCCTTTGTGGCAAGCATCAAGGATTTCCGACGCTGCCGGTCCGTCAACACATCGGCGGATAATCAGGTCGGCACATTGTTTGAATAGGTAAGGGTCGTCCCAAAAGTAAGTCTTGATGTCGGTGAAGAACTTTTTCTTTTGTTGAGACGTCAACCCTTCCTTGAGAATTCCACCCGTCAAGTAGTTTGCAAAGTCCGCAAACCACGGGGTTTCATACGGCTTCGAGTTTATAGACATTAAGGTCTCCAAGGGAAAATAATCATTGATTTCTTTGGTCGGATGATCCCCTTGGTAAGGATCCTCAAGTCTGCTAAGATGGTCCGCGGCTAGGTTTTCAGCTCCTTTTTTATCGCGAATTTCGATTTTAAATTCCTGGAGCAGCAAAACCCAGCGAAGAAGTCTTGGTTTGGAATCTTGCTTTGTCAACAAGTACTTCAGCGCGGAATGATCGGTATACACAATTGTTGTAGAAAGGACAAGATAGGGGCGGAATTTTTCAAAAGCATAGACAACAGCTAAAAGCTCTTTTTCGGTTGTCGTATAATGCAATTGTGCCCTTGTCATTGTCTTGCTAGCGTAATGGATCGGTTGGAAGTGTTTGTTCACTCTTTGTCCCAGAACCGCTCCAATAGCAAAATCGCTAGCGTCGCACATCAACTCGAAAGGCAGCTCCCAATTAGGGGTGACCAAGACGGGTGCCTTAGTTAGCTTATCCTTAAGCGAGTTGAAGGCTTCAAGGCACTCTTTGGAAAAGAGAAAAGGAGTATCTTTTTCCAAGAGGTGGGTCATCGGGCGAGCGATTTGAGAAAAATCTTTGATGAATCGACGGTAGAAGCCCGCATGACCCAGGAAACTTCTCACGCCTTTCACGGTTGAAGGTGGAGGCAACTTTGCGATAACATCGACTTTAGCACGGTCTACTTCAAGACCGGCTTTCGAGATCTTATGTCCAAGCACGATGCCTTCTTTTACCATAAAATGGCATTTTTCCCAATTCAGAACAAGGCGAGTGTCTTCGCACCGCTTAAGCATACGTTCCAAATTGGCAAGGCAAGAAGAGAATGAATCCCCGAAGACCGAGAAATCATCCATGAAGACTTCCATGGTTTGTTCAACCATGTCATGGAAGATAGCTAACTGATAGTTGTGTTTTTAGTCACTTGTTTTAGGAAAAACAAATAACCGCGGCAAGTATTAATCGACACGATTTAATGAAAAACCGTGAAGACGAATAAATTCCAAGTTCGTTCTCGAAGGAGGTGTGAGTTGTGTATGCCAATTATGTAAAATAACAATGTTTGGATTAGTGACGTTTTTTGGTTGAGAAGGGAAAAATTAAAGACGAGTTACGACTACGATTTACACTACGACGTATGACGTAAAACGCGAACGTAAATACGTAAAACGTGACGGAATTAAAAATTAAAACCTAAAAATTAATTAAATGATTAAACTAAGTCTTAAATAATATAAATAAGAATAAAAATCCAACAAATATATTTTAAAACCTTTTATTAATTAAATATTCAATTTTTAATGCTAATTAAAGCCCAAAAATTAAATATAATTAACAAAATGCCCAAAATATTAATTTATTGAACTAATAACTAACTTATATTATTTAATGACTAAAAACTATTTTTCTTAAATTTTAAAAACTATTTTTCTATTTTTAAATGACTTAAAACTATTTTTAAATTAAAATAATCCTAGAAAATAATTAAATAATGACAAAATTAATCTAACAATTTTAAAAATCTTAAATTACCCTAATGAACAGTAGAAAATTAAAAAAGTTTGAAAAATATAAAATTTTTCACTAAAAGACAAAACAGTTTATTAAATAAACCCTAATTAACTTAATTTAATTATAAAAAATAATTAAAAAGGTGAACAGTAACTAATTTTTAAACCAAAAATCTTAAACTAATTTTCTAAACCTAAGAAAAATATTAAATCTGAAAAATATATATTTTCTACACTAAATGCCAAAAACAGTTTAATTAAAAAAGTAATTAAAATAACAATTAAACCTAAAATAATCTAAATGAACAGTAACTTAAATTTAAACTATACTGAAAAATCAAGAATAAAAAAAGAAAAATATAGAAAAAAGAATGGAAGTCTAATTCTTAAATACCCTCACTAAAGACAAAAATCTAAAATGATGATAGTGACCTTTTTGTGCTTTTCTGTCTTTTAGCAAAGCAGTGGGAACAAATACAAAGGCAGTGGGAAAGGAGTTCCCACTGCTAGTGAAAATAAACGGATCTGGGCCTTTTGAGGCTTGTAGCTTGCTTGTTTGTGGATTATATTGGAAACCAAAGGCACCCCCACACTCATGGAAGTGTGGGGAGTCAATATTTAGCAATTAACACACAAGCACAATACAATAAAAACACAAAAATAGGCCAAATGTAGTTGCTGATATGGTTTGATGTTGCTGTGAACAGTAGCTGATCTAATTGGCAATTTGGTGAGTTTTGGCTCACCAAATTTTGCTCAATAGACCCCCAACTTACTCCTAACCAATATGCAAGCTTAAGTTATCACCCTACTTAGCAACTAACCAGATTTGGAGGTCAAATTCTAACTCTAACCAACCTGTTTTGATGCTGACTGATTTTAGACTAGGACTAACCAATTTTGAACACACCAATCTCTTTAATACTTCATCAAAACTAAAACAAGCTACCAATAAAACCTAGACTAATACAATAAAGTGTGTTAAGGCAGATATAGATTCAAATGGGTGTCATTCACTTGTTCTATCATGCAAAACCAAACACCCCTTTATATTCTGTAAACATAAATTAACAAAGCAAGTTCATCCAAAACTATTGAAACTGATTAATAGTTATCTAAACATGCATAAGTAAGCTTAAGTAATCAAAAACAAACAATTAAACTACACAAATAGCAGGCATTCTTCAAAGACAAGTACACAAAACCTATTTCACTAGCAAGGAGGGTTCAAGCCCTGGTTTTTATACCTTGTGGGACCCACATCCGGGCCCTACTATGGCTGCAATGCCATCTCCTTACAAGCTCGGGCTTGTGCAGTGAGCTTGGAATGGTGCTACTGTTTGAAGGTAGAGACACTAGGAAAAACCACCCTCTTTGTTCTCCTTTGCTGAAAACCTGAAAACAAATTTGACAAAAGAAGTGATCTGATAATAATACTAAAAGCTATAAGTCAAGCTTATTGAATAAGCAGCTTATAGCCCCTAGCTTAAAAAAAACAAAGAAATCTGAAAATCTTTCTTGGACAGAACTTTTGGAACCACAAAAATTTTGAAAACTTTTTAATGCCAACTCAATCAAAAGCTGTTGATATACTTTTGAACCAATCCTGGAAATACTAATTTAGAAAAATCCAAAGTTCATTCCACTTTCACTTCATGAAACTTTGGAAATTTTCTGAATATTTAAAATTTAACTAAAACTTCTTAAAAGCTGAAATTCCTTTTGAACTTAAAGTAAATTGCACAATAAGTAAATTCTATTCTAATGGGAACTCAGAAATTGCAAACTTTCAACCTTTTCATTTTCATTAATAGGATTAAAAAAATTTACAAAGAACTGGAACCAAGGAACTAATGTAAATACTACAAGGCCTTTTATAAGGCTTACAAGAAGATACTAGAAACCCTAGCCCTAATTTATGCATTTCCAGAAAAGCCCTTGGAGAGATTCGGATCTTTTTGGCATATTTTGACTTCAAACTTGGTCTTTGGCAGTCCCATGTGATGATAGCTGTCATGTGATGATCCAAGGGGTTTATCTTGGACTTGGGGACCAAGGAGTGAATAAGAGACGTGGATTGAGTCAAGGATGCTTTCTTTGCCATTTTTGAGAAGACAGGGGAGGACGGGGGGTCCACATGGAGTCACGGGGTATTGTGTTTTTTGGTGGGTTGTGATGAGAAGGTGTTTAATTAAAGTTCTGGATATTATTGGCTAAAACCCCTTTGGTTTGTGCTTAGTTCGTCATTAGGGTTCTTGCAATGGATTAGGGGTGTTTAGGGGTAGGGAGGATGAATAGTAGGTGTTTCCCTCCTTAATTATATTAAATAAACAGATTTGAATCTGTTAATTAAATATAAATTAGGGTAGTGGGAAGTGACATGGCGTAGGTGAGGTGGCAGGGAGGGGGTGATGTGTAGGCATAGGAGTGGTGGTTGGGGTTTGCTTGTATGGGCAGTTTTGGCCCCTTAACTCTCATATCTTCTTCACTTTGTAGTAAATAGCCCAAATGACTTTTTCCCTTTGTAAAAACTTAGGACAGTTGGCAAATTCAGTCCTTGTGTTTGGTTAAAATATGAACAAGGACTAAACATGTATCTTCTTCAATATTCAAGGGCCTAAATGGTATCTTCTTGAAACTTAAGGACCAATCTTGTAATAATTGAGATTTACAAGGGTCAAAAGTGACAAGTCTTCAAAAGTTGAGGGACCAATCTTGCCAATCTTCAATTCTTCAAGGACTTGACTAGAAATTCATGATTCGGGTCCGGTTCTTTGTGCGGCTTCGTTTCCCGTGTTCGTTTTTGCTTGATTCCTTTGATCTTTTGGTGAATTCACGATATCCGTACCTGAAATACACAATGAACAAACACAGGCATATTTTGGGTATTTTTGATGACATTTTAAGCGTTTTAAGCCCGATTTGGACGATGAGACTATGTATAAATACAGTCTCATCACTCCCCCATACTAAACCATTGCCGTGTCCCCACGCAATGCTAGAATTAAGTATCGTAGCACTTCCAAAATTCTTTTTATGATGACATTTATTCAAGACATAAATTTAAATAAACTACTACACGCGTTTTAGACATAATGTATTGTTTTCATCACGATAAAGTGACTTTTGGGATCATAGAACAAGAACACGTGAATGCTTCGTTAGAAGTAATTTCGTCGTCCTCGATTTTCACCCAATCCCATGCTAAGCGTGTAACGAGATCATTGTTATTATAAGTTAGCAACACGAACACATCTCATGAGTGTTAATTACACACCTAAACTCCCTTATTCCTAATTGGTATCTCTTATATTTTATTTTGTCTTAATGATCACGAGGATACATCATCGACTTATGCGTGAATAGGGATTAAGTCTAAAAATAGAAACTTAACGGTGTAACCAAAATCATTAAATCAATAATTCATCCCAATAGACAACGATGTCAAAAAATTAAGTCAACAAGAAGGATCGATAAACACGGTTTTATAACGGTTTTGAACATGAGACTTATTACCAAGACTTTTATACGCCCCCTAACGGAAGGGCCTTATTATCTTTGGTTTACCTCCATCTTTTATTCAACTTCGCCATGAAGCTTTTATTATGACTTCGGTCTTGCCTTGCCTTTTATTATCCGCCTCATCGGTGGTTTTATTAGCCAAAGACGTATATCCTCACGCTAAAGCGAATTTTGGATCTTTAAAGCTTCGAAGATTAAGGCTTGATTCACTTTCAATTTAGGCATAGATTTTTCGGCGTTGTGAGCTTCAAATTTTTGCTTAATTTAGGTGAGCACTTGAAATCTTATTATTAGGTGAAGCTTTCGATTATTCGGGTGCCAATACTTCAAAACCGTGACGCTGGCGATACCTTAATGTTTTCCCAATTTAATTACATGGAAGCTACCAAAACAAATTAGAAACCCAACAATAGTGACTAAACCGCCAAATCAATATTTATTAACAATTTATTATGCAAAAGCGTGGGGAGAATAAGCTAATAATTACTACACATAAGATCGTGACGATTACGAGACTTATAAATAACTCTATCATTTCTCGTCCTCATTTAAGAGACTTAGCCTAAAAAGTTAAGGAATCGAAGCTAAGTGCTCAACACGCACGGTCGAGTCAAAAATTACTCTCGTTCTCACCATCGGAAAACCTACATTCGTGTCTTAAACACTTATGAAAAACTAGAAAAATTTTAAAATTTGGCCATTTTTAGCCTTATTTGCAACAAAACGATAACAAAAAGATGAAAATTGGATTGCGTGTTGACGTAAGCAAGGTGAAGTATCTACTCACCCCCCCATACTAAAACTAAACATTGTCCTCAATGTTTCGAGTCTAGGGGTGTAAACACCCCCATACTAGAGACGAAGTCGAATGCTTAATCTCGAGCATGGAAAGGGTAAAACGAATAACCTAAAAGCCGTTTATGAATTATGCTAATAAGATAAACGTTAGAACATAAAAGGATATCATCGGATATCGGAATCTCCAAAGACAACGATCGAAGCTCGAGTGCTACGTAAAACGAACACGAGAGGCTTCAATGATGACGATGAACCTAATAGATCACAATCACAAACAACCACGAAACAAAGGTAGGAAGAGCACAAGTCCCCTCGTTACGTTAACTAAGAAAGCAATAATATTTACAAGGATAAGCATGAGAATCCCCCACGAGGCACCTTGTTTTTGATAACCGAGTCAAAAGCTCGACTCGAATCCCCATAAATGTGATCATTTAGGGATAATCTTGGTATGGTCATTTTTGGTGGGGCTTACATGATAAACAAGGCCCAAAAGCAACCGGTACTAAGGACTAAGTCCTTTGATGATGCAAAATACCGGGGTCGAAGGTGGCGTCCTCGTTTTCATGGGATAAACGAACCAACGCCACTTCAACAAGTGCTAGAACCCCAAAGGGGTAGAAGAAAAGAGATAAGAAGTAGAAGGGTGGGGCAATGGGTAAGGCAAACTTATGAGCTACTCGAGGTAGACTCACACCAAGCAAATAGATATGATTTCCATTTATTGCATCGGTGGAAGACCGAGATTTCCCTTTACAAGCAATTCCGGGATCGTAAATCTCGTCCTCGGTGGAGAAATGCGAGGGAACATTTGGGGCTTCCCCCACACTAAAACCACACACACCATCGTCAAAAGGAGTAGACGAGGTGGTAGCACTCATGAAACGCGGTGATGACGGAGTTAAACATGTAGAAGAATCATTTAAAACATTTTTAAAATCTTTTCCTTTTTCATCGTTTAAAAACTCTTTATGAAAACCTGATTGAATAATGTCGAAAATATTTGGCGTGTCAAATTGAAAATTAGTCGCGCTAAAAATCCTCACATTTAAGTCATTGGCGGGAGGGGGTGGTGGATTATATAAGTTCTCAAAACGTTTGTCAATAAAGAACACCGCCCCCTCGGGGTCTACATACTCGTCATCCTCATGAACGTCGATCTCATCGATCTCTTCATCAAAGATAGGCTTGTCAAACCACGGTTTGTCATTCCCCTCCTTGAGTATCTTAGAAACTCTCTCGAAAAGATCACGATCAAGCACGAAACCATCATTCTTTTGTGGGGATCGTTGATAAGTTAGATCCTCACGAATGTGGTAAACGTCATTCTCAAATGAGGAGTGTTGATAAGGTAACTCCTCGAGAATGGGATTTTTAGTGGTCACATGAGTTGGTTCGTCATCGAAAATAAGACGTTCCAACTCATTAAGTTCATCCTCGATCTTGGAAAGGTCGACCTCACTCGTAGGTGGAAGTGAAGGCATAAGAGCTAGCTCTCGTTCAATGATTTCCTCAATCTCGGGATCAAACTCATAATCATCGTACTTCACATGTTTCTTCTTAGGAGAATCAAAAATAGCATGTGGATGTCGAAGTACGTGATCAAGCTCGGTAAAATCGCCATCGTCATCGTCAAAGAAAGAGTCGATGTGAGCACTCACAACCATGGACTTACAAGCACTAGGGCTACGCTTAGGTGACTTTTCTAAGACGAGAGGATCGATGTCGATAAACCCTTTAGCCTCAACGGGTGTTGGGCTAGGCAAAGGAGGCACTTCGATGGAGTTAGAAGTTGAAGCCTCAAAGTCATGGTCCTTCGAAGGTGGTGAAGACGAATCCATTTTTGTCGTTGTCGTGATGGCACTAACGTCACCCTTCAGAATTGGTGTTTCACTTGTTTCGCTAAAAACATCCCAAAGTGAGTTTTCATCCATGAATTTACACATACCCTTTTGAATTAGGTACACGTATTCTTTGTCATTAAAATCATCATCTTTAAAACCGTTTTTCTTAATTCTTTCAAAACATGCATCAAGCTTCATTCTTTCCGCTAAAGTAAACATTTTGAAATCATTAGAATTTGAATCATTAGGTTTTGAAACCTCGGTTTTTTCATTCTCATAAAATCCTTGGGATTTTCTAGCGAAAAAGTCTATTTTCTCATCCCCATATCTCATAGTAAGTCTCCCCTCGTGAACGTCGATCACGGTTCTAGCCGTCGATAAGAATGGTCGGCCTAAAATAATGGGACATTTAGGGTCACACTCATAATCGGATATAACGAAATCCGCGGGAAAAACAAACTTTCCAATCCTAACATAGACATCCTCGGCTATTCCAATTGGTATAAGTGGAGTACAATTTGCAAGCTCGATAGTCATGTTCGTGGGGGGTAAGCGAAGGCAATCTCATTAATTTCCAAAGAGAATGAGGCATAAGATTGATGCTAGCACCTAAATCGGCAAGGGCTAAACATCCCTCAATCTCGGAAAAATCACAAGGTAGCAGAAATTGGCCCGGATCCTTTTCCTTTCTCGGCATACGCCTTTTGGGTTTTTTAAGAAGGATTGAAGCACAAGTTTCTTCAAGGGTTACTTTGGTAAGGTCGACAAAGCTCTCTTTTTGAACCGTGGATGGAATTTGAGGTACACGAGGGTGTGCACTCTTTTCCTTGGTCGCCACGTTCATCCCCTCGACTTTAGAACAAGAAGACGTCTTAGAAGTCGAGGGTTGAGAGGGATAAACAACACGGAATCCTTCCAGGTTAGGGGTAATCACACGACCTTTCTCACGAGACGAGGCGGCTTTGCATTGTTCTTTCGGATTATGAACGGTGTCACTAGGTAACGAACTTGATGACGAACCCGAGGCTTTGTTCATTATAGCCGAAAACATCTTTTTTATATCAATTTGCCCTTGCTCAATCTTCGTGTTTTGCAATTTCAAAGTATTTGTAAAGTCGTTTTTCAAAGTACCAATTTCTCCCTCTAATCGTCTCATATTAGCCTCATTCGTTTTCATGTAGTTTTGAAAATCGTTTGACGAACTATTTTGATTAGAATTAAAGTTCCCTTGGTTTTGATTACTTCTTTGAAAATTTCCTTGATTACCACTTGAAAAATTGTTACCTTGATTGTTGTTGTTTGAAAAATTCGAGTTTTGATTATTGTCTCGATTTTGCCAAGTTATATTACGACCTTGATTATAACCTCCTTGATTTTGATTCGAAAAATTTCCTTGTTGATTATTTCCTTGAAAATTGTTTCGATTTTGAAAATTGTTGCCTTGGTTATAATTTCCTTGTTGTGATGGACCCGCGTTATTTTGATTAGAAAAATTGTTGTTTAACGCACTCACATTCGACGTTTGGCCATCCGTATCCGCACACTCGTAATAATTATGAGGTCCACCACAAAACGTACACGAAACCTCAACCGCTTTCACCGTAGCGGGAGCGTCTTTCTTTTGCATCTCAATGAGATAAGACGTGAACACATTCGTCAACTTATCGACTTTTGCATCAACTCTCTCAATGTCGCGATTAGAACTACTAACATTGGCGACATTGGCAACACTCGGTGCATTGCGGAGTTGGTAAACCTTGGATCGGTTCTCGATAATTATCAAAGCTTCTCTCGGAGTCTTACACAAAAAGTTGCCACCGGCGGCGGAATTCAACGAGTCTTGTTCGTGAAAATTAAGACCGTTGTAAAACGTATCGATTTGGTGCAACTCGGAAAAACCATGGTGAGGACATTGCCTAAGCAATTCCTTAAAACGATCCCACGCGTCTCTAAAAGATTCATTCGATTTTTGCTCAAATTTCGTAATCTCGTTTTTGAAAAACGTTGTCTTAGACGGTGGGAAGAAATAATTAACGAACTTGGAAACGAGATCCTTCCACGTAGTAATCGAATTAGGTGGCTCTTTCTCGTACCAATCCTTGGCGGCACCATCGAGCGAGTAAGGAAAAAGCATAAGCTTGACGACATCGGTGTCGACGTTCTTAAACTTGCTCGTGGCCAAAAGACGATCAAAATTCCGAATATGGTCGTGAGGATTATCGGCTTCACGACCTCGAAACTTCGTAGCTTGGATCAACGAAAGCATTCCGCTCTTGATCTCAAAATTCTCCGCCTCGATAGCGGGAATTACGATCGCGTCTCCATAACCCTCGGTGGGCGCTTGGAGCAATTCCATCATAGAACGATTGTCGGCCATCTCCTCTACGGTTTCTTCAACAACGATATTAGGAACGTCGGTTTCTAATTCTCGTCTACGTCGTCGATTCCTTCGATTACGATTGCGTCGATTCGATGCTTCACTAGAATTGGAATAGTCCTTCGATCGAGTGCGCATGCACTAAGCGTAGAATGGGTGGTAGCAAAGAAGATTCTTTTTGCGGCTTTTTGATTTTTCAATTTTTTTGGTTTTTGATTGGTTTTTTTTAATTTTTTTGGATTTTTGAATGTATTACGTAGACACAAATCTACAAATCTCCCCTCGAATCGACTTTCTCGATTAAAGGAGCCTCAAAGAATGAAAACGAACACGTGGAGTGAACGTTTTCGATGACTTTAGAACGTTGGTGGAACACCAAAACGTTCAAGAGGGTTTAATCTTGAAAACACAAGCAAATATAATATACGTAGATAATACTTGGGCGGCAAACCCTCGATTAGCCCTCTTTCTCAAAACACGCACAAGCAAGCGGAGGAAACGAGGCGGCGCGAAGCACTTAAGAGCCTTTTTCCTTTAGGTCGTGAAATACAACCGCCTTATACCCACCTTATAGTTTGTGTTAATTGAAATTAAGCCTCACGAAAGTATTTATCTATTTTGCCTTTAAACTTTTGCTTTGGATTCGAATACAATGATCGAGTGATGAAATCCCGAATCAAGGTTGTGATTTCTCACGTATTTGGAGTACTTGTATATTTATTTGTTCTTACGTAGTACAATATAGTAATAATATTCACAATAAAAACGAAAACCAATATATCTACAATATAGTAAAATGATTGTTTTGTGTTTAACTTAGGAAAATTAAACACGATTTATTTGGATATTATACTATAATAGAGAAAAATAACAAAAAATGAGTATGTACGATATTCACGCTTTCCAAAAAATTGAAAAGCAAAAACGCACTACTCACACAAACACGATACTAATAATAATGGCACACTAAACACCTCCCCGGCAGCGGCGCCAAATGATAGTTGTGTTTTTAGTCACTTGTTTTAGGAAAAACAAATAACCGCGGCAAGTATTAATCGACACGATTTAATGAAAAACCGTGAAGACGAATAAATTCCAAGTTCGTTCTCGAAGGAGGTGTGAGTTGTGTATGCCAATTATGTAAAATAACAATGTTTGGATTAGTGACGTTTTTTGGTTGAGAAGGGAAAAATTAAAGACGAGTTACGACTACGATTTACACTACGACGTATGACGTAAAACGCGAACGTAAATACGTAAAACGTGACGGAATTAAAAATTAAAACCTAAAAATTAATTAAATGATTAAACTAAGTCTTAAATAATATAAATAAGAATAAAAATCCAACAAATATATTTTAAAACCTTTTATTAATTAAATATTCAATTTTTAATGCTAATTAAAGCCCAAAAATTAAATATAATTAACAAAATGCCCAAAATATTAATTTATTGAACTAATAACTAACTTATATTATTTAATGACTAAAAACTATTTTTCTTAAATTTTAAAAACTATTTTTCTATTTTTAAATGACTTAAAACTATTTTTAAATTAAAATAATCCTAGAAAATAATTAAATAATGACAAAATTAATCTAACAATTTTAAAAATCTTAAATTACCCTAATGAACAGTAGAAAATTAAAAAAGTTTGAAAAATATAAAATTTTTCACTAAAAGACAAAACAGTTTATTAAATAAACCCTAATTAACTTAATTTAATTATAAAAAATAATTAAAAAGGTGAACAGTAACTAATTTTTAAACCAAAAATCTTAAACTAATTTTCTAAACCTAAGAAAACTATTAAATCTGAAAAATATATATTTTCTACACTAAATGCCAAAAACAGTTTAATTAAAAAAGTAATTAAAATAACAATTAAACCTAAAATAATCTAAATGAACAGTAACTTAAATTTAAACTATACTGAAAAATCAAGAATAAAAAAAGAAAAATATAGAAAAAAGAATGGAAGTCTAATTCTTAAATACCCTCACTAAAGACAAAAATCTAAAATGATGATAGTGACCTTTTTGTGCTTTTCTGTCTTTTAGCAAAGCAGTGGGAACAAATACAAAGGCAGTGGGAAAGGAGTTCCCACTGCTAGTGAAAATAAACGGATCTGGGCCTTTTGAGGCTTGTAGCTTGCTTGTTTGTGGATTATATTGGAAACCAAAGGCACCCCCACACTCATGGAAGTGTGGGGAGTCAATATTTAGCAATTAACACACAAGCACAATACAATAAAAACACAAAAATAGGCCAAATGTAGTTGCTGATATGGTTTGATGTTGCTGTGAACAGTAGCTGATCTAATTGGCAATTTGGTGAGTTTTGGCTCACCAAATTTTGCTCAATAGACCCCCAACTTACTCCTAACCAATATGCAAGCTTAAGTTATCACCCTACTTAGCAACTAACCAGATTTGGAGGTCAAATTCTAACTCTAACCAACCTGTTTTGATGCTGACTGATTTTAGACTAGGACTAACCAATTTTGAACACACCAATCTCTTTAATACTTCATCAAAACTAAAACAAGCTACCAATAAAACCTAGACTAATACAATAAAGTGTGTTAAGGCAGATATAGATTCAAATGGGTGTCATTCACTTGTTCTATCATGCAAAACCAAACACCCCTTTATATTCTGTAAACATAAATTAACAAAGCAAGTTCATCCAAAACTATTGAAACTGATTAATAGTTATCTAAACATGCATAAGTAAGCTTAAGTAATCAAAAACAAACAATTAAACTACACAAATAGCAGGCATTCTTCAAAGACAAGTACACAAAACCTATTTCACTAGCAAGGAGGGTTCAAGCCCTGGTTTTTATACCTTGTGGGACCCACATCCGGGCCCCACTATGGCTGCAATGCCATCTCCTTACAAGCTCGGGCTTGTGCAGTGAGCTTGGAATGGTGCTACTGTTTGAAGGTAGAGACACTAGGAAAAACCACCCTCTTTGTTCTCCTTTGCTGAAAACCTGAAAACAAATTTGACAAAAGAAGTGATCTGATAATAATACTAAAAGCTATAAGTCAAGCTTATTGAATAAGCAGCTTATAGCCCCTAGCTTAAAAAAAACAAAGAAATCTGAAAATCTTTCTTGGACAGAACTTTTGGAACCACAAAAATTTTGAAAACTTTTTAATGCCAACTCAATCAAAAGCTGTTGATATACTTTTGAACCAATCCTGGAAATACTAATTTAGAAAAATCCAAAGTTCATTCCACTTTCACTTCATGAAACTTTAGAAATTTTCTGAATATTTAAAATTTAACTAAAACTTCTTAAAAGCTGAAATTCCTTTTGAACTTAAAGTAAATTGCACAATAAGTAAATTCTATTCTAATGGGAACTCAGAAATTGCAAACTTTCAACCTTTTCATTTTCATTAATAGGATTAAAAAAATTTACAAAGAACTGGAACCAAGGAACTAATGTAAATACTACAAGGCCTTTTATAAGGCTTACAAGAAGATACTAGAAACCCTAGCCCTAATTTATGCATTTCCAGAAAAGCCCTTGGAGAGATTCGGATCTTTTTGGCATATTTTGACTTCAAACTTGGTCTTTGGCAGTCCCATGTGATGATAGCTGTCATGTGATGATCCAAGGCGTTTATCTTGGACTTGGGGACCAAGGAGTGAATAAGAGACGTGGATTGAGTCAAGGATGCTTTCTTTGCCATTTTTGAGAAGACAGGGGAGGACGGGGGGTCCACATGGAGTCACGGGGTATTGTGTTTTTTGGTGGGTTGTGATGAGAAGGTGTTTAATTAAAGTTCTGGATATTATTGGCTAAAACCCCTTTGGTTTGTGCTTAGTTCGTCATTAGGGTTCTTGCAATGGATTAGGGGTGTTTAGGGGTAGGGAGGATGAATAGTAGGTGTTTCCCTCCTTAATTATATTAAATAAACAGATTTGAATCTGTTAATTAAATATAAATTAGGGTAGTGGGAAGTGACATGGCGTAGGTGAGGTGGCAGGGAGGGGGTGATGTGTAGGCATAGGAGTGGTGGTTGGGGTTTGCTTGTCTGGGCAGTTTTGGCCCCTTAACTCTCATATCTTCTTCACTTTGTAGTAAATAGCCCAAATGACTTTTTCCCTTTGTAAAAACTTAGGACAGTTGGCAAATTCAGTCCTTGTGTTTGGTTAAAATATGAACAAGGACTAAACATGTATCTTCTTCAATATTCAAGGGCCTAAATGGTATCTTCTTGAAACTTAAGGACCAATCTTGTAATAATTGAGATTTACAAGGGTCAAAAGTGACAAGTCTTCAAAAGTTGAGGGACCAATCTTGCCAATCTTCAATTCTTCAAGGACTTGACTAGAAATTCATGACTCGGGTCCGGTTCTTTATGCGGCTTCGTTTCCCGTGTTCGTTTTTGCTTGATTCCTTTGATCTTTTGGTGAATTCACGATATCCGTACCTGAAATACACAATGAACAAACACAGGCATATTTTGGGTATTTTTGATGACATTTTAAGCGTTTTAAGCCCGATTTGGACGATGAGACTATGTATAAATACAGTCTCATCACTAACATGCACCTTTGGAAAGTCCCGGGCGCATTGCATAAGCCAAAAGGCATTCTTTTGTAAGCAAATGTGCCATAGGGACAAGTGAATGTAGTTTTCTCTTGATCTTGGGGATCGATGGGTATTTGGAAATAACCCGAGAAACCATCAAGAAAGCAGTAATATTCATTACCGGCTAAACGTTCAAGCATTTGGTCCATGAAAGGTAGAGGGAAATGATCCTTTCTCGTGGCATCATTGAGTTTGCGGTAGTCTATACAAACTCTCCACCCAGTAACGAGACGAGTGGAAATCAACTCGTTGTGTTCATTGGGAACAACGGTTATTCCGCCCTTCTTGGGCACACAATGGATTGGACTAACCCATGGTGAATCCGAAATAGGGTAAATCATACCCGCATCAAGAAGTTTGATAACCTCTGTTTTGATGACTTCATGTATTTTTGGATTCACCCTTCGTTGTCTTTGAAATGTGGGCTTAAAGTCGTCCTCCATGAGAATTTTGTGGGTGCAGAAGTGAGGATCGATTCCACGAATGTCAGAAATCTTCCAAGCAATAGCCTTCTTGTGATCTTTCAATACGGCGACAAGTCGGGCTTTCTCTTCATCTTTCAAATCCTTAGCAATGATGACTGGCGACTTCTTCTCTTCTTCGAGGAATACATACTCGAGATGGGGCGGCAACTCCTTAAGTTCTAAATCCGGAGGATTTTCAACGGGAGGCGTTTTCAAAGTCGGAGTATCGATAACAATAACCGTGGGAGATGGAGGCGAAGGATTGTCTTCGTTGAGAAGATTGTCAAAGAAATTCATGTCTTCATCCCCATCGATAGGAGATTCATTAGTAGCTAAATTCACATCTCCCATGGTATCTTCAAGATTGTTCCAGAATAAATCACTATCTCCAAATAGAGACAATGATGAATCAATAGAGGACACGGTCTCAACAGTGGGAAGAGAGGTAGGAATACTTTTGCAAGCATCATTAATGTGTTTTTCACAAGCCTCATCAAGAACGTCAATACAATTAACACTCTCATTTGAATAAGGCTGTTTAGACAACTTTCCCATGTTGAAGACTACTTTATCGTCACCCACTCTCATGATAAGCTCACCGGCTTCAACATCAATAAGAGTGCGACCGGTCCTCAAGAATGGACGTCCAACAATTAGTGGCACACTGGGGTCCATCTCGTAGTCGACGACAACAAAATCAGCAGGGAAGGTGAATTTGTCGACTCCTACAATGACATCTTCGGCTATCCCCACTGGATAAGCAACCGTACGATTAGCTAATTCCAAAGTAATTTTGGTGGGGACTAGCTCTAGGAGAGATAATTGCTTCCAAACACTTAGAGGCATGAGATTAATACTGGCACCTAGATCGGCTAGGGCCATGCAATTCTCTACTCCTGGGAAATTGCAAGGGATAAGGAAACGACCCGGATCACCAAGCTTGGTTGGCAATTTCCTTAAGAGCACTGCAGAACAGTTCTCATTAAGTTGGTTGTCGGCAATATCGAGGAGCTTTTCCTTGTCGCTCAGAAGATCTTTAAACATTTTTGCGTATTTGGGCATGTGAGCGAGAGCCTCAGCGAAGGAGATATTGAAATTCAGTTGTTTGAACATTTTAAGGAAATTCGAAACCTGAATATCGTCCTTGCTTTTGAGCTTCTCTTTCCTCAACCTAGATGGATAAGGTATATTGGATGAAGAAGAAGGCTTTAGGGGAATAGGATCACTCACAACCACGGGTGGAGGAGGGGTAGAAGGAAGAGGTGGAGAAATTGGGGAAGGAGAAGGAGGAGGAATAGGAGCGGGCGACTCGTTCTCCTTAGTCACAACCACCGGTGGAGGTATAGGAAGCTCGGGTTCCTTGGTACCTTTACCACTTCCAGTGGTGATTGCTTTCATCTCCCCTCTTGGGTTCGCAACGGTGTTACTCGGAAGAGTACCCGAAGAAGAGGGTTGATTACCATTGAAGAAACTAGCCATCATGTTCCTCAGATCATTAGTTTGGGTATCCAACGTGTTTCTCATATCGGCTCTTAAATCATTTCCTTGCTTTACCAAGTCTGCCTTCAAGTTTCGCACTTCCTGTTGGAGATTTTCCACAATCACATCATTGGTCCTCATGTAGGTTGCAACCTCTTGGTGTAATGCAGTGGTAGTTTGGTTGGGAGGAGCATTGTATGCAGGTGGTTGGTAAGCAGGTTGTTGGTAGACTTGATTGTTACGTTGAGGCGGTTTTTGCTGCTTGTAAGGAGGTATGTATGGTTGTCGAGGTTGTTGATGTTGTTGAGGAGGGCGATTAAGGTTTTGTTGTTGGTTTAAGTTGGTAGGAGGAAAACCAGGTGGTGAAAGATAGTTGTTGGATCGATAGCTAAGCAAGTTACGGTCACCTTGAGGTCTAGCTTGATAAGCAGGTTGAGGATAGGTGCCATATGCCGCATTCACATTCTCAGCAGGGTAGTCTTGGGTGGCGGTACAAGTTGTGTAAGAGTGAGGACCACCGCATATCTCACAAGGTTGGCTGACAGCGTTCACTTGAGCGTTTTTGGCGTTGTTGCTGTTGCTGTTGCTGACGGTGTGGGTGACAATCGATTCAAGAAGCGTAGTAATTTTGTCCAATCGCTTGTCGCTGTCACTTGTGCTAGCACTAGCGACATTGGTCCGAACACTCTTGGTTTGCACACGAGATTTATTCTCAATGATGTCCCAAGCAGCATTGGAAGTCTTAGCCAATAGATTACCCCCCGAGGCACTGTTCAGTGAATCTTGGTCACTCATGCTTAAACCATTGTAAAAAGTATTAATTTGATGTACTTTGGTAAAACCATGTTGTGGGCATTTTCTTAAAAGATCTTTAAAACGATCCCAAGATTCACTGAATGACTCATCGTACTTTTGTTCAAAATTTATGATTTCATTCCGCAAAGCGGTAGTACGAGAGGGTGGAAAAAAATAATTGATAAACTTTGTTTCCAAATCCGTCCACAAGAGAATACTCTGTGGCGGTTCCTTAGCAAGCCAATGCCGGGCTTGTCCCTCTAAAGAAAAGGGAAAAAGTTGTAACCTTATAACCTCTTGTGGAACACCATTGAATTTGACCGTGTTGGTGAGTTGCAAGAATCTCTTGATGTGGTCGTGTGGATCATCAATGGTTCGTCCCAAGAATGGTTCAGCGGAGACCATCTGGGTTTATAACTGGGTGGGAATCAGACGTGGAGGGTGAGGTGTAAGGTGAGGGTGAGGTGGCGGCTTGTGAGTGGGGGTGTGAGTTTGTTTGTCTGGTCAGAAAGGCCCCTTGACTCTCATAATTTGTTTACTTTGTAATAAACAGCCAACAACTTCCAAATCCTTTATAACAACTTTGGACCACTTGTCATATTTGGCACAAGTGTTTTGTAAACTTTTAAACAAGGACTTCTTTTGTAATTTCTTCATTCTCCAAGGACTACACTTGTAAATTCTTGATAATTTAGGGACCCAAATGCAATAAATGAGATTTGCAAGGGTATAAATTGACAAGTCTTCAATTCTTGAGGGACCAAACTTGTACAATCTTCAAACTTCAAGGTCATTTTAGAAATTCATGATTCGGGTTCGGTTCATTGTGCGGCTTCGTTTCCCGTGTTAGTTTTTGATTGATTCTTGTGATCTTTTTGTCATTTCCTCAATATCCGTACCTAAAATACACAAGCAACAAACACAAGCATATATATGGGTATATTGATGATTTTTAATGCATTTTAAGCCCTATTTGGAAGATGAGACTATGTATAAAAGCAGTGTTGATACACTGATTTTGTATGGGTTCTAATTTATCTCGGAATCTTCTCGAATTGATCTAGGCTTTAAGTGGAATGATTGTTCTTGGTTACTAAATAAAAGGGTTTGGTTTTCTAATCTAATAAAAAGTGGAAATGAAAATTTAAATCAAAGACAATTACTTTAATGATAATTAATCAAAGACTTGAATTGAAATTAAGATTAAAATTAAAATTGAAATTAAAGTTCAAATTACAGTTAAAATATAAATTTTGAAATAAACGTAAAGAAACAGTAAAACAGCAACTCTAAGAGAAAATTTGATTCGGAAATTTTACCCTTGATTCAGAACTTAACTCATGCGGAACTTAATGATTCATTCGGAAGATTGGACTTGGTTCGAAAGTTTTGGCTTCGTTCAGAACTTTCTGCTTGGTTCGGAAGTTTTTGTGGTTCCGATTCAGAACTTTTTCGAGAATTGGTTCGGAACTTTTCAAAGTTCTGATTCGGAAGAAATCGGTTCGGAAGTTTTATATGAAAATTGGTTCGGAACTTTTTAAAACAAAACTCATCCGGAACTTTTAATGTTCATTCGGAACTTCAAGCTCATCCGGAACTTTTACTTCGTTCGGAAGTTCAAGCTCATCCGGAACTTTTGGCTTGGTTCGGAAGTCTGGGAAACCCAGATACAGAAACAATACCAAAGAACAAGGAAACTAGTTTTAATCCAAAAATCACCAAGTTTTTCACCAAAAACTTAAATAAATCAATCACAAAGCATCTACTAACCATAAACTACAAATCCCATCAACAAAAACACAAATCCCAACAACTTTTGAAGATCAAATCAAGAAAATAAAAACTTAAGAACTTGAAGATAAAGATGATGATGAACAAGATGAAATGGAAAGATTAAACAAGGAACTTGTATTGAATGATTAATGTTTTAACAAGATCAAACAAAGATTAAAACAACAAGATTTGAAAAACAAAGATTAAAATCACCAATCACCCTAGTGGTGATGGTGATGCTACGAACAAAGGATAAAAAAAAGGGGAAGAGAGGAAAACTCAAGAAAAACTAAAACTGGCTAATAAGTGTGAGGGGTGAGCGTTATATAGGCTTGTCCTTTGGTTGGTGAGTGGGCTTTCTCCCGTTCTTCTTGTCTTTTCGTCTTTTCAGAAAAGTTTCCGTTTTCGATTCTGATTCAGGATTTGTCGTCGATTAAATTCAACTCGTCTTTTAACTTCTTCGTTTAATAGACTTGAGTTTCTTCGACTTATGAAAATCTTCCATCTTTGGTCCTTTTCTTCGATAAATCTTCGAATAGGCCCAGTGACTTCAAATCTTTTGCATCTCTTGGACAATAGACTTTATCTTGAGTCCTTTTCTTTAGTAAAACCCGTGCAATCCCATGTTTTCTTCAATAATCATGCGGATGGCTTTGAAAACACAATAAACACAAAAACCACGCATAATTCCAAACAAATGATATTAAATACGTGTTTTGGTCTTGTTTTAGCCAGAATTAAGTGGTAAAAGGATGGGTGTTTACACACCTATCAAGTGTCATCACTCCCCCATACTAAACCATTGTCGTGCCCTCACGCAATGCTAGAATAAAGTTTCGTAGCATCTCCAAAATTCATTTTTATTCACTTTATTGAATGATAAACTAGCTACACTACTACTATTGCTACTACTACTTGCGTTTTAGACATAATGTATGATTTTCATCGCAAAATGGGACGTTTAGGTTCATAGAATAAGAACACGTGAATGCTTCGTTAGAAATAATTTCATCGTCCTCGATTTTCACCCCAATTCCATGCCAAGCGTGCAACGAGATCATTGTCATTATAAGTTAGTAATGCTAACACTACTCGTATGCCCTAATCACGTACTTATTCTCCCATTATTCCTAAGTTGTATCTCTTATATTTTATTTTTTCTTGAATGTTTCACGAGGATACATTGTTTGACTTATGCGATAATAGAGATTTAGGTCTAAAAATAGAGTCTTAACGGTGTAACTAAGACCATCAAATCAATAACCCCTCCTAATAGACAACGATGTCAAAAAATTAAGTTGACAAGAAGAATCGATAAACACGGTTTTATAACGGTTTTGAACATCAGACTTATTACCAAGACTTTTATACGCCCCTTAACGGAAGGGCCTTATTATCTTTGGTTTACCTCCATTTTTTATTCAACTTCGCCATAAAGCTTTTATTATGACTTCGGTCTTGCCTTGCCTTTTATTATCCGCCTCATCGGTGGTTTTATTAGCCAAAGACGTATATGCTCACGCTAAGGCGAATTTTGGATCTTTAAAGCTTCAAAGATTAAGGCTTGATTCACTTTCAATTTTGCATAGATTTTTCGGCCTTGTGGGGCTTCAAATTGTTTGCTAGATTTAGGTGAGCACTTGAAATCTTATTATTGGGTGAAGCTTTTGATTATTAGGGTGCCAATACTTCAAAACCGTGACGCTGGCGATACCTTAATGTCTTCCCAATTTAATTACACGGAAGCTACTAGAAAAGACTAGAAACCCAACAATCCTAACTAAACCGATAAGTCAATATTTATTAAGCAAAAAATATTTACATGCGAAGGGAGAATAAGCAAACAACGAGAACACATGAGTTTTTGAAAGGATACGAGTACTCTACGTTTAGCATAGTAACTTATAATTAACCCTATCATCTCTCGTCCTCATTTAAGAGACTTAGCCTAATGTGTAGTTAAGGAATCAAAGCTAAGTGCTCAACAGGCACGGTCGAGTCAAAAATTACTCTTATTCTCGCCATTGGAAAACCTACATTCGTGTCTTCAAACACTTATAAAACATGAGAAAATTTTTAAAATTTGGCCATTTTTAGCCTTATTTTGCAACAAAAACGATAACAAAAATATAAACTTTGGAAAGCGTGAAGGTTTGGCAAGGCAATTATCTATTCACCCCCCCCCCATACTAAAGTCAAACATTGTCCTCAATGTTTCGAGTCTAGGGGTGCAAACACCCCCATACTAGAGACGTAGTCGAATGCCTAATCTAGCATGGAAAGGGTGTAACCAATAAATTAATAGCCGTTTATGAAGTGTGCTAAAAACCTAAGGTTAGAACATCAAAAGGATATATCATGGATATTGAGAAAGTCTTCAAAGCAAACGATCGAGTGCTCCCATAAAACGAACACGAGAGGCTCCAATCGTGAAGATCATGATCATCTAAAGTTCACAATTCACAAATAACCATGGAACAAAGGTTGGAAGGGCACAAATCCCCTCACATTAAACTAATTAGAAAGCAATAATATGTACATGGATAAGCATGGGTCTCCCCCACGAGGCACCTTATTTTTGATAACCGAGTCAAAAGCTCGACTCGGATCCCCATAAATGTGATCATTTATGGATTATCTTGGTATGGTCAATTTTTAGTGGGGCTTACATGATAAACAAGGCCCAAAAACAACCGGTATTAACAACTAAGTCCTTTGATGGTGCAAAATACCGGGATCGAAGATGGCGTTCTCGTTTTCATTGGAAAAACAAATCAACGCCACTTCATTATGTGTCAACACAAACCCAAAGGGTTTCAAGAAAATAGATGAGAAGAAATAGAAGGGTGGGACAATGGGTAAGTCATAAAAACATTGAGCTACTCGAGGTAGACCCGCACCAATCAAATAGAAAGATTTTCCAATTATTGCATCGGCGGAAGACCGAGATTTCTCTTTATAAGCAATTCTGGGATCAAAAATCTCGTCCTCGGTGGAGAAAGGGGAGGGAACATAAGGGGCTTCCCCCACACTAGGTCCACACAAAGCATCGTCAAAAGGGGAAGACGAGCTTGTAGCACTCAAAACACGAGGTGATGACGGAGTTAGCATTGTAGAAAAATCTTTTAAATCCAATTTAAAATCTTTCCCTTTTTCATCTTTTAAACTCTCCTTATGAAAACCCGACTTAATTATGTCAAAAATAATTGGTGTTTCTAAAGCAATGTTAGTCACACTAAAAATTCTCACATTTGAAAACCGTTTTGGTAAAGGTGGTGGTAAGTTCTCAAAACATTTGTCAACAAAGAAAACTTCCCCATCGGGATCAACATATTCATCATCCGAAGAATCATTCGTGATTGGAATCGTAGGCTTAACACTCTTAACCTCCACCGGCGGAGGGGACGGAAAATCGTTTTTATCATCAACTCCTAAAACTCTTTTTGAAATCTTTTTACAAATGTTTTTGATGGGACTAACATTGTTCAAAGACGTGATAGAATACACATGAGAAAGCGTGGAGTTTTGGGTTGCATTTATGACGAGTTCTTCCTCATTGAAACGAAGAGTAATTTTACTAGCATGCACATCGATAAGTGCTCTCGAGGTATCCAAAAATGATCGACCTAAATTTAGAGGAACTTTAGGATCGATGGGAATGTCAACAACAATAAAGTCTACGGGATAGTTGAACTTTCCAACTTTCACGAAGACGTCCTCGGCTATTCCACAAGCTAGAATCGTAGAATGATCGGCCATTTCGATTGACATTCTTGAAGGAGTGAGATTGGGAAGATTGAGCGACTTAAAAATCTCAAGAGGCATCAAATTAATACTAGCACCAAGATCGGCCAAGGCATAGCATTCTTCCAAATCTTGTATTGCACATGGGATTAAAAACTTGCCGGGATCACCGACTTTTTGAGGTATGCGGCTAAGAAAAACCGATGAACAACTAGACGATTTTTGCAATTTCTCTTTGTTATTCAACATACTTTTGAAGTTCGCGGAAAATCGAGGCATCATGACCAAGGCGTCGGCAAAACATATATTAAAATACAAGTCACGAAACATTTTCATAAAAAGTTCAAATTGATAATTATTTCGTTCTTGTGCCTTTTCCTTGTTTCGTCTTGAAGGGTAAGGTAAGGGTGGTGTGGTTTGGGGCATAGGCATCGGCCGTGGAATCTCGGGGTTCCACTATTGGTATTGGTTCAACCGTAGGTGTGGTTTGAGTTGTACTTCGTGGGCTTGGAATTTGCTCCTTTTCGACCACCACCTCGGGATCTTTCTCTTTTTCCTTCTCCGTAGAAGTACTTGGACGAGAAGTGGGTTCTTTGAAAGTTTTACCACTACGAGTAGTAATAACCTTTAATTCTCCTTTCGGGTTCACGATGGTATCACT
The DNA here is from genome assembly GCA_025667525.1 of Glebionis coronaria. NCBI lineage: Eukaryota > Viridiplantae > Streptophyta > Magnoliopsida > Asterales > Asteraceae > Glebionis > Glebionis coronaria. The sequence continues at coordinate 304,206,282 of CM046877.1, forward strand.
AGGAAGACCACCCGAAGAAGAAGGTTTACACCTGATAGCTTCAAACATTTTTCCCATTCGGTCTTCAAACTTAGATTGCCTAGCATCCGCTTTTAACAATTCTTTCTTAATCTCATGTTGACCTTGCTCCATTTTTGTTGATTTTGTTGGAGTCGTTGAACATTTCCTTCCATTTTATTTGCATGAGTTTTAAGTTCATTAGCATGTTCGTTTTTAAGCTCGTTTTTCAACTCGGATCTTAAGCTAACCATTTCACGTTGCATATTATCAAACTTAGCATCATTTGCCTTAGCATAATTCAAAAATTCTCCTTGAAGATTTTTGGTGTGATCATTTTGAAAACCTTGTGTGGTAGTTTGAAAATCACGGTTTTGGTTTTGGTTTGAAATTTGCCCATTTCCACTTTGATAATTACCCTTGTTGTAGTTACGTTGATTGCCTTGATAATTACCACCTTGATTGTTGTTTCGATAGTTATTAGCATTTTGATTTGGTGGAGCTTGATTTTGGCGGGAACCTTGACCGTTTTGGTTATAAGTTCCCGTTGCTATATAAGCACTCGAAGTGTTACCATCCGCGGTAATGCACTCGGAAAGATCATGAGCTCCACCATAAGAAAAACAACTCTTAGCAACCGCTTTAACCGAAGCGGAATTAGAAGCTTCTTAAGCTTTCCAATGGGACATAAGATTAGCAAATCTATCAAAAAACCAATTCTCCTCATTTGTGTAGAATCTTGATAACCTATGAATCTATGAAGTGGGTTGATGATTTCTAGAGAGAGAAACTAGAGAGAGAAAGTGAGAGAAAACTATGTGTTATTTCATTAAGTGGAAACTAGAAATGTTCAACAACCAACCCCTTTCCAAGGAGGAAAGGGGTATTTATACTTCCAAGTCACTAATGGACTTGGGCCGGCCCATGACAAGCCCATGGACCGGTTCTTACTTAACTAAATAAGTAACTATTAACTATTTGTTAACTACGAGCTATTACAACATAAATAATATTGTGGAGTGACCGACTCTTCTAATATACGTAAAAACGTATTTCTAACAATCTCCCCCTAAGGGAGGTCACTCCACGTTACAAAGTTCTAAACCTAGCATACTATACTAAGTCTTCGTTCTTTAGCTCGTAGTCTTTTCTTCTTTTCTTTCTTTTGTTGTTAATATGTTGGTTTGATCTTTTAGGCTTTGGCTTGAGAGCATTGTTCTTTTGGCCTTTCACGTGCGATCTTTGCCTACTTGTGAATTTTGCCTTCTCGTGACTTCATGTTCCACACACTTATGTCTTTTTGTTGAATTCTCGAAAGCTTCAGAGTTTGGTACAGCGGAAGACTTTATCTTGTACTTTCTTGAATTTTTGCTGAACTTTAATGCAGAAAGAACATAAGCATGTGGGAACGACTTCTACAGGTACACCGCAACACCACCGTCTTTAACTGGTACACAGCAACGCCACCGTCTTCAACAGGTACACAGCAACGCCACCGTCTTTAACAGGTACACAGCAACGACACGAATAAAATGGCTTTGAACATTTTATTCTAATTCGGTAGCATTTTACCTCCGATCGGTGAAGACCGTTGGACGATATTAGATATCGTACCCGTGACGGATAGTTTCAATTAAGTAACTTCCTGACAGGATTTCGCGGGTAAACACGTTCTCTTTATTCGACCGTCCAAAGCTGACTGCGAACATAAAGAGTGAATCACTTGGATAAATTATCCTTGTGATTTGAAGCCGTCAATTCATGAAACCTGGAACAAGTGAATTTCAATTAAGATTTTCACCATCATTGCTTTCCAGTTGTCACGAGCTCAATTCATAAAGAATCTTGCACGTCACCTACCAAGTGTTGTTTGATGTTAACACTAGAAGGATTTCCACTCGTCACTGTGATCAATAAAGAGTCACTCTGAGTGTTCTGGCAAGATCATATGATAATGCGTAGAGGCCTGGAACGAGTTTAAGTTCAATTAAGAATTAAACCACTGTTTCTTTCCAGTTTTTCACAAGATTGGTTCTAAAAGAACCGCACGTGTAACCTACCATGAGCTTGTTTGATGTTGGCTCAAGCAGGATTTCCATCTTCATTGTAATACTTGCGTATTACTCGGATGTTCTGGCAATATTACAGGAATATTGCGTAGGACTCATGAAAATCTCTTACTTTTCACAGTGTGTGAGAAAGCAAGGAATAAATGGAAAGTGTCCTAATGAGACTTTTGATGATCTCTTGGCTCTAGACTCGATTGTGCGTTTTGATTTAGTGAGCGATGGCAGGAGAGGAGTGCCACCTTTTCAATACCAGTCTATTCGGAGTGAATAAACCAATAGATAACGTGTTGATCTCCGTGTGATTAAAACAAATACCTTTTGAGAGATATTTGAGTTAGCTGGGAAGGGTTGTGCATTGCATCACTGGGTCCATGATGTCTTTCTTCAATACCGAGAATCATTAGCAAAAATGACCTCAATAGCATATGTATTTACCCGGTTTCTGCCTAAAGTTGTAAGGAGGGCTTCTTTCTTTACACCCTTTATCTTTACAATTCTTTTTCATTCTTCAACCCCTTCAATGCTTACCAATACGTCATCACTAGCACCTTGTTGTGATTGTTCCAGTGCTAGCTTAAGTACTTGGTCGGCATTCAGCTACATTCACATTCTTTCTCCATCTTTCCTAGGACTTCTAATTCTATCTAGGGAATTGTCCTTGGGAAGATTCCATCGGCTCTGATGAATCATTGGACTAAACCTATTCCTACCACCCTTTTGTCACCACATTCGTCGTGAATTAAGCGTGTTTCGGGAAGGAATTGCCACCATGAAAAATCATTGAAAATCACCTAAAGTACTTGTGATATTGAAATCAAAAGTTTCGTACCTTAGGTGTTTTTAATCATAAAAAACGCTCCCCCTTAATACGTGCTTTACACATATTAAGTTGGATTATCGTTAAATCTTTTTCATCTTTTAGCCAAGTATCACTTAAGTCTCCTTAATCCCATTTTCTCCCCTTATCCAAAATGTTAACCATTAATATTTGAGATATTGAATGGATTAACCGGTCTTTGGGTAAAAAATCAAATCGATGTTTGGCTATAGAACATGTGAATGCTCCCCCTTAAGTTAATTAGGGATAGTTGTAGTGCTTTAGTATGATATATTTTGAAAGATTTAGAATCTCGTGAGAAATTCTTGAAAAATTATCATACCTTAACACTACATCAAGCCATTAAAGCACAATATTCACAAATATACATATTCACAATTGAAAAACCAATATAAAGTGGACCTGAAATGTACGACCCATTAGATGGATCGTTGCAGTAGCTTGTGGTGCACTAAATATGGTCTACCACCAACGAATCTTTCCAAGCTCCTCATCAATCTACGTTCACGGAGCTTTTGATCAATCTTCTTGATCACGTACTTCGCCATTTGCTGATAACCCGGATGCCAATCCTCCGTCATCTCTGGCAAAGTCCCACCCGAGTTAAGATGCTCCAACTTTCCTCTGACTTGTAGAAGAGTCCCATCACTGTACTTATAAAGCTCACCCACCCTCATAAACTTCATTAAACCTCGACTGTTCAAGTAGAAGATGCCGCAATTCGGGACAGAAATGTCGGTATAGGGACATCTATCTACATGTTGAGGTAGAACTTGATTCACTGGACGGGTTAAGTTGAGCTTCCTTTGGTAGCTTTCGACTCCCAACTGAAGATCTTCAACTCGTTTCTTGATAACAACGCTTCGTGTGAACATACGAAGTGCTGTAATCAAGGCAATGAGGTCTTCACGAGGAATATGTGTGAGTTGATCTCGGGTCATCAGAAGCATCATATCTTCGATATCCTCAAGGCGAATGATAGAAAAATCTCCCTGCTGGATTTTGTATTCTCTGTCATCCTCCCTTTTCAAACGAATCTCCGTCACATGATAATAGCCATTCTTGGCTTCAGTTTTCAACCTTAAGATGCTGGAGATGTGGATATCGGATCTAACGTTACTTCCTGAATTGACTAGGCAGCAACCCCTGTACGCCCTTCGAACTCGTTCGTCCCAGTGTGATGCACCTATGACAGCATACATATCATAATTACGATTTACCTTTGGGACCCAAAGTCGGTTTACCTTTTCCTCGATAAAGGGTATTGTCCCCTAGTTGGCAGCTTTCAGCAAGGTCAGGGAGGTTGCGTACTTTGATGACCCCTTCAGAAGATACACAAGATCATTGGTGACGAAGAAGTCAAGAGCAATCTGATTATCTTGAGAAGGATCAAGTGGAGGTGGAGCTCTTTCTGATTCATGAAGTCCTGGCCGTTGAACGGTATTCAGAGCTTTCAGGATCTCATCGGCATAATACTCGAACTCCATTCGGGTTAACCGGGTTTTGGCGCGAAGTCGTTTATCCTTTAGCGCTCTCTTCACCAAAGACGGAGTAACCGAAGTCTTATACTCATGAGGAAGAAATGCACACAAGTCAATCGGACTACGGATACGGAGATATAGAACATCTCTGTCAGCGTCCGTGATTGGATCATATTGCGCCGCTGCCATGATCCAAGCCTGTGGTGGTGCAGTCTCGTCAATCTCCAACGTGTCTGCCCAGTCTCGTGTGCTTGGTTCAGGAACCGTAGATTGTTGTGCTTGTTGTAGACGAGTAGAAACGCGAACATCTGCTGGTTCCGATTCAGGCATCTCGGCGGTGTCATGAACGGGTGAGTGTTGTGCAGCTTCAGGTTCAGTTACCGATTCTGCAATCACAGGAGCAACAACAACAGAACTAACAGGGTTAGTGGTAACAGGTATAGATACAACGATAGATGTACCAGGAATCGAAGACGCTGTAGTAGCATTCACATCGTGGCGCCACTTAGATCGTCTTGATTCCGTTGATGATGATTTTTCCTTCTGCGCTGCATCTTTCTTGGACTTGGTTCCAGACTTAGCAGGTTTCTTTGAGCTGGCAACCTTATCCCCCTCTTTAGGCTGTTTACCCCCATCATCATCCCCATCGCTATCCTCGTTGCTCCCCCTAGCACTCTCCTCATTCCCATCACCACCATCATCGCCATCATCATCATCACCCTCATCATCATCATCATCATCATCATCATTTTCCTCTTCTTCTCCTTCTTCTTCCTCTTCTTCTTCACCAGTACCCTCTTCCTGTTCACTATCATCCTTGTCCTCCTCAGGTAGAATGTGATAAGGTACCACACTTCCAAACGTTTTGAATAACCTATCATCCTCCATGATAGCGTCAATCAGGGATTTGTAAAGAGCCCGTTGAATCCTAGATTTATCAAACGATCCAAGTTCCACCATACGAGCTTTGAGGATCTTCTTTAATTCAAAATCCGTTAACTCATAAGCAATTTTGTAGGCGGATTCTGAAGGATTGGATGACTTGATCATCAAATTATCAGCTGCGAGTGTCTTCAACTCATCACGCAGTTTTGGCATAATGGACTCAACAGATTCTTTCACTCTTTCTTCAACAGAAGCTTCAAGTGCTTCTTTCTGCTCCTTGTATTTATCCCTCATCGCTTGAAGTCTGGTTATACGTGCAGCATGCTTATCAGCTTCAGCCTGCTTAACCTGAGCTAGTTCTTATGCATGAGCTTTTCGTGTTAACTCCATCTCTGCAGCGAACTTAGCAAGCATCTCTTCTTGGGTTTTCTTAGTTGCTTCTTCACTTTGCACTCTTCGAAGTAGCTCTTGGCGAAGATTATCCATCTCTCTTTTTTGATTATCCGTGTGTTTGTCCAACATTTCTGCCATGACAAATGCAGCCATTGATGATGTTCCAGAGCTACTCTGGGAAGGTTGAAGAGGCTCGGTTGTTACTACGGTACTAAGGATGGGAGTTATTGGTGGTGGAAGAAATGATGTTGAAACCGGTCTGGTTGGTAAGGGTTGTATTGGTGGAGGTTGAGTTGCTAAAGGTTGAGTTACTAACGGTTGAGTGGACACCATGATTGTAGGAGCACCGGACTCCTTTTCAACACTTGCTGAAACGGGGGGGATGGATGTCTCCTTCGAAGTAGAATACCTTTCAGGTGATCCAAACTCAAAAACATCCTCTGGCTCCTCGTACTCTTCTTTAATATTTACCCGTGCACCCGAACCACTACCTCCCGTGTCTTTCCTACTCCTTTCCATAGCTATCTTCATTGCTTTTCTCTCAGCCTTGTTAAGAGTAGGATCATCAACATCTTCTTCGTCGTGAAGAACTAACTCATCAGCAGTGCCCTTTCCCTTCTTAACTTCAGTCTTCTTCTTCTTGGTTTCGGGTTCAGGTAAAGCAACTGGTTGCTTTCGTTTACCTTTACTCTTGACCGTAGTAGACGAGTCTTCTCCAGTCTGAAGGCTTGCTTTCAGCTTCTTGATTTCTAACAGCAGTAGTTTGTAATCAGCAGAGCCTTTGATTTTCTCCGTCAGAAGATAATCGGGAATAGGACCAGGAATCACACCACCAGATGGTCCTTCATTCCTTAGATCCATAGTATCATCAGCTTCTTCAGTGTGATAACGACTTGCTGCACGCCTATCAATAGTAGCATCATTTTTCATAAAATAATTAATGATAAGCTTGATAAACCGAGGATAAGGAAAGAAATTTGTCTTCAGCTTCTTGTTTTGGAAGAGTTGAAAGGTGAATTCTTCCCATATCAACAATGCATAATCTGCATTTGCACCTTTGTACATGCCATAGAAGATGTTCATTATTGGACTTCGCAAAGCATCATGCCCACTTGTTTTTGGTGTAAGACATCTACTGAGAATACCCAACAATGCTCTCCAAGGTTGTCCTACTTTAGCAGTGGTAAACTCAGACGCAACTCGTATTTCAGGACATCCAATAGCATCAAATAACTCCATGAGTTCATCTTTAGTAGGATCCCTCGAAAATGACATGCCTTTGGGTGTATCCCGTATAGCAAAAATCTTACCGAAGTTTGAAACTGTGAGCGTCTGCTGCTTGTTGTCGATGGTGAAGGTGATCTTGTTTGAAATGAGAGTGATCAAGGATTGCTATGGCTACTTTAAATCCATGGTGAGTGGATTTTGAGACTTGCTTCAGCCGGTAATTGTTTGGTATGAACTTGAGGGTTCGTGCTTTAGCAATAGTGGCTTCTCTAGAGTCTTGGATTGCTTGTACTGTTGGATTAGTCATTGTATATGCTTAAGATAAGACATGAAAGGTTGATGCACAAAAACATATAGATATATATCATTCTTACTTCTAAGCGTAACACATTTCATAACATAATACAACAAGTACATATAACAGGCAAACAATATTAATCAAACAACTCTTCATCCGGAACATTCCTTCATTCAGAACTTCTTCATCCGGAACATTCCTTCATTCGGAACTTCTTCATCCGGAACATTCCTTCATTCGGAACTTCTTCATTCGGAAGTTCTTCATTCGGAACTTCTTCATTCGGAAGTTCTTCATTCGGAACTCCTTCATTCGGAAGTCCTTCATTCGGAACTTCTTCATTCGGAAGTTCTTCATTCGGAACTTCTTCATTCGGAAGTCCTTTATTCGGAACTTCCTTCATTTGGAAGTCCTTCATTCGGAACTTCCTTCATTCGGAAGTTCGTTCGGAACTTTCCTTCATTCGGAAGTTTTTCAGAAAATTCCTTCATTCGGAAGTTTATATCCATGTTCATCCGGAACTTTTCAAACGTAGCTATGATGATTAATTCTAAGCGCATTTGTGAGATTTAAAGCAATCTAAGGCAATACCACATCATCTAAAGCTATTCCGAGCACAACCCATCAACAACCCCTAATTAATTAACCCTAATTTGAGCAAACTAACCCTAATTAGATTGAACGAATTAATTAGCAGGACATAGTGATGATTTAGACGAATTTTAAGTCAAAGAAAGATGCTTATTACCTTATAAATCGAATGAACACGGATGGAATTGATTACCAGGTAAAAACTCGTGTGTGAGAGAGCTCAAGTGTGTGTGTTTTAATGGTGGCAAATGAATATGAAACAATGATGGAGAAATAGAAAGGGGGCGGGGGGTTTTGTTTGACTAGGTCAAGTTTTAGCAATTTTCACACATTGTCACTTTTTAACCCTACATTTTTTACTCCTTTTCCCTTTTATATTTAAAACTTTTCATTTTTTCCTTAGCATAGTTGAATTTCGCCAACACAACTTAAGCATCTCAACCTATTAGCATATCTCCAAGATCTTAAAGCAATGCCTATCACATTGAACGAGCCCAAGTCATTTTCTAAAGCAATACCACCCATTTACCATTTAGCCATAAATTTTCCACAATCACTTTTGAAAATCAATTTAATGACGAAGATGATTTAATTTTTTCTCCCCCTTAAACGATGACCCGTTTTCTATTTAAAGATCTGTAGTCATTGTTTAAAGAGTCAAATATTGATGAAAACATTTCCAATTAATGTATTGAAAAAAAAATTGATTCGTTGTGTCAATAAGATTTCTCTTATTTTAACAAATTAATGCACTGAGACGTACATAAATTTGTGTTAGACCAAGTTGTAAAGTAAACTTGATCCCTTTGCATGATTTGGCTTGTAAATCATGCCCGAGAAAATTAATTCCCGTTGTGAGCCAACGTTTTCCAAGGAAATACGTGACTTTAATATGAAAACCGAGTTGAAGTCATAAATAACTACAAGCCATAATGGGCATGTTTTAAAAATGTACAACTTTTATACGGACTCTATTTATGGCACCGTGTCAATATTGATCGACATTTCTAAGGCCGTAAATATTACCGTACTAAAAGACATGCCCGATTTAAAAACGAAAAATATTTTTGGTTTTTCTAGATTTTATAATTTTTATGGTTTTTCTAGGTTTTATATTTTTTATGGTTTTTGTTGGTTTTATATTTTTGTATTTTTCTTTTGTGGTTTATATATTTACTATAATATACATGATCACGAACAAAGGATACTCTGAATAGTTTACCACAACTATTCAGCTGATTCTTCTGCCAACTCTTTGAGAGTCGCTGGAGTGAATGATTTCATGCCAAGCTTGTCAATCAAAAACTCGATTCGTCCTCGATCTAAGGCTTTGGTGAACATATCCGCCAGCTGGTACTCAGTAGTGACAAAATACAGCTCGATCACTCCGTTCTCCACCTGCTCCTTAATGAAATGGTAGCGAATGTCTATGTGCTTGGCCCGGGAGTGTTCAACATAGTTGCAGCAAAGGGCAATGGCGCTCTTGTTGTCACAATACATCGGGATTTTGTTGAATCCCAAACCGTAGTCAGTTAATTGTGATCTCATCCAAAGGACTTGAGCACAACAACCGGACATGGCGATGTATTCAGCCTCCGTGCTAGAAATTGCAGCGCTTTTCTGCCTTTTTGAAGACCAACTGATCAATCTATCTCCAAGGAGTTGCACAGATCCAGAAGTGCTACGCCTCGTGTCTTGACATCCAGCATGATCGGCATCTGCGTATGATATTAAAGCAATGGAGGAATCTTTCGGATACCATAGACCACGATGAAGTGTTCCTTTTAGATACCGAAAGATCCTTTTAACTACATGTAGGTGCTTTTCGGTAGGCCGAGCCTGATACCGGGCACACATGCATACAACAAATTGCAAATCAGGCCTGCTAGCAGTCAGATATAGAAGGGTGCCGATCATCCCACGATAAAGTTTTGGATCGACAATAGTCCCATTCCTATCTTCATCTAACTTGGATTTCTCCACCATTGGAGTGTCCACGGGGTCACAATTTTCAAAGTTATATTTCTTAAGAGATTCTAGAGCATATTTGGATTGATTAATAAAGATGCCTCTGTGATTCTGAGAAATCTGTAATCCTAAGTAAAATGAAATTTTTCCCATCATCGACATCTGAAAGCGTGTGGACATTATCTTCTCAAAGCGATTTGACAATTCTATGTTAGTGGCAGTAAATATTATATCATCAACATAAATTTGTACCAGAATCATGTCGTTGCCTTCCTTGAGAGTGAATAGAGTGGGGTCCACTTTGCCTTTCGAGAAGCCTTCCGAGATGAGGTATGTTGAAAGGAGATCGTACCACGTGCGTGGAGCTTGTTTTAACCCATAGAGAGCCTTCTTAAGCTTGTACACATGATTAGGAAACTCCGTGCTAACGAACCCATCCGGCTGACGAACATAGACCTCTTCCCTTAGTTCATCGTTCAAAAATGCCGTCTTCACATCCATTTGATAGACGATCATATTCATATGAGCAGCATACGCAAGGAATAGTCTAATAGCCTCCAATCTTGCCACAGGAGCAAAAGATTCTTCAAAGTCTATACCCAAGGCTTGTTTATATCCTCTAGCGACCAATCTAGCCTTATTCTTCAATACTACACCCATCTCATCGAGTTTAACCTTATAAACCCATAACAAAGTAAGGATGTTAACCTTGTCAGGGAGAGGAACCAATTCCCATACTTCAAGTCGTTGGAATTCATTTAGTTCCTCCTGCATGGCTTCAATCCAAGATGATTGAGTCATAGCCTGCTGCCAATTTTTAGGTTCAACTTCAGAGAGAAATGCATCAAAGTAGCAATATAGTGCACTCTCTTGTAATTGATGGCGTGTAGAGACTGGTCTATCTAGATCTCCAATGACATTCTTAATTGGGTGATCTTTTGTCCATTTGGTACTATGATTTTCAATCCTAGGTGGTCTGGAGTGAACAATAGAAGGAGCTTCTTCTGAGGTAGACGCGGCTGAAGGGTTTTCAGGGAACGGTATACCAAAGAAAGGAAGCTCTTTTAAGTGAGCATATTCCAAGTCGTGATCAGTAGAATCCTCTTCCACATCATTAGGCACAAGTAGGGGTGATGATTCAGGTGTAGTTTGAGAATCACTTGGTAAAGGTGCATCCGGTTCAATGTTAATTGAAGATGCATTAGATAAAGGTTCATTAGCTTGAGCAACCACTTCAAGGATTGGAGCGATCACTACAGGTGCTGGAACTTCATCAGTCGGGGGATCGAAGAACTCATCAAACAACGATTGAAACAGTTTATCCCACTCGGGCCTTGTTGGTGGTAAAAATTATGTAGAAGTAGGATTATTGGGAACTAATCCGGAACTAATAGCACCGGTTCCCATCTCATGAAGCGCGGGTTCAGAGCTGTGTTGCTCAGAAGCCATCGCTGTCAGCTCGTCGAAATCTGCGTCCATAGTTTCTACAATCTTGCCAAGACGACGGTTGTAAATTCGGTATGCTTTCTTGGACGGTGAGTAACCAATGAAAATACCTATATCGGCTTTCGGTTGAAGCTTACCCAAGTTCTCACTATTAATGTTTGGATAACAAAGAGCACCAAACACATGAAAAAATGAAACATCGGGTTTACGGTCATGTAGAAGCTCATAAGGTGTTTTTCCATGGCGTTTCCGAATGATAGAACGGTTTTGGGTGAAACATGCAGTAGATATAGCTTCTGCCCACAAGAACAATGGAGCGTTCGCATAAATAAGCATAGTCCTAGCAGCTTCCATAAGCGTACGATTCCGTCTTTCAACGACACCGTTTTGTTGTGGAGTGCGTGCAGCGGATGTTTCATGTGAGATACCAACTCCTTTATAGTAATCACGAAGAGTCTGGTTGACGAACTCTGTTCCATTGTCTGTACGAATACGACGGACAGTAGTATTCAAACGTACCTGAATGAATTTCAGAAAAGTGATGATAGCCTTCGGTGCTTCATCCTTTGTACGTAGAAATCTAACCCATGTAAACCTGGAGAAATCATCCACAATAACCAGAATGAATTTCTTACCGCTCACACTTTCAGTTCTCATTGGCCCACAAAGATCCATATGCAAAAGATGAAGTTTTTCTTGATTGGTGTCTTCAGCTTTGGGCTTGTATGATTTCTTGGTACTTTTCCCCCTTGAACACGCGGAACATAAATGGTCCTTGTGAAATTTGAGCTTTGGAAGACCACGAACTAATTCGTTTTTAGACAGATGATTAATAGCATCAAAGTTAAGATGAGATAATCTGCGATGCCATAACCATGACTTGGTCTTAGATGCTTTAGAGAGAAGACATACTGGAGAGGCGGCCATCATGTCTTGTAGATACAACGTATAAAGATTTGCACCACGAGATCCCTTCAACAGATCTTTTCCTTCCAAGTTGCGGATGAAACAAGTGTGTTGTCGAAAAGCAACCTCTAGGTTGGAATCACAAAACTGTCCTACTGAGAATAAATTATGACCAAGACCTTCTACATAGTATACCCTTGAAATCGTAACGTTTCCAATCTGATATTCACCATACCCCATTATCTTTGCAATATGATCATTCCCGAATTTAACCGTACCAAGAAACTTGCTGACGAAATTTCGGAGCATCGAGCGATCTCTGGTCATATGTTTTGAACAACCGGAGTCCAAATACCACAGGATGATTTGGCCCACCTGAGAATATCACCACACAAAGACAATGTAGAGGTATCGGAATCTGAGTGTTCCTTGTTATTAGCAGGTACAGATTTTATAATCTTAGATTTGCTAACCCTAGGTTTCTTAGATTTCCTAGCCTTCTTCTTCCTAGTTGGTGGTGTAGATTCTAGTTGGCTTAAATCCTGAGGTATTTCTTCACTGACAGGCACTATAGTGGGGGCTGACCTAATTAAAGGGCGCTGTTTCCATACTTTAGTGCTAGTGTTCCTAACTAAAGGACGCTCAGACCTAGCCTCAATGGATGCATTCCTAGTTAAAGGGCACATTTTTCCATCTAATGTAAAGGTCCTACCAGTGGGACGCCATTGCCAGCCAACCTGGGCACGAGTTCTACCTGTTGGCTTCCATTCAAGACCATTCTTAATGGCATTCATTTCATTCACATGATCAATAAGACACAAATCATGACGCTAGGAAAACATACATTCATTACAATTCCAACAATTCAAATTAGAATTCACGAATGGTTTAGGCTTCTGCACAGGTGCAGAGCTTTTAGTCTTAACATGATTCTTTTTATTTAAAACTGAACTAACATTCCTATGGTGAGCTTCTACTTTCTTCTTTTTGGCACTACTAGTGGAGGGCTTGATCTTATCTTTCTTGAGTGGCGATCCTTTAGCCTTAGTAGTCTCTTTTAATCCTGTAGAAGGCAAAGTGTGAACATTAGCAGCAGATTTTAAAGGTGCCTTACTTGATTGTGCCAGTGACGGTTTTGCTCCTGGAGTCTTATTGAATAGAGTTACAGCAATGGGCCTATTAGTAAGTAGTGCAGAGCCTGGTTTACCTATGTATTGCAAATATGCTAAGCAATATTGAACTCGCTTAATATATTCATGAGCCGAATAATAGTAGCTACTTGAGGGATCCAAGGCATAGAGATCGTCTAAAATATCCCTAACAAGATCTACATGCTTAATGGCATTCCTCATATAATCATCGTAGGTAACCGGGTTTCTCTTATGAAGCGGGTTCTTATAAAGCACTACTGACTTGGTTGTTGGGGCACTAGTGGACGGTGCAGAGTCGGTAGCTAAGTTATCAACAACTTCTTGTCGGGTGAGAAGAAGTGTCTCCTTTAACTCGGCCAAAACCATGTTTTTGTCAATGAGCAGGATGTTTAAGTCAGAGATTTCCTCACACTTTTGGTTCAGTTGTTCAACATAAGATTGTTGTTGTGCCGCATTAAAAGCGAAGCGTTCTTCTAGTGAACCATAAAGAGCGGATAGTCCCTGTCTTGTCCGATCCATCTCCCCTAGAACAGACGAAAGTCTAATTTCTAAGACCTTGTTTTTAGACTCTGCAGCCTCTAGTTCCAATTTTAGTGTTTCACTTGATGACATATCTCTCTTCAATCTTATAATCTCTTCCTCTAATGCCTTAACTATTGCAATCATCTTGTCACTCGTCTCAACACCGTTTTCACAACCATTTGATATCAAAAGATCCTCATTTTGAGTTTGTTGTTTTAATTCTAAGGATATACAATGTTGTTCTAGTTGATTAAAGCGTTTTGAAAGTAAATTGTAAGAATCGTGTAGCTTTAAAAACTCAGCGTTAGATTCGTGACAAGAATGATTATCTACCTCATTTACAGTATCAGCAACATTTACAGAGAGATCACAAACATCATCACAAATATTCACAGCATCACAATTAATCATAGCGGATGTAAGCTCATTCGAATAATTAACATTTACAGTAGCAAGCACATCACACGATATTACTGCATACAAGAATCGGTCATATTCGGTTAAAATCTTTTCTTTTTCAATTAGTTGTAGTTCGTAAGCGGTGTCCATTTCATAAAACACTTTTTGAACTTCACCAATTTCAAACACAAGATTTTCCTTAAGAGATGCAAAACTTCCTTTTAGACTTTCGACAAACGGATTGATCTCATTTTTAAACACCTCGTTCATGTGTTCGAAAGCCCATTCTCCGGCGTTTAAGCCATTTGAAGTCGTACATTCCAAAATGACCTTGTCAAAATTAGTAAAGTATTGATTAATCTCTTGCAAGTTTAACCATACAGTGCTAACAGGTGGAAGATTCTTTGGAATTTCCTTAGGACCTTCCATGTTGACAAGTGTAGGAAATGTACTAGGGTTTTCTTCCTCTAACATGTAGGTTGGTGCTGTGATGAGATCTTTGTCCATATGGAAGCGAATTCTAAAATCCGTTTTTGCAAGCTCCTTATTCATTTTAAAATAATCACACTCGGGATATTTTGCAGAATTGTATGACCGATCCTCATAAACTAAATCCTTACTTGTTCGATCATCGAAAATAACACTCGGGTCTAAGACCAAACCTAATTGGGTTGCATTATAAAGTCTAGGACTATGTCTTAAAGCTTGTTTTGCATACCGTGGGTTAGGGGGAAGGCCTTTTTGACGTGATAAGTTAAATTCTCTAAACGAAGCATCAAATAAGTGCACTAGTTGAGAAGTAGCGTATTGTCTTAAAAGCAAGTAATCTAGACTTCTAATCTTAATAGTGGCATTAATCTCCATTTCATTCTTCTTAGACTCGAGTGATTCAAAATACGTTTGAAGTTTTTGAAAATTAGTGACCACTAACTCCTTTTCTCTAAGTTCATTAGACAGATTTGCTCTTAAGTTTTCAATTTCTTGCAAGTGACCCATTTGTTTGTTTCGAAAGTGATCATATTCGGGATTTGTTAGAACACTAGACGAAGGCACTAATTCCAAAGTTTGAACTTTCTCGTTGCTTAAGGCAAGCTCATCAGACAAATTCTTATTCTTAGCTAGGGTTTCTAAGAGTGCAGCATTCATTTGGCTAAGTAATGTAGCAGGAACCATGACCAAATCTTGTTGAGCAGGAGTAGGCGTATGCGAAATGGCTCCAGGTTGTGATTCACTCAAAGTCTGGGGACTCACATTGATATTGCTATCATTGATTGTCTCCTCATTTGAAAGACTCACCACCGAAGACTCATTCGAATCAGCACTCTCTTGCACAACTTGATGTGGTTGAATACTAGCATCAGTGGTATTATCGGTGGTATTAATAAGTACCTCAGATCTCTTTTCTGGCCCTAAGCTGGAGATAGTTGCCATGAGAGCAGCCTTTGCAGATTGAAATTCATCACAGTCTGAGTCATACGCATCGAGATCATCTTCTTGGTATGCTGCATTCTGTATGGTGACAGTGTCTTGTTCAGCAATCCCTGGATCAGCAAGAAATGCAAGCTCCTCTTCATCAAGTTCCCTTCCTTGTGCCTGAGCATTCACCAGATAGATCTTCTCTGCAAACCATTGTCCATCCCTTCTCCTCTTGGGTTTCTTACAATCCCTGGACATGTGACCTTCTTCCTTGCAGTTGTAGCATGTAATCATTCTCAACTTGCCTGTGGAATTAGCCCGTGGAGCAGGATTGA
Organism: Glebionis coronaria; assembly: GCA_025667525.1. Taxonomy (NCBI): domain Eukaryota; kingdom Viridiplantae; phylum Streptophyta; class Magnoliopsida; order Asterales; family Asteraceae; genus Glebionis; species Glebionis coronaria. Next base: position 304,222,204 of record CM046877.1, read on the forward strand.
CCATTGGAGCAGGATTGACCGTGCGAGCATTTGTAGTTGATGTGGTAGGTCTCCCCTGATATGGTTGAATAGGTTGAACCATTACCCTGCCATTCTCAATAGTAGCTTGTTGGCGAGAATTGGATGAATTCCTCAACTGATTGTTGGTAGGAGCTGATCCCCTAAATCCTCGTTTGCTTAAAGTCCTTGTTAGATAAGCAGACATAGTGGTTAACACTTCAACTGGGTCAGCACCTTGTTTGAATACAGGAATGGGGACTTCCTCATCATCACAGTACATTGCTTGGTCTTGATGAACTGCATAATCACTAGAAGGAATAATCATTTGATCAGGGTAGCTTGTTGGATATGCTGCATTCTCTTGATAAGAAGAATATGAAGATTGAGCATAAGGTGCAATACTTGCTGGGTGAGGTTGTGTAGCATATTGTGATGAAGGTGCACTAAACCGATATTGTTGCTGATGTGAGGTGGGTGGTTGCGGTAGAATCGAGTATTGGGGGAAGGTTGGTGTCATGTAAGGTGATGGATGATAGGCTTGATGTCCCAAGATATAAGGAGTGTTGTTGTGAGACAAGCTTGGTTGATTCGCCATCAAAGCTAATGAATCAGGGTACATACCTCGAGGCGAACGGTGCATGATTACATGTTTCTCATGCTGCTGAAGGAAAGCATAGAGTTGATCCAAATTGCACTTATGCAAATCCCTGGTTAACTTAACATCGGTAATATACTCACCCCATTCAACTTGAGGTAAAGTATTCAAGAATTTGGTGTTAACCTGGAATGGTGCAATCACGAGATTGTATACATTCAGATCATTCATGAGTGTGGTGAATCTGAAGTAATAATCGTGAAGCGTTTCCCCTGGGTTGTACGTGAATCTATCAAACAGATCATACAACTGACATTCCCTTTCCTGTTTGGTGAGAGACGTACCTTGTAGCAACACCTTAAGACGTTCCCATAAATCCTTTGCCACCGTATACTGACTTACCATTCGATAGATGTCATGTGGAAGGGCTTGGAGAATGGTTTGAAGAGCTTTTTCGTCTGCATCTGCAACAAGTTGTTGAGCTGGAGTGAGTTCTTCAAATTCTCGTGGTCGAGTCACGTTGTTAGCCACGATGGTACCATAGTCAAGTGGACCATTTAAAATTGACTTAACCATAAGCCTCCCATAAACCGGTTTTCCCTTAAGGTAAGACATCATCCGGCCTTGCCATGCTTCAAAAACTTCTTTGATGAGCATTGGCGGGCGATTATCCGTTCCCGTAATGACGGAAATATCCGTAAGGGATGTGATCTGAGGCATTACTGAATTCGGATTCATTTTGTTAACTTCAAAGAGACAAAGATTATCGGTTGATCGAGCAGTGAAGTAAAGCTTGTGAATTGTGTTGAGTTTTTGTTGTAAGAAACCAAGATTAAATCCTCTAAATTCGTCGAAAAAACAAGCAAAATCACCCTTGATTCGGAACTTTTTGTTGATTCGGAAGTGTTGATTCGGAAGATTTGACTTGGAATACCTTGATTCGGAACTTTTGGTTCGGAAGTCTTGATCCGGAACTTTCCCTTGATCCGGAACTTTTCCCTTGATCCGGAACTTTCCTTGATCCGGAACTTTCCTTTGATCCGGAACTTTTTCCTTGATCCGGAACTTTCCTTGATCCGGAACTTTCTCCTTGATCCGGAACTTTCCTTGATCCGGAACTTTTGGTTGATCCGGAACTTTTTGGTTCGGAACTTTTTGGTTCGGAACTTTGGTTGATCCGGAACTTTTTTGGTTCGGAACTTTTTGGTGTTGGTTCGGAACTTTTGCTGGGTAATCAGAAACTTGTACGATGAACAGTCGATCAATAAAAATGAAGATTAAACCCAGATTTTTACCAAATAACCCAAAAGGTTTTGTGATTTCTACAATAATAAGTAACAACTAATACTTATCTACTAATCCCAATCACAAAAACACCAAAAACACCAAGAATCAAGATGGATCTTCTTAAAGAGCACTAATACAATCAAAAACTAAAAAACCACACAAATCATTACCTTAAATCACCCCATAGCTCTTGATACCAAATGTAGAATCTTGATAACCTATGAATCTATGAAGTGGGTTGATGATTTCTAGAGAGAGAAACTAGAGAGAGAAAGTGAGAGAAAACTATGTGTTATTTCATTAAGTGGAAACTAGAAATGTTCAACAACCAACCCCTTTCCAAGGAGGAAAGGGGTATTTATACTTCCAAGTCACTAATGGACTTGGGCCGGCCCATGACAAGCCCATGGACCGGTTCTTACTTAACTAAATAAGTAACTATTAACTATTTGTTAACTACGAGCTATTACAACATAAATAATATTGTGGAGTGGATCGACTCTTCTAATATACGTAAAAACGTATTTCTAACAATTTGCTTCATCTTGCAAGGCATTAATGCTACGAGACGATGATGACGATGATGAACCCAATTTGGCAACACTCGGTGTGTTACGAGGGCTATAAACCTTAGACCTATTCTCAATTATCACCAAAGCTTCCTCAACCGTTTTACACAAAAAATTACCACCCGCGGCGGCATTTAAATAATCTCTTTCATGATCATTAAGTCCATTGTAAAACGTGTCAATTTGATGCAAGTCGGAAAAACCGTGATGAGGACATTCATGTAACATCTCCTTTAACCTATTCCAAGCCGTTGAAAAACTTTCATTACACTCTTGTGAAAATTTTGAAATCTCGTTTTTCAAGTGCGTAGTCTTAGAGGGCGGAAAAAATTGGTTCACGAATTTTGAAACGAGATCCTTCCATGTCAATATAGAATTGGGTGGCTCTTTCTCTAACCAAATTTTAGCGGGCCCCGCTAAGGAATACGGAAAAAGCATCATCTTAATCGAGTCATTCGAGACATCCTTAAATTTGCAAGTAGCGATAAGACGATTAAATTGGCGGATATGGTTGTGTGGATTGTCCTTCTCATCACCACGGAATTTGTTGTTTTGGATCATTGACAACAAGCCCGTTTTCACCTCAAAATTATCCGCAAGGATAGCGGGAATCAAAATAGCCTCTCCATAACCCTCGGTGGGTGCTTGAAGTAACTTCATCATAGTTCGATTCGCCATGGTTGGTGCTTCTCTTACAATGGGTTCGTCAATAGGAGACTCCTCACTAGAATGATTTGGAGTGGGAGTTTTGTTCTTTCTTTTACATGCACGTCTTGCTTGATTACGAGTTAGCATAAACGTCACGTACAACGAGGGGACGAGCAAAGAAGATTCTTTTTGGTGTTTTGTATTTTTCAATTTTTATTTGTGGTTTTTGATTGTATTAACCTTTTTGGAATTTGGTGAATGTATTAAGTAGACACAAATCTACAAATCTCCTCCTTAATCAAATCTCTTGATTAAAGAAGCCTCAAGGAATGAAAACGATCACGTGAAGTGAACGCCTTCGATGACTTTAGAACGTTGGTGGAACACCAAAACGTTCAAGAGGGTTTAATCAAATGAAACCAAGAAAATATATATGATACTTAGTAATACTTTGGGCGGCAAAACCCTCGATTAGCTCTCAAAATCAAATACTCACAAGCAAGCGGGGAAACGAGGCGGCGCGAAGCACTTAAGAGCCTTTTTCCTTAGGATATATTTTATAATATCCGCCTTATACCCACCTTATAGTTTGTATTTTCAAAATCGAGCTTCACGAAAGTATTTATCTATTTTTGCCTTTTTCTTTGGTTTGAGATTCGAATACAATGATTGGGTAATGACCTCCCAAGTCAAGGTTGTGATTTCTCACGTATTTGGAGTACTTGTGAATTTATTGTTCTACTTATACACTATAGTAATAGTATTCACACAAAAACCGAAAACCGATAATACGTATTAGTAGAGTGCTACTAATACAAATACTATTTATGGTTAGTATATAAAATCAACAATGCCAAATCAAACACAACACGCCTCCCCGACAGCGGCGCCAAAAGTTGATGTAGTTTTTTTACCCCTTTAGGAAAAGGAAGGCAAAATAGTGGTAAGCGTTAAGTGTCGGTTTAGGAAAACCAAGCACTAATGACCAAATAAGTTCAAGTTCGTTTCCCAAGGAGGCAAGTGCGTTGTGTAATGAATTTATTAATGGTTGTGATTTTATTGTTATGATAAAAGAAAATAGAATGGGGATGAGAAGAGAATGACGGTTACGAAGACGGATTAAGCTAAGACGAAAAGGTCGTTCACGTAAAACCGTAAAAAGCTACAAATTAAAAATTTAAACCTAAAAATTAATTAAAAGCTAAAATTAAGTCTAAAATAATATAAATAAGAAGAAAAATCCAACAAAAATATTTTAAAACCTTTTATTAATTAAATATTCAATTTTAAATGCTAATTAAAGCCATAAAATTAAATATACTTATATTATCTAAAGACTAAAAAGTATTTTTCCTAAATTTTCAAAACTATTTTTCTATTTTTAAAACACTAAAAACTATTTTTAAACCAAAATAATCATAAAAAATAATAAAATAATGCTAAGAATAATTTGACAATTTTAAAAATCCTAAATTACTCTAAAGAACAGTAGAAAAATGAAAAATATAAAATTTTTCACTAAAAGACAAAACAGATTAATATTAAAACCCTAATTAAACTAGATTAATTCTAAAAATTAAATAAAAAGTGAACAGTAAAAACTTTTTAAACTAAAAATCTTAAAACATTTTTCTAAGTCTATGAAAAATTTTAAAACTGAAAAATAATTAATTTTACCACTAAAAGACAAAAATCAGAAATTAAAAAGTAATTTAAAATAGCTATTAAATGTAAAAAATACTAAATGAACAGTGAAAAAAATTCTAATTAAACAGAAAAATTATGAAACTGGTTTGAAGTCCTAACTCCTATTTTGGTTCACTAAAGACAAAGTACTTAGAATACTGATAGTGACATGTGCCTGATTTTGTCCTTTTGTTGAGCAGTGGAAACCAAAGCAATAGCAGGGGGAACTTTGTTCCCACTGTTAGTACAAATAATTGGTCAGTTGACCAATAAGCTTAGGAAAGCTTATGTGAGGGCTTTTCCTGGGGCAATAAGGCACCCCTACACTCAGTGGAGTGTAGGGAGTCAGATTATGCTAAAAACAAACAAGTCTTTCACAAAAATCAAGCACAAATGGCACAAGAGGGTGACTGATTAAGCTTAATTGTTTCTGATGAACAGTTGACTTAGTTTACTTGCACAAAAATGGATTTCAATAGCTTAAAACATGCACACAAGCTACCCAAATCACATAAAACTGATTTCAATCCCTTCTTGGACCTAGTATCTAACAGATTGCAAGATCTCAATGTCAAATATGCACAAAATCTGGTAGAAAATGGATTGACTGTTTTTATGCTATTTTCCAACTTTTTTATCATGCAACTCACTTGAATCCTACTCAAACTAACAACCTAAGAGTAATAACTCCTAAAACCATCAAGAGAAACATGTCTAGATAGGTTTCAATCCAAGAACTTGTTACAAATCCTGCCTAAAACACAAATCCAAATACACCCTTAACTTTCTGAATATGAGTTTTACACACTAAATTCATTCACAAATCAACCAAATTGATTCAAACTTAATCTGTCATGCATATAAACCTAAAACAAACATGAACAAACATATAAACTAACACTTGAACAGATTTCATGCACTTTCACATAAATCACAAATTTCAAAACTGAAAACAAGGTCCAAGATAGTTACCTTGTGGGACCTACAATCCAAGTCCCACAATGGCTGAAAAGCCACCTCCAAACAAGCCCGGGCTTGTGCTGAACCTTTTGGAAATCAGTCAAAAGCTCCAAGTGCTTTCCTGCTAAGAATAACACAGAAACAATATGACCAATAATCTGTTTTTAAAAACTTTTTTCACAATCTTTTCAGATAATTTTCACAAATAATCTTCTTTCAAAACACTTAAACAAATCAACTTCACACTTGGAAAACCAATATTTGGAACAAGATTTTACCAAAACCAACTTTTTCAGAAACTTTGAAAACAGGAATTGTTTTTGATAATTCTTGAACTTAAATCACAAACTTGGAACTCAGATTAATCTCAAGCATACACCAACTTTTAAATTATAAAAGGAATTACAATTTAACAAAAAATACCAACTTTATAAATATTTAAAAAGGGATTACAAGACTTGAGTAAATAATCTAGAACAAAGGGTATGCACAGGTTGCATCCTCTTTAAATACTACTCAAGGGAACTATCTAGAATGCCATAAACCCTAGTTACTGAAATACCATAAAAGCCCTTGGTTAATGGTCTTGAAATTCGTCAAAATGGAGTCATGTGATTATGCAGTTGTCTTCTTGTGATGCCAGCTAGTACAAATGAATCCTGGACGTTGGTTCATCCTTTGGGACAAAGGAATGGATGTGAGCTGTTTATTTGGTCGGGTTTAGGGGTTTGGGAGGATAGTGATGGGCAGGGGAGGGTCCCACAACCACATGGGTGTGTTGTGAAGGGAATCTGGGTTGTGGGATTAGTTTAGGGGGTGATCAATCAAGGTTCTAGAAGAAATCATCCAAAACCCCTTTGGTTTAGTAGGTAAATCAGATTAGGGTTTATAGGTATTTAGTTTAAGCAGGTTGGTTGTTTTAATCTGATTTGGGGGTAAATTCGTTTTAAAAACGTGTTTAGGGGGGAAAATTAGTTAATAAATTAATTGGGTTTATAACTGGGTGGGAATCAGACGTGGAGGGTGAGGTGTAAGGTGAGGGTCGGGTGGCGGCTTGTGAGTGGGGGTGTGAGTTTGTTTGTCTGTTCAGAAAGGCCCCTTGACTCTCATAATTTGTTTACTTTGTAATAAACAGCCAACAACTTCCAAATCCTTTATAACAACTTTGGACCACTTGTCATATTTGGCACAAGTGTTTTGTAAACTTTTAAACAAGGACTTCTTTTGTAATTTCTTCATTCTCTAAGGACTACACTTGTAAATTCTTGATAATTTAGGGACCCAAATGCAATAAATGAGATTTGCAAGGGTATAAATTGTCAAGTCTCCAATTCTTGAGGGACCAAACTTGTACAATCTTCAAACTTCAAGGTCATTTTGGAAATTCATGATTCGGGTCCGGTTCATTGTGTGGCTTCGTTTCCCGTGTTCGTTTTTGATTGATTGTTGTGATCTTTTTGTCATTTCCTCAATATCCGTACCTAAAATACACAAGCAACAAACACAAGCATATATATGGGTATTTTGATGATTTTTAATGCATTTTAAGCCCTATTTGGAAGATGAGACTATGTATAAAAGCAGTCTCATCAGAATACTTCTGAATAATTAAGTATAAATTTAATTATAAATCTATTTATAAGTTGTATGACGATATTCATTAAGGTAAAAGTGTTTATATAATATTAAGTTAAAATACTTCACTATTTTTATATAGTAAAAACATGATTTTTGCACGTGGTAAGTCTTGTGATGATGTATTGTAAAGGTGGTTCGTTAAAATATTATATGATGAATGACAATAATAATGAAGCCGACGACGTGTCGAAAACCCAAATTTAGGAGTTTTACATCACCTACCCGTTATTTTAGCTTTGTCCTCAAAGCTTAAGATGAAGTTACTCGTCCAGGGAACAAGTGAGGGCACTTTTTCTTGAACGTTTAATCTTGTATAATGAGGCCGGTGATGTGTCGAAAAGTAAAACCAGGGGTTTTAAAAATATTATTGCGAGATCTTGGTTATTACGAGATCTTTGTTATTGCGAGATCTTTGGTATTGCGAGATATTTTTTATTGCGAGATCTTAGTTATCGCGAGATCTTTGTTATGGATTCCGAAATCTTGGCATAACATATTCCGAAATCTTCAAGGGTCTTACATTCCGAGATTTTTGGTCATTTATTCCGAGATTAAGTAATATTTCATTTTTAGTGTAGTTGTCTTCTCAGCTCGATTCGAATTGATATAACAATCTTAAGCTCGACTTAATTGTTTTTGGTTAAAAGAACTTGTTTGGAATCTAATCTACTTGGCACATAAAGCATGTAAAAAAAATGTAAAAATATAGCTATATACGTATCCGTACTACACTACAACATATTGCACTTACTACAATTAAAACGCACGAAATCTAAAAATGTAAAATACAAGTCTAAGCTACGAATTTGAATTGCAAAATACAAAAGATAAAACTAAAAGAAAATTTTATAAAACATATTAATATACCAAATCTATTCCTAACTAGTTAAAACACTACTGATTATCAAGTCATGTCTAATAAACAAACAAGCCCAGTAAGTAAATCCATAGCCCAAACCTAATTACATCAAACTAACGGTCCAACTAACTAACAGATAGAACTTAACGAGGCCATCATCTAATCTACCAAACAAGGACTGTAAGTGCAACGACTACTATAACAATGAAGGGCTGAAAATGACAACTAACTAAACTAATCTCAATTCCTTATCATGAAATACACCACATAACGTATTCTTACTATGACTTTTACCAATCTTTATAAAGCTTCTATCCTATTTTGACTTTAACATCAAACAGTCCTAATCCATTACTATTATTTCAGCAAGAAAAAGTATTAACTGACGATCATTAAAGCTATAGTTCTAATCACAGTTTAACAACTATGAAACAAAATCAAACTACTAGTAATACAAACTGAGCGATCCAACTCAAAACAGATTTTCAAACTATGAAAATAAGCATATTGAACAAATTTACACTAACGATTACACTACAATTAAGAACTAACAGATTATTCTAAAAGGAATGCAGAAAATTGAATTCACGCTTGACCTGCACATCCAGGCCTGCCCGTTGACGGTGAAGCGGAGCGCTGAACTCGCTTTTGCTATCAAATGAACTGAAATCATAACTGAATAACCCTCTTGGTCTGCTACTGTATCACCAATCCAAAAACATCGTTCCTGAGCTGCAATCTAACAAGCTGAAACAAAACTCACAAATATATTGCTAGTACTGGTGCTTATCATAAGCTGATGAACAACTATTTGCTCTTGAACTCAAACCAGAACAAAATCGCCAGCAAATTCATATATCAACGAAACTAAAACAAACAAAAAGCTGAACAGACTAAATCTGATGTAAAAACTAAACTGTTATGCTAGGAAACTTTGTTATTTAATACTAATCATTTAAAAGTAACATTTCTGAAAACTTGAATTACCAAAAGCTTTTAAACCTATAAAACTCAACAAAACAGTAACACTGATCATTCTATATATCATAAACTGATTCCTAATGTAACCATATCCAAAAGCTCCAAGAATGACTCTCTAGCATTAATGAACAGTAACGAGATAATCGAAGAAAAAAAAACAGTAACTAGAATAAGTTGATGAATATTAACAAGTAAACAGTAAAGAATAGAAAAAGAAGAGAGATTGAGAAAACTGTAACTCTAAACTTCCATTAATGGCTGAAAACTAATTCGGTTACAAGCTTTAACTAATTCAGTTACAAAAGTTTAACAAGAAAAGATGAGAGAAAATCTAACTAACTATTTCTACTCCTAACTAACTAGGTGAAACTACTCCTATGCTAACCGATTTCTAATGAGGGCTTCGTCTTCTTTATATAGGCGTCAAGAGGAGTGATGTGACGTGGTTTGTCCAATAATCAATTGACACGTGGAAAATACGAGGTTGACTCGTCGTTCTTCATCTTCTACACATTTGGGGGTTTCTTCGTCTTCAACTCTTGGTCTAATTCATTCATATCATCTTGTAGAGGAGATTAAAAGGAGTATTTTTGTAGTTAAAATCATTGGCTGATTCTTTCTTGATTGTTCATGATTTGCACTTGCAGGTTTGGAGATAGAAGGAGATGAAACCGGTTCATCTTTGTTTCTCTCTCTTCTTTGAGAAGACGCGTCTTTGTGTGTTTGTGTTGTTTGACCGGTCTTGGTCAAATTGACCAAGTTAAGTAAATACTAACTTTTCATAATTTTGCATTTTGGTCCTTTTCTTTTCATTTCTTTCAAAATGTATATAAACTTTTATCTCATTTCCATTTCATCCTTTATCTATGTAGAAGTTTCAACTTAAGCCCTCCATCTTTGGAAATTTGGCAAATAAAGTCCTTGAAACCGCATCTTTGCTTCAAAATGTATCTTTTTTACCTGAAACACACAAGATACAAATACACGCGTAATTCTGATATTTTACAGTTAAAATAATGTATTTGATTGTGTTTTGAGTGGTTTATGGATCATTATTGATGAGTGTTTTCACACTTATCAACTCCCCTCCACTTGACCATTGCCATGTCCTCATGCAATGCATCATTTTAAAGCTCTAAATTACACTTTTCTCATAATTAACCAACCTTGGCCATTTTATGATTTAATAAACTATGCTATGCTACATGATGAATGGTTTTAAATATTTACAATGCAATGCAAAAGAATCAATTCTATTTATATATTTTTGATTTTTATTGAAATGGTTTTGATGGAAATAACTCATAAAGAAATCAATGACTTAGATTAGGGCTTTGGTACCATGGACACTTATCACACTCAAGTTTCACTTTCCCCATACCAAGCTTAAAAATGGGATCAGTGTATTCACAAGTAAAAAGTGCATCAACTTATTCATGACAATTAAATGTGGAACCGGTTATTATTTGAGCAAATTGCTTGTGGGCAAATTTGTCATTATTCAAGTGAGAAGTATAAGAAGTGTAAAATCCAAAAATAAGGAAGCACGGTTTTTATCCTAAGTAATCCTCTCATCCATTACTTGAAAAACCGCTCACAATTAATATAAGTCCGTTTCAAGAATAATAAGTCATTCGCCTTATGTGTAAAATCCTCATGTCATGCTTTCATAAGTAGCTACACACTCGCTAAGGAAAGAAAAATAAAACTCACGCAATAATTTACATCCGCCATCTTTTTGAGACTTTGGATCTTCAACCCCGCAACCCGTCAAGGTAATATTGGATTGGAGCAATCTATTGAATCCCCGCAACCCGTCAAGGTAATATTGGAACTCAATAGTCACTATAATTAACACCACACTGCCCCTCTTGGGAGTCTTGTATTATTTTTTTTTCTTTTTCTTTTTTTTTTCTTGCCACTCATTTTTTTTCATAAGCCGCTCTTATTTTTCTTTATTCCTCACAAAGAAATTTGAAAAGAAGAAAAGGAAAAACACCCGCTAAGTATGGAGCATGACATAAGTCTAGTACACATAAAACGTGCTAACTTAGAATCTTAAGACGTACTCATATCAACCATAAATGATTAGCCAAAAATGCATAAGAGATTACAAACCAATTAAAACCGTACTTGATTATTTATTAACAATTATATACATGCGAAGAAAATAGAGGTAAAGAAGAGAAGGGTTTAGCCACAAGTAATTGTCATGAAGTCTATCTAGCCCTTTTACACTTGCTTCAACTCTATCATTTCCCATTCTCCACAAATTTAAAATCTCAAATAATGAGATTGGTGGATGCTTAGCCTAATAGACCAATTAAGGACTACATGGTTAAGGATACTAGTTAGAGAATGCTAAGATAAGCAAACTCGGGTTGAGTCAAAATATCCATGGCGGGCCTAATATGTCAAAGAAGTCTAAATTTGTTAAAACCATGTTTTATTATATTTTTTTCTTTTTATATATTTTTGATGAAAAATAAAAGAAGAAATATATACAATGCAAATGTGTTATGCAAATGAAAAATGATAGATGCAAAAATTATGAATGCATATTTTTGTGGCCAAAGTAGATCAAAAATTTGAAAAATGTTGAAAAATCAAATTTTCCCAATTATCATGAAGTTAAGGCAATGGTATAGGTAAGGTCACTTCGATAGAAGTCTCCCCTACACTTAAGATAAACATTGTCCTCAATGTTTAAGAGTATTGGAGTGAACTCCCCTACACTTATGACATTGATAACCTTGCTTAACCCAAGTTAAGGAAGAGACAACTAAAGGATATTCATTTTAAGCACAAATGTTTAATATCACGATAGCAAAAACTAATCGAAGTGAACCAGATACATGGGCCTCCTCCATAAGCTCCAAGCATGAAATGTGAGAGAGCAACCCTTGAAACAAACACCAAAAGACACGAAGAAAGGCACCCCTCCACTTCAACTCTACTATAACATCCTTTTAATTAAACCTAACCTATTGAAAATCTACTCTACGTTTTCTAACCTAGTTATTCATTGCTTGAGTTTTTTTAACCCTAAGTCGCTAGCTCGACTCGGCCCCGAATTAAGTTGTCCTTGGGGAAACCATCATGGAGAATAAAGGATATCACTTTGAAGCACGACTCACATGATACACTCAAACTTAGCACGTTGCCATTTACTATAAGATTTACCAAATCTGCCTCGATAAATGGGACGGTCCAACGTGTCTCAAGTTTGTCCAACATACAAAATCTCTCAAATATGAAGCACCCCAGGATCAAATACAAAGTTTCCATCTCGACAAGTGAACAACTCCAAAGTAGGTAGCATCACCAAAGTAAGCTCATACAAGAAGTCCATATCAATAGAAGGCACACTCTTAAGTGGAGTACATGAAAACCAATTTTTTCCAAACATATGTATCCCAGGATCAAAAACCTTTCCCTTCATGGGAAAATAAGAAGATGAACTCGTATCAACCATATAAGATTCCCCCTTAGATATCAAAGCATCATGAGACAATGAAGGTGTAGGTATCAAAACATTCATAACTATTATGTCCATGTTAGGCTCATCATCATCATCAAAAGGTGGGTAATCTTCCATAGAAGGCATAGCGAAAGGATGATCAAAATTAATAGTGTCTTGTGAAGGAGGTGTAGGCTCTATATTCCCAAAAAGCAATGTAGTAATAAAACGAACTTCCTCTTCCAAATTAGAAACACTATCGTTGACCTCTATATCAAAATGTGCAAATGTATCCTCTATGGTGGTATCAATCTCCATAAAAGAATCCATATCAAAGGTTTTGAGTTCTAAAGGTGCCTTAGATGAAAAAGTATCAATCTCTAAGAGGAAAGGATCTTCATCAATAACCAACTTCAAGGGTGGGAGGGTGGGAACATAAGGCTCAAAAGGAGGTGTATTAATGAGAGAATCACTCAAAGGGATGATATGATCATGAAAATCAATAGGTGTATCCTCAAAAACCAGTGAAGGATGATCAATTAAGGGTTCTTCTTCTATAGACTCATTATTAGGTTCTTCACACTCCTCAAAAAGTGGGTTATCAAAACATGTCTCAAAAAGAGGATTTGAATGTATCACAAAATCACTTAGAGGAATAGGTGAAGGAGGCATAGAAGAAATGGAGTCATCATCATCAGAAGTAAAAGACTCATCACTATCATAAGGATCATCAAAGGTTTCATCACAAGAATCATAAGGTGGTAGAGGAGAAGGATCCACTTTTCCTATAGGAGCAAACTCTTCATCCAAATTAGGAATGTTATCTTGACAAGACAAATCATCGGATGATATAGCATAAGACGCGTCACTAGAATCACAATTTTCATCCTCTATTTGTGTCAAGTCTTCCTCAAACTCTTCCTCAATCTCATTATCCCTTTCTTTAAACAATTCATCAAGATCAAAGTAACCAAAATCACTAGTAGTAGCATGAAGGTCAATATGGGATGAAATCTCAATGTGATCATGAGGAGAAGAGGTATCAACACAAAGCTCATCACATGGTTCATTGGAAACCCTCTCAAGCTCTCTTTGGATTGGGATAAGGTTCTCAACACTAGAAGAGGTTAATTCATCCGAATTGGTGTTTGTATTCGTGCTAAGAGGCTCGTCCCCCATGGTTAAAGATTCGGTGGGTTCCACGTGAGGTAAAGGTGATGAAGATGTGTCATCATTAAGTGCCATACAAATCGGAGGATCGTCATCATCATCATAAAATAATGGATAAGGACTACATGGAGCAAAATATGAGTCTATTATGCCTTCATCTTCTACTTTTTCGTCTTTTGCTAAGAGCAAAGTAAGTAACTCTTGCTGAAGTTGACGATATCTAATATTCAACTCGTCACAAATATCCTCTTTATTAAATAGTTTCATCTTCACGATATTACAAAGAGATACCATCTCTCCTGTTATCCGCAGATTCTCCTTTTTGATTTTCTCAAAGCTCATGGTTTTTATGCGTTCACGTTCTTTTTTTTCAATCTTAACGAGTAAATCATCTAAATCTTCCTTGAGGGACTGAGAAGAATAGTTCACCGGTTTTCTATAAATGTCACCAAATCTCTCGATATTAAACCGTTTGTTCCTTACATCGTCCTCAAGAGACTTAATTTCTTCCCTTAACCACCGAGATTCTTCTCTCATTTCCTCGATACTCATCTCTCTCATATGTTTAAAAGCCTTTAATCTATATCCATCATTTCTTCCTTGTTGCTCGATTAGAAAAGAAAGCTCATTGAGATCACTAAGAGCATAAGAAGGCGGATTCCTTGGTCGACAATCATAACCATAATGGGGTTCTTTTCCACAAAACTCACATGAATAAGTCGAAGAATAGGGTGGAGGTGGATTTCCATAATTAGGTGAATTATAGGTTTGAAAAGAGTCTTGATTATGAAAATTCTCATGATTGTAACCTTGAAAATTCCCTTCATTTTGAAAACCCTCATAATGTGAAAATCCTTGATTTTGAAAAGTATCTAGATTATAGCATGGAAAATTTTCATCATTATTTTGAAAGCCTTCATTGTTTGAAAATCCTTGGTTTTGGTATGGCTCATTAAAGGTTTGATCATGAAAGGATGGTGGAGGTTGTGATGAAAAACTGGAATATCCCATATAGTCATTACAAGTATAGTCCATTTGAGTGTTAGGTTGAAAATTAGGGTTCTCGGTTCCATTATAAGCATATCCCTCCCCATAATAGCCATTATCTTGATCACATAAATAAGTATCGTGTGGACCACCACAAGTCGAACAAGGCGAATAATTAGCGTTGGCGGATTGTTGTTGCAAAATCTCCAACATGGAACGAGTATCCATGTTTAACAAGGTGGCCGAATGTATATACAAGTATAATGACGTTTAAAAGCTTCCTCGGGGAAGGAAGTAATACACCAAAGGTGGTATGTTTACACGTGTGCGAGTACACGTGTAAGTAAACACGAGGAATGAGGGAGTAGCCCTCGGTCGACTTTTGAAGAGAAAAGGATTATCCTCTTCGAGTTCCGATATGAAATATCCACAAGAAAGTATATATATAATTACTACTTGGGTGCAAGACCCCCAATAAAGCCTTCCCTCTTAGAATACGCACTAGTGAACGGGGGGTTAGGTGGCGCGAAGCACTTAAGTACCTATTGACCCTTAGATGGCATTTTATAGCACATCGCCTTTCTATTCACTTTGTAGTTTGCATTCTTCGAATTATTGCCAATTGGAAGTATTTATCTATTCTTGCTTAATTAAATTGGATCGATACGCGTGTCAAGGACCGGAACGCCCCTCAACAAGGTGTATTGCCTCGGCAATACTTATGGAGATAGGTAACTTGGTTGTTCGTATCTACGTATACTTATTTACTTATAATAACATATCAAAAATATTTTTGTATTTATTTGTTTTTTTTAAGAAAAATACTATATCTACGTAAAAAGCGATGAAATCGATATAATATATATTTTTTTGTTGTAATCTTTTAGGAAAAAGATTACTTTTTGGATTTTTTTATTTTTTTTGGTTCAATTCTTTAGGAAAAGAATTGACTTTGTGGTTTTTTATTTTTTTGTATTTTTATCTTTTTGATTTTTTTTCTTTTTGATTTATAATACGTAAAAATAACGTTCACAAAGTGAACGGATCCCAAAATCCAATCGTCTCACTCGAAATCGTTAATCTTCACGAAAAGAACCGGCAGCGGCGCCATTTAATATCTCGTTTTTAGTGTAGTTGTCTTCTCAGCTCGATTCGAATTGATATAACAATCTTAAGCTCGACTTAATTGTTTTTGGTTAAAAGAACTTGTTTGGAATCTAATCTACTTGGCACATAAAGCATGTAAAAAAAATGTAAAAATATAGCTATATACGTATCCGTACTACACTACAACATATTGCACTTACTACAATTAAAACACACGAAATCTAAAAATGTAAAATACAAGTCTAAGCTACGAATTTGAATTGCAAAATACAAAAGATAAAACTAAAAGAAAATTTTATAAAACATATTAATATACCAAATCTATTCCTAACTAGTTAAAACACTACTGATTATCAAGTCATGTCTAATAAACAAACAAGCCCAGTAAGTAAATCCATAGCCCAAACCTAATTACATCAAACTAACGGTCCAACTAACTAACAGATAGAACTTAACGAGGCCATCATCTAATCTACCAAACAAGGACTGTAAGTGCAACGACTACTATAACAATGAAGGGCTGAAAATGACAACTAACTAAACTAATCTCAATTCCTTATCATGAAATACACCACATAACGTATTCTTACTATGACTTTTACCAATGTTTATAAAGCTGCTATCCTATTTTGACTTTAACATCAAACAGTCCTAATCCATTACTATTATTTCAGCAAGAAAAAGTATTAACTGACGATCACTAAAGCTATAGTTCTAATCACAGTTTAACAACTATGAAACAAAATCAAACTACTAGTAATACAAACTGAGCGATCCAACTCAAAACAGATTTTCAAACTATGAAAATAAGCATATTGAACAAATTTACACTAACGATTACACTACAATTAAGAACTAACAGGTTATTCTAAAAGGAATGCAGAAAATTGAATTCACGCTTGACCTGCACATCCAGGCCTGCCCGTTGACGGTGAAGCGGAGCGCTGAACTCGCTTTTGCTATCAAATGAACTGAAATCATAACTGAATAACCCTCTTGGTCTGCTACTGTATCACCAATCCAACAGCATCGTTCCTGAGCTGCAATCTAACAAGCTGAAACAAAACTCACAAATATATTGCTAGTACTGGTGCTTATCATAAGCTGATGAACAACTATTTGCTCTTGAACTCAAACCAGAACAAAATCGCCAGCAAATTCATATATCAATGAAACTAAAACAAACAAAAAGATGAACAGACCAAATCTGATTTAAAAACTAAACTGTTATGCTAGGAAACTTTGTTATTTAATACTAATCATTTAAAAGTAACATTTCTGAAAACTTGAATTACCAAAAGCTTTTAAACCTATAAAACTCAACAAAACAGTAACACTGATCATTCTATATATCATAAACTGATTCCTAATGTAACCATATCCAAAAGCTCCAAGAATGACTCTCTAGCATTAATGAACAGTAACGAGATAATCGAAGAAAAAAAAACAGTAACTAGAATGAGTTGATGAATATTAACAAGTAAACAGTAAAGAATAGAAAAAGAAGAGAGATTGAGAAAACTGTAACTCTAAACTTCCATTAATGGCTGAAAACTAATTCGGTTACAAGCTTTAACTAATTCAGTTACAAAAGTTTAATAAGAAAAGATGAGAGAAAATCTAACTAACTATTTCTACTCCTAACTAACTAGGTGAAACTACTCCTATGCTAACCGATTTCTAATGAGGGCTTCGTCTTCTTTATATAGGCGTCAAGAGGAGTGATGTGACGTGGTTTGTCCAATAATCAATTGACACGTGGAAAATACGAGGTTGACTCGTCGTTCTTCATCTTCTACACATTTGGGGGTTTCTTCGTCTTCAACTCTTGGTCTAATTCATTCATATCATCTTGTAGAGGAGATTAAAAGGAGTATTTTTGTAGTTAAAATCATTGGCTGATTCTTTCTTGATTGTTCATGATTTGCACTTGCAGGTTTGGAGATAGAAGGAGATGAAACCGGTTCATCTTTGTTTCTCTCTCTTCTTTGAGAAGACGCGTCTTTGTGTGTTTGTGTTGTTTGACCGGTCTTGGTCAAATTGACCAAGTTAAGTAAATACTAACTTTTCATAATTTTGCATTTTGGTCCTTTTCTTTTCATTTCTTTCAAAATGTATATAAACTTTTATCTCATTTCCATTTCATCCTTTATCTATGTAGAAGTTTCAACTTAAGCCCTCCATCTTTGGAAATTTGGCAAATAAAGTCCTTGAAAGCATCTTTCGTCTTTTTCTTCGTCTTTTGACCAAATAAGTCCTTGAAACCGCATCTTTGCTTCAAAATGTATCTTTTTTACCTGAAACACACAAGATACAAATACACGCGTAATTCTGATATTTTACAGTTAAAATAATGTATTTGACTGTGTTTTGAGTGGTTTATGGATCATTATTGATGAGTGTTTTCACACTTATCATTAAGACTTAATTTTCCGAGATCTTCGATATTCTGTAATTTTCAAAAACTTATTTGGTCTTTGAATTTTTGGTTTCTCAAGAAGACATTGTTAAGGTATTTCAACAATGTTTCTCGACTTTAACACACGAACTTTTGATAATTACGGTTTAATCGGTCGTTTGTAAAATCCTGCGAATTTATTTCTCGGTTTCTCCACGATTAGTAAAACTTGTTACGTTCAACAACAAGCACATTTACTTTTTCTCATTGTTCGATCAACATTTGTAAACCTTCACTTATTGAAATGGAGTATACTTCTCTAACGGATAAGTCCATCCTCTCGGATACGGATAATCGTCCACCAATGTTGGTGAAGGCAATGTACGAGGATTGGACATCTAGAATGGAACATTATATGTTGAATAAAGAAAACGGACATCTCATTTGGGCATCGGTTCTAAATGGACCATTAGTTTATGGTACCGTGACGGAAGGTGCAGTTACTCATCCTCGCACAACGGGCAAATTGTCTGGAGATGCTAAGATTCAAGATAAGTGTGATAAACAAGCTAGAAACATCATTCTTCAAGCCCTTCCTCCAGATGTCTACAAACTCGTGAGTAAACATAAATTTGCCAAAGAGTTATGGGATATAATTCATGTTTTAATGCAAGGCACCTCGTTAACTAAACAAGAACGAGAGTGTAAGCTATATGATATGTTTGATAAGTATGTCTATGTCCCTAGGGAGACTCTCAATGTTTATTATATGAGATTCACTCTATTGATGAATGAGCTCAATATTTATGGCATGGCAATTCTAATGTTTTAGTTAAACACCAAGTATTTGAACACTCTTCCTTTTGAATGTTGTTGATCCCAAACTTAGATCGATTTAGCTTTGTGTTAACGAGAGTAAATCAAGTTTGACACGTAGAGAAACTTTGTGTATTCAACAATCTAAGTGTTATGTGGAATTAACACTTAGAACAAAGAACAATGTAAACCAAACTTTCACTTTGATTAATAAATAAACTTGCGTACAATGAAAGTGTAAAATTGTTATTAAACTAAGAACCCTACGACCTCATTTTTATAGCACAAGGACTCGTGTACGATAGCCTACCTATCAAATATTCTAGGTAAATATAAATATAGAAAATACAATATTGAACATATCTTTACTAGAATTACAAAACGTGTAGACTAAGTATTCCATCAGTGGTTGAACTTCCCTATGTTAGCGCTCAATTATCCTTTGTCAACGTTCACTTGTCAGCGCCTCTTTAACTCTTGTCAGCATTCAAGTTCTTCTTGTTAACATCCCAGTGACTTAGTTAATTTTATTCCCAACAATCCTCCCCTAAACTTGATATCTACTCTAGTAATCAAGTTTCTGAATAAAAACTAAATACAAGGAGGATTCTTACAAATACAAACTAATTCTAAATTTGAGAATAAATAAATCTAACAAAATCCTTACTAACATCACTGGTATAGTGAACCTCTAACTTTGTGGATACCATCATCTTCAAAACATCTTGAGACAAAGGATATCTACCATCAACCAAAAGATATTCTGTAAAGTTTGAAGTACTAAGATAGTATACACCAGCAACTGAAAACAAACGCCACTTCAAACCACTAAGGTCATCCAAATCCAACCATATTGGATCAACTTCTACTAGAAAAATCATTCTTTTAAATATGGTCTAGATCTTTATTCCATTTACTGAAGAAGGCTCTTCATCTTCATACTTAGCTTTCATCAAATCCCATAAAGCTACCAAATCCTCTTTATCCATACTTGCAAACAGAGAAATCAAAGAAGTGAATGTGTGTATCTTGTCACCAGCTCTGGTGACCACCCAGAAACCACTTGCATCTTCCTCATAATTGATTATAGGGTTTCTGAAGTCTAAAGGTACCACCTCTGCAAGATCTGAAGCTTCCAATGGTGAAAGCTTCACATTCTTCCTTAAAACAGCTTCACTTGGATTTAATTGATCAAGTTCTAGAAATCCAATCTTCATTCCCTTCTTCACTAGCCTTGGAACTATAGATCCCTTCTTTATCTTCATCTATTCCACCATTTCCTCTTGCCTTTCCTTGGAGAGTAGCCCAAAAGTATTATATTTACACACAAAATTCTCTCCTTGTTGTCTTGTTCTGGTGAAGAATGTTGCAAGCTCTATTTTGCTCAAACACCTTAAGATCCTTCTATAGACTCAATAACCATTCTAAACACCAAATCTTCTCTGACAAATAAATATCTGGATCATTCAAGACTTCTTCTTCATACCTAAAATAGAGCTCAACAATCTTGGGCATACCAAGATCAAACTACAACTTCAATTCCCTAATCTTCTCCCTAGCTAGTTCATCCTCTCCATACTCTAACCTTTTTGGCTCTGCAAGTATCATGACACTAAAACTAGAGCCCTCATCTTCAGAGTCTGAAGAAGTCACAATCTGTGACTCAATAGCAGTCCTATCAGACTTTATTCCTTCCTGCTCTTGAAGTTGGGAAGCTAAAATAGAATCAGTTTGTACTTGAGCTGCAAGCTTGGGTACCTGTTCTTCTACCTTAACTTCTTTACCCTTATCTAAAACTCCAATTGTTGGTAAAGTTGTTGATGGTGTCTGTGTAGAAATATATTTGATAATAGCTGTTGGAAACTCACTTTATGTGACGACATTTAAGAATTCCCATTAGTTATCATGGTCACACACGTTTAGACTAGACTAGGTTCTTGTACTGTTAAGCGTATCGTGTGTGACTATATATACCCCTCGTTAGCTTCCAAGGAGGGGTGTTGGTTGTGTCACATTTCTAGTTTTATTCATTTTTACTTATTTTCACACACATTCAACCTCTCTCTCTCTCTCTAAGCCAACAATGGCTTCCACCACCATCTACCACCACATTAGACCACCGGATCTGAATTAGCATTTCTACATTTGGCATTAGAGCCTCGGTTCCATCCTTGGATCGGGTCTATGTTTTCGATTTAGGTGGTCTAAAATTTTTCTTATGTCTCGTTATATCATTTTCTGTCCATTTTGTCACAAACTTTTTGTCACGTCTTATTTTTTGTCCATTCTGTCCAAACTGTCACATGTTTTGGGGTCTCAATTTCATCATATCATGGTCAAAGTATACAAATCTGTTTACTGTTTCTGGATTTGTTATATGATATCATTTTTGGTTTTCATTGTTCTTTCTGATGATAAACTCACCCAGAAAATATTCAGTGTACCAGTCCTGGATTTTCAGGAACAAGGACCACTTTTGGATTTCAGCTACATGGTACGATTGCATGATTACGATGGGGGTTCACCTAGACTACGATGGATTCTTCTTTTTCGGATTATTCCGATGGGGTTTATTGTTGATACATTACGATGGTTCGACTGACTCATTGCGATGGGACCCATTCGATGGGACACATTGCGATGGTGGTTTGACTCATCGCAATGGCATAAGTCGTGTCGTCATGCTGCCCATTTTTTCCCAACATTGCGATGGCTGGTAACCATTGCGATGGGTACCATCGCAATGGGTACCATCGTAATGAGACATCAGACTACGATGGACAACATCGTTTTGACTACAATGGAATATTTTTTTTTTTGACTTCGATGGACTTCTTATAGAAAACATTGCGATGAAAGGTTGACTTTGCGATGGATTTTGATTCCGATGGACTGTTTTTTCTTTTAAAATCAGTGGACCAAATATGAGACCTCAACCAAAACCAAATCCATGACAACCGAGTCAACTCGGTAATTACCGAGTTGACTCAGTTAAACTCACTGAGTCGACTCAACATTACTCCAACCTTATTTCTCCTTAAACAACACCACAAAACTACCTATAGCCCATCGTCTCCTAATCCCATCTAGACTAAATCCAAAACTGAACACATTTAAAAACCATTAAAAGATCTCAGTTTCGTTTCTTATATATATTTTGAAGATATATTAGATCATTAAGATCTATCAGAATCGACATCATCATTCATCTATACTTAATTTTCGAGATTAAAGATTGATTAATAACAGATGTTAACAATCAATCTTTATTTCGATTTTTAAAACACAAATCAACACATGCAATCATCGACTTACCCGAGACCTTGTACAACAAGACCTTGTGGCTGAGAAAATCTTTATCAGCAACGTTTAATCTTGTCAGGGGTATCATTAGCTTTTATATGTGTGTTTGATTGAGATGTAATTAATTAGATGGGAGATGAAGTTAGATTTTAGGGGCGGATGTTTCTAGGATGAGAGAGGAGTTAGGAGTGTGGGGCGGAAGTTTCTATGTGTGTGTTTAGGTTAAGCTTTGAGAAAGATTAGGCTTATGTGTCCTGTTATATACCCTAAACATTCTTAGTTGTTGGACCGGGTACAAATACGGGCTGGACCATTTGGTTGGTAAAGTGATACGACTACAATTCATGCCAACAATGACCACCCATGTTTTTCTTATTTGTGATATTAAAAATGTGTGGGTCGGGTCTTATTTCACCAATTGGGCCTCATTTTGTTTAGTTATTATATCACATTGGGCCAGACGTGTGAAAATTGGAATGTTGGGCCGTATGTTTTTAAACACACAATATAAACGAATTTTTATTTCAAAATTAATTATTTTGAATAAAATTTTGTGAATATTGTCGGGATTTTACTGTGACATCGTGACGTGACAAAGTGACGAGACATCGTGACAAAATTTATTTTGACGAGACCAAGAAAAAATAGGCGATTTTTTAGTGACTACAGATTTTTTTTGGATCGAATATTAATTATTTTAAGACGGAGACGAATTTCTTCGAAGGCGTGTACTTATTTTATCCTTGAACAGATAACTTGCTCGTGCTTAATCTCAGAATGAAGACTTGTTTATCTGGTTTCCGGGTTCGGGGTGGATGGTTGATGACTCGGATAACTATCACTCAAAGGGGTTACTTTGTTGTACTCAGTGTCACGCGCATAGTCGACGTGGATAATTTCAAGATGGGTTGTGCTTATAGACATCTTTAGTGATGCATTGGGTACTTAAAATTTTATCCACCGTTCTTCATTCAACAATTGTGCAAGCTTAAGTCACAAGATCGAAGGATTCTTATTCAGTTTCATGTTTGATGTATCTGGTTCATTCCATCAGTGGTCACTTCAAATTGCCTTCAAGTGGGTTGGTAAAGATGGCCATGGAGAGTTTATGAGAAGAGATTTTCAATCAACAGCTGATTCTCACCGAATATAACTAAGCTTATTTATTATTCTCTCGAGATTTTCAAGTTCATGTGCTTACGATTTGTTGATGGTTCCGAGTTTCGAAACCATCAAGGGGGAAGAAGAAGACACATTGAACGCACAACGAGTACACGTGATGAACTTCATACCTTCTTTTGATTTGAAGACATTCCGGGATGACATTTGTCATAGCCGTAGAGAAAATCAGTGTTTTAACTTGTGGCGTTATCAATCTCTAAACGGTACACTACTGATTCGATGATTAATTGTTTGGTTGTTGCAATTATTCATCATCATTATCCTATATGCATTCCCGGGATTTAATTGACTCTGGTGCATCTCCGGAAGAAGATATGTGCATTTCCGGGACTTAATTGACTCTGGTGTTACGATGTCAACTTCATGAATGGGATAAAGTGTCTACTTCAGTATTTGAGCTTCATAATGGGGATTGATTTTACTTTCTTCAACCATGTGGGGGAAGAAATGTCTTGATTCTTTCTAGTATGCATAACTTGAACTCTCGGGGGGAAGAAAAATTCAGAAGAATTATTCAAGGGTGAGAAGAGAAGTTGTTGATCTACTTGGTGTACCCCAAACTTTCAATCTCTCTTAGCAACATTATCATGTTATATGATGGGATTTGCTTGTTAGATTCCGTTGTGCGCTTAATCATTCTAAGCTTTATTGAAAGCTTTGAAGTTGCTTACGAGGATTGTCGATTTAGGGGGAAGCTATTTAAAAAGCTTCTACATCAAGTTTATGTGGCATGAATTAGGGGGAAGCTAATTCAGAAGCTTCTCCTTAACCAGAAGTGTATGGGTTACTTAGCTCGTGCCGTTACAGTATTTCTACTACAAGTTAAAGATGAGTCGTTTTGAAGTCAAAGGCCTCAGAAGACATCATCAGCATTGGACGCTTCATGAAAGCTCTTGTTCTTATCATTATGTACTTGTTAGGAAAAAAATATTGTAAGGAATTCTACACGTCGTCCCATGGGGGAAGATTGTTGGAAACTCACTTTATGTGACGACATTTAAGAATTCCCATTAGTTATCATAGTCACACACGTTTAGACTAGACTAGGTTCTTGTACTGTTAAGCGTATCGTGTGTGACTATATATACCCCTCCTTAGCTTCCAAGGAGGGGTGTTGGTTGTGTCACATTTCTAGTTTTATTCATTTTTACTTATTTTCACACACATTCAACCTCTCTCTCTCTCTCTAAGTCAACAATGGCTTCCACCACCATCTACCACCACATTAGACCACCAGATCCGAATTAGCATTTCTACAATAGCTGATGGTTCAGATACACAAGGTAAACCTGCAAGTCTATCAGCGTCTGATTTATTCATGTCAGCATTCAAATACTGAGTGTCAACGGCTGACTCTGTAACCTGCTTCATCATCTCTACAAATGACAATTGCTTAGGAGTAACCAAAGAAAGATCAAAACCTGGCTTCTCCTTCAAACCTGTTAGTACCTCACTACCTCCACATCTTTATTCCCATAAGGGACACCCACTTGTGAGCCCTTGTCACTCAAATTTACAGGCTCTATAGTAGCATCCTCTCCTTTATAAGAATACTCCCCTAAAGAAAGGACTCTAAACTGCCTTCTCCTAGTATGGGCAGACTCCAAAGTAACCAACCTATTGCTCAACGAAGTGAGTTCAAGGCCGTGAGTTGTGACAATCTGTACAAGATCTGCTTTTTGCTTTTGCAAGCGCATGCAGATCGTCGTCAATTCCAATGCTGATAAAGGTTCCATTCTGACCTCCTCTATCATGGGGATTTGACCCCCTAAGATAGATTCATTGGGCATGGATGTGGTCTTAATGATGTTGGGATTGTCTTGACCTGCTCCTAAGCTAGTGTTAATAGTCCCAGCCCCACCCATGTCACCAACCATACTTGTGGTAGTGGTTCCCTCTGTTACATGGCTAGGACAACTAGAGGAGAACACGCCAGTAGTCCTTTGTCTCTTTTCAAACCTATTGTCTGGTTGTTCAGATGAAGAAGTGGAATGTGGGTCATTTTGGTTGTGGGGGACAGTTGTGTCAGCGTCTATTTTGGCTGTATCAGCACCTACATTTTGAATGTCAGCGCCTAAGGGTTGAGGGTCAATGTTCATGTGTTGTGGTGATGGAGGTTGTTCTGGGGCAGGGTCTGGTTACGGTTCAGGGTGTGCAGCTGCCTGAAGGACAGCTAGCATGGCTGGGGTGAGTGGAAGGTGTAACACACCCAAATATTCATACTTTAGTTTAGCGGAAGAGTCGTTGGTGTTACGGAATAACACATTACTCAAATCATAGACAACACTTAAAATCGCGTCGTTTAATAATAAAGCATTTTCCATTCATGAATATCAAATATATATAGGTCCCAAGTCATAGTAATTCATACAATTTTACAAAATATTTGAATTGAAATTGTTATTTAAGTGCGGGCCATAGATTCTTGTCGTCTTCCCGAGAATTACCTTCAAGTACCTGAGATAAAACATGTTAAAAGAAAAGGTCAGCAAAAATGCCGAGTGAATTCATAGATTTTAATAAAAACCATTAATATATCATCGGTATATATTTATTACCGAAAATCATTTTGTACAAATCTTTGTAATAGGCCATAAAATAAGCTAAAGACATTTTATGCAACTCTTAGTCGTAAATCATAATATAGGCTTCCGCCTTTAAAACCATTATACGAACCACTGTCGTAAAAACATCATACTATACGTTTTATAACGTTGTATAAAGTTTAATAAAAACCGTTATATGATAATGGTTATGTAAAACCAAAACACGAACATAAATTCTTTCTCTTTTTTTGGCTCAGCAAAAACAATAAGAAGACCTGTTATTGCTAGTCAAGAAATATATTGTAATTCAATTCGTACATCAGTAGTTTCAATATTGGATTATTATAAGCCGCATGACATTGCTACCTTACTATAACAAACAACGGGCAGCTAACTCAAAATTCATTTTCCCATCTAAACAGTGTGTCGTCACAATAGTCACGCTTATATAAATCTTCTCATACATAAATTTGCTTACCAATCAATGTGGCACGACGGGGATCATCCGTCAAGGCGCGAAATGGGGTGATCTTCCCCAAATAGTACTATTATATGCATAAGCGTCTACCAAATCCCGGTAGTTCACAATTCATGCTAATGGGACTTTAGTGACATAACCTAACTATAATAATCCATTTCATTTCGTTCATCGGGTCATATAATCCTTCATCGGGTCATATAATCATTTGGGTCCATATCAATAAGCAAACAATTGGGACAACTGGTGTCCTATTTTATTAAAACTAACATGTTATCTCCCTCGAGGGTTTATAAAACATTTCATAAAACATTTAAAAGAGTGTGAGGCTATGAACTCACGTTGATTGGGAAAGGCATGTTATCGGCGATTTGGATGTACGGTACATGCTTCAATCACGGAAACCTAGACAAATAATACTCGTCTTAGACACTTGTCCAATGAATTTATAAAAACAATGGCTATGTATATATGAAGACATTATAAGTATGATGATTATCAAGTGGGATTTTATCTCTTCATACCTATTATAGTGTTATGTGTTAGTCAAATTTTTGACTAGTTACACTAGTTTCACTTATTTATATATTAAGGCCCAATAAGCCTATTAAAGTACAATACATTACATTAGCCCAATTACACTTTTAATATCAGGCCTATACTCATATGTTGGGCCCAAGTGGGTTAAGCCCAATGAGTAAGTCCATTAGTGGTTAACCAAGCTAGTTGGGTTAATAGTCCAATAAGGCTACTTTGGCCCGTTAATGTCCATAAATTATAAAGCTCAGGTTTTATCGGTTTTTAGTTGTCAAATGTACTTATACATCATTAGATAAGTTATAAAAAGTTTACATTAGACGGGTCCGACCGTCTAAGTTTTATTTGACGAAAACGTTAATCTTTCGGTTTTAGCCGAAATGACATAAAACTTATATGTATAGTTTTGTAACTTATAAAACATATCAATTTGTAATTTTATAAAATGTCCCATTTACTTATCAAAGTATATAACTTATTTATAAGTATTATATAAGTTAGTGGGTTTTAGGTATGTATTTTATAATAGTATTCCTTGAGTGCTTATTTTATAATATATACTTTTATTTTCCAAATCTGATTATGAAACTCACTTTCACCATTTTTACCATATCTTGAGTTCTACAAGGAGATAGAAGCTCAATTTTGGGCATCACAAACAAAATAATATGTGTTACTATTAACTCCAATTTAAGCTACTGCTCATTCATCTTCTAAGTGTCTCTAATAATTCGTCCAAACAGACTATACAAATTTGAACCTTAATAATGTTTTAATCATATCTTACTCATTTTATGGATTCCATTGAGTGGCCAACTCTCACATATGTAAAAGTCATATACCTTACTGTATATTAAATAATACAATTCATTTTAAAAAGTTATCATATGTTTCTTTACTGTTTTATACAGCCTACAAATTTTTGTTATGATTTCAACATCTTTACATGTAGTTTTTAATCTTTTTAACCAAATTTATCAACACAAGATCCCCACATAATACTTTGATCATCATATATCATCATATACATATACATTTAGAAGGAAAATACATAATTACATTTACAAAATAACAAGATTATAGGAAGAGATTGATCCCTATACCAAACAAGATGATGAAAAGATGAGATTTTGATGAACAAGGCTTGGTCCTTGTTACCAAATCTTCAACTTTAGCAAGACCATTCTTTGGAAATCTCCAAGCAACTAAAAGCCTTCAAAAATCAGCCCTTGATCTTCATGAAATCTCCTTTTTAGTTGTTAAGATCACCTCCAATCTTCATAACATCAAACGGCTTTCATCTTGTGCAAGTTTAACACAAGTTTCATGGTTGAGTTTTGATCAAGTGGTGGTGTTTATGGTGATGTTGGACGGCAACATAGAGAGAGAAAAGAGATAGTTGAGTTGTTTTGCATGTTGAACTATGAGAAAAATGGTTTATGTTGCTAGTTTTAAGTTGTTAGTGGTTTTGGTCAAAATGAGAGGACAAGTGTCCTACAAGCTTATGTTAGCTTGCCACCAAAGGGTGGTGTGGCTAGTTTGGCCGCCACTTGTTATGGGGGTGGGCAAGTGTAAACTTGTCTCATCCTCATTAATTAACGGGTACTACTCGATTCTAGTTTCCTCGATTTACGTGCCCTCGGGTTGATTTACGAAAAATATTTTTATAAATTATGAATCAACGACACAAAACAAATCCAATAAAATTTGTCTTAGAAAAACGGAGTTCAAAAACGTAAATACGTAAACCTAGGGTTTCCGGTTTAGTCGTAAAGGACGTTAAATTATGCACGTAAGTCCTAATTTCTTCTCGTAAATTTGTGAGTTTATGAACCAACACAAATTAATATTCCAAAATAATATTCAAGAATAAATTTATTCCCTGAAATGTTGGACTGTCACCAAAACGGTGTATGTAAATGATGAGACTGCTTTTATACATAGTCTCATCGTCCAAAAAGGGCCTTAAATGCATTAAATATCATGAAATTGGCCAAATATATGCTTGTGTTTGTTACTTGTGTATTTTAGGTACGGATATTGGGAACACGGGAAACGAAGCCGCACAATGAACCAAGCCCTAATGAAGAATTTTCCAAGACAAACCCTTGAAGATTTGAAGATTATGCAAGAAGGGTCCTCCAATATTGAAGAATTGACACTTTAAACCCTTGTATCTTCATAATTACAAGATCGGTCCCTAAAGTTTGTCAATATTTCAAAAAGGGCCCTCCACTTTAAAGAATTGGTAATTTTAGTCACTCAACAAAAATAAAATGTCAATATTAGTCCTCCTCAAAGTCAAAAATACAATGAAGGACTTCAAGTTACAAGAAATTACAAGTTTGGTCCTTTGAAAATGTCAAAATTACCAAAAGGACCCTTGACTTTGAAGAAATGGCAAAAATGGTCCCTCATTAATCATGACTTGGCAAATTTAGTCCACCAAGAAGTCAAACAAACAAGTCAAGACCATTATCTATGAAGAAAATGCCAAATCAGTAATGGCAAGAAATACCCCTGAAAATACTTTGGAAAAGTATTTGGGGCAAAAGTGTGAAAACCAAAACTTTAAATAAAAAGGGATTCGTCTTTTGGCTGATTAAATTGCAAATGAAAAGAGAATGAAAGTTAAGGGGTTAAATGTGGCAGACAAGGAAAGAAACATGGACCAACCATTCGCTTACACGTGTCCCACTCACCCATTACAACCAATCAGAACTCACCTTCCCTCCACCTCACCAATCCACTTAAACCCGGTTTATTATTTTTTAAACTTGGCGCCTTAACAACAATTTAAACCTTAATCACCCCTAAAACAGATTAAACACCATGTTCTTGGTGTTCTTAGCAAAATTGGGTTTTTCTTTAATCTTTGCAATTAGCACTTAATCACCTCTAGAATTACAATTAAGGTGACACTAAACACATCCCCACCCTTAAACCCTACTCCACATCACCACATGAGTCACATGATAAACCCTCTTCACACGGTTTTGGGGAAAAAGCCAAAAGATGCAAGGAAATCAACACATCATATTCCAACTTACTACTTAAGCTTATTTGGAGCCATTGGAAGCATTTTCACACATGCCACCTCCACAACCTTCCAAGAAGAAGTCACATGATTCTCCAAAGTTCAAACTTCACAAGGGCAAATTGGCGACTTCACAACTTTAGGGTTTACGTTTTTAGCTTCTTAGTATTAGTTTGTAGCCTATATAAAGGCCTTAGGGTTTCATTTTGAGCCATGCTCTTGAATTTTCCTTTGTTCAAAGTTCTATAAATCCATGTTCTAAGTAATGAAATGTGTTTGAATCTTTGAAGAAAACTCAAGTGCCATTGTTATTTCCTTCTTAATATTGTTTATTGTTTGCTAAAACCTGAATCTCAAAACGTTTTCACAAGGAGTGTGCAAAAGTTTGCACATTTTCCTATAGCTTGATATTTTGCTAAGTTTCTTGGTACACCTTGGAATTCTTGGGCTATAAAGCTGATCATAGCATCTTGATATTGCGATATCAAGGTGTTTTGAAGCTTATAACTTGGGGATAATCAAGTGTGGGGTACAAGAGTTGCATTAATCAAGGCTTGGTCACTTTTCTGATTTTTATAATTTGCTTCTAACTTTGTTGAATCTTAGCAGGCTTTATTGTGGAAGCTTGTGCTTGTTCTTGCTAGAACATAAGCTCAAAATTCGTAGGTGTGGATGTACATCCATGAGGTTTGCACCATTCTACCTCAAATCTGTTAAAAATTTGGATTTTTGGTGAATTTGTTTGTTGGTTGTGTTCTTGCTGATTTTGTGGTCTAATCTTGTTCAATACTGCATATTATACTTGTTAATGTGTTTGATTAGGCTTGGGTGGTCTTAAAATACATTTATACTTGTTTAAATTGGATTTGAAAAAGATAAGGGGTGTTTGGGATTATCTGTTTAAGATCATTAAGTGTTATTGTGCTGTTGAAAGTTATTGTTTATGCTTGTTATCTGTTATTGGCTTGGTTGAGTACTAGTTTCTACAAGTTATTGGTCTTAAACCTTTGAATCAAACATTGTGCTATATCTCATTGAATTTAACTGATTTTGACCTAAGATTTTGGAAATATCTAGAATATATGCATGCTTAGGGTTAAAAGTTGTTAAAGCATTGATAATACAACATATGTGATAGATCTGAGTGTTTGAATTTGGCTTGTTGGTCAAGTGCATCAGCAAAGTAAAAATCTGCTTGTGTTAGTGTTCATCAGTAACCTTATTGTTCTTGAATCTTGATTTAGACTTTGAACCATTGCATGAAACCTGTTTAAACTTATTCATTTAAGTTTATTATAGCTTGTGTATGCTTTTGGTGCAATTTGGTTGGCTGAAATTTGCTAAAACAACTTATAAGTGCTTAACTGCTTATTGGTTCATGTCTGGGCTAGATCTGGTGATGTTTTGATTTAACTGTACTAATTGGCTGATTGTGATTGTGTTTTTGTGATTGCTATTAACTCCTTATGATTAACTGATCATTTGGGTGCCTTTGTGAAACTTGAATCCACAAAAAAGTCACTAAAGACAAATAGTCAAACAAGTCAAGCAGAGGAAAAAGTTTCCACTGCTCAAACACCAAAACTAGCCCCTGCTAGTGTTAATTTTCAGTTAGCTTATTAATAAGCCATATTGGCTTATTTGGACCTGCAACAACTTACTTTTTTGTGATCAATCTTCATCATTTGACCCATTTGTTTGAACTGGATCTTATGAGACCTTGACTTTGACTTTTTGCTAGAAAACTCATAAAGTTGACTTTTAATTAAGTACTTATTTGCTTATTCCAGCTTATTGAGTGTGCTTATTTGAAAACTTTTTGTTGATTAAGCTTAGTTAAGTCATTTAAAAGCTTTTGAAACTTGAATCAGCTCTTGGGGTGGCCTAGAACTCGAAAACGACTATTTTGTCATTTTGTGAAGATAGCTTCTTGCTTTTTCAGGCTTATTCCTTGTGCTTATTTCAAATTTCTTTTTACAGAACTCTTAGGTAACTCAAAAGAAGCTTGTGTGTTTAATTTTAGCTAATGGGCCAAAAAGCCCATTAAGAATAAGCTGTGGTGAAATAAGCTAACTTAAGGGCATTTTTAGCTTTTGGGCCTTTTGAAAATTGTGTTCAGAATCAAATTTTAGGTCAGATAGGAGCTTTTGGGCCATTTTTATAAACATTTTTCTTATTAGGCTTCTTTTGGCCCAATAAAGGTCTGTTTTGGACTTTGGCCCATTTGAAGGCCCATTAGGGGTATTTTTGTAATTTCAACTTCATTTATGTGTTTATTAGGTTAAAATAAGCTAGTTTTCAACTTTTTAGAATTTTTTATAAATTTGGGATTTTTAATATTATTTTATTATTATTTTATTATTAAAAATTAATATTTAGACTTTTCAAGTTTTTATATTTTTCTTAGGTTAAATACATTTAGTTAGGAGTTTTGCAATTTTTAGAATATTTTTATTGTTGTTAGATTAATTTTTATAATTATTTTAAATTTAAATAGTTATTAATTGTTTTTAAATAGTTTTAATTAATTTTAAAATTTTCAAAATAGTTTTAAATTTAGTTAGGTCATTTTAGAGGTTTACAATTAAAAAATCTCATTTTGGGCTTTTCGTTAATTAAATTTATTTTTTGGGCTTTAATTAGCATTAAAAAATTATTATTTAATTAAATAAAAGGTTTGAGTGATTTTTGATTTTTTGTAAACTCTAATTACATTATTTAGGATTTATTGCAATTTTTTAGGAATTTTTAGAGTAAAATTTTAATTTTGTCACTTTTTACGGTTTTCCGTGTACGACCATATCGTCTTAGTTTAATTCGTCATCGTAACAGTCATTCTCTTCTTAACTCATTTCTATTTTCATTTCTCATAAATATAATCACAAAGTTAATCATCTCTTAACACACACACCAAGCCTCTTTGAGAACGATCCCCACTTTGGGTCATAAGTGCTTTCGTTTTCCTAAACGAACACTTAATACTTGCCACTTTTACTCTCTTTTCCTAAAGAGTAGTAAAACTATAACATCATTTTGGCGCCGCTGCCAGGGAGGCGTGTTGTGTTTTGATTTGGCAATTTTTGTTTTTATATATAGCCATAATATATATTGTATTAGTAGCACTCTACTAATACGTATTATCGGTTTTTCGTGTTTTTGTGAAAACTATTACTATATTGTATACGTAGAACAATAAATTCACATGTACTCCAAAAGTGCGAAAACACAACCTTTACTTGTGAGGTCATTATGTAACACCCCCAAACTTATACAATTCAATACAGCGGAAGACTCGTTGGTGTTACGGGATAGCACATTACTCACATCATAGACAACGCTTAAAAAATCGCGTCGTTTAATAATAAAGCATTTCCATTCATAAATATCAAAGTTACATAGGTCCCAAGTCATATTATTTCATACAAGTTTTACAAAGAATTTGAATGGAAATTATTGTTTAAGTGCGGGCCATGAATTCTTGTCGTCTCCCGAGAATTACCTTCAAGTACCTGAGATAAAACATGTTAAAAGAAAAGGTCAGCGATAACGCCGAGTGAATTCATAGAGTTTAATAAGATCCATCAATGTAACATCGGTATAAAGTTATTACCGAAAATCATTTTTGTACAAATTGTTGTAACAGGCCATAAAATAGCCAAAGTCATTTTATACAAATCCTTATCAAAATCATAATATAGGCTTTCACCTTCAAAACCATTGTACGAACCAATGTCGTAAAAATATCATACAATATGTTTTACAACGTCGTGTAGAGTTAAATAAAAATCGCTATATAAATATGGTTATGAAAACCAAAACACGAACATAATATCAATAGTAAGACCCCATATTGCTAGTTAGGCAATATATCGTAATTCGGTGCGTATAGCAGTATTTCGTTACTTAGATTATTATAAGCCGCATGACCTTGTTACCTTACTACAACAAACAACGGGCAGCTAACCCGACAATCATTTTCCCATCTAAAGTAGCGTGTCGTCACAATAATCACGCTTATAGAAATCTTCTCATACATAAATTCGCTTACCAATCAATGTGGCACGACGGGGATCAACCGTCAAGGCGCAAATTAGGGTGATCGTCCCCAAATAGTATTATTATATGCATAAGCGTCTACCAAATCCCGGTAGTTCACAATTCATGCTAATGGGACTTTTAGTGACATAACCTAACTTTAATAATCCATTTCATTTCATCTATCGGGTCATTTAATCATTCATCGGGTCATACAATCATTCGGGTCCAAATCAATAAACAGACAATCGGGACAAATGGTGTCCTATTTCATAAAAACTAACATGTTATCTCCCTCGCGGGTTTATAAAACATTTCATAAAAACATTGAAAAGAGTGCGAGGCTATGAACTCACGTTGATGTGGGAAGGCGATTATCGGCGATTTGGATGTACGGTACGTGCTTCAATCACGGGAAACCCAGACAAATAATACTCGTCTTAGACTCTTGTCCAATGACTTTATAAAAATAACAATTATGTATACATATGATGATTTTATATATATGATGATCAAGTGGGTTTACATATTTTCTTTTACTCATTTTAGTGTTTATGTATTGGTAACTTCTTACTAGTTTACTAGTTTTACCTATTTACGTGTTTTAGGTCCAATAAGCTTATTATAAGTTCATTAACTTGTATTAATCTATTTCATACTTGTATTATCAGTATTTATACTTTACATGTTGGGCCCAAATGTGTTAAGCCCAATAAATAAGTTTATAAGTGTTTTAGCCCATTTTGTTGTATTATTAGTCCAATAACGTTAACTTAGCCCGTTAATGTCCGTATGTTATATAGTTCAGATTTTATCGGTTTTTACTTGTATTAGATACTTATATATCAATATATGACTTTAAAAAACTTTACATTAGACGGGTTTGATCGTCTAAGTTTTAATTGGCGAAAAACGTTAATTTTACGGTAATAGCCGAAAAAGTCGTAAAAATCATGTTTATAGTTTTATAACTTATAAAACTTATCAAACTACCATTTTTATAAAATGTCCATTTATTTATCCTTGTACATATTTATATAAATGTATTATATAAGTTAGTGGGTTTTAATTTACATTTTATACTATTTTTATTTGAGTGCTTATATAATACTATTATACTTTAATTTCCCAAAATCTGATTTTTACTTTCATGTTCACCAAAACAGCCATATCTAGAGTTCTATATGGAGATAGAAGCCCAAATTTTTATGGCATAAACTAAATGATATGTGCTCCATTTAACTCTACTATGGCTACTGTTGAATTAATAACTGACTTTTGGTTGGTTAATAAAAAGGTTTGCTTTTGCAAGATCTTTCTTTGCATTGCTCGTACCCAATTGATATATGTCGTTGTTTCGTTCTCGGTATCTTCTCGAATCGATCACGGTCAAAAGTGGAATCGTTGTAATTGGTGACTAAAAAAGGGGGAGCTTGGGTCTAAATCTACTAAAATGATAAGTGCTGGAAATAATAAAATTAAACTAAAGACAATTACTGAGAATAAAGCTAGAATTTAAACGAAACAGTAAGTACCTCAACGTGGAGAAAACAACTTATTCGGAATATTTCTTCTCATTCGGAATAAAGCTGGAAAACTCTATTCGGAATAAACGCTTATCCGGAATGTCTGCTCTACTCGGAATGTTTTAGTCTATCCGGAACATTTGTGCTATTCGGAATAATCATGGCCATGCGGAATATTATGCTATGCGGAATAATTGCCATATGAGGAATAATAACCCTATGCGGAATATTTGATGCTATTCGGAATAACAGTCTACTCGGAATAAATACTCTACTCGGAAAAACTGCCCACTCGGAATAAATGCTCTTATGCGGAATACTCTGGCTATGCGGAATAAAGTAAGCTACTCGAAATGTTTGTGCTATGCGGAATAATAATGCCCTATGCAGAATAATGGCTCCTACTCGGAATATTTGGAAAGAAACTCTATTCGGAATAACATGGATCCTATACGGAATATGAGCACTACTCGGAATATTTTGAATATTCCGAATAAACAACAAAATCACACCTTGATCCGGAATAATTGGATATTCCAAACCAACAATGCAACCACAGAACCTCTATACGGAATCTGGGCAAACTCAGTAAAGGAAAGCGAAGAACAGGGGATTCTAAAACACTAATTTTAAACCAAAAATCAAACAAATTTTTAACCCAAACTTAAACCAATTTATCCACTAATCATTTACTCATGAAAAGCATCAATCCAAAACAACAAAAACACAAAACCCACTTACTTTTTATGATCAAACTAATAAAATAAAACTTAAGAACTTTGAATCACCAAGAGATGAAGAACAAGATGATGGAAAGATTAAAAGTAAACTTGTATTAATGATTTAAGATTCAACAAACAAAATGAAAAGATTAAACTTACAAGATTCAAGAAGAAATCAAAGAAAAATGAAAACCACTCCTTAAGGGAGATGGTTCTTCCTACGAAATAGGAAAAGTGTAACAGAAAGAAAGACTAGTGGAAATTTCTGAATGGAAGGAGTATTTATAGGCTTCTCCCTTGGTTGGTGAGTGGGCTTTCTCCCTTTCTTTTTGTCTTCTCGTCTTTTCAGAGAAGTTGATGTTTTCGATTTCGATTCGGGATTTGTCGACGAATAAATTCAACTCGCCTTTTAATTTCTTCATTTAATAGACTTGAGTTTCTTCGACATGTGTAAATCTTCCATCTTTGGTCCTTTTCTTCGATAAATCTTCAAATAGGCCCATTGACTTCAAATCTTTTGTATCTCTTGGACTATAGACTTCGTCTTTTCGTCTTTTTCCTCGATAAAACCCGTGCAATCCCATGTTTTCTCCAATATTTATCCGGTTGGCTCTAAAAACACAACAAACACACAAACCACGCATAATTCCAAACAAATGACATTAAATACGCGTTTTGGTATTGTTTTAGCAAGAAATAAGTGGTAAAAGGATGGGTGTTTTCACACCTATCAAATCCCCTACACTTAACCATTGCCATGCCCTCATGCAATGCTTAGTGATAAAGCAATTATACACTTTTCACATAATCAATCAACCTTGGCCTTATTAAAATATTACTAAACAAAAATTAAAGTACTAAGAGAAATTAAAACTTTAAAGTAAAAGTAAACAAAAGGATAAAAAACCATTTTCGCTTGAAAATAGCTACATGGAAATAACTTGCAAAGAGATCAAGGACTTACATTAGGGCTTTGGTGCCGCGAAGATTTATCACCCTCAAGTTTCACGTTCCCCAAACTAAGCTTAAAAACGAGATCATTGTTATTATAAGTTAGCAAACTAACACGAACTCATGTGGGCCAATTATTCACTTAGACTCCCCTTATTCCTAGGGGTATCTCTTATATTTTATTTTTGTCTTGAATGATCACGAGGATGCATTGTTTGACTTATTTCGATAGTTTATTAGGCCGAAAATAAAGTGAACGATTTAATCAATAGTTAGCTAAAGGACAAAATCTTTTAAAACTGCTTCTCGGGACCTCATGAAGTTCATATCTTGGCATAACTCGCTTCGCGATTTGAGACATTTCTCGGACCGATATTTGGCAGCGACTTCATACTTCAAACCTTGAGAGACGTTCATGAAATTATGGTCTTTTCTTCATATAGGAATTTCTTCACTTGAAGTTTTGAGAGATTCATACTTGGACCATGACTTCTTCATTTTTCTCCAATCTTTATTTTGGACTTTGATATACAACGATCCGCCTCCTTTTTGGACTTGGCTTTATTTATCCTCATACCTTGCTAGGGTCTTTTCGGATAGACTTCTCCATGACTTTCGGGGAGTTTTTGCTTTTCGTTGTGTGTCTCGATCCTTCATATTGATTTTCGATAAATGATTCTTCACATCACTTTTGGATCTTTAGCAACAAAATGTAGCCCTCATGTCTTGTTAGGACCTTTTTGGACTCGCCAATCTTCGCATCACGCTTCAATAAGTTATGCCTTGGCTATGAACTCAAATCCATACCGAGCAACTTTTAAACGATCTTGGGCTAGAAGCTATGTAACTTTTCAAATCGTACAACCTTATTTATTGCAGATAAATTTATTAACAAGCGATGGGAGAATAGGCTTATAATTAACTCACATAAATTCACGAAAGAATACCAAACTTATAATTGGCTCTATCATATCTCGTTCTCCACAGTTTAAAATATCAAGGAATGAAACTCGTGGATGCTTAGCCTATTAAATCAAAGTTTTGGGTTTTCGAGTCGCCTATAGGATATTGCAAACTCTTAGACTTTTTCAAGTTTAGAAATCGCGTTTTAAAGTTCCCTTGATAAACGACTCTCTAGGATCAATTATAGGAACTTGCGAAAAGTTCTTGTTCTTAACCCGTGAGAGTTAAGACTTTCGCGTTTTATAGCTCCCTATATAAAAGCCTAGCAAAACTTGACTTAAACACGTTAAGGATACTAGCTAGAGTAAACTAAGATAAGTAAACTCGGGTTGAGTCAAAAGATTCACAACGTTTGAAAATTAAAATCACTTTACTCAAAATTTATTCTAATAAGGAAAGAAAATAACTATACAAAGGTAAAAACAACTATACAACTAGGCCAAAATAGATTAAAAATTTTGAAAAATGTCGAAAAATCAAATTTTCTGGATAAAATGAGGACAAATACAAGGAAAAGGCCACTTAACTTCGATAGAAGTCCCCCTACACTTAATATGAACATTGTCCTCAATGTTTAAGCATGTGGGAGTAAACTCCCCTACACTTAGGACATTGTGCACTTTGTTTAAACCTCGCTAAGGAAAAGACAACTAAAGAGATTCCTATTTTAGGATTGGAAAATATAAAATAGTGAATCGAAAAGAGTTTAGGATAGAACCGGGAAGAAGGGAACACGGAATCACAGTCCGTCAAAAGTTATCAAGAGTGTGTCTTTGAAGCGCTAATCCCTGCACATGATAAGAAAGAAAACAAGAAACACCAACGGGGCTCCCCCTACACTTATGGTAAAGATAAATAGATAATTGGGTTGCCTCCCAAAAAGCGCTTGTTTTTGTTAACCGAGTCACGAGCTTGACTCGTCCCCGAATTAAATGGTCCATGGGGAAGCCTCGAATGCGATACCGGGATCAAAGACCTTGTCCTCGTTCCCGGAGGACATCAACAAAGGAGAGGCGGGGGGATAAGTCTTGAATGGGAGAAAAACCCTTTCAACATACGAAAAGTATGTGAAATCAAGATCCACGGGAGGTGGGGTGGGTAAAGTAAGCACATTGTCATCCCCCAAAGACAATGGAGGCTAAGCATTCGGCAAAGCCGTGATGTTAATAATGATAGCATAATCAATGTCACCTCCCGGGTCAAAGCGCTCATCCTCCGTGATGGTCTCTAACGGAGTGGAGGAAAGGTGCTCGGGAGGGGGACTCAGGACAATACCCTCCTGCAGCAAATTATCAAAAATAATGTCCCCCTCCGTGTCATAGTCATCAATACCTGGAGGGATGGAGTGGATATCGATTTCTTCCAGCAATGGGTCATTATCTTCAACGGGATGAATAGATGGAGGCAAAGACTCGGAGAGAGAAGGAGAAGTCAACTCTTTGATTTGAGAAATAAGAAGGTGCACTTTCCATAGTCTATCGCGAAGAAGCACGTCTTCCACCTCATCCACAAGATCAAGTTCATCGGTGAACTTCTTGTAAGCCGAAGAGAATAAATCGTCATCACCCGCATCTCCCGGTGGAGATTGAGAAATTTCAAAAGTGAAATTCTCATAGCAGAGAGAAGAATCGTCATCACTGGGATCGATCTCTTTCGTAAGAGCAACGTCGTCCTCAGGCTCCATAGCAGGTAAGTCACAAACCTCATCATCCAATAATTTGTCTAGACCAACATCACTAAGCTCATTCAACGAATCTAGATCCTTAGATGAAATAGGAACATCGAGAGTAGGAGCAGCAACTTCAGAAGATTGGTTGAAAGTGTAGACATCATCGTCGTCGTCATCATCATAATAGATGGGACGAGTCCAGTTAGGAGTGACGTAGTCGGCTAACTCTTCCTTGATAACCTCCACATCTTTAAGAAGCTCATGCAGCAACTTTTGTTGTTCATCTCCCCGAGTATGTTCAATTTCACCAATTCTATCCCACGCTGTAATTAAACATTTTGGTGTAGAAAATACGGGAAAACAACTAAATTGGCTCAAAAAGGTGTCGGTGGTTTTCAAGGTTTCGTCCACATCAAGCAAAGGTTGTTGTTCCGGATGCAAGTCAGCTCGAAGTTGATCTATACTTTCTAGAATGCCATTCAAAGTAGTGAGTTGTCGATCAAGACTAATTTGCTGAGAGGATTGATGATTGAGGGTGTGATGTGGGGGCTCAAAGTTATAGACACTAGGATGATAGCACGGTACTTTCTTAAAGACTTGCGACGGATCACAAAAAGAAGCATCGTGAGGGCCCCTACAAATATAGGACCATGGGTATGAAGAGAAACTGGGTGCCTCTTGTGCATAACTATTATCATTGTCATAATTGTACCCCGGTTCTTGCTCGTGACCATACGGGTATCGAACCGGGCACGAAACATGCCAATGAGAATCGCTTCCACAATAGATGCACGGGGGAAC
The DNA here is from genome assembly GCA_025667525.1 of Glebionis coronaria. Lineage (NCBI taxonomy): Eukaryota > Viridiplantae > Streptophyta > Magnoliopsida > Asterales > Asteraceae > Glebionis > Glebionis coronaria. The sequence goes on from CM046877.1 coordinate 304,263,115, forward strand.
AGGAAGAGGTGGGTTCAAAAAGGACGAATTAGTCGAGTTGCACAAAGGACAAAATCCGAATTGGAATTGTGTATTGTCGATATCGTTTCCGCACCGCTCACATGTACACCATTGACAAGAGTCGTTCCCGTACAATCGTCTCCCACACCCGACGCAATGGACATAAAAATCCATAAAGAAAAATAGACAAGCAAGAAGAATATTTTTGGTGCAAAACTTTTGAAAAAGAAATGCTTTTTATGATTTTTCAAATGTTTTTGGATTTTTGAAAATTTTTGGACACGAAGAATAACGTTCACAAGTGAACATATCCCAAAAGCCAACGCGTCTCTCACAAAAAACCTTTAATCCTCACGAAAAGAGCTGGCAGCGGCGCCATTTTAATAACTGACTTTTGGTTGGTTAATAAAAAGGTTTGCTTTTGCAGGATCTTTCTTTGCATTGCTCGTACCCAATTGATATATGTCGTTGTTTCGTTTTCGGTATCTTCTCGAATCGATCACGGTCAAAAGTGGAATCGTTGTAATTAGTGACTAAAAAAGGGGGAGCTTGGGTCTAAATCTACTAAAATGATAAGTGCTGGAAATAATAAAATTAAACTAAAGACAATTACTGAGAATAAAGCTAGAATTTAAACGAAACAGTAAGTACCTCAACGTGGAGAAAACAAATTATTCGAAATATTTCTTCTCATGCGGAATAAAGCTGGAAAACTCTATTCGGAATAAACGCTTATCCGGAATGTCTGCTCTACTCGGAATGTTTTAGTCTATCCGGAACATTTGTGCTATTCGGAATAATCATGGCCATGCGGAATATTATGCTATGCGGAATAATTGCCCTATGAGGAATAATAACCCTATGCGGAATATTTGATACTATTCGGAATAACAGTCTACTCGGAATAAATACTCTACTCGGAAAAACTGCCTACTCGGAATAAATGCTCTTATGCGGAATACTCTGGCTATGCGGAATAAAGTAAGCTACTCGAAATGTTTGTGCTATGCGGAATAATAATGCCCTATGCGGAATAATGGCTCCTACTCAGAATATTTGGAAAGAAACTCTATTCGGAATAACATGGATCCTATACGGAATATGAGCACTACTCGGAATATTTTGAATATTCCGAATAAACAACAAAATCACACCTTGATCCGGAATAATTGGATATTCCGAACCAACAGTGCAACCACAGAACCTCTATACGGAATCTGGGCAAACTAAGTAAAGGAAAGCAAAGAACAGGGGATTCTAAAACACTAATTTTAAACCAAAAATCAAAAAAAAATTTAACCCAAACTTAAACCAATTTATCCACTAATCATTTACTCATGAAAAGCATCAATCCAAAACAACAAAAACGTAAAACCCACTTACTTTTTATGATCAAACTAATAAAAAAAAACTTAAGAACTTTGAATCACCAAGAGATGAAGAACAAGATGATGGAAAGATTAAAAGTAAACTTGTATTAATTATTTAAGATTCAACAAACAAAATGAAAAGATTAAACTTACAAGATTCAAGAAGAAATCAAAGAAAAATGAAAACCACTCCTTAAGGGAGATGGTTCTTCCTACGAAATAGGAAAAGTGTAACAGAAAGAAAGACTAGTGGAAATTTTTGAATGGAAGGAGTATTTATCGGCTTCTCCCTTGGTTGGTGAGTGGGCTTTCTCCCTTTCTTTTTGTCTTCTCGTCTTTTCAGAAAAGTTGACGTTTTCGATTTTGGTTCGAGATTTGTCGATGAATAAATTCAACTCGTCTTTTAATTTCTTCATTTCATAGACTTGAGTTTCTTCGACATGTGTAAATCTTCCATCTTTGGTCCTTTTCTTCGATAAATCTTCAAATAGGCCCATTGACTTCAAATCTTTTGCATCTCTTGGACTATAGACTTCGTCTTTTCGTCTTTTTCCTCGATAAAACCCGTGCAATCCCATGTTTTCTCCAATATTTATCCGGTTGGCTCTGAAAACACAACAAACACACAAACCACGCAAAATTCCAAACAAATGACATTAAATACGCGTTTTGGTCTTGTTTTAGCAAGAAATAAGTGGTAAAAGGATGGGTGTTTTCACACCTATCATGAATCAGCCTCTAAGTATTTTATAAAATTCGTCCAAAACAGTGTACACAGATTTGCACTCTAAACTTGTTTTGATCATATCTCACTCATCCTAATGATTCCATTGCATGGCCAACTCTCACATATGTACAAGGCATATTACTTACTGTATATCCATTAATATATGCCATTTTATCAGTTCATGACATGGTTATTTACTGTTTTTATACAGCCTACGAAATTAAGCAAGATTAACCAATTTTACATATAGTTTTTCATCTTTTTACCCATGATTATCAACACCAAATCCCCACATAATATTTTTATCATCATATATCATCATACATATATACATTTAAGAAGAAAATACATTATTACATAATCAAAATTAACAAAAGGATGGGGAGGACAATCTTTATACCACCATGATGATGTAGGTTATGATCAAGACATAGATTTTGATGGAGAAACTTGTGATAAACCAAGACCATCTTCAAGACCACCATTATTCAAGAAATCCTTGTGGAAAATCAGCCCCAAGACTCCATAGAAACTCCTCCTTGGATGTTATAATCACCACCAATCCATAGAGCTTCAAAAGGTCTTCAACTTATGTATGAATAACATGAGATTTTGTGGTTAAATTTGATCAAATAGGTGTTTTGAGGGTGAGATGGGACGGCATTATAGGGAGAGGGAGGAGAGGATTTTGGTTGTTTTGCACGTGTGAAATGGTGTAAATGAGAAAGCTAATTGTTTTTGTTAGCTTAGTGGGAAAGGTAGCTTCAAAATGAAGCTTAAGTTTACAAGTGTAAACTTAATAAGTGTAAGGGTGCCACATCTTTGATGTGGTGTCCCTAGTCTTGGCCGTCCCTTTATTAGTGGGGTGGGATAAATTATTTTGTCCCATCCCGCTAATTTACGGGTATTCCTCGATTCTAGTTTCCTCGATTTGCGTGCCCTCGGGTCGTTTTACGAAAAACGTTTTTATAAATTATGAATCAACGGCACAAAACGAATCTAATAAAAATTTTCTCATCAAAAACGGAGTTCGAAAACGTAAATACGTAATCCTAAGGTTTCCGGCTTAGTCGTAAAGGACATTAAAATAAAATCGTAAGTCCTAATCTCTTTTCGTAAATTTGCGAGTTTATGAACCAACACAAATTTAAAATCTCAAAATAATATTCACGGACAAATTTATTTTCTGAAATGTCGGACTGTCACCAAAACGGTGTATGTAAACGTAAGCACGTAACGTAGAATCCTCCGGTTTAGACGTAGTCGATGCTACTTCAAGATGTAAATCCAAATTTCTTCCCAAAAATACGTGAGTTCATAATATAACATTAAAATAATGTTTTTAAATAATATCTGAGAATAAAATATCAACCATAAAATGACGGATTGTCACAGCATTTACCCCTAAATAGGATCTTTGTCCTCAAAGATCATCTTACCTTACTACTCGCTTCTTATAGAGTTAAAGCCATGTGGGTATTTCCTCCACATTCGGTCTTTTCTCACAAGTGCAATTCATTACAATACGCGAGTTTCATCAAACATAACTATGGGAATAAGATCAGGCTTAATGTTGACTTACTTTCTCTATCCATGATGTTCACGGGTTTTTGATGAATGCAACTTTTCACCGATCTAAACTTTATCAAGAAGTGATCAAATTCTCACTTGATAGACATTTTATCAAGTTTGATATATGAAACATAATTCACGCAGCTCTTGAAGTCCTAGGGTATATCCAGCTTATATGCCTTTCAAACCAATGTTTTACATCATTTCAATGGTCCCATACAACGGGGACTTATATCCCATGATCTTTCAGATCATCAATTCATTTTTCCATGGTTAAAATTTTATTTTGGCATATCTTCGCTACCCATCTGGCACTTCAAGATCTACATTTCGTATTCACATAACCTCCTGCCCACTACCGGCAGTCAATAATCAGATCCTTATTTCAACAATCATTTCAGGTCTCGCGGGTTGGGTATTTTGCAAGGATAGGTTCGCCATCATAGGAAACCTTAAACCTAAAAGACATGTCCAACTCACAATGGGTGTATGTCGGGTGTCTTCATCCCAACTCCTGCTTACAGATGCTCTAATATATAAATCCTTACAAGATTCGATCTCGATCCTAACACGATAATTATCAATGATAATCTCTCCAAAGGAAAACGATTTTACAATTCATTACCAAAGGTCAATCATTCAAGCATAAAACAACACTTTTAGTGTTTTGTATCATTACTTTACCTCGTCCCTTCGATTTGGGGTGGTAAATAGTAATTTCATCAAGGTTTGTTCCCAATGACTTTTGAGCAAATCTCTAGAAATTCGATGTGAAGCAATGATCTTGATAGAGATGATCGATACAGGCACACAATGTTTAGTCAACTCCTTTAAATACAAAAGAGTCAATTTCTTCATCAAGAATCTATCATTAATAGGAATGATATTAGTAGATTTGGTCAGTCTGTCGACGATGACCCAAATCAAATCAAATTCAGATGATGACCTTTGCAATAGCTAGACGTTTACTAATGTATGAGGCGATGCCTGCCTTCATAATTTGCCATTAGTACAACTTCTTCAAACAAAGATACTTTTAGTCAGAAATGACAAGAATAGAATACTTATACTTACAAGATTCCAACATAACTACATCTCACAATCTCCATATCTAGGCAACCACAAGTGGCCTTTAAAACATTTAACGCTATCGGCTTCTCTATTCTAATGGTTCATATTAGCCGCGAACCCCTTTTTTTATCTATATTATCCTTCTTACAAGCATCGGCTATTTTTAAATTGCTCGGTAATTTAATTTGCACAATCATTACTAAGGAACACATCCTAATTGATTCTTTATTCTCTCTACATAATGCGTCAGTAATTATTTTCACCTTCCCTAATGAAATAAATATCATAACCGTATTTATTCAAAATTCTTTCTTCATATCTTCTATGTTTTAGTTCTACCTCAACTATTGTTTTTATCTGTTTTACTCAATCTGACGTCTAAATCGTCGATAATTATTACACGTAAATTAAAAATAAATATTAAGTTTTTATGAAACGTAAACGTTAAAAGTTTAAATTTCTTAGTTCGACTAATTATAATAAAATGTTCAAAACAAATTTGAATTTAATTAACACGATTTTTGCTGATTTATCGAAAATAATTAATAAGATTCTTAAATGTTTAAAAAATCTTTGGATATACTTTGGTCAAAATTTTCTTAGTTAAAAAGCAAAAAGTGTCGTTTCAAATTTCAAGTCATGGTTTAAATGGTTTCCTCAATCCCTCTTAGGTTGTCTTGAGGTATACACGAACATTTACCCCTAAACAGGAGTTTAGTTAAGTGTTCTGGGTATAAGGGAATAATCCCTTAAAAATCCTCTGATAAATTATTTGTCAAAACACATTTGCACTTTCTTTTTGGTAAAACCCAAAGTCTTAAAAGGGCTCTTAATTTTTGAAGAGTCAATATAGATTCCATTATTTATTAATCACACGGTCAAATAATGTAAAGGATTTAGTCTGTAATCACATGTTAATTATTCAAGGTACAGGTTTTTATTGTTCGGCCAATTCAGGGCAATCTATAAATAATTATTAACTCCTTCTTATTCTTATAAACAAAAAAATGGTCCTTAATGATCACAAGCATGACTTTATCAAATTACAGCCTACACACGTGATTCACCAAATTTATGAATGGTACATGTGCATTGGTCAATCCAAACGACATTATGTGAAACTCATAATGTTCATTACAAGTTCTGGATGTAGTGATTGGAATATATAATCTATTTCACGGACGCGAAGTTGATGATAGCCATACCGTGGATCAAATCTTGAATATACGCTAGAACCTTGTAAATGATCGAACAAATCTATCATCTTGGGTAGTGGATATAGATTTTTAATCGTCAATTTACCTAGTTCACGGTAATCAATAAATATAAGGAATAATAACACCATAGCTCTTCATAATGACGAGCTTGGTAGAATAAAAGCTTTCTCCGACAACTCTTTCAGTTGTACGGTAATTCTTTTGAATTAGATGGCGCTGACGTACAGTGCACATGCCACAAGTGCAGCACCGGGAATATAATCAATACCAATTTCAACTTGCGTTAATAGCGAAAGTCTAGGTAATTCACCAACAAATACCTCCTAAAGTTTCAGACAACAGAAACATCTTTTAATACACTCATATTAGGTTCTTTCTAGATTATAGTATCTATGACTAATTCACAACCATTCACGGTATAATTTCAAGTCTAAATGCAGGATATGGTCATCCATCAAGAATTATTTAGATCACTTTTTATAATCAACATCTTATCATTTAGAGGATTTCTACTCGAGTTCCCATCAATTAAGACAATGTCGTTATTTCGTAATCAATCAATCCATTCTATTGGCACTATCAACTTTTCAGTTTTATTGCCGTCGATAAGATGAGAACTTCTCAAAAGACTAATAATAACTCATGATTCTTCACAAATTCAAGGATATCTGGAGACATAACTAACCTTAAAAGAGTAAGGTCAACGCATAATCTACGCGATAGAACTTCAAATCAGATACAGACGAAAACATATAACAAATATGAATATATCCCATGTTTTCATAATTTGAGTACGCATTCGAAAGCTCCTCGGATCGTTACCCAGGTCATTCAAATGAAATCAAATCATAAGAAATGATAAGAACGTCAATACATCTAGTCGGGTATCAACACTCGGTAATCATTTACTTTTCCTAAGAATCTCACTACGAGACAATTGGACAAGAAAGAATTATCAAATGTCAAATAAGACAATTTCCACAGATGAGTAAACTCGACTAAGAAGAATAGATGCTATAGGCACATATGTAGGTGTCCCTAACACTATGTCCTTATTTTTCACTTCTTGCAGATCTCATAAATTTTAATCTTCCATAATCTTCAAAGAAAATTTAGTGTTTATTCATTAGTTTTATGGTGACTACTAATCAGCCTTGCATGGTCCATTCCAAATTGTATGTAGGCGCGCAACTATATACAATTTCAAGATTAACGATGCAATACTCAGTTCGTCAAAATTTTATCATCATGTATATAATAAAAATAATTTCATGCTTAATTCCTAAATAAGAATCAAAAATAAATTTACAAAGATTTTCTTTTTTATGAAAACAATTAAGTTTTCTAAGGTATTTCATAATCAACTTTATTTCAATAATGATTATTTATAAGTCTCACTTTAAATAATCCATATAGTGATGAAAATTCAATTTTATCAAAGGATATTGTTTTATCTTATAAAAACAATGAGTGATCTGCAAAAGAGTGATGAAGAGTTGTTTACCAAGAACAAACCACAATATAATAGGAAATGAGCTTAGCCAAATAATCACGAGGTTCATGACCTCAATGGCACTCAAAAAGAATAATCCACAACGTAAATCAATTCAAGATGAATACTTGTTCAATGGTTGCATCACTAATGCGAACATTAGGAACAAGCAAGAAAAGATAGATAACATAGATACATGTAGAATTTAGCAATCAAAGGTAGTCTTTTCACTAATCACAAACAAGTCAGAATTGTACCGTAACACATTACGTGTCACTATGTCATACAATTCCAAGAACTCATCCTACCAACTGATGTCTCAGTTAAGTTAGGGATTATTTTTAAAAGATACCACAATGAATACTAATCTACAAGAGTCATTAGGTGTTCCACATGTCCTGGAAGATCCATCGGTCCCAATTCAGAAGAAGATTACTTCAATTTATTTCTTGGACACTGGGCATCCTCGTAAGTGGACAATGGCCTAGGAACAACCCTTTAACACGAATCAACAATCAATTAAAACCTTATAATTCAATCAAAGAACTTAACGACTTCCTCTTAACAATCTCATATTCCATACGGGTTAAATTTTACTTTATTCAAGTTTTAACCAACTTATACTCAATGTGATATCCTACTTCATTCTCCAATACTTTCAATCTTATTCTTAGACCTTAATAGAGCAATAAAAGCTCGATATGAACAACACATAATTTCCAATCCTATAGCTCCTTCATCAATAGTTATCAAATGAGTCACTAGTATGAAATGACTCACACATTCAATTAGATTTCTCGGAAGGTATTAGTGGCATGAGGCTTTTGGGTAATGGTTCTAATGATAGCCTCAAGTGCAACATTCACCTTTTCGATTTCAAATTTAAGAATTGGGTGACACTGAATCAGATGAAACCTTTCCAGGTGGTAAGGTTTTGTCAAACTACACTCTATATGGAAAGATCGTCATGACATCGATATCAGATTTAATCTCGCCAATTCTTCGTCAATATCACAATCAACTAATATCTACATTTCTACGAATATCAACTATTTGTTGGGATCATAAATATCCACAACTTGGTTTAGATCTAGGATAACTAGAATTCCTACGACAATAGCTTCGATTAATTTACTAGGGGATTTAAGGTTCCTTGTGACAATCTACGTCGTATAAATACCTCGTATAAATATCAAAATAATCATCAAACAATCATGTAATAAAATTACATCATATATATATATATATATATATATATATATATATATATATATATATATATATATATATAATCCAAGTTATATATATATATATATATATATATATATATATATATATATATATATATATATATATATATATATATATATATATTAAAATAACACTCCTCAGTCTGGCCTTGTCGGTAACTCAGGAATTCTTCGGCACCGTTATAGTCAAAAGATTTTTAAGCATTTTTAGAAAAATGTTTATAGTTAAAAGATTTTGAAATGTTTTATTCAAAACCTTGGTTTTAAAAACCTTTCGTTCTCTAGAGCTCTGGTACCAAACTGTAACACCCCCAAATTTATACAATTCAATACAGCGGAAGACTCGTTGGTGTTACGGGATAGCACATTACTCACATCATAGACAACGCTTAAAAAATTGCGTCGTTTAATAATAAAGCATTTCCATTCATAAATATCAAAATTACATAGGTCCCAAGTCATATTATTTCATACAAGTTTTAAAAAGAATTTGAATGGAAATTATTGTTTAAGTGCGGGCCATGAATTCTTGTCGTCTTCCCGAGAATTACCTTCAAGTACCTGAGATAAAACATGTTAAAAGAAAAGGTCAGCGATAATGCCAAGTGAATTCATAGAGTTTAATAAAATCCATCAATATAACATCGGTATAAAGTTATTACCGAAAATCATTTTTGTACAAATCTTTGTAATAGGCCATAAAATAGACAAAGTCATTTTACACAAATCCTTATCAAAATCATAATATAGGCTTTCCCCTTCAAAACCATTGTACGAACCAATGTCGTAAAAATATCATACAATACGTTTTACAACGTCGTGTAGAGTTAAATAAAAATCGTTATATGAATATGGTTATGAAAACCAAAACACGAACATAATATTAATAGTAAGACCCCATATTGCTAGTCAGGCAATATATCATAATTCGGTGCGTATATCAGTATTTCGTTACTTGGATTATTATAAGCCGCATGACATTGTTACCTTACTACAACAAACAACGGGTAGCTAACCCGACAATCATTTTCCCATCTAAAACAGCGTGTCGTCACAATAATCACGCTTATAGAAATCTTCTCATACATAAATTCGCTTACCAATCAATGTGGCACGACGGGGATCAACCGTCAAGGGGCGAACTGGGGTGATCGTCCCCAAATAGTACTATTATATGCATAAGCGTCTACCAAATCCCGGTAGTTCACAATTTATGCTAATGGGACTTTTAGTGACATAACCTAACTTTAATAATCCATTTCATTTCATCAATAGGGTCATTTAATCATTCATCAGGTCATACAATCATTCGGGTCCAAATCAATAAACAGACAATCGGGACAAATGGTGTCCTATTTCATAAAAACTAACATGTTATCTCCCTCGCGGGTTTATAAAACATTTCATAAAAACATTTAAAAGAGTGCGAGGCTATGAACTCACGTTGATGTAGGAAGGCGATTATCGGCGATTTGGATGTACAGTACGTGCTTCAATTACGGGAAACCTAGACAAATAATACTCGTCTTAGACTCTTGTCCAATGACTTTATAAAAATAACAATTATGTATACATATGATGATTTTATATATATGATGATCAAGTGGGTTTACATATTTTCTTTTACTCATTTTAGTGTTTATGTATTGGTAACTTCTTACTAGTTTACTAATTTTACCTATTTACGTGTTTTAGGTCCAATAAGCTTATTATAAGTTCATTAACTTGTATTAATCCATTTCATACTTGTATTATCAGTATTTATACTTTACATGTTGGGACCAAATGGGTTAAGCCCAATAAATAAGTTTATAAGTGTTTTAGCCCATTTTGTTGTATTATTAGTCCAATAACGTTAACTTAGCCCGTTAATGTCCGTATGTTATATAGTTCGGGTTTTATCGGTTTTTACTTTTATGAGATACTTATATATCAGTATACGACTTTTAAAAACTTTACATTAGACGGGTTTGATCTTCTAAGTTTTAATTGGCGAAAAACGTTAATTTTACGGTAATAGCCGAAAAAGTCGTAAAAATCATGTTTATAGTTTTCTAACTTATAAAACTTATCAAACTACCATTTTTATAAAATTTCCATTTATTTATCCTTGTACATATTTATATAAATGTATTATATAAGTTAGGGGGTTTTAATTTATATTTTATACTATTTTTATTTGAGTGCTTATATAATACTATTATACTTTAATTTCCCAAAATCTGATTTTTACTTTAATGTTCACCAATACAGCCATATCTAGAGTTCTATATTGAGATAGAAGCCAAAATATTTATTTCATAAACTACATGATATGTGCTCCATTTAACTCTTCTATGGCTACTGTTGAATCAGCTTCTAAGTATTTTATAAAATTCGTCCAAAACAGTGTACTCAGATTTGCACTCTAACCTTGTTTTGATCATATCTCACTCATCCTAATGATTCCATTGCATGGCCAACTCTCACATGTGTACAAGACATATTAATTACTGTATATCCATTCATGACATGGTTATTTACTGTTTTTATACAGCCTACTAAATTATGCAAGATTAACCAATTTTACATATAGTTTTTCATCTTTTTACCCATGATTATCGACACCAAATCCCCACATAATATTTTTATCATCATATATCATCATACATATATACATTTAAGAAGAAAATACATGATTACATAATCAAAATTAACAAAAGGATGGGGAGGACAATCTTTATACCACCATGATGATGTAGGTTATGATCAAGACATGGATTTTGATGGAGAAACTTGTGATAAACCAAGACCATCTTCAAGACCACCATTCTTCAAGAACTCCTTGTGGAAAATCAGCCCCAAGACTCCATAGAAACTCCTCCTTGGATGTTATAATCACCACCAATCCATAGAGCTTCAAAAAGGATTCAACTTATGTATGAATAACATGAGATTTTGTGGTTAAATTTGATCAAATGGGTGTTTTGCGGGTGAGATGGGACGTCATTATAGAGAGAGGGAGGAGAGGATTTTGGTTGTTTTGCATGTGTGAAATGGTGTAAATGAGAAAGCTAATGGTTTTTGTTAGCTTAGTGGGAAAGGTAGCTTCAAAATGAAGCTTAAGTTTACAAGTGTAAACTTAATAAGTGTAAGGGTGCCACATCTTTGATGTGGTGTCCCTAGTCTTGGCCGTCCCTTTATTAGTGGGGTGCGATAAATTATTTTGTCCCATCCCGCTAATTTACGGGTATTCCTCGATTCTAGTTTCCTCGATTTGCGTGCCCTCGGGTCGTTTTACGAAAAACGTTTTTATAAATTATGAATCAACGGCACAAAACGAATCTAATAAAAATTGTCTCATCAAAAACGGAGTTCGAAAACGTAAATACGTAATCCTAAGGTTTCCGGTTTAGTCGTAAAGGACGTTAAAATAAAATCGTAAGTCCTAATCTCTTTTCGTAAATTTGCGAGTTTATGAACCAACACAAATTTAAAATCTCAAAATAATATTCACGGACAAATTTATTTTCTGAAATGTCGGACTGTCACCAAAACGGTGTATGTAAACGTAAGCACGTAACGTAGAATCCTCCGGTTTAGACGTAGTCGATGCTACTTCAAGATGTAAATCCAAATTTCTTCCCAAAAATAAGTGAGTTCATAATATAACATTAAAATAATGTTTTTAAATAATATCTGAGAATAAAATATCAACCATAAATTGACGGATTGTCACACATTACTCAATCATTGTATTCGAATCTCAAACCAAAAGAAAAAGGTAAAAATAGATAAATACTTTCGTGAAGCTCGATTTTGAAAAATACAAACTATAAGGTGGGTATAAGGCGGGTATTATAAAATATACCCTAAGAAAAAAGGCTCTTAAGTGCTTCGCGCCGCCTCGTTTCCCCGCTTGCTTGTGAGTATTTTGAGATTGAAGGCTAATCGAGTGTTTTGCGCCTAAAGTATTATTAAGTATCATATATACTTTCTTGGTTTCATTTGATTAAACCCTCTTGAACGTTTTGGTGTTCCACCAACGTTCTAAAGTCATCGAAGGCGTTCACTTCACGTGATCGTTTTCATTCCTTGAGGCTTCTTTAATCAAGAGATTTGATTAAGGAGGATATTTGTAGATTTTGGTCTACTTAATACAATCACAAAAATCCAAAAAAAGTAAAAACAATCAAAAACCACAAAAAAATTGGAAAAATACAAAACACCAAAAAGAATCTTCTTTGCTCATCCCCTCGTTGTACGTGATGTTTATGCAAACCCGCAACCAAGCAAGACGTGCACGTAAACGAAGAAACCGAAAGGAGTCAACACCTACTCCTAATCTTTCTAGTGAGGAGTCTCCTATTGACGAACCTATCGTAAGAAAGGAACCAACCATGGAGAACCGAACTATGACGGAGTTACTTCAAGCACCCACCGAGGGTTATGGAGAGGATATTGTAATTCCCGCTATCCTTGCAGAGAATTTTGAAGTGAAAACGGGTTTGTTGTGGATGATCAAAAACAACAAATTCCGTGGTGATGAAAAGGACAACCCGGCACAACCATATCCGCCAATTCAATCGTCTTACCGCCACTTGAAAATTTAAGGATGTTGCTAATGACTCGATTAAGATGATGCTTTTTCCGTATTCCTTAGCGGGGCCCGCTAAAATTTGGTTAGAGAAAGAGCCACCCAATTCTATATTGACGTGGAAGGATCTCGTTTCTAAGTTTGTGAACCAATTTTTCCCGCCCTCTAAGACTACGCATTTGAAAAACGAGATTTCAAAATTTTCACAAGAATTTAATGAGAGTTTTTCAACGGCTTGGAATAGGTTTAAGGAAATGTTACATGAGTGTCCTCATCACGGTTTTTCCGATTTGCATCAAATTGACACGTTTTACAATGGACTTAATGATCATGAAAGGGATTATCTAAATGCCGCCGCGGGTGGTAATTATTTGTGTAAAACGGTTGAGGAAGCTTTGGTGATAATTGAGAATAGATCTAAGGTGTATAGTAATCGTAGCACATCGAGTGTTGGTAAGGCTTCGTCTTCGGCTTCACCTTCTTTGTATAATACCATCGATGCTTGCCAAATTGAGGCGAACATGGAAAAAAAAATCTTTGATAAGCTTAAAGGACTTTTAATTGAATTCAAAGTTGGAGAACAAAGTGCTCCCGCTACGGCTAAAGCGGTTGAGGCTTCATGTATGTATTGTGGCGGAGGTCATGATTTCTCCGAGTGCATTACCAATGGTGGTAACACTTCGAGTGCCTACGCGGCCACGGGAACTTACAACCAAAACGGTCAAGTTACCCGCTCTAATCAATTGACTCCCCCAGGTTTTGCTTCAAAATGCTAACAACAACTATCGAAACAATCAAGTTGGTTTCAAAAACAATTACAAAGTAAACTATGGGAATCAAGGGGCTAATAATCAAGTTTCAAACAAAAATCAAAGTGATTTTCAAAACACAACAAAGGTTTGCAAACTTTGAAAGATCTTCCAAATGAATTTGTTGAATACGCTAATGGAAACGATGCTAGGTTTGACAACATTCAAAAAGAAATCATTAGCCTAAGATTTGAGTTTCAGAACGACTTGAAGAAGGAGTTGAAAAATGAGTTAGCAAATGAGCTTAAAATCCATACAAACAAAATGGAAGGAAATATAACTAGGTTACAACAAAACCAACAAAAAATGGAACAAGGGCAACATGAAATTAAGCAAGAAATGATTAAGGCCGAGAAGAGGCAATCCATGTTTGAGGACAAAATTTCATCTATGTTTGAGGCAATTATATGCGAACCGTCTTTGAGTAGTCTTCCTAGTAACACCATATCGAACCCTAAGGGAGAGATGAAAGTGATTACTACACGTAGTGGTAAGACACTTAAGGAACCTACTCCTCAACCAATTGCTCCTACGGAGGATGCAATTGGGGAAGAACCCGAGGTGGTGGTCGAAAAGGAGCATGTCCAAATCCCACGAAGTACCGCTCATGCCACACCTACGGTTGACCCATTACCATATTTGGAACCCGAGATTCCAAACGCTATGACTATGCCTCAACCTACACCACCTTTGCCCTACCCATCGAGACTTAGGAAGGAGAAACGTAAATAGCGCGACAATTACCAGTTTGAGCTTTTTATGAAAATGTTTCGTGATTTGCACTTTAATGTGAGTTTCGCCGATGCTTTGGTCATGATGCCTCGATTTGCCGCTAACTTTAAGAGTATGTTGAACAACAAGGAGAAATTGCAACAAGTGTCTAGTTGTTCATCGGTTTATCTTAACCGCATACCTCAAAAAGTCGGTGATCCCGATAAATTCTTGATCCCTTGTGCAATCCAAGATATGGAAGAATGTTATGCCTTGGTCGATCTTGGTGCTAGTATTAACTTGATGCCACTTGCAATCTTCAAGTCACTCAATCTTCCTAATCTTACTCCTTCACTAATGTCTATCGAGTTGGCCGACCATTCCACGATTCCCGCATGTGGATTGGCGGAAGACGTTTTTGTGAAAGTGGGAAAGTTCTATTATCTGGTAGACTTTATCGTTGTCGATATTCCCACAGATCCTCAAGTTCCTCTCATTTTAGGTCGTTTGTTTTTAGATACGTTTATGGCTTTGATCGATGTTCATGCTAGAAAGATGACCTTACGTTTCAACGACGAGGAACTTGTTATAAACGTAACTCAAAACTCTCAAATTTTATTCGGTTGCAACCATAAACCTCGTTGATACGATTGACGTTGTTTGCGAGGAATTTTCACAAGAAGTTCTAGGTTTTGGTGATGATGAAAATAGTGGCAATCCAACTATGTTAGATCCTATTCTTGATAACTCGACACCAACCTTCACTCCATTTTAAGGTGGTGGTTTTACATTGGAAGAATTCAACGTTCCACGTACTTGTGACGAAGACCTCGAAAATGATGAGGACTTCTCGAATATCAAGGATTTTTTCAACGATTTCCCATTTCCTCCACCCGAGGAGGTTATGAGTATCGAGCCCAAATCTTCAATTTAGGAACCACCTATCCTCGAGTTGAAAGATTTACCTCCTCATCTCGAATATGTCTTTTTGGAGGAGGACAACAAGTTGCCGGTTATTATTGCGAAAGAACTTTCGTATGATGAAAAAACTGCACTTGTCGATGTTCTAAAGGATCACAAAGGGGAAATTGCGTGGAAGTTATCTGACATTAAGGGGATCGATCCCAAATTTTGTACCCACAAAATCTTAATGGAGGAGGATTACAAGCCCGCAATCCAATGTCAAAGAAGGGTGAACCCCAAAATTCACGACGTCATCAAAAAGGAGGTCCTAAAACTCCTTGAGTCGGGAATGATTTACCCTATTTCTGATAGACCTTGGGTGAGTCCTATTCATTGTGTCCCTAAAAAGGGAGGAATGACCGTTGTTCCAAACGATGCCAACGAGTTAATTCCCACTAGACTCGTGACCGGATGGAGAGTGTGCATTGACTATCGTAAGTTGAATGAAGCCACTCGTAAAGACCATTTTCCCTTGCCCTTCATGGACTAAATGTTGGAGCGTCTTGCGGGAAACGATTTCTATTGCTTTTTAGATGGCTTTTATAGTTACTTCCAAATCCCCATTGATCCTCGTGATCAATAAAAAACTACGTTTACGTGTCCATATGGAACGTTTGCCTATCGTAGAATGCCATTCGGACTTTGCAATGCACCGGGAACCTTTCAAAGGTGATTGATGGCTATTTTTCATGATATGATCGAGAAGACGATGGAAGTCTTCAAGGATGACTTTTCCGTGTTTGGTAGTTTGTTCACTTCGTGTTTGTCGAATCTTGAGAGAATGTTGAAGCTTTGTGAGGAAACCAACCTTGTGCTTAATTGGGAAAAATGTCATTTTATGGTTAAAAGTTGAATTGTCTTAGGGCACAAGGTTTCAAAAGCGGGGATTGAGGTAGATCAAGCTAAGGTAGACGTCATCGCCAAATTGCCTCATCCCAAAACTGTTAAGGGAGTTAGGAGTTTCCTAGGCCACGCGGGCTTTTATCGTCGATTCATCAAGGATTTTTCAAAGATCTCTCGACCTATTACGCATCTCCTTGAAAAAGATGCACGTTTTGTCTTTGACGAAGATTGTGTACGAGCCTTTGAAATCCTTAAGAGGAAAATTACCAAAGCTCCCATTCTTGTTGCTCCCAATTGGAACCTCCCCTTTGACAAAAAAGGAGCCGAGAATCTAGCGGCCGATCATCTTTCTCGTTTGGAAGATCCTCACCAAAGTGTTTACGAGCCCAAGGAAATCACCGAAACATTTCCGCTCGAGACACTTGGTGTAGTGAATTCTAAGCTTGATTCTTCCACCCCATGGTTTGAGGACATCGCAAATAACCATGCGGGCAACTTCATCATCAAGGGTATGACGACTCAAGAAAAACGAAAATTCTTTCGTGGCGTCAAGTTCTGCTTTAGGAACGACCCTTACTTGTTTCGAACTTGTGCGGATCAAATCATCCGACGTTGTGTATTTGGCACCGAAGCTTCTAACATCCTTAGAGCTTGTCACGAGGGACCCATGGATGGTCACCACGGTGCTAATCTCACGGCTAAGAAGGTTTTTGATGCTGGTTTCTTTTGGCCTACTATTTACCGAGATGCACATGAGCTTGTGAAGTCGTGTGTGATAGTTGTAAAATTATCCCTTTAGGAAAAGGAAGGCAATTAGGGCAAGTATTAACGAGTAGTTTAGGAAAACCACAAGTTATGACCCTAAGTGGGGATCGTTCTCAAGGAGGCTTAGTGTGTGTGTAATGAATTGATTATCTTTGGGATTATATTTTTGAGAAAGAAAAGTAGAAATGAGGTTAGAAGAGAATGACGGTTACGAAGACGGATTAAGCTAAGTCGAAAAAGGTGTACACGTAAAATCGTAAAAAGCACTAAAATTAAAATTTTAACCTAAAAATTCCTAAAAATTACCAAAAATCCACAACAATATTCTAAGAGTTTACATAAAATCCAAACTTGCCAATCCTTTTAATTAATGAGATAATGACTTTTTAATGCTAATTAAAACCCTAAAAATCACTAATAATTATTAAAAAGTCCCAAACAAGATTTTAAAGTTTGGAAACCTCAAAAATACTCTAATTAAGCTAAAAAGTATTTTTCAAAATTTTAAAACCACTAAAAACTATTTTAAAACAATTAAAAACTATTAAAATCAATTAAAACTTAAATTAATTCTAGAAAATGATTAAAAGACTCTAAAAATATTTGGAAAGTTGCAAAATTCCTAATTAAGTGTTTAGAACCTAGGAAAATATAAAAACTTAGAAAATCAGACTTTTAATTTTTAACAATAAAATAATATTAAAATAATATTAAAAATCCAAAAATCATAAGAAATTCTAAAAAACTTGCAAACTAACTTAATTTAACCTAAATAACTCAGAAATGAAAGTGAATTACCTAAATACCCTTAATGGGCCTAGAAAATGGGCTAAACCCAAAACAGAACCTTATTGGGCCAAATTTGGGCCCAATAAAAGTGTTCAAAATAAGCCCAAAAAGCACTGGTTGACTCAAAATTTGATTTTAAACAACTTTTTCCAAAGGCCCAAAAGCTGAAAGTGTGAAATAAGCTAGCTTATACCAAACAGCTTATTCTTAATGGGCTTTTTGGCCCATTAAGCTATAAGCCAATGCCATAAGCTGAAATTAAACACACAAGCTTCTTTTGTCCTAAATAAGACTTCTGCAAAAAGAAATTTGAAATAAGCCCAAGGAATAAGCCTAAAAATGCAATAAGCAATCTACAAAAAACGACAAAATAGTCGTTTTTGAGTTCTATGCCTCCCCAAGTGCTGATTCAAGTTCCTAAAGCTTTTAAATGACTTAATTAAGCAAAATCAACAAAGAGTTTTCAAATAAGCTGACTCAATAAGCTGGAAAAAGCAAATAAGCACTTATGTAAAAGTCAAATAAGTTGGTTTTCTAGTAAAAAGTCAAAGTCAAAGTCCAATAAGCTCTAGTCTACTCAAATGGGTCAAATAATGAAGACCTATCACAAACAATAAGTTGTTGCAAGTCTGGATAAGCTAAAATAGCTTATTGATAAGCTGAGTACAAGTTTACACTAGCAGGGGCTAGTTTTGGGTGTTGAGCAGTGGGAACTTTTCCCACTTCTTGACTATTAGACTTTTTTGTCTTTAGTGAACTTTTTTGGGATTCAGATTACAAAAAGGCACCCAAATGATCTTTGGATCATAAGGAGTCAATAACAATCAAGAATTCACAAACACAATCACCCAATTTGCACATATTAATCAATAAAGTCCCAGATATTGCCCAGACATGAACAAATAAGCAGAACAGGTTCAATAAGCTCTTATAGCAATTTTTAGCCAGCCAAATTCAACCAAATGCAAACACAAGCTATATTAAAATCAAATAAGCAAGTCTAAACAGGTTTCATGCAATGATTCAAATAATTAAGCAAGATTCAAGCAGTTTAAGTTACTGATGAACACAAGAACATGCAATTTTTCACTTTGTTGATGTATTTGACACACAAGCCAGATTCAACACCTCAAATCTCACAAACAGGTTACAATAATGATGTTTTAACAATTTTTAGCCCTAAGCATGCATAAACTCTAGGTTTTCCCAAATTCTTAGGTCAAAATCAGTCAAACTCACAAAGATATAGCAGATTGTTTGATTTTAAGGTTTGGTTCCAAAAACTTGCAGCAAAACACTCTCAATAAAGCATATAACATATACCAAGTGCAAACTACACCTTCTAACAACACAATACCAAGATTCAATCACAAACATGTAGACCCAAACACTCCTTTATCTTTTAAAATCCAAAATTTTCAAAGAAAAAGTGAGATTCAAGACCACCCAAGCTCAGATAAACACCATAACAAGTAAGATTAACAGATTCAAGCAATTTTAAGCCACAAAATTCACAAGAACAAAGGCAACACTCAAATATCACAAATATCCAAAATATTTTCATATTTTTGGATTAAGGGTGTGTACCTCATGGATGTACATCCACACCCACGGATTTTGAGCTTATGTGCTAGCAAGAACAAGCACAAGCTTCCACAACAAAGCCTGCTAAGAAGCAACAAGGTTAGAAGCACAAGTATAAAATTAGAAACTTGAAAAATTCTTGATTGATGCAACTCTTGTCCTCCACACTTGATTATCCCCAAGTTATAAGCTTCACCACACCTTGATAACACAATATCAGGATGCTATGATCAGCCCTATAGCCCAAGAATTCCAAGATAGACCAAGATCTTAGCAAAATATCAAGAAGATGAAGAAAATGTGCAAACTTTTGCACACTCCTCTTTTGAAAACAGGTTTTTGATTCAAATTCAGTAAACTAAGAACATAAACAAGCAATAATAAGATGGCACTTGCTCTTTCTTCAACACACTTAACTCAATTTCATAAATCTGAAAATAGGATTTACAAGTGCATGAACAAGGAAAAACCAAAAGAAAACGTACAAGTGAGACCCTATGGCTTTATATATAGCCTTACAAGTGAACTAAGAACAGATAAAAGTGCTAAACCCTAATGCTTGAACTTCCAAAATTGCCCTTGTGTAGTTTGAATAGCTTGGAGTCTTGTGAAGAATTCTTGGCTGTTTGTGGTGTGTATAGCTATAGAAAGTTGATCAAAGGTCTCAAATAAGCTTAGTTTCCAAGCTTTGTTGTGGGACGTTGGATCTTCATCACTGTTTTGTCTTCTTCTCCAAGAGGTGGGACAAGGGTTTTTCATGTGACTAAGGGAGTGAGGTGGCAGTCCTTTTGAGGGTTGGGTTGTGATTAGGGTCACCTTAATCACTAATCTGCACAATTTTAGGGTTTAATTTTTGCTAAATCAAAAATCCCTAATTGTGTTCTTGAGCTGATGAACATGGTTTTGATCTGTTTAGAAAGTGATTAACATTTAAATAAATGTTAAGGCTCCAATGTTTGGTTAATTATTTAATCAGGGGTGACTGGGATCTGATGTGGAGGCAGGGAAGCATGTGATTGGTGGAAAAGATGAGTGGGCTACGTGTCATGCCTTGGTTGGTCTAGGTAACAATGTTGTCTGGCCAGCTTATGTCCCTTGTTTTTGTAACTCTTTCCACTTTGTGCAAAACAGGCTAAAACTCAAATCCCTTTGTATTTAAACTTTCACTTTTCACGCTTTTGCCCCCAAATACTTTTCCAAAGTATTTTCAGGGGTATTTCTTGCCATTTTGTGATACTTCAAGGGCTGATTTGGCATTTTGTTGATGGATAATGGTCTTGACTTGCACATTTGATGTTTTGGAGGACTGAATTTGCCAAGTCATGTTTGATGAGGGATCATTTTTGCCAAATGTTGAAAGTTAAGGGTCCTTTTTGTAATTTTTGGATTTTCAAAGGACCAAACTTGTAATTTCTTGTACTTTGAAGGACTTCATGATTTATTTGACTTTGTGGAGAATAATGGTTGACAATTTAGCTTTGTTGAGGGGCTAAACTTGCCAATTCTTCATAGTGGAGGGCCCTTTTTGTAATTTTGACAAACTATAGGGACCAAACTTGTAATTATGAAGATACAAGGGTATAAAGTGTCAGTTCTTCCATATTGGAGGACCCTTCTTCATAATTCTTCAAATCTTCAAGGGTTTATCTTGGGAAAGTCTACATTAGGGCTTGGTTCATTGTGCGGCTTCGTTTCCCGTGTTCGTTTTTGTATGATTCTTGTGATCTTTTGTCATTTTCCCAATATCCGTACCTAAAATACACAAGTAACAAACACAAGCATATATATGGGTATTTTGATGATATTTAATGCATATTAAGCCCTATTTGGATGATGAGACTATGTATAAAAGCAGTCTCATCACTCCCCCATACTAAACCATTGTCGTGCCCTCACGCAATGCTAGAATAAAGTATTGTAGCATCTCCAAAATTTGTTTTATTCACTTTATTGAATGATAAACTAGCTACACTACTACCATTGCTACTTTTACTTGCGTTTTAGACATAATGTATGATTTTCATCGCAAAATAGGACGTTTAGGTTCATAGAATAAGAACACGTGAATGCTTCGTTAGAAATAATTGCATCGTCCTCGATTTTCACCCCAATTCCATGCCAAGCGTGCAACGAGATCATTGTCATTATAAGTTAGTAATGCTAACACTACTCATATGCCCTAATCACGTACTTATCCTCCCATTATTCCTAAGTTGTATCTCTTATATTTTATATTGTCTAGAATGTTTCACGAGGATCCATTGTTTGACTTATGCGATAATAGAGATTTAGGTCTAAAAATAGAGTCCTAACGGTGTAACCAAGACCATCAAATCAATAACCCCTCCCAATAGACAACGATGTCAAAAAATTAAGTTGACAAGAAGAATCGATAAACACGGTTTTATAACGGTTATGAACATGAGACTTATTACCAAGACTTTTATACGCCCCCTAACGGAAGGGCCTTATTATCTTTGGTTTACCTCCATCTTTTATTCAACTTCGTCATGAAGCTTTTATTATGACTTCGGTCTTGCCTTGCCTTTTATTATCCACCTCATCGGTAGTTTTATTAGCCAAAGACGTATATCCTCACGCTAAGGCGAATTTTGGATCTTTAAAGTTTCGAAGATTAATGCTTGATTCACTTTCAATTTTGCATAGATTTTTCGGCCTTGTGGGGCTTCAAATTGTTTGCTTGATTTAGGTGAGCACTTGAAATCTTATTATTGGGTGAAGCTTTTGATTATTCGGGTGCCAATACTTCAAAACCGTGACGCTGGCGATACCTTAATGTCTTCCCAATTTAATTACACGGAAGCTACTAGAAAAGACGAGAAACCCAACAATCCCAACTAAACCGCTAAGTCAATATTTATTAATCAAAAAATTTTTACATGCGAAGGGAGAATAAGCAAACAACGAGAACACATGAGTTTTTGAAAGAATACGAGTACTCTACATTTAGCATATTAACTTATAATTAACCCTATCATTTCTCGTCCTCATTTAAGAGACTTAGCCTAATGTGTAGTTAAGGAATCGAAGCTAAGTGCTCAACACGCACGGTCGAGTCAAAAATTACTCTTATTCTCGCCATCCGAAAACCTACATTCGTGTCTTCAAACACTTATAAAACATGAGAGAAATTTTAAAATTTGGCCATTTTTAGCCTTATTTTGCACAAACGATAAACAAAAAGATGAACTTTGGAAAGCGTGAAGGTTTGGCAAGGCAAGTATCTATTCACCCCCCATACTAATGTTAAACATTGTCCTCAATGTTTCGAGTCTAGGGGTGCAAACACCCCCATACTAGAGACGTAGTCGAATGCCTAATCTAGCATGTAAAGGGTGTAACCAATAAATTAATAGCCGTTTATGAAGTGTGCTAATAACCTAAGGTTAGAACATCAAAAGGATATATCATGGATATTGAGAAAGTCTTCAAAGAAAACGATCGATTTCTCCCATAAACGAACACGAGAGGCTCCAATCGTGAAGATCATGATCATCTAAAGTCCACAATTCATAAACAACCACGGAACAAAGGTTGGAAGGACACAAATCCCCACACGTTAACTACATTAGAAAGCGATAATATGTACATGGGATAAGCATGGGACTCCCCCACGAGGCACCTCGTTTTTTATTACCGAGTCATGAGCTCGACTCGATCCCCTCAATACTAATTATCATTGGGGAAGGTGACTTGGTCGAGGTAGTTCAAGGATGGAACTTCCCCGCCAAAGTAGTGCTTCAACCTATGTCCATTCACCTTGAAGTTAGGACCATCATCTTGAGCTAGCTCGATGGTCCCATACGGAAACACTTGAGTCACGGTGAATGGACCAGACCAACGGGATTTCAACTTACCGGAAAAGATTTTCAAGCGAGAATTAAAAAGTAAAACTTGATCCCCAATGTTAAAAACGCGATTTTTAATTTTAGAATCATGCAACTTTTTAGTTTTTTCTTTGTAAATCAATGAATTTTCATAAGAAATGTCCCTTAATTCATCCAATTCATTCAATTGCATTTTCCGGTGTTTTCCCGCGGTCTCCATATCATCATTACAATGCATTAGGGCCCAATAAGCCTTGTGTTCTAACTAGATAGGCAAATGACAATTCTTTCCATACACAAGCTTATAGGGGGTGCACCCAATGGGCGTCTTATGAGCGGTCCTAAAGGCCCATAAAGCATCGTCCAACTTATCCGACCAAGATTGTCGGATTTCCCCAACGAATCTCTCCAAGATCCTCTTCAAAGCTCGGTTTAAAACCTCGACTTGCCCACTCGTTTGTGGGTGATAAGCCGTAGAAAGCCGATGTGTAACCCCATATTTCCTTAGGAACCTTTCGAATTGGTCATTACAAAAATGGGTTCCACGATCGCTTATGATCGCATGAGGGGTTCCAAACCGAGAAAACAAGCTTTTCAAAAACTTGACTACCACACGAGCATCATTGGTGGGCAAAGACTTAGCTTCCACCCACTTAGATAGGTAGTCAACCGCAACGAGAATGTACTTATTACCACGAGATGATGGGAACGGCCCCATAAAGTCTATACCCCAAACGTCAAAGATCTAACACACTTGGATGATATTTTGTGGCATTTCATCTTTTTGTGAGGCTTTTCCTTGTCGTTGGCATGAATCACACGACTTCACAAGATCTTGTGCATCTCGGTAAATAGTAGGCCAAAAGAAGCCGGCATCAAACACCTTCTTAGCCGTGAGATTAGCACCGTGGTGACCACCCGTGGGTCCCTCATGGCAAGCTCTAAGGATGTTAGAAGCTTCGGTGCCAAATACACAACGTCGGATGATTTGATCCGCACATGTTCGAAACAAGTAAGGGTCATTCCAAAAGTAGACCTTGACGTCACGAAAGAATTTTCGTTTTTCTTGAGTCGTCATACCCTTGATGATGAAGTTACCCTCATGGTAATTTGCGATGTCCGCAAACCATGGGGTGGAAGAATCAAGCTTAGAATTCACTACACCAAGTGTCTCGAGCGGAAATGTTTCGGTGATTTCCTTGGGCTCGTAAACACTTTGGTGAGGATCTTCCAAACGAGAAAGATGATCGGCCGCTAGATTCTCGGCTCCTTTTTTGTCAACGATGGTGTGATCAAATTCTTGGAGGAGGAGAATCCAACGAAGTAATCTAGGCTTAGCATCTTGCTTTGCCATGAGATACTTGATAGCCGAATGGTCCGTATACACTATGCATTTAGCTAAGACGAGATAAGGTCGGAACTTCTCAAATGCATACACCACGGCAAGGAACTCCTTCTCCGTTGTAGTGTATTTTAGTTGAGCCTCGGTTATCGTCTTGCTAGAATAGTGAATAGGCAAGAAGTGCTTATCATGACGTTGCCCCAAAATGGCCCCAATAGCGTAATCACTAGCATCACACATGATCTCAAAGGGGAGGTTCCAATTGGGAGCAACAAGAATGGGAGCTTCGGTAAGTTTCCTCTTAAGGATTTCAATGGCTCGTACACAATCTTCGTCAAAGACAAAACGTGCCTCTTTTTCAAGAAGATGTGTAATGGGTCGAGAAATCTTTGTAAAATCCTTGATGAATCGACGATAAAAGCCCGCGTGGCCTAGGAAACTCCTAACTCCCTTAACGGTTTTGGGATGAGGTAATTTGGAGATGACGTCTACCTTAGCTTGATATACCTCAATCCCCGCTTTCGAGACCTTGTGCCCTAAGACGATTCCACTCTTGACCATAAAATGACACTTTTCCCAATTGAGCACAAGGTTGGTTTCCTCACAACGTTTCAACATTCTCTCAAGATTCGACAAACACGAAGTGAACGAATTACCAAACACGGAAAAGTCATCCATGAAGACTTCCATCGTCTTCTCGATCATGTCATGAAAAATAGCCATCATGCACCTTTGAAAGGTTCCCGGTGCATTGCAAAGTCCGAATGGCATTCTACGATAGGCAAACGTTCCATATGGACACATAAACGTAGTTTTCTCTTGATCACGAGGATCGATGGGAATTTGGAAGTAACCAGAAAAACCATCTAGAAAGTAATAGAAATCGTTTCCCGCAAGACGCTCCAACATTTGGTCCATGAAGGGCAAGGGAAAATGGTCTTTTGAGTGGCTTCATTCAACTTACGATAGTCAATGCACACTCTTCATCCGGTCACGAGTTTAGTGGTAATTAACTCGTTGGCATCGTTTGGCACAACGGTCATCCCTCCCTTTTTAGGGAAACAATGAATAGGACTCACCCAAGGGCTATCGGAAATACGGTAAATCATTCCCGCGTCAAGGAGTTTAAGGACCTCCTTTTTGATGACGTCGTGAATTTTGGGGTTCACCCACCTTTGACTTTGGATTGCGGGCTTGTAATCCTCCTCCATTAATATTTTGTGAGTACAAAACTTGGGATCGATTCCCTTAATGTCGGATAACTTCCACGCAATTTCCCCTTTGTGATCCTTTAGAACATCGACAAGTGCGGTTTTTTCATCATTCGAAAGTTCCTTCGCAATAATAACCGGCAACTTGTCGTCCTCCTCCAAATAGACATATTCGAGGTGAGGAGGTAAATCTTTCAACTCGAGGATAGGTGGTTCCTCAAGTGAAGACTTGGGCTCGATACTCATAACCTCCTCGGGTGGAGGAAATGGGAAATCGTTAAGAAAATCCTTGATAATCGAGAAGTCCTCATCGTTGTCGAGGTCTTCGTTGCAAGTACGTGGAACATCGAATTCTTCCAACGTAAAACCACCGCCTTCAAATGGAGTTAAGGTTGGTGTCGAATTATCAAGAATTGGATCTAACATAGTGGGATTGCCACTAGTTTCTTCATCACCAAAACCTAGAACTTCTTGTGAAAATTCCTCGCAAACCACGTCGATCATATCAACGAGGTTTATGGTTGCAACGGAATAAACATGAGAAATTTGAGAGTTTTGAGTTGCGTATATAACAAGTTCCTCGTCGTTGAAACGTAAGGTGATCTTTCTAGCATGAACATCGATCAAAGCCATAGACTTATCTAAAAACGAACGACCTAAAATGAGAGGAACTTGAGGATCCGTGGGGATATCAACAACGATAAAGTCTACGGGATAGTAGAACTTCCCCACTTTCACAAAAACGTCTTCCGCCAATCCACATGCGGGAATCGTGGAATGGTCGGCCAACTCGATAGACATTAGTGAAGGAGTAAGATTAGGAAGATTGAGCGAATTGAAGATTGCAAGTGGCATCAAGTTAATGCTAGCACCAAGATCGTCCAAGGCGAAGCATTCCTCTATATCTTGGATTGCACATGGAATCAAAAATTTACCGGGATCACCGACTTTTTGAGGTATGCGATTAAGATAAACCGACGAACAACTAGACAATTGGTGCAATTTCTCCTTGTTGCTCAACATACTCTTAAAGTTAGCGGCAAATCGAGGCATCATGACCAAAGCATCGGCGAAACTCACATTAAAGTGCAAATCACGAAACATTTTCTTAAAAATCTCAAATTGATAATTGTCGCACTCTTGACGTTTCTCCTTCCTAAGTCTTGATGGATAGGGCAAAGATGGTGTGGGTTGAGGCATAGTAGGCATAGCCTTTGGAATCTCGGGTTCCAATGTTGGTAATGGGTCAACCGTAGGTGTGGCATGAGCGGTACTTCGTGGGATTGGGACGTGCTCCTTTTGGACCACCACCTCGGGTTCTTCCTCAATTGCTTCCTCCGTAGGAGCAATTGGTTGAGGAGTCGGTTCCTTAAGTGTCTTATCACTACGTGTGGTAATCACTTTCATCTCACCCTTAGGGTTTGATACGGTGTTGCTAGGAAGACTACTCGAAGACGGTTTACACATTATTGCCTCAAACATAGACGAGACTTTATCTTAAAACACGGATTGCTTCTTCTCGGCTTTAATCATTTCTTGTTTAATCTCATGTTGCCCTTGTTCCATTTTTTGTTGGTTTTGTTGTAACCTTGTGACATTTCCTTCCATCTTGTTGGTGTGGATTTTAAGTTCATTTGCTAACTGATTTTTCAACTCTTTCTTCAAGTCGTTCTTAATCTCGGATCTTAGGCTAATGATTTCTCTTTGAATATTGTCAAACCTAGCATCATTCCCATTAGCGTATTCAACAAATTCATTTGGAAGATCTTTCAAAGTTTGCAAACCTTTGTTGTTGTTTTGAAAATCATTTTGATTCTTGTTTGAAACTTGATTGTTAGCCCCTTTATTACCATAGTTTCATTTGTTGAAATTGTTTTTGAAACCAACTTGATTGTTGCGATAGTTGTTGTTAGCATTTTGATTTGAACCAAAACCCGGTGGAGTCAATTGATTAGAGCGGGAAACTTGACCGTTTTGGTTGTAATTTCCCGTGGCCGCGAAGGCACTCGAAGTGTTACCACCGTTGGTAATGCACTCGGAGAAATCATGACCTCCACCACAATACATGCAAGAAACCTCAACCGCCTTAGCCGTAGCGGGAGCACTTGGTTCACCAACTTTAAACTCAATCAAATGTCCTTTTAGCTTATCAAAAATCTTGTTTTCCAAGTTCGCCTCAATTTGGCAAGCATTGATGGTAGTAGACAAAGAAGGTGAAGTCGAAGACGAAGCCTTACGAACACTAGACGTGCTACGAGGACTATACACCTTAGATCTATTCTCAATTATCACCAAAGCTTCCTCAACCGTTTTACACAAAAAATTACCACCCGCGGCGGCATTCAAATAATCCCTTTCATGATCATTAAGTCCATTGTAAAACGTGTCAATTTGATGCAAGTCGGAAAAACCGTGATGAGGACATTCATGTAACATTTCCTTAAACCTATTCCAAGCCGTTGAAAAACTTTCATTAAACTCTTGTGAAAACTTTGAAATCTCGTTTTTCAAGTGCGTAGTCATAGAGGGCGGAAAAAATTGGTTCACAAACTTAGACACGAGATCCTTCCACGTCAATATAGAATTGGGTGGCTCTTTCTCTAACCAAATTTTAGCGGGCCCCGCTAAGGAATACGAAAAAAGCATCATCTTAATCGAGTCATTCGAGACATCCTTAAACTTACAAGTGGCGGTAAGACGATTGAATTGGCGGATATGGTTGTGTGGATTGTCCTTCTCATCACCACGGAATTTGTTGTTTTGGATCATCGACAACAAACCCGTTTTCACCTCAAAATTCTCCGCAAGTATAGCGGGAATCACAATAGCCTCTCCATAACCCTTGGTGGGTGCTTGAATTAACTCCATCATAGTTCGATTCGCCTTGGTTGGTGCTTCTCTTACAATGGGTTCGTCAATAGGAGACACCTCACTAGAAAGATTGGGAGTGGGAGTTTTGTTCTTTCGTTTACGTGCACGTCTTGCTTGATTACGAGTTAGCATAAACGTCACGTACAACGAGGGGACGAGGAAAGAAGATTCTTTTTGGTGTTTTGTATTTTTCAATTTTTTTGTGGTTTTTGATTGTGTTACCCTTTTAGGATTTTGGTGAATGTATTAAGTAGACAAAAATCTAAAAATCTCCTCTTTAATCAAATCTCTTGATTAAAGAAGCCTCAAGGAATGAAAACGATCACGTGAAGTGAACGCCTTCGATGACTTTAGAACGTTGGTGGAACACCAAAACGTTCAAGAGGGTTTAATCAATGGAAACCAAGAAAATATATATGATACTTAGTAATACTTTGGGCGGCAAAACCCTCGATTAGCTCTCAAAATCAAATACTCACAAGCAAGCGGGGAAACGAGGCGGCGCGAAGCACTTAAGATCCTTTTTCCTTAGGATATATTTTATAATATCCGCCTTATACTCACCTTATAGTTTGTATTTTTCAAGATTGAGCTTCACGAAAGTATTTATCTATTTTTTCCTTTTTCTTTGGTTTAAGATTCGAATACAATGATTGGGTAATGACCTCCCAAGTCAAGGTTGTGATTTCTCACGTATTTGGAGTACTTGTGAATTTATTGTTCTACGTATACACTATAGTAATAGTATTCACACAAAAACCGAAAACCGATAATACGTATTAGTAGAGTGCTACTAATACAAATACTATTTATGGTTAGTATATAAAAACAACAATTCCAATCAAAACACAACACGCCTCCCCGGCAGCGGCGCCAAAAATGATAGTTGTAAAATTACCCCTTTAGGAAAAGGAAGGAAATTAGGGCAAGTATTAACGAGTAGTTTAGGAAAACCACAAGTTATGACCCTAAGTGGGGATCGTTCTCAAGTAGGCTTAGTGTGTGTGTAATGAATTGATTATCTTTGTGATTATATTTTTGAGAAAGAAAAGTAGAAATGAGGTTAGAAGAGAATGACGGTTACGAAGACGGATTAAGCTAAGTCGAAAAAGGTGTACACGTAAAATCGTAAAAAGCACTAAAATTAAAATATTAACCTAAAAATTCCTAAAAATTACCAAAAATCCACAATAATATTCTAAGAGTTTACAAAATATCCAAACTTGCCAAAACCTTTTAATTAATTAGATAATGACTTTTTAATGCTAATTAAAGCCCTAAAAATCACTATCAATTATTAAAAAGTCCCAAACAAGATTTTAAAGTTTGGAAACCTCAAAAATACTCTAATTAAGCTAAAAAGTATTTTTCAAAATTTTAAAACCACTAAAAACAATTTTAAACAATTAAAAACTATTAAAATCAATTAAAACTTAAATTAATTCTAGAAAATGATTAAAAGACTCTAAAAATATTTGGAAAGTTGAAAAATTCCTAATTATGTGTTTAGAACCTAGGAAAAATATAAAAACTTAGAAAATCAGACTTTTAATTTTTAACTAAATAATATTAAAAATCTAAAAATGATAAATAAATTCTAAAAACTTGCAAACTAGCTTAATTTAACCTAAATAACTCAGAAATGAAAGTGAAATTACCTAAATACCCTTAATGGGCCTAGGAAATGGGCTAAACCCAAAACAGAACCTTATTGAACCAAATTTGGGCCCAATATAAAAAAGTGTTCAAAATAAGCCCAAAAAGCACTGGTTGACTCAAAATTTGATTTTAAACAACTTTTTCCAAAGGCCCAAAAGCTGAAAGTGTGAAATAAGCTAGGTTATACCAAACAGCTTATTCTTAATGGGCTTTTTGGCCCATTAAGCTATAAGCCAATGCCATAAGCTGAAATTAAACACACAAGCTTCTTTTGTCCTAAATAAGACTTCTGCAAAAAGAAATTTGAAATAAGCCCAAGGAATAAGCCTGAAAATGCAATAAGCAATCTACAGAAAACGACAAAATAGTCGTTTTTGAGTTCTAGGCCTCCCCAAGTGCGGATTCAAGTTCCTAAATCTTTTAAATGACTTAATTAAGCAAAATCAACAAAGAGTTTTCAAATAAGCTGACTCAATAAGATGGAAAAAGCAAATAAGCACTTATGTAAAAGTCAAATAAGTTGGTTTTCTAGTAAAAAGTCAAAGTCAAAGTCCAATAAGCTCAAGTCTACTCAAATGGGTCAAATAATGAAGACCTATCACAAAAAATAAGTTGTTGCAAGTCTGGATAAGCTAAAGTAGCTTATTGATAAGCTGAGTACAAGTTTACACTAGCAGGGGCTAGTTTTGGGTGTTGAGCAGTGGGAACTTTTCCCACTGCTTGACTATTAGACTTTTTTTGTCTTTAGTGAACTTTTTCGGATTTCAGATTACACAAAGGCACCCAAATGATCTTTGGATCATAAGGAGTCAATAACAATCAAGAATTCACAAACACAATCACCCAATTTGCACAGATTAATCAATAAAGTCCCAGATATTGCCCAGACATGAACAAATAAGTAGAACAGGTTCAATATGCTCTTATAGCAATTTTCAGCCAGCCAAATTCAACCAAATGCATACACAAGCTATATTAAACTCAAATAAGCAAGTCTAAACAGGTTTCATGCAATTATTCAAAGAATTAAGCAAGATTCAAGCAGTTTAAGTTACTGATGAACACAAGAACATGCAATTTTTCACTTTGCTGATGTATTTGACACACAAGCCAGATTCAACACATCAAATCTCACAAACAGGTTACAATAATGATGTTTTAACAGTTTTTAGCCCTAAGCATGCATAAACTCTAGGTTTTCCCAAATTCTTAGGTCAAAATCAGTCAAACTCACAAAGATATAGCAGATTGTTTGATTTTAAGGTTTGGTTCCAAAAACTTGCAGCAAAATACTCTCAATAAAGCATATAACAGACACCAAGTGCAAACAACACCTTCTAACAACACAATACCAAGATTCAATCACAAACAGGTAGACCTAAACACCCCTTTATCTTTTCAAATCCAAATTTTTCAAAGAAAAAGTGAGATTCAAGACCACCCAAGCTCAGATAAACACCATAACAAGTAAGATTAATAGATTCAAGCAGTTTTAAGCCACAAAATTCACAAGAACAAAGGCAACACTCAAATATCACAAATATCCAAAATATTTTCAGATTTTGGGATTAAGGGTGTGTACCTCATGGATGTACATCCACACCCACGGATTTTGAGCTTATGTGCTAGCAAGAACAAGCACAAGCTTCCACAACAAAGCCTGCTAAGAAGCAACAAGGTTAGAAGCACAAGTATAAAATCAGAAACTTGAAAAATTCTTGATTGATGCAACTCTTGTCCTCCACACTTGATTATCCACAAGTTATAAGCTTCACCACACCTTGATAACACAATATCAGGATGCTATGATCAGCCCTATAGCCCAAGAATTCCAAGATAGACCAAGATCTTAGCAAAATATCAAGAAAATGAAGAAAATGTGCAAACTTTTGCACACTCCTCTTTTGAAAACAGGTTTTTGATTCAAATTCAGTAAACTAAGAACATAAACAAGCAATAATAAGATGGAACTTGCTCTTTCTTCAACATACTTAACTCAATTTCATAAATCTAAAAATAGGATTTACAAGTGCATGAACAAGGAAAAACCAAAAGCAAACGTACAAGTGAGACCCTATGGCTTTACATATAGCCTTACAAGTGAACTAAAGAACAGATAAAAGTGCTAATCCCTAATGCTTGAACTTCCAAAATTGCCCTTGTGTAGTTTGAATAGCTTGGAGTCTTGTGAAGAATTCTTGGCTGTTTGTGGTGTGTATAGCTGTAGAAAGTTGATCAAAGGTCTCAAATAAGCTTAGTTTCCAAGCTTTGTTGTGGGATGTTGGATCTTCATCATTGTTTTGTCTTCTTCTCCAAGAGGTGGGACAAGGGTTTTTCATGTGACTAAGGGAGTGAGGTGGCAGTCCTTTTGAGAGTTGGGTTGTGATTAGGGTCACCTTAATCACTAATCTACACAATTTTGGGGTTTAATTTTTGCTATATAAAAAATCCCTAATTGTGTTCTTGAGCTGATGAACATGGTTTTGATCTGTTTAGAAAGTGATTAACATTTAAATAAATGTTAAGGCGCCAATGTTTGGTTAATTATTTAATCAGGGGTGAGTGGGATCTGATGTGGAGGCAGGGAATCATGTGATTGGTGGAAAAGATTGAGTGGGCTACGTGTCATGCCTTGGTTGGTCTAGGTAACAATGTTGTCTGCCCAGCTTAAGTCCCTTGTTTTTGTAACTCTTTCCACTTTGTGCAAAACAGGCTAAAACTCAAATCCCTTTGTATTTAAACTTTCACTTTTCACACTTTTGCCCCCAAATACTTTTCCAAAGTATTTTCAGGGGTATTTCTTGCCATTTTGTGATACTTCAAGGGCTGATTTGGCCTTTTGTTGATGGATAATAGTCTTGACTTGCACATTTGATGTTTTGGAAGACTGAATTTGCCAAGTCATGTTTGATGAGGGACCATTTTTTCCAAATGTTGAAAGTTAAGGGTCCTTTTTGTAATTTTGGGATTTTCAAAGGACCAAACTTGTAATTTCTTGTACTTTGAAGGACTTCATGATGTATTTGACTTTGTGGAGGATAATGGTTGACAATTTAGCTTTGTTGAGGGGCTAAACTTGCCAATTCTTCAAAGTGGAGGGCCCTTTTTGTAATTTTGACAAACTTTAGGGACCAAACTTGTAATTATGAAGATACAAGGGTATAAAGTGTCAATTCTTCCATATTGGAGGACCCTTCTTCATAATTCTTCAAATCTTCAAGGGTTTATCTTGGGAAAGTCTTCATTAGGGCTTTGTTCATTGTGCGGCTTCGTTTCCCGTGTTCGTTTTTGTATGATTCTTGTGATCTTTTGTCATTTTCTCAATATCCGTACCTAGAATACACAAGTAACAAACAAAAGCATATATATGGGTATTTTGATGATATTTAATGCATTTTAAGCTATTTGGACGATGAGACTATGTATAAAAGTAGTCTCATCAGTGTGACTCATGCCAACGACAAGGAAAAGCCTCACAAAAAGATGAAATGCCACAAAATATCATCCACGTGTGTGAGATCTTTGACGTTTGGGGCATTGACTTTATGGGGCTGTTCCCATCATCTCGTGGTAATAAGTACATCCTTGTCGCCATTGACTACCTATCTAAGTGGGTGGAAGTTAAGGATTTGCCCACCAATGATGCTCGTGTGGTAGTCAAGTTTTTGAAAAGCTTGTTTTCTCCGTTTGGAACCCCTCGTGCGATCATAAGCGATCGTGGAACCCATTTTTGTAACGACCAATTCGAAAGGGTCCTAAGGAAATATGGGGTTACACATCGTCTTTCTACGGCTTATCACCCACAAACGAGTGGGCAAGTCGAGGTTTCAAACCGAGCGTTGAAGAGGATCTTGGAGAGATCGATTGGGGAAAACCGACAATCTTGGTCGGATAAGTTGGACGATGCTTTATGGGCCTTTAGGACCGCTCATAAGACGCCCATTGGGTGCACTCCCTATAAGCTTGTGTATGGGAAAAATTGTCACTTGCCAATTGAACTAGAACACAAGGCTTATTAGGCCCTAAAGCATTGTAATGATGATATGGAGACCGTGGGAAATCACAGGAAAATGCAATGAATTGGATGAATTAAGGGATATTGCTTATGAAAATTCATTGATTTTATAAAGAAAAGACTAAAAAGTTGCATGATTCAAAAATTAAAAACCGGGTTTTTAACATTGGGGATCAAGTTTTTCTTTTTAATTCTCGTTTGAAAATCTTTTCCGGTAAGTTGAAATCCCGTTGTTCCGGTCCATTCACAGTGACTCAAGTTTTTCCATATGGGACCATCGAGCTAGCTCAAAATGATGGCCCCAATTTCAAGGTGAATGGACATAGGTTGAAGCACTACTTTGACGGGAAGTTCCATCCTTGAACTACCTCGACCAAATCACTTTCCACAATGATAATTAGTATTGAGGGGATCGAGTCGAGCTCATGACTCGGTAATCAAAAACGAGGTGCCTCGTGGGGGAGTCCCATGCTTATCCTATGTACATATTATCGCTTTCTAATGTAGTAACGTGTGGGGATTTGTGCCCTTCCAACCTTTGTTTCGTGGTTGTTTGTGAATTGTGGATTTTAGATGATCATTATCTTCACGATTGGAGCCTCTCGTGTTCGTTTTATGGGAGCACTCGATCGTTTGCTTTGAAGACTTTCTCAATATCCATGATATATCCTTTGATGTTCTAACCTTAGGTTTATAGAACACTTCATAAACGACTTTAAATTTAACGGTTGCACCCTTTCCATGCTAGATTAGGCATTCGACTACGTCTCTAGTATGGGGGTGTTTGCACCCCTAGACTCGAAACATTGAGGACAATGTTTAACTTTAGTATGGGGGATGGTGAATAGATACTTGCCTTGCCAAACCTTCACGCTTTCTAAAGTTTATCTTTTTGTCTATTGTTTTGTTGCAAATAAGGCTAAAAATGGTCAAATTTAAAATTTTTTCTCATGTTTCATAAGTGTTTGAAGACACGAATGTAGGTTTTCCGATGGCGAGAATAAGTGTAATTTTTGACTTGACCGTGCGTGTTGAGCACTTAGCTTTGATTCCTTAACTTCACATTAGGCTAAGTCTCTTAAATGAGGACGAGAAATGATAGAGTTAATTATAAGTTACTATGCTAAATGTAGAGTACTCGTATTCTTTCAAAAACTCATGTGTTATCGTTGTTTGTTTATTCTCCCTTCGCTTGTAAATATTTTTTGCTTAACTAATATTGACTTAGCGGTTTAGTCTTGATTGTTGGGTTTCTAGTCTTTTCTAGTAGCTTCCATGTAATTAAAATGGGAAGACATTAAGGTATCGCCAACGTCACGGTTTTGAAGTATTGGCACCCGAATAATCGAAAGCTTCACCCAATAATAAGATTTCAAGTGCTCACCTAAATCAAGCAAACAATTTGAATCTCACAAGGCCGAAAAATCTATGCAAAATTGAAAGTGAATCAAGCCTTAATCTTTGAAGCTTTAAAGATCCAAAATTCGCCTTAGCGCGAGGATATACGTCTTTGGCTAATAAAACCACCGATGAGGTGGATAATAAAAGGCAAGGCAAGACCGAAGTCATAATAAAAGCTTCATGGCGAAGTTGAATAAAAGATTGAGGTAAACCTATGATAATAAGGCCCTTCCTTTAGGGGGCGTATAAAAGTCTTGGTAATAAGTCTCATGTTCAAAACCGTTATAAAACCGTGTTTATCGATCCTTCTTGTTGACTTAAATTTTTTGACATCGTTGTCTATTAGGAGGGGTTATTGATTTGATGATCTTAGTTACGCCGTTAGGACTCTATTTTTAGACCTAAATCTCTATTATCACATAAGTCAAACAATGTATCCTCGTGAAACATTCAAGACATAATAAAATATAAGAGATACAACTTAGGAAATTGGTAGGATAAGTACGTGATTAGGGCATATGAGTAGTGTTAGCATTACTAACTTATAATGACAATGATCTCGTTGCACGCTTGGCATGGAATTGAGGTGAAAATCAAGGACGATGAAATTATTTCTAACGAAGCGTTCACGTGTTCTTATTCTATGAACCTAAACGTCCCATTTTGCGATGAAAATCATACATTATGTCTAAAACGCAAGTAGTAATAGTAGTAGTAGTGTATCTAGTTTATCATTAAATAAAGTGAATAAAAATGAATTTTGGAGATGCTACGATACTTTATTCTAGCATTGCGTGAGGGAACGGTAATGGTTTAGTATGGGGGAGTGATGAGACTGCTTTTATACATAGTCTCATCGTCTAAAAAGGGCCTTAAATGCATTAAATATCATGAAATTGGCCAAATATATGCTTGTGTTTGTTACTTGTGTATTTTAGGTACGGATATTGAAAAAATGACAAAAGATCACAAGAATCATACAAAAACGAACACGGGAAACGAAGCCGCACAATGAACCAAGCCCTAATGAAGAATTTTCCAAGACAAACCCTTGAAGATTTGAAGATTATGCAAGAAGGGTCCTCCAATATTGAAGAATTGACACTTTAAACCCTTGTATCCTCATAATTACAAGATTGGTCCCTAAAGTTTGTCAATATTGCAAAAAGGGCCCACCACTTTGAAGAATTGGCAATTTTAGTCCCTCAACAAAACTAAAATGTCAATATTAGTCCTCCTCAAAGTCAAACATACCATGGAGGACTTCAAGTTTCAAGAAATTACAAGTTTGGTCCTTTGAAAATGTCAAAATTATCAAAAGGACCCTTGACTTTGAAGAAATGGCAAAAATGGTCCCTCATAAATCATGAATTGGCAAATTTAGTCCTCCAAAAAGTCCAACAAACAAGTCAAGACCATTATCTATGAAAAAAATGCCAAATCAGTCCTTCAAGAATCAAGAAATCGTAAGAAATACCCCTGAAAATACTTTGGAAAAGTATTTGGGGCAAAAGTGTGAAAACCAAAACTTTAAATACAAAGGGATTCGTCTTTTGGCTGATTAAATTGCAAATAAAAAGAGAATAAAAGTTAAGGGGTTAAATGTGGCAGACAAGGAAAGAAACATAGACCAACCATTCCCTTACACGTGTCCCACTCACCCATTACAACCAATCAGAACTCACCTTCCCTCCACCTCACCAATCCACTTAAACCCGGTTTATTATTTTTTAAACTTGGCGCCTTAACAACAATTTAAACCTTAATCACCCCTAAAACAGATTAAACACCATATTCTTGGTGTTCTTAGCAAAATTGGGTTTTTCTTTAATTTTTGAAATTAGCACTTAATCACCTCCATAATTACAATTAAGGTGACACTAAACACATCCCCACCCTTAAACCCTACTCCACATCACCACATGAGTCACATGATAAACCCTCTTCACACGGTTTTGGGAAAAAGCCAAAAGATGCCAGGAAATTAACACACCATATTCCAGCTTACTCCTTAAGCTTATTTGGAGCCATTGGATGCATTTTCAAACATGCCACCTCCACAACTTGCCAAGAACAAGTCACATGATTCTCCAAAGTTCAAACTTCACAAGGGCAAATTGGGGACTTCACAGCTTTAGGGTTTATGTTTTTAGCTTCTTAGCATTAGTTTGTAGCCTATATAAAGGCCTTAGGGTTTCACTTTGAGCCCTGCTCTTGAATTTTCCTATGTTCAAAGTTCTGTAAATCCATGTTCTAAGTAATGAAATGTGTTTGAATCTTTGAAGAAAACTCAAGTGCCATTGTTATTTCCTGCTTAATATTGTTTATTGTTTGCAAAACCTCAATCTCAAACGTTTTCACAAGGAGTGTGCAAAAGTTTGCACATTTTCCTATAGCTTGATATTTTGCTAAGTTTCTTGGTACACCTTGGAATTCTTGGGCTATAAAGCTGATCATAGCATCCTGATATTGTGATATCAAGGTGTTGTGAAGCTTATAACTTGGGGATAATCAAGTGTGGGGTACAAGAGTTGCATTAATCAAGGCTTGGTCACTTTTTTGATTTTTATAATTTGCTTGTAACTTTGTTGAATCTAAGCAGGCTTTTAATGTGGAAGCTTGTGCTTGTTCTTGCTAGCACATAAGCTCAAAATTCGTGGGTGTGGATGTACATCCATGAGGTTTGCACCATTCTACCTCAAATATGTTAAAATTTTGGATTTTTGGTGAATTTGTGTGTTGCTTGTGTTCTTGTTGATTTTATGGTCTAATCTTGTTCAATACTGCATATTATACTTGTTAATGTGTTTGATTGGGCTTGGGTGGTCTTAAAATACATTTATACTTGTTTAAATTGGATTTGAAAAAGATAAGGGGTGTTTGGGATTATCTGTTTAAGATCATTAAGTGTGATTGTGCTGTTGAAAGTTATTGTTTATGCTTGTTATCTGTTATTGGCTTGGTTGAGTACTAGTTTCTGCAAGTTATTGGTCATAAACCTTTGAATCAAACATTGTGCTATATCTCATTGAATTTGACTGATTTTGACATAAGATTTTGGAAATATCTAGAATATATGCATGATTAGGGTTAAAAGTTGTTAAATCATTGATAATACAATATATGTGATAGATCTGAGTGTTTGAATTTGGCTTGTTGGTCAAGTGCATCAGCAAACTAAAAATCTACTTGTGTTCATCAGTAACCTTATTGTGCTTGAATCTTGATTTAGGCTTTGAACTATTGCATGAAACATGTTTAAACTTTTTCATTTAAGTTTATTATAGCTTGTGTATGCTTTTGGTGCAATTTGGTTGGCTGAAATTTGCTAAAACAGCTTATAAGTGCTTAACTGCTTATTTGTTCATGTCTGGGCTAGATCTGGTGATGTTTTGATTTAACTGTACTAATTGGTTGATTGTGATTGTGTTTTTGTGATTGCTATTGACTACTTATGATTAACTGATCATTTGGGTGCCTTTGTGAAACTTGAATCCACAAAAAAGTCACCAAAGACAAATAGTCAAACAAGTCAAGCAGTGGAAAAAGTTTCCACTGCTCAGACACCAAAACTAGCCCCTGCTAGTGCTAATTTTCAGTTAGCTTATTAATAAGCCATATTGGCTTATTTGGACCTGTAACAACTTAATTTTTGTGATCAATCTTCATCATTTGACCCATTTGTTTGAACTGGAGCTTGTAAGACCTTGACTTTGACTTTTTGCTAGAAAACCCATAAAGTTGACTATTAATTAAGTGCTTATTTGCTTATTCCAGCTTATTGTGTGTGCTTATTTGAAAACTTTTTGTTGATTAAGCTTAGTTAAGTCATTTAAAAGCTTTTGAAATTTGAATCAGCTCTTGGGATGGCCTAGAACTCGAAAACGACTATTTTGTTGTTTTGTGAAGATAGCTTATTGCTTTTTCAGGCTTATTCGTTGTTCTTATTTCAAATTTCTTTTTACAGAAATATTAGGTAACTCAAAAGAAGCTTGTGTGTTTAATTTTAGCTTATGGCATCAGCTTATAGCTTAATGGGCCAAAAAGCCCATTAAGAATAAGCTGTGGTGAAATAAGCGAACTTAAGGACATTTTCAGCTTTTGGGCCTTTTGAAAATTGTGTTCAGAATCAAACTTTAGGTTAGATAGGAGCTTTTGGGCCATTTTTATAAACATTTTTCTTATTGGGCTTATTTTTACCTAATAAGGGTCTGTTTTGGACTTTGGCCCATTTGAAGGCCCATTAGGGATATTTTTTGTAATTTCAACTTCATTTCTGTATTTATTAGGTTAAAATAAGTTAGTTTGCAACTTTTTAGAATTTTTTATAAATTTTAGATTTTTAATATTATTTTATTATTATTTTATTATTAAAAATTAAAATTTATATTTTTCAAGTTTTTATATTTTAATTAGGTTAAATACATTATGTTAGGAATTTTACAATTTTTAGAATATTTTTATTGTTGTTAGATTAATTTTTATAATTATTTTAAGTTTAAATAGTTTTTAATTATTTTTAAATAGTTTTAATTAATTTTAATATTTTCAAAAATAGTTTTAAATTTAGTTAGGTCATTTTAGAGGTTTACAATTAAAAAAATCTCATTTTGAGCTTTTTGTTAATTAAATTGATTTTTTTTTGGGCTTTAATTAGCATTAAAAAATTATTATTTAATTAAATAAAAGGTTTGAGTGATTTTTGATTTTTTGTAAACCCTAATTACATTATTTAGGATTTATTGCAATTTTCTAGGAATTTTTAGAGTAAATTTTTAATTTTGTCACTTTTACGGTTTTCCGTGAACGACCATATCGTCTTAGTTTAATTCGTCATCGTAACCGTCATTCTCTTCTTATCTCATTTCTATTTTCATTTCTCATAATAAAATCACAAAGTTAATCATCTCTTAACACACACACCAAGCCTCCTTGATAACGATCCCCACTTTGGGTCATAAGTGCTTTCGTTTTCCTAAACGAACACTTAATACTTGCCACTTTTGCTCTCTTTTCCTAAAGAGTAGTAAAACAATAACATTAGTAAACGTAAGCACGTAACGTAGAATTCTACGGTTTAGACGTAGTCGATGTTACTTTAAGACGTAAACCCCAATTTCTTCCCAAAAATGAGTGAGTTCATAATATAACATTAAAATAATGTTTTTAAATAATACTTGAGAATAAAATATCGACCATAAATTGATGGATTGTCACAGCATTTACCCCTAAACAGGATCTTTGTCCTGAAAGATCAATTTATCTTACTGTTCGCTTCTTATAGAGTTAGAGCCATGTGGGTATTTCCTCCACATTCGGTCTTTTCTCTCAAGTGTAATTCATTACAATACACGAGTTTCATCAAACATAACTACAGGAATACGATCAGGCTTAATGTTGACTTACTTTCTCTATCCATGATGTTCACGGGTTTTTGATGAATGCAACTTTTCACCGATCTAAAATTCATCAACAAGTAATCAGATTTTCACTTGATAGACATTTTATCAAGTTCGATATACGAAACATAATTCACGCAACCCTTGAAGTCCTAGGGTAGATCCAGCTTATATGCCTTTCAAACCAACTTTTACATTATCCCAATGGTCCCATACAACGGGGACTTATTTCCCATGATCTTTTAGATCATCAATTCATTTTTCTATGGTGATATTTTTTTGGCATAACTTCGCTACCCATCTTGCACTTCAAGATCTACATTTCATATTCACATAACCTCCTGCCCACTACCGGAAGTCAATAAACATATCCTAATTTCAACAATCATTTCAGGTCTCGCGGGTCGGGTATTTTGCAAGGTTATGTTTGTCATCATAGGAAACCTTAAACCTAAAAGACATGTCCAACTCACAATGGGTGTATGTCGGGTATCTTCATCCCAACTCCTGCCTACAGATGCTCTTATATTTAGATCCTCACAAGATTCGATATCGATCCTAATACGAAAATTTTCAATGATAATCTCTCCAAATGAAACGATTATACGGTTTATTACCAAAGTTCAATCATTCAAACATAAAACAAGAATTCTAGTGTTTTGTATCGTTACTTTACCTCGTACCTTCGATTGGGGTGGTAAACAGTACTCTCATCAAGGTTCGTTCCCAATGACTTCTGAGCAAATCTCTAGAAATTCGATGCGAAGCGAGGATCTTGATAGAGATGATCGATATAGACACACTATGTTTACACAACTCATTTAAATACAAAGAGTCAATTTCTTAATCGAAAATCTATGATTAATTGGAATGATATTAGTAGATTTGGTCAGTATGTCGACAATGACCCAAATTGAATCAAATTCAGACGATTACCTTTGCAATAATTAGACGTTTACTAATGTATGAGGCGATGTCTACCTTCATAATTTGCCATCAGTACAACTTCTCCTAATAAAGATACATTAAATCAGAAATGGCATGA
Source organism: Glebionis coronaria (assembly GCA_025667525.1). NCBI lineage: Eukaryota > Viridiplantae > Streptophyta > Magnoliopsida > Asterales > Asteraceae > Glebionis > Glebionis coronaria. Next base: position 304,305,645 of record CM046877.1, read on the forward strand.
ATAGAATACTTAAACTTATGAGATTCCAACATGACTAAATCTCAAAATCTCCATATTTAGGCAACCACAAGTGGCCTTTTAAACATTTAACGCCATCAGCTCTCATTTCTAATGGTTCACATTAGCCGCGAACCCCTTTTTACTATCTATATTATCCTTCTTATAAGCATCAGTTATTTTTAAATTGTTCGAGCAAATTATTTTGCATAGTCATTACCAAGGAACACATCCTAATTGATTCTTTATCCTTTCTACATAACGTGTTAGTAATTACATTCACCTTCCGCGACGAAAAAATATCATGACCGTATTCATTCAAAATTTCTTTCTTCATATTTTCTAAGTTTTAGTTTCGTCTCAACTAACATTTTTATCAGTTTTGCTCAATCCGACGTCTAAAGCGTCGATAATTATTACAAGTAATTAAATAATAAATATTTAATTTTTATGAAACGTCAACGTAAAAGTTTTTAAACTCCTCAGTTCGTCCAATTATAGAAAAAATTTCAAAATAAATTTGAATTTAATTAACACGATTTTTGTTGATTTATCAAAAATTATTAATAAGATTCGTAAATGTTCGAAAAATCTTTGTTTATACTTTGGTCAAAATTTTCTTAGTTGAAAAGCAAAAATTGTCGTTTCAAATTCCAAGTCATGGTTTAAATGGTTTCCCCAATCCCCCTTAGGTTGTCTTGAGGTATACACAAACATCTACTCCTAAGGGAGTTAAATGATCTGGGTATAAGGGAATAATTTCTTAAAAATTATTTGATAAATTATTTGTCAAAACATATTTGCACTTTTTAAAAAAAAAACCCAAACCCTTAATGACTCTAATCTTTGAAGAGTCAATATATATTCCATTATCTATTAATCACACGGTCAAATAATGTAAAGGATTAAGCCATTAATCACATGTTAAATACTCAAGGTATAGGTTTTTACTGTTCGGCCGACTCGGGGCAGTCTACAGATGGTCCTTAATGATCACAAGCATGAACTTATCAAATTACAGCATATACATGTGATTCACCAAATTCATGGATGCTACATGTGCATTGGTCAATCCAAACAACATAACATGAAACTCATAATGTTCATCACGAGTTCCGGATGTAGTGATTGGAATAGATAATCTTTTTCGCGGATGCGAAGTTGGTGATAACCATGCCGTGGGTCAAATTATTTTTTTTGAATATACGCTAGAACCTTGTAAATGATCGAACAAATCTTCAATCTTGAGTAATGGATATGAATTTTGATCGTCAATTTATCAGTTCACGGTAATCAATAAATATAAGGAATGATAACACCATAGCTCTTCATAATGACGAGCTTGGTAGAATAAATGCTTTTTCGTCAATTCTCTCAGTTCCACGGTAATTCTTTTGATTCAGATGGTGCTGATGTATAGTGTACATGCCACAGGTGCAACACGAGGAATATAATCAATACCAAAGTCAACTTGCCTTATTGACGAAAGTCTAGGTAACTCCTCAGTAAAGACCTCAGAGAGTTTCAGATGACAGAAACATCTTTTAATAAATCCACCTTAGGTTCTTTCTAGATTACAAGGTCTATGACTAGTTCACAACCATTCATGGTATAATTTCAAGCCTAATGCAGGATATGGCCATCCATCAAGAATTATTGATATCACTTTTGATAATCAACATCTTATCTTTTTTGGGACTTCTACACGAGTTCCCATCAATTTATACAATGACATTATGTCATAATCGATCCATTATACTGGCACTATCAACTTTCCAGTTTCGTTACCGTTGATAAGATGTGAACTTCTCAAAAGACTAATAATAACTCATAATCCTTCAGAAATTCAAGGATATCTGGAGACATAACTAACATTAAACGAGTAAGGTCTACGCATAATCTACACGAGAGAATTTCAAATCAGATAAAGACAAAAACATTAACGAACATGGATATATCCCATGTTTTCATGATTTGAGTATGCATTCGAAAGCTCCTCGGATCGTTACCCAGGTCATTCAAATGAAATCTAATCAAAAGAAATGATAGGAACGTCGATACACCCAGTCGGGTATCAACACTCGATAATTAGATACTTTTTCAAAGAATCTCACCATGAGAGACTTGGACAAGAAGGGGAGGTCAGTTGTCAAATAAGACAATTTCCACAGATTATTAAATTCGATTCAGAATAATAAATAGTACGGGTACATATGTAGGTGTCCCTAACACTATGTCCCTATTTTTGCACTTCTTGCAGATCTCATAAAAATTCAACCTTTCACAATTACAAAGTAAAATGTAATGTTTATTAACAATTTTCATGGTCACTACTAATCAGCCTTGCATGGTCCCTTCCAAATTGTACGTAGGCGCGCAACTATAACGATGCAATACTCAGTTCGTCAAAACTTTATCATCATGTTTATAATAAAAAAAATATTTTCATGCTTAATTCTTGAATAAAAATCAAAATGAATTTACAGAGATCTTCTTTGTTGTGAAAACAATTAAGTTTTCCAAGGTGTTTCATAAACAACTTTATTTCGATAACGATTACTTATAAATCTCACTTTGAATAATCCTTATGGTGATGAAAATTCAATTTTCTCAAGGGATACTGTTTTAGCTTATAAAGAAATGAGTGATCTGCAAAAGAGTGATGAAAAGTTGTTCACCAAGAACTAACTACAATATGATAGGAGATGAGCTTAGCCAAATAATCATGAGGTTCATGACCTCGATGGCACTCAAAAAGAATAATCCACAACGTAACTCAAATCGGGATGGGTACTTGTTCAATAGTTGCATCACTAATGCGAAAATTAGGATGAAGCCATAAAAGATATATAACATCGATACATGTAGGATTTAGCAATCAAAGGTAGTCTTTTCATTAATCACAAACAAGTCAAAATTGTACCGTAACACATTATGTGTTGCCATGTCATACAATTCCAAAAACTCATCCTACCAACTGATGTCTCAGTTAAGTTAGGGATTTTAAAAGACACCACAATGAATTCTAATCTACAAGATTCATTAGGTGTTCCACCTGTCCTGGAAGATCCATCAGTCCCTATTCAGAAGAAGATTTCTTCAATTTATTTCTTGGACACTAGGCATCCTCGTCATTGGACAATGGTCTAGGAACAACCCTTAACACGAACCAAAAATTATTTAAAACCTTATAATTCAATCAAAGGACTTAACGACTTCCTCTTAACAATCTCATATTCCATACGGGTTAAATTTGACTTTATTCAAGTTTCAATCAAGTTATACTCAATGCGACATCCTACCTCATTCTCCAATACTCTCAACCTTATTCTTAGACCTTAAAAGGGCAATAAAAGCTCGATATGAACAACACTTAATTTCCAATCCTATAACTCTTACAACAATAGTTATCAAATGAGTCACTAGTATGAAATGACTCACACATTCAATTAGATTTCTCGGAAAGGTATAAGTGGCTTGAGGCTTTTGGGTAAAGGCTCCAGTGACAGCCTCAAGTGCAACATTCAACTCTTCGATTTCAAGTTTAAGAATTAGGTGACACCGAATCAGATGACACCTTTCTAGGTGGTAAGGTTTTGTCAAACTCCACTCTATAAGGAAAGATCGTCATGACATCGATATCAGATTTAATCTCATAAATTCTTCATAAAGATCACAATCAACTACTATCAACATTTCTACAAATATCAATCATTTTGTTGGGATCATAAATATCCACAACTTGGTTTGGATCTGGAATAGCTAGAATTCCTACGGGAATAGCTTCGATTGATTTGCTAGGAGAGTTAGGGTTTCCTGTGACAATCTGTGTCGTATAAATACCTCGTATAAGTATTAAAATAATCATCAAACAATCATCTAATCAAATTACAACATATATATATATATATATATATATATATATATATATATATATATATATATATATATATATATATATATATATATATATATATATATATATATATATATATATATATATATATATATATATATATATAAAATCCAAGTTATATATATATATATATTAAAATAACACTTCTCAGTCTGGCCTTGTCGGTAACTCAGGAATTCTTCGGCACCGTTATAGTCAAAAGAATTTTAGACATTTTAAGAAAAATGTTTATAGTTAATAGATTTTGAAATGTTATTCAAAACTTTGGTTTTAAAAATCTTTCGTTCTCTATAACAAGAGCTCTGGTACCTAACTGTAACACCCCCAAATATTCATACTTTAGTTCAGTGGAAGAGTCGTTGGTGTTACGAGATAGCACATTACTCAAATCATAGACAACGCTTAAAATCGCGTCGTTTAATAATAAAGCATTTTCCATTCATGAATATCAAATTTACATAGGTCCCAAGTCATAGTAATTCATAAAATTTTACAAAATATTTGAATAGAAATTGTTATTTAAGTACGGGCCATAAATTCTTGTCGTCTTCCCGAGAATTACCTTCAAGTACCTAAGAAAAAACATGTTAAAAGAAAAGGTCAGCGAAAACGCCGATTGAATTCATAGAGTTTAATAAAAACCATTAATATATCATCGGTATATAATTATTACCGAAAATCATTTTGTAAAAATCTTTGTAATAGGCCATAAAATAAGCCAAAGACATTTTATTCAACTCCTAGTCGTAAATCATAATATAGGCTTCCGCCTTCAAAACCATTATACGAACCACTGTCGTAAAAACATCATACTATACGTTTTATAACGTTGTATAAAGTTTAATAAAAAACGTTATATGATAATGGTTATGTAAAACAAAAACACGAACATAATATCAATAATAAGACCCCGTATTGCTTGTCAAGCAATATATTATAATTCAATTTGTACATCAGTAGTTTCAATATTGGATTATTATAAGCCGCATGACATTGTTACCTTACTATAAAGACAACGGGTAGCTAACCCGAAATTCATTTGCCCATCTAAACAGCGTGTCGTCACAACAATCACGCTTATATAAATCTTCTCATACAAAAATTCGCTTACCAATCAATGTGTCACGACGGGGATCAACCGTCAAGGCGCGAACTGGGGTGATCTTCCCCAAATAGTACTATTATATGAATAAGCGTCTACCAAATCCCGGTAGTTCATAATCATGCTAATGGGACTTTTAGTGACATAACCTAACTATAATAATCCACTCCATTTCATTCATCGGGTCGTATAATGATTCATCGGGTCATATTATCATTCGGGTCCATATCAATAAGCAAGCAATCGGGACAACTGGTGTCCTATTTTATTAAAACTAACATGTTATCTCCCTCGCGGGTTTATAAAACATTTCATTAAACATTTAAAAGAGTGCAAGGCTATGAACTCACGTTGATTAGGAAAGGCAGGTTATCAGCGATTTGGATGTACGGTACGTGCTTCAATCACGGAAACCTAGACAAAGAATACTCGTCTTAGACTCTTGTCCAATTACTTTATAAAAAATGGCTATGTATATATGATGACATTATAAGTATGATGTTGATCAAGTAGGATTTTATCTCTTCATACACATTATAGTGTTATGTGTTAGTCAAATTTTTGACTAGTTACACTAGTTTCACTTATTTATATATTAAGGCCCAATAAGCCCATTAAAGTCCAATAGATTACATTATCTCAATTATACTTTTAATATCAGGCCTATACTCATATGTTGGGCCCATGTGGGTTAAGCCCAATGAGTAAGTCCATTAGTGTTTAGCCAAACTAGTTGGGTTAATAGTCCAATAAGGCTACATTGGCCCGTTAATGTCCATAAGTTATAAAGCTCAGGTTTTATCGGTTTTTACTTTTCAAATATACTTATACATCAGTAGATAAGTTATAAAAAGTTTACATTAGACGGGTGCGACCGTCTAAGTTTTATTGCACGAAAACGTTAATCTTTCGGTTTTAGCCGAAAAGACGTAAAACTTATATGTATAGTTTTATAACTTAGAAAACATATCAATTTGTAATTTTATAAAATGTCCCATTTACTTATCAAAGTATATAACTTATTTATAAGTATTATATAAGTTAGTGGGTTTTAGGTATGTATTTTATAATAGTATTCCTTGAGTGCTTATTTTATAATATATACTTTTCTTTTCCAAATCTGATTATGAAACTCACTTTCACCATTTTTACCATATCTTGAGTTCTACAAGAAGATAGAAGTTCAATATTGGGCAGCACAAACTACATAATATGTGCTACAATTAACTCCTGTTTAGCTACTGCTCATTCATCCTCTAAGTGTCTCTAATAATTTGTCCAAAACAGACTATACAGATTTGAACCTTAAGAATGTTTTGATCATATCTTACTCGTTTTATGGATTACATTGAGTGGCCAACTCTCACATATGGAAAAGTCATATACCTTACTGTATATTAAATAATCCAAGTCATCTTAACAAGTTATCATATGGTTCTTTACTGTTTTATACAGCCTACAAATTTTAGTTATGATTTCAACATCTTTACATGTAGTTTTTAATCTTTTTAACCTAATTTATCAACCCAAGATCCCCACAAAATACTTTGATCATCATATATCATCATATACATATACACTTAGAAGGAAAATTCATAATTACATTTACAAAATAACAAGATGATAGAAAGAGATTGATCCCTATACAAATCAAGATGATGAAAAGATGCGATTTTGATGAACAAGGCTTGGTCCTTGTTACCAAATCTTCAACTTTAGCAAGACCATTCTTTTGGAAATCTCCAAGCAACTGAACTCCTTAAAAAATCAGCCCTTGATCTTCATAAAATCTCCTTTTTAGTTGTTAAGATCACCTCCAATCTTCATAACTTCAAAAGGCTTTCATCTTGTGCAAGTTTAACACAAGTTTCATGGTTGAGTTTTGATCAAGTGGTGTTGTTTATGGTGATGTTGGACGGCAACATAGAGAGAGAAAAGAGTGTTTTGAGTTGTTTTGAATGTTGAACTATGAGAAAAATGGTTTATGTTGCTAGTTTTAAGTTGTTAGTGGTTTTGGTCAAAATAAGAGGACAAGTGTCCAACAAGCTTATGTTAGCTTGCCACTAAAGGGTGGTGTGGCTAGTTTGGCCGCCACTTGTTATATTGGTGGGAAAGTGTAAACTTGTCTCATCCCCATTAATATACGGGTACTCCTCGATTCTAGTTTCCTCGATTTACGTGCCCTCTGGTCGATTTACGAAAAATGTTTTTATAAATTATGAATCAACGTGTTGTCCCTAATATATGATGATTGTAATACACGAATTTAAAGAAAGAAAGGTAGAATGAGAAGAATTCTAGAGAGAGAAAGTAGTAAGAGAAAGTAGAGAGAAAATGGTTGGTGAAACTTGTGGAATATTAGATTAGAGAAAATGAAATGACCAACCAACCTCTCCTTACATGCAAGGAGAGGTTTATATAGCCTTGCTTACATGTAGCTTAATGGGCTATATGATCATGTGCCGGGCTTTCCTTTTGGGCTTTGGTTACTTATTAATGAACCTTAGCTTAAAGTTAAGCCCGTAATAACACGACTAATATACTACCTATTACAACGTTCTAAAATACGATACATAATAAACATATGACCGAGCATTCTTGTTTGGATCAATATTTTGAGGCTAACAATCTCCCCCAATGAGAGGTCATAAACCTTGGTCATTTAGGAAATTTGTAGAGATTACTAATCTCGCCATAAATGAGTCTTGAACGTGTAATCGTAGTCTTGTTCCTTCATGCTGTGATCTTTGAGCCTTTGTCATTGTCTTTCGACTTTGTCTTTAAGCTTTGAGATCTTCAAATCATTCTTGACTTGTCTTTGCCATCTTGTGATCTTGTGTCTTTATCCACATGCTCACACTATCAATTGTTGGATAAGTCTTTGGGCATGAATATGTGGTTGTGTATATCTGACTTTGCTGAGTACACCGTGACGCCACCTTCTCGAGACAAAACATAGACACGGACTGAATGGCTTTGACATTCGTCCTAAATCGGTAGCGTTTTACCTCCGGTCGGTGAAGACCGTTATACGATATTAAATATCGTACCTGTGATCAGGTAGATTCAATTAAGAATCTCCTTGACAGGGTTTCGCGGCAGTACTAGCCGTTCTCTTTACTCGACCGTCTCAAAGCAAGACTGCGAACATAAAGAGTGAATCAATTGGATAAATATCCGCTTGATTAAAGTCGTCAATTCAAGTTCCTGGAACAAGTTTGATTCATAAAGAATCTTACCATTGTTGCTTTCCAGTTGACACAAGTTTGATTCATAAGAATCTCACAAGTTACCTACCGTAGCGCTGTTTGATGTTGACGCTAGAAGGATTTCCATTCGTCACTGTGAATATTAATAAATATCACTCTGAATGTTCTGGCAAGACCATAAAGATATTGCGTAGAAACCTGAAACGAGTTTGAATCAATTCAGAATCAAACCACTGTTGCTTTTCAGTTTTACATATGTTCAATTCATAAAGAATCTTGCATATGACCTACCGCAGTGATGTTTGATGTTAACACTGGAAGGATTTCCACTCATCATTGTGAATACTAAGTAGTATCACTCTGAGTGTTCTAGCAATATCACAAGGATATAGCGTAGGACTCTCTTGATCTTCATCCGTGTGTCCTAACGAGATTTGATTGATCTCTTGGCTCTAGACTCGATTTGTGCACTTTTAGTGGTCGGAGGCTGGAGCAGATGCCACCTATTCAATATCAACAATCTCGGAGTGAGAAAGTCAATAGAAGTCGTGTTGATCTCCGTGACAATAAAACAAACTTCTTTTGAGAGAAGCCTGAGTAGCTAGGAAAGGGTTGTGCTTCACATCACTGGGTCCATGATGAGTTTGTCTTCATGATGAGTTGACCCGGTTTCTGCCTAGGTTGTATGGAGGGCTTCTTTCTTTAGACCCTTTATCCTTACATTTCTTTTTCATTCTTCAACCCCTTCAATGCTTACCAAGACATCATTACTAGCACCTTGTTGTGATTGTTCCAGTGCTAGCATCAGTACTTAGTCGGCATTCAGCTACGTTCACATTCTACTCCATCTTTCCTAAGGACTTCTAATAATCTATTGGATTGTCCCTGGGAAGATCCCTCCGGTTCTGGTTGGATCATAGGACTTAAACCTATCCACCCTTTTGACACCAATAACGTCGTGAATTAAAGATGTTGTGGGTATTTGATCGTAACCATGAAAACCACTTTAAATTCTAACAAAGTGTTTGAAAAACATTTAACACCTTGCTAGTTTTGTCGTTTTAGAAATGCTCCCCCTTCACATGTGCATCGATAATCGAAAGTGTTTCGCACATGTAGGTAAGAGTTAAAGTGCTTGAGTCTTATATTAGATCACATTTTAATCACATTTTCTCCCCCTATCTCTAATATATAAAATCTTTTGATATTAGAGATACCAAATTTGATTAAAATATATTTTGAAAAATAGTCTTGAAATCTCTAGGAGAAAGATGTGTTAATCTTTTGCATGAAGTTTAAAATGCTCCCCCTCAAAAATTGATCCAATTGAATTGTCATTATGAGGATATGATCCACATTTCGCTTTTTGAGGATGGGAGTTTGTTGAACACACAATTTTTGAAAGATTTTGAATAATCATTGATAAATTCTTGAAAAAATTGTGTTCAACGCTTTTTGAAAAATCCTATTTCTTTTTGTCGAAGAGGTTTTTCTAAAGCATAAACTTGAGTTCACAGACTTTGAATGTCTTGACGAATCCACTCAAGTGTAAGAAGATTTAACTTCTTTTGCTAAGGGTAAGAGCACGAAATCGTACACTCCCCCGTGAATATTGATCCGGGTTGCAATCTGAAAGTGATTACAAGCCATTGTGTTGAGCTCAAAACGTTGAATGTTTTGTGACAAGCTCAACCCGTGATAGATTGCTCTACCCGTTGTTGGGAGATATTTGTCCAAAATAGACAATTTCCTTTTATTAAAAGAAGAAATGACATGTTTTGAAAAATATTTACAACTTTCATTCGAGCTTTATGTACACACCCGTGTCGTTATTGAGCGACATTTCTAGGCACGTCCATATTATCGATACTGAAAGACATGTCGAGAGGAATATTTTTGGATTTTGAAAGATTTTTTAATTTTGTGTTTTGCTTTTATGTGTTTTATATTTTTGTATTTTGCTTTTTCAAAGATATTTACAAGTTGATGTTTGATAGATAAATCAAGCAGGAACCTTTGCCAGAATCTCCAGGTCTGCTGGAGTCAAACATCTCATACCAATTTGCCTAACGAGGTACTCAAACCTATCTTTCGACAGAGCTTTCGTAAACAAGTCGGCTAATTGGTAATCCGTTCCAACAAAGTATAATTCAACGATACCTCTTTCAACTTGTTCCTTTATGAAGTGATATCTGACATCAATGTGCTTCGTGCGGGAATGCTGAACCGGATTGCAGGAGATGGCTATGGCCGATTTTGAGTCACAGTACATAGGTACTTTATCAAAATGGAAGCCATAATCCGTGAGTTGTGTTCTCATCCAAAGAACTTGAGCACAACACGCAGATAGAGACACATACTCCGCTTCGGCTGATGACAATGACGTGCAATCCTGCTTCTTGGAAGACCATCCCACAAGCTTGTCTTAACCTAGAAATTGTGCACCACCAGAAGTACTTTTACGTGTATCAAGACACCCTGCATGATCAGAATCTGAATAGGCCGTTAGAAAGAAACCGGTTTCCCTCAGATACCAGAGTCCCATGTGAATGGTATTCTTAAGGTACCGAAAGATCCGTTTAACCTCCTTGAGGTGCTTTTCAGTGGGTCGTGCTTGATATCGTGCACAATAGCATGTAGCATGATGTATATCAGGTCTGCTCGCTGTCAAGTACATGAGGGACCCGATCATGGAACGATATCTCGTTTGATCTATGGGTAATCCCTCCAAATCAGCATCTAGGGATGTGGTTGATAATGGTGTCCCAACGGGGTCACGTGATGTCATACCATGCTTTTTTATTATCTCTTGACAATACTTAGCTTGGTTAATGAAGATACCACTTGGGGATTGGTGAACTTGAATTCCTAGAAAGAATTTTAGTTCTCCCATCATAGACATTTCAAATCTGCTGTGCATTACTTTTTCAAACCATTTTGAAAGTTTTGGGTTTGTAGACCCGAAAATAATGTCATCAACATAAATTTGCACAAGCAGAATGTCATCCCCATATTTATAAGTGAACAAAGTTAGATCAATGGAACCTTTTGAGAAACCTTTGGATACCAGAAATTTTGAGAGCTCGTCGTACCACGCCCTTGGAGCTTGCTTGAGTCCATAAAGTGCTTTGTGGAGACGATACACCTTGTCAGGATAATGAGGATTGACGAATCCTTCCGGCTGCGTGACATAGACTTCTTCCTTCAAAGGACCGTTAAGAAATGCCGTCTTTACGTCCATTTGATAGACAGTGAATCCCTTATGTGCAGCATAAGCAAGAAAAATCCTGACTGCTTCCATCCGAGCAACTGGTGCAAATGATTCATCAAAATCAATTCCCTCTTTCTGGCCATACCCCTTAGCCACTAGCCTAGCTTTGTTCTTGATGATCGTGTTTTCTTCATCCATCTTGTTTTTCCAGATCCAACGAAGATTTAAAGGAGTCACATCGTATGGTCTGTTAACAAGTTCCTAGACTTTACGTCTTTCAAATTGTTGAAGTTCATCCGTCATCGATTCAATCCAAGCATAATCAGCCATGGCTTCTTTGATGTTTTTCGGTTCAGCCGTACTCACGGCGAGTGCGAACATACAAACATCGCCATCGGTGGCTAGTTGTCGTCTTGTACGAACGGGCTGTGAAGGATTTCCAATTACGTGAACCAAAGGATGATCTCGGGTCCAATGATGTGTTGAAGGATGTCGTTGGTAGAACGTGTGCATATTTGACGGATCAACATGGCGAGTAGAAGACTCTCCAGTTTCGTGTACCGGTGTACCGAATGGGTTGATAAATTCATCTTCGTCAGATAATGCACCCTCTGCTTGATTTGTGTTCTCTGGAGCAATGACAGTAGTTGTGGATGTTGTAGGATCGATTGTTAATGTGATATTCTGAGGAGTTAAATCTGCAACAATCCGTGTTGAAGTAGATGAAGTTGTATCCTTTTGGTGACGATGAACGGTTTCATCATTCTTATCATGAGTGACAGCGGAAGACTTCGATACAACTTGTTTCTCCCCCGTGAAATATTCATCATACATTGGTCCATATAACATTTCCAACTCTTCAAGTGTCGTATCGACTGTCATATCAGCTCTAGGAACATTTTCTGGAACCAGCGTTGAACTTGACGGTTCATTGCTGTGGTCTTGAGTTCCGAGTTCCGTGCGGTTGTGAACGGAAGTCGTTTGTCGTTGTGGATCGGGACTAAAACTGTTTTGTTCAAGTGACATCTCTTGAGATTCATCAAATCGGATGTGAATTGTCTTGACAATCAATTTTGTTCTTTTGTTGAAGACTCTATATCCCTTAGACTGAGTTGCATATCCCACAAGAATACATGCATCACCTTTTTCTTTCATCTTATCCAAATTTTCACCATCTCATATAATGTAACAAGTACATCCAAAAACATGAAGGTGTTTGAGCGAGGGTTTTCGATCATGAATTATGTGATATGGTGTCTTTTCGTATCTTGGGATAATTAAGGATCGGTTTTGTGTGTAGCATGCGGTTGACACGGCTTCGGCCCAAAAGTATAGTGGAAGTTTTGAAGCCGATAATAATGTGCGAGCAGCTTCAACCAAAGTACGGTTTCGTCGTTCAACAACGCCATTTTGTTCGGGTGTTCGAGCAATAGATGTTTCATGTTCAATCCCTTCGGCTTCAAAATACTTTCTCAGATTAGAATTCAAAAATTATGTACCTCTGTCAGTACGAACCACTTTAACTTGAGCTTGAAGACCACGTTGTATCAATTTTAGGAAGCTGATGAGAACGTCGGGTGTTTCATCCTTGGACCTCAAGAAGTGAGTCCATGTGTACCTTGAGTAATCATCGACAATTACCAGAATATATTTCTTTCCATTGATACTCTGAACACGCATGGGACCACACAGATCCATGTGAAGAAGATCTAACCGTCCTTTAGAGCTTGGTGTGGTCTTTGTTTTGAAGCTACTTCGTTTAGCTTTACAAAGTTCACAAGAAGAACAAAGATGATCTTTGATGAATTTCAAGCTTGGAAGGCCTCTCACAATATCTTTCTTGGAAAGCAAGTTAATGGTATCAAAGTTGAGATGAGAAAGACGTTGATGCCATAACCATGCCTGAGTCGTTGAAGCTTTAGCCATGAAGCAAATTGGAGTTGATGAAGTTGTGTCTTGAAGTGAAATTGTGTAAAGATCAGTACCCCGTGTACCGGTAAGTAAGTCATTTCCATCATAATCACGAACAAAACATGTCTTCTTTCTAAAAGCAACTTCCAAATCCGCATCACAGAATTGACCAACCGAGAAAAGATTGTGATTGAGCCCTTCGACGTAGTATACCCTTTTAATCGTGATATTCCCCTGAACCAAATCTCCATATCCTAGGATCGGTGCAAATTGATCATTTCCGAATCGGACCGTACCTAGGAACTTCTCCACGAAGTTAATTAGAAGCTTGAGATTCCCCGTCATGTGCTTCGTGCATCCGGAGTCCATTATGAAAAGAATTATTTGTATCATATGCAGAAGAGTTAGAACACGATGGAGCATTTGCTAAATTGGATACCACAGTAGTTGTGATAGTAGAATCATTAGTGTCCTTATCAACATTTAAAGGCAAACTAACACTCGTTTTCACATTTTCTGTCCTAACTTTAGGCATCCATTTGTATCCGGGAGGACATTGATTAGCAAACCACCATTTCCAAGACTTACTGGCAGACTCATATAATTCCTTAATTTTGCTTCTAGGATTCTTAGTGGTGGAGTCTGATGCATTACTTTTCTTAGTGGGGGTTGCACCAGAATGGTTCACTTTGCGTTTGGGTTTACTAGCTCTAATAGGCATTGCAACTTGCTTCTTAGTTCTAGTATCTACGCCTTTGACTTTATTTATAGCACACATAGAATGATTAGCATTAGCACACTTGCCACATTTGACACAAACAAATTTCACATTCATAGCATTCAAATCATTCACAGTATTCAGATCGTCATTACATGCGATAACAGACTTTTTATTCTTAAAAACATTCAAATTCCTAGGGTGTTCTTCTACTTGCTTCATCTTCCCTTGATTCTTGTGTTTCCAGACCTTATCATTCGCTTGAGTGCTCTTAAGCTGAGGCCGGCTAACACTAGTAGTGGAGACTATTCCTGTAGTAGAAGACACACGAATATTAGTGTTTCTAGAAGCCTGAGGCGAGTGAGTATCTTTGTTTGTGGGCTTAGTGGGCATTCTATACATCCCTGGTTTGATCACATTATCGTGCTTAACGCTTGGTGCTACAGGATTCCTTATGGGTTGAGTTTGTGGTAACCTTTCCTTTCCATCCATCTTGGGGGCAAACACAGGTTTTGCAAACGAGGAATTAGATAAAGCAGATGGTTTTCCCAAGATAGAGGATCTATTCTCTTTAGAGGCATTGGGTTGTCTAACAACATTTTTCTTAATGCTAGGTTCCACAATTTTCCCACCCATTTTAGCAATGAGTTTCTGCAACTCAGCTATCGCTCTGTCCCTGTCTTGTAATTGAGCTTTCAACCCTTTAATTTCCAAATTCTGTTCATTCATTTCTCGAAATGTTTGGGAAAGTTTTTCTTGCAATTTATTATCATGTGGAAAACGACCAACATCTTTTTGCAAAGCAAGTTCAAGTGAATGACAATGTTTTTGAAGGAAATCAGTTTTGTGTTGAAGTAACTCAAAAGCCTTTTTGTCAACATTTTCTTTTCGTTTCGAAAGCTCAATTTCAAGACGTTCACATTCTTTGATCTTATCAAGATATTGGCATGCAACTTCAGAATATTCATCAATATCAGCACAAGATGTAAAATAAGCACACATAACATCTTTAGAAACGCATTCTTGCAAGAGCAAATCATATTCATATGAGAAATCAGACTTTTCCATTTGAAGATCATCAATGTGTTTCTCAATAGATTCAACATATTTTAAATCATCAAACATTTCAGTCCGAATGAACTCCTCAAGTTGAAGAACAGTTTCTTTAATCAATGCCGTGTTTGGAATTAAGAGTTCTTTCACAAGCAAGGTAATATCTTGAGGAATCGGACGTGTCCATTCAACATTTTTACGTTTTGCCCAGTCTCTTTCAACAATAGATTTAACATTATCTATGTGGTGTTTAAGAATACCTAATGTTTTCCTACTCTTGCTTTTAGATTCATCTAGAGGGAGGTAGTTGATGTATTTGTAAACATTAGATTTCTTAGGGGCAAATGCTTTCTTCCATTGAATTCTCTTTTGTTTGCATTCTAAGAACACTTCCTCACGAGTTTTCTGAGTTTGTTTGTTGAACAGGCCATAGAGACTATTCTCATAAGCATAGTTATAAGGTTTCACAAACTCCTTATTAACAAGTGGTTGACTATCGGCATCCCAAAGGGCAGTCTCTTCACTATTGGCACTAACAGGCATGCAATCAAGATCTGTCCTTTCAGTCTCATCAAGATAAAGACATGGGTTCGCAGCTTGAGCTTTGGCAAGGAACTCGGGACTTGCAAAGCTAGCTTGACCCTTAAACATCGATGGAGGTGCCAGCATTCTCACAGATTGAATAGAATCATGCGTTTTATAAACAACGTTCTTCAAAAATTCGACTTGTGCTTCTAATTTCGTTACCTTTTCAGTTTCTTTATCATATCTACTTTTGAAGTCTTGTTTTAACGCATCTACCTCTTGTTTCTTATCCTCTAGAATTTTAGCAGAATCAGTAGTGGTCATAGAGAGCTTTTGTTCAAGTTCATTAACTTTGGTATTGGCAAGGTACGTTTTTTGACGTTGATCCATTAAGAAAACATTATATTGACGCTTCTCTTTAGCTAATAACTCAAGAGTTGTATTATATTTGTTTTCAAAATCGTCCTTTTGACTTTTTAACGCACTTCCCTTGTACCCCTCAAGCTCTTTGGTTTTCTGAAGGAGCTCATCTCTATAGGTTTCAGTCATCTCAGTAGATTTGATAAGAGCAGCTTTGCATTCTTCAAAGCTTTGAGTGAGCGTAGCGTTTGCCTTCTTTAATTGCTTTTGACTCTTTTTATTTTCAGTGACATCTTTTTGTAAAGTAGCAATTAAATTAGCAAGCGCAATACGTTCCTCTTCATCATATTCATTTGCATGTTGATCATCCTCAGACTCATTATCGCACATGTCTGATGAATCGGGTGTGGTATTGCTATCAACCGTTTCCATCATACACGTGTCATTAATGGCATTGGGTAGATCACTATGCTCAGGAATATCACCAAACACATTATATTCATCAGTAGTGTGTACCTTATCGATTGGCTCATTGTCAAAGATAGGACCATTGTCATCTTCAGTGACTTTGAGAACTTCTTCAACCTTTGCCATGTACGAGTAATGTGCATCAAGCTCTTGATCAGAATCTTCATCATCAGTATCATCAAGCATGGCTCCTTCCTCAGCTGACAATTTAACCCCTGCTTCCATTTTCTTGCATAGCAGCATCTTTTCCTTGTGATAGCTGGAGTCTCTAACCCTTTTTGGCTTCCTGCATTCTTTTGCCATATGCCCATAACCTTGGCAATTAAAACATTGAATCCCACTCTGCTGAACCACTTGACTTCCAACCGTTTCCCTATTCCCATTAGCAGCAGCAATCCTCTGAGCATCATACTTAGCAGTTTGTCGATCATATCTTGCAGAACCCTCAACATGTGTTGGATTATGTCGATCATACCTAGAAGGACTTTCACCACGTCGACGTGTGTCATACCTTGGAGGACTCTCAACATATCGGTTCTTTGTGTTAGATGATGTGCGAAGATTGTTGTTGGTGGGTTTGTAGATTTTCTTGTAAGTCTTCATTATGTAAGCAATTTGTTGTTTCATCTCTCGGTTCTTTTGAGCTTGGTCTTCATCACTATCTTCTTCAGATGAGGACTCAGATGGTGGTGATGGTGCTCTTGGCGCTTTACCTCGAGATTTTGTGGAAGATGAAGACTTAGATGATGTGGAATATCGTGGTGAAGATGATGTATTGGAGTATGGCTTAGGAGCACGAGAGTGAGGATCTTGAACATGTTGAGTGGTAGTCACTAAAGCAAGTGGATTAGCCGTCTTGGCAACACGTTCAGCTCGAATTTCATTTGCTTCATTCTGAAATTGCTTCAAGATGTCAAAGAGTCGATGATATGAGACCTCGTCTAACTTTTCTTGTTGTTTCACCAAAGTGACAAACCGTGTCCACTCAGGTTGAAGTTGTTGAAGAAATTGGACATTGACTTGCATGGTGGATACTTGCAGGTTATTTCTTGTCATGTCATTCATCATTTTATAAAACCTGGAGTAGTATGAATCAATTGATTCTCCATCCCTTGAAGTAAACTTGCCAAAATTCCAAAACAAGTTTGTTTTGACATCTTGTTTGTTGAGTGATTCTCCTTGTTGCAAGCGTTCAATAGCAGTCCACATTTCATGTGCTATCGGGCATGCATCAACCGTGGAGTAAATATCATCTCCAATCCCACTTAAAACCATATAGATGGCTTCCTTCTCCGCATCATGCCAAGCACAATTTTCAGGTGTGAGATCAGCTCTTGTCTCATCACGTTCACTTGCAGGTATTGGATCAGTAGTATCTGTGGCTGCTCTTGGAGGAATTGAGATCTTCTTAAATATATATGGTCCATGAGTAATACATTTCCTCAAGGCATCACCATTAGGTCTTGTATCAAGATATCGTATGAAACGTGATTGCCATTGAGCATACCGACCAGATACAAGCATTGGTGGTCTCTCTTTGTTACCTGCCACCATTATGTTGTTGTTCGTCACACGATATTCGGCAGTAGAATCCATCTCAATATTCTCTGAAATGATGACGTGAATATGGATCTTAAGTAGATTTGTTGTGATTGTTGTTGAGGTTTAAATTACGAAAATTGCAATTTTTTCTCAGCCCGACAATAAATTCCTCAGTCCGACAAAACGGTAGACCTAAAAAATTTGTAATAACCAAATTTTGAAATTGAGCTAGAAATGTACTAAAACTAGTATGGAATTTTTTTTTTTTAATCTTCGTGTAAACTACGTTCCGAAACTAGTCTAGATGGTGGCTAAATCTAAAAAATGCTCAAACAAAATTTAGCTAAAAATGTCATCGGAATGTGCCATCGGAATGTCCATCGGAATGTTGCTTAGATCGGAATGTCCTTTAGATCGCAATGTGCACCTGTCGGAATCCTTAGATCGGAATGTGTACCTATCGAAATCCCAGATCGGAATAATCTGTCGCAATGTGTATCTATCGTAATCCCAGATCGGAATAATCTGTCACCTATCGCAATGTGGCTGTCGCAATGTGGGCAGAGTAACGTTTCAAGATTAGCCTTAAATCCGTCGCAATCCAGATCGCAATAACGATCGGAATGTCCAGATCGGAATAAGGGGGCTATCGCAATACAGATCGCAAAGTAAAACCCTAGGGTTATTGCGATCGAAACCGTACTTACCTTTCCTAAATTCAAGCTGTCGCAATAATGGTGCTTTTTCTTCCAACTTTTTAGGCAACGGTTTTTGGCAACTTTTAGGCAACAAATTAGCAACTTTTAGGCAACAAATTAGCAACTTTTAGGCAACAAATTCGTGATTTTTACCAAACCAAAACAACCAAATCTCTACAACAAGTATATAGATGATTTGTAGCAAGATAAAGAACACGAAAACCACAAAAAAATTTGAATTCGAGTTGATTTATGGAAGAAATCACACGAATCAAATATAAGAAGAACAACCAATAACAAATCTACCCCGTGGCGATTGATACCAATTGTTGTCCCAAATATGTGATGATTGTATAATACGAATTAAGGTAGAAAGAAAGGAAGAAATGAGATGAATTTTAGAGAGAGAAACTAGAGAGAGAAAAGAGAGAGAAGTGTGTGAACTTGGTGAGATTAGATTAGAGAGAAGTGAGAAATACAAATGACCATCCACCCTCCTAACATGCTAGGAGGGTAGTATATATAGTCCACCCACATGCGGGCTTTAATGGACTATATATTGGGCCGGGCTTGTATTTTGGACTTTAATTAGTTTAAATCCAAGCCCGTGAATCACGACTAAATAACTACTTATTACAACGTTCTAATAAATAATACAATAGAAACCTATGACCGAACATTCTTGTTTGACTCAATATTTTGAGGCTAACACAACGGCACAAAACGAATCTAATAAAAATTGTCTCATCAAAAACGGAGTTCAAAAACGTAAATACGTAAACCTAGGGTTTCTGGTTTAGTCGTAAAGGACGTTAAATTATGCACGTAAGTCCTAATTTCTTCTCGTAAATTTGTGAGTTTATGAACCAACACAAGTTAATATTCCAAAATAATATTCAAGAATAAATTCATTTCCGGAAATGTCGGACTGTCACCAAAACGGTGTATGTAAACGTAAGCACGTAACGTAGAATTCTCCGGTTTAGACGTAGTCGATGCTACTTTAAGACGTAAACCCCAATTTCTTCCCAAAAATGAGTGAGTTCATAATATAACCTTAATATAATGTTTTTAAATAATACTTGAGAATAAACTATTGACTATAAATTGACGGATTATCACAGAAGGTCTCTAAAGGGAGGGGTATTCATGTTTTAAAAAATAGTATTGTTTCTAGTAGGGACCTCATAAAAGTGGTCGTGATCCCTACGGAAATATTGTTGTGCATCAAAGACCATTTGTAAAAACCTTGGGTAAGAAAGAGTCATCTTGTTACCCTTTTTGTGAAACATGCCATAAAAAATCAGTTTAGAAAAATTATATTTTTGCCCATTTGCAAGGCAAACAAGAGCACAACCGATTGACTGGTTGATTTCATTGAAAGACGAGCATTTGGGACTCAAACATTGTAAGATGACATGTATTAGGTACTTCTAGGCTTGGGGAAATTGTTGTTTAGAATATTTGTTTGTATACCCAACTGGGGGCAATTCTCCCAAGCCTCGAAGCCCTAACTCTAGCTCTACTAAGGGAAGAGTAGTTATACCATCAGCGTAGTCAAGATGTAAAGCTTGACGAACTAAAGCTTTAGCAACTATCCATCGAGCCCCATGAACAGTGCCAACTAATGTAATCACTCCATCAATTGTTTCAGAACGTACAGTGTTCCAAAACTGCTTGATGTGTGTGATAGGGACAAGTGGAGTATGAGAAAGAACATACCATAAAGGAGACGCCATCAAATACCCAATCATCTCGGTGTATTGGGGGTGAAACACATTATCTTCAACCAAATAAGCCACCATATTGTGTTGACTTCTGAACCCCAACTCTACACTAGCAGGTTTAAACTTTGGTGTCATTTGAATGAGTTGTGAAAACTTTAAGATGTTTAACAATGGAGAGTGGAAGGTTGAGAATTTATAAGACAAAAGTAGTAGTTACCCTATGCAAACAAGTGAGCCGTATTTATAGGAGTGGTATAAGTACACGATTGGTTGAAAAATAAGGTAGTTATAGTCAAAAAGTAATGATTACAATCGTAAAAATATATAACTTATCTCTTTCATTAATTAAAAGATGCCAACTCTCTAAATTTACGGCCCAAATTTTCATCAAAAATAACAACTGGGTGAGACCCATTGTCTGTCAACGGTAAAAAATTAAACATTAGCGTGTAACGGCTATATTTTGTCAGCGTGTAAATATTACCATGTCAGCGTTTAATTTGGTCTTATCTGCGTTGGAAGTAAACTATGTCAGCAACCACAAATAAAAATAAATAAAAATAAATAAAAATAGCAAGACCTTAACAATGAGGTTTACCCTAATGAAGATAACTTTTACTCTGAAAATGATTGAATGTTGGCAAGCACTGTCCAATCATGCACACTTGCGTAAGCAAGATAGACATATTTGTCCTCAAGTGTCCCTTGCTAACCAAAGTTCTTAACAGTGAAGAAATCTCATATAAACGCTTTGTAACTTCCCAGGTAAGCCCAATTAAAATTTACACCAACTATCCCAACCGACCAATCCCAATTCTAGGCCAAAAGTCTTGGCAACATGCACAGTATATCAACTTTGCATGCTACAGTGCCTCAAGATTTAGGAATTCCAACAATTCTTAAAAGATAAGCCTTCATTATTCCTAACTCCTACTCACCTGTGCACACAATCTAGAATTGTGATAAGAGTATTCTAAGTATACCAAGATCCTAAAGGTTTCCTAAACCTCCCCTTAAACCATGATGTACACAGTGGCAAAATATGTATATGGCAAATTTTTATTTCAAGATAGGAATGTAAACATTCCAACCATCATAAATAAACTTTTGACACATTCCTGGTAAGCTCAAAAGATCCATAAGAAACTATGTATCCAGTTTTACAATGCTCATAATGCCTGCATGATTAGATGAAAAACCACAAAAACTAACATGTTGCTGTTAACGGCCATTTTTATACTTGTCATCGTTAAAATAACCTCTGTCATCGTTAGAAAATAAAGTGGAAAATCTAATACTTTATTAAGACAAATAACAGTGCACATCCTGTACATACTATACAATGATTTCAAAAGCATATTTAGGTGAGATTGATTATTCCAATACTTGTTACCAAGTACTAGAATCTCCCTTCATCAGATGGTTTAGTTTAAAGATCAGCCACATTCTCCTTTGTGTCTACCCTATCTGGATGTATTAAACCTTTTTCAAAACAATCTCTTATAAAATGATGCCTAATTTCTATGTGTTTAGTTTTAGAGTGATGTATAGGATTCTTAATGATACACAATTTACTGTTATTATCTATAAATATCTTGGTATGTATAAAATTATACCCATAATCCAACAGTTGCTTTTGAATCCATAGAATTTGTCCACGATATGCAGCTCAAGCCACATACTCCGCTTTAGTTGTAGAATTTGCCACCACTGTTTGTTTCTTGCATTGCCAAGATATAAGCCTACTCCCAAGAAATTAACATCCACCAGTTGTGTATTTTCTATCATGATTATCACCTCCATAATCACCATCTAAATAGCCAATAAGCTCCAAAGGAGACTCTCTAGAATACCACAATCCCAATGTGGGAAAGCATCTAAGATATCTAAAGATCCTATTAACTGCATGAAGGTGATACTCCTTGGGTGTGACTTGATAACGTACACATGAACATACTACAAACATGATATCAGGTCTTGAAGCTGTAAGATATATCAATGATCCAATCATTGATCTATAGTGCCTAACATCAACCTCTTTACCTTCTCTAATTTTTCGCCATGGGTGTTCCCTGTCTATGGGAGTGCTAGCTCGCTTTTCATGTGGTGTAAATCCAAATTTCTTAAAGATCTCAGTCACATACTTATCTTGAGAGTTGAAGATACCATCCTCTTTCTGTTGAACTTGAAGACCAAGAAAGAAGGTCATCTCTCCCATAGCACTCATCTTAAACTAATCTGTAATAAGTTTGGATAATTAATCACTCATTCTTTGGTTAGATGAACCAAAGATGATATCATCTACATAAACCTGAACAAGAAGAAAATCATTGCCTTCCTTCTTTGTAAACAATGTCTAGTCTATGGTACCCCTCTTAAAGCCATTATCCATCAGATAAGTGGAAAGCAATCCATACCATGCTCTAGTGGCCTGATGAAGACCATACATAGCCTTTTTCACTCTATAAACCTTAATAGGATGATCAGAATCTTCAAAACTAGGAGGCTGCATGACATAGACTTCTTCTTTGATTATGCCATACAAAAATGCACTCTTCACGTCCATTTGGTAGACTTTGAAACCCATGCAGGAAGCATAGGATAGAAAAATCCTTATTGCTTCTATCCTAGCAATAGGTGCAAAAACCTCTTTATAATCCATACCTTCTTCCTTGTGTATCCCTAAGCAACCAGTCTTTCCTTTTTTCTAATAACAATTCCTCTCTCATCCTTCTTTTTTCTTAGAACCCATCTTGTCCTAATAGGCCTGACATACCTTGGACAGTCTACTAGCTCCCAAACATCTTGAATAGCAAACTGATGAAGCTCATATTGCATTACTTCATCCCATCTTTCTTCTTTAAGAGCATGAAAAATCTTTTTTGGTTCTAACTGAGAGAGAAACAGGCACACAAACATTCTTGAACAAAAGGAGTATCTTCCTTCTCATGAATATTAGCAATGAATCCACCTTGAGTCTTCTAAATTCTCCTTATTTGATCAGGTGTCTGAATATCACCAATTATTTGGGAGGGAGGATGATCTTTGGCCACCTTTGTAAGTACTCCTCCCCCAAATAATGAGTTGTCATGAACAGTAGACTCCATGTTGCCAATATCATCTTCATTGCTATTCCCATCCCCACTTGAACTTGGAGGTATGTTGTTAGTGGTTGGAACTGGTCCACTGACATCTTGATTGGGTATGAGTTCTTCAATATGTTCAAAAATATTTCTGTTGGGGGAAAAGAATAAATTTCCAAACAGACTCTCTGCGGCTGAATTCCAAGTGTCAGCGTCTGAATTGGCTTTGTCAGCGGATGAATATGCATGCACGGATTCATCAGATGGTTTTTCTTGTTGCTCTTCTTCCTCCTTTCTAGCAGCAGATGCTTGCACAAACTCATCATTTCATATAGGTATGATGACATAATCAAATATGGGAGTTGGCTCAACTACATGTGATCCTTCTTCCCTATCAACGTGTATACTTGCAATCTCAACAATAGGTGCTTCCAAGACAATTGGATTAGTCACAAGCATATAATTCATGGACCTTGATAAAGGCTATAAATCAAATAGCCAATTTGGTCCAAAGTCAGGATCACTTGGTTTATTCTCCAAGAATTCAACATGAATATTTTCTGTTAGAATCTTAGACTTCTTGTTATAAACCATATACCCCTTGCTATTTGTAGAATATCCCATAAAAAGTCCCTCATCACCCTTAGAATTAAACTTACCTAGGTTATCACTAGTATTCAAAATCACTACATGACACCCAAAAGGCCTAATGAATTCTATATTAGGCTTCCTATTCCAAAGCAACTCATACGGGGTCTAATTATGAAACTTATTGACCAAGATCCTATTCTGAACATAGCAAGAAGTGTTCACAGCCTCAACCCAAAAAGCAATAGGTAGATTTCATCTGCCAACATGGTTCTAGCTGCTTCTATTAGAGTTCTATTCTTTCTTCCAGCTACACCATTATGTTGTCGAGTTCTAGCTATGCTAAACTCCCTGGAGATTCCCTTATTGACACAAACAGTATCTAGAAGGTTGTTCCTAAACTCACCAGCATTATCACTTCTAAGAATTTTAATCTCATTACCCGTTTTCTTCTCAATTCGTGTTATGAAGTTAATTAAAGTCTTAGCAATATCACTCTTTAAAGCCAAAAACAAAGTCCAAGTAAACCTATAATAATCATCAGTGACTACAAAACAATAGGATTTACCATTAAGGCTTTTTATATTGGTTGGGCCAGATAAGTCCATGTTTAATAGGTGAAGTGGCTTAGGACTGGTATGAACAAGCTTAGACTTAAATGAGGTCTTATGTTGCTTACCTTTAAGACATGCAAGACAATTATGATCATTGTGGAATGCTTTTGAAGGCAATCCTCTTACAAGATCATGTCTCACAAGTTTGTTCATGTTTAGCATAAAGACAAGACAAATTGTTATTCATTTTAATACCATTTAGATTCACATTATAAACATCTTTATGTCTAGGTGTTCTAAATTCTATGAACTTGTCAGAAGCAATCTCAAAGTCTTTACTTAAACTAATCACTTAGTATCAGTGAAAAGAACCTTATTCTTGTTGTCACATACTTGTGACACACTAAACAGATTATAATCAAGTTCTTTTACCAGGAAGACTTCATCAAACCTTAAGTTGTTGGTGATTAGTGTGCCTTCGCCAGAAATGTTGCCATAACTGCCACCAAAGTACACCTTATCACCATCTTTAATAGGAGTGAAATCAGTAAGGTAATCTTCCTTCCTTGTAATGTGCCTTGAGCATCCACTATCCCAATATCCAAAATCATTGACCTTTTTGTGAATACCCTGCACATGAAGAAAACAAAGTAGTTTTCTTTGGGAATCCAAGCCTTTGAAGACTTCGATTCATCTAGTTTCAACAAGAATTGATTTATTCCTTGTAACAACCCCCTGTTCATCCCTTTGTTCCCTAAACACCCAATTTACCCCAATAGGTTTGGTGATGACCTTCGCAAGAAAATTAAATCTATTGTAGGTCATAGAAATTCCATTTGAGTTAGGGCTTTGGTCTTGTTTAGGTATCTATGACAAAGTGGATGAAGCTTTAGACCCTGGTCCTTTAGGTTTTAAATACCTATTACTTGATTTAACATAAGGTCTACTGAATCCAGTTGTGGCATTTTCATGCCAAACCTAGATTTGTCAGCGACTGATTTGGTCTTGTCAACGGCTGAATTGTTCCTTTCAGCGGATAAATTAGGGTTTGTTGTAACACCCCCAAATATTTAACATTTCAAATCAGCGGAAGAGTCGTTGGTGTTACGGGATAGCACATTACTCAAATCATAGACAACGCTTAAAAGTCGCGTCGTTTAATAACAAAGCATTTTCCATTCATAAATATCAAATTACATAGGTCCTCAGGTCAAATATATCTTACAAATTTACAAAACATTTGAATGGAAATTTTTATTTAAATGCGGGCCATAAACTCTTGTCATCTTCCCGAGAATTACCTTCAAGTACCTGAGATTGAACATGTTAAAAGTCAGCGAAACGCTAAGCGAGTTCATAGAGTTTAATAAAACCATTAACATATTGTCGATATATAATCATTACCGAAAAACATTTTTGTACAATTCTTTGTCATAGACCATAAAATAGGCCAAAAACATTTTATACGAATCATTGTCATAAATCATAACATAGGCCTTAAGCATTTGATACGAATCATTGTCGTAAATCATAACTTAGGCCAAAAACATTTTATACGAATCATTGTAGTAACAACACCATTCAATACGTTTTATAACGGTGTTTATAAAATAATAAAAACCGTTATATAAAACAGTTATGTAAACCAGAACACGGGTATAATCATAAATAAGACCCCATATTTCTAGTTAGGCAATATATTATAATTCAAATCACATATCATACGTTATTCCTGAGACCGAAGCCTCAATATTACCATTATCAAAATTATTATCGGATTATTATAAGCCGCATGACATTGTTACCTTTCTATACCATATATCTGGTAGCTAGCCCGGAACTCATTTGCCCATTTAAACAGCGTGTCGTCACAAATATCACGCTAAATATACTACTCTCATACATAAAATCGCTTACCAATCAATGTGGCATGACGGGGATCAACCATCAAGGGGCAAACTTGGGTGATCTTCCCCAAATAGTACTATTATATGCATAATCGTCTACCAAATCCTGGTAGTTCACAATTCATGCAAATGGGACTTATAGTGATATAACCTAACATTTAATAATCCATTTCAATCATCCATTTTGGGTAATACAATCAATCGGGTCCATACCAATAAACATACAATCGGGACCACTTGTGTTCTATTTTTATTAAAACTATCATGTTATCTCCCTCGCGTGTTTATAAAACACTTTATAAAACATTTAAAAGAGTGCGAGGCTATGAACTCACTTTGGCTGGGAAAGGCGGGTTATCGGAAATTAGGATGTACGGTACGTGCCTCGATCACAGGAACCTAAACAAATAATACTCGGTCTTAGACTTTCGTCAAATAACTTTATAAAAGTTGTTATGTATATGTAATGATGTCATAACATGATGATCAAGTGGGGTTATATTCCTTGCACAACATTATTAGTTGTTAAGTACTAGTTAACTTAGTCTAGTTACACTAGTTTAAACCCATTCACATGTTAAGGCCCAATAGGCCTATTAAGAGTCCAATACATTATATTAGTCCATTTATTCATTTAATACCAGGCCCATACTTATATGTTGGTCCCAAATGGGTTAAACCCATGAGTAAGTCCAATAATATTAAGCCAAACTAGTTGGGCCTAGTGGTCCAACATGGCTAATTTGGCCCATTATGGTCCATTAGTTATAAAGCTCGGTTTTTGTCGATTTTTACTTGTCAAGTGTGTTTGCATATCAGTATATGTTCTAGAAAAATGTTACATTAGACGGGTCCGACCATCTAAGTTTTATTTTACGAAAACGTTAATCTTTCGGTTTTAGCCGAAAAGACGTAAAACTTATATAGAGTTTGTAGTTTTAGAAAACATATGAGTTTTATTTTTTATAAAATGTAATATTTACTTATTATACTGTACAAACATATTTTATATTAGTTATATCAATTTATTAACTTATGCATACTTATTTTCTATACTATTTCACTTTGAGTGCTCTTTTAATAATATATACTTTAGTCAAATCTGATATAGAATTTCAAGTCCACCATTTTGATCATATTTAGAGTTCTACAAGGAGTTGAAACCCCAAATTTTTACTTTATAAACTAAATGATATGTGCTACAAATAACTCTTCTGTAGCTCCTGCTCAAACATCATCTAAGTATTTTTATTAATTCGTCCAATACAGGCCAGACAAATTAGTACCACAAAAGTGTTTTGGTCATATCTTGCTCATTTTTAACATTCCATTGTGTGACCGATTTAGCACTTACGTAAAAATCATTTTTCTATCATTATATCAAATAATATAATCCATTTAGCCAAGTAAAAATATTAAATATCCTATTAACTGCATGAAGGTGATACTCCTTGGGTGTGACTTGATAACGTGCACATGCACATACTACAAACATGATATCAGGTCTTGAAGCTGTAAGATACATCAATGATCCAATCATTGATCTATAGTGCCTAATATCAACCTCTTTACCTTCTCTAATTTTTCGCCATGGGTGTTCCCTGTCTATGGGAGTGCTAGCTCGCTTTTCATGTGTTGTAAAGCCAAATTTCTTCAAGATCTCAGTCACATACTTATCTTGAGAGTTAAAGATACCATCCTCTTTCTGTTGAACTTGAAGACCAAGAAAGAAGGTCATCTCTCCCATAGCACTCATCTTAAACTTATTTGTAATAAGTTTGGAGAATTAATCACTCATTCTTTGGTTAGATGAACCAAAGATGATATCATCTACGTAAACCTGAACAAGAAGAAAATCATTGCCTTCCTTCTTTGTAAACAATGTCTAGTCTATGGTACCCGCTCTTAAAGCCATTATCCATCAAATTAGTGGAAAGCAATCCATACCATGCTCTAGGGGCCTGATGAAGACCATACATAGCCTTCTTCACTCTATAAACCTTAATAGGATTATCAAAATCTTCAAAACTAGGAGGCTGCATGACATAGACTTCTTCTTTGATTATGCCCTACAAAAATGCACTCTTCACGTCCATTTGGTAGACTTTGAAACCCATGCAGGAATCATAGGATAGAAAAATCCTTATTGTTTCTATCCTAGCAATAGGTGCAAAAACCTCTTTATAATCCATACCTTATTCCTTTTGTATCCCTAAGCAACCAGTCTTTCCTTGTTTCTAATAACAATTCCTATCTCATCCTTCTTTTTTTTAGAACCCATCTTGTCCTAATAGGCCTAACATACCTTGGACAGTCTACTAGCTCCCAAACATCTTAAATAGCAAACTGATGAAGCTCATCTTGCATTACTTCAACCCATCTTTCTTCTTTAAGAGCATGAAAAATCTTTTTTGGTTCTAACTAAGAGAGAAAACAGGCACACAAACATTCTTGAACAAAAGGAGTATCTTCCTTCTTATGAATATTAGCAATGAATCCACCTTGAGTCTTCTAAGTTCTCCTTGTTTGATCAGGTGTCTGAATATTACCAATTATTTGGGACGGAGAATGATCTTTGGCCACCTTTGTAAGTACTCCTCCCCCAAATAATGAGTTGTCATGAACAGTAGACTCCATGTTGCCAATATCATCTTCATTGCTATTCCCATCCCCACTTGAACTTGGAGGTATGTTGTTAGTGGTTGGAACTGGTCCACTGACATCTTGATTGGGTATGAGTTCTTCAATATGTTCAAAAATATTTCTGTTGGGGGAAAAGAATAAATTTCCAAACAGACTCTCTGCGGCTGAATTCCAAGTGTCAGCGTCTGAATTGGCTTTGTCAGCGGATGAATATGCATGCACGGATTCATCAGATGGTTTTTCTTGTTGCTCTTCTTCCTCCTTTCTAGCAGCAGATGCTTGCACAAACTCATCATTTCATATAGGTATGATGACATAATCAAATATGGGAGTTGGCTCAACTACATGTGATCCTTCTTCCCTATCAACATGTATACTTGCAATCTCAACAATAGGTGCTTCCAAGACAATTGGATTAGTCACAAGCATATAATTCATGGACCTTGATAAAGGCTATAAATCAAATAGCCAATTTGGTCCAAAGTCAGGATCACTTGGTTTATTCTCCAAGAATTCAACATGAATATTTTCTGTTAGAATCTTAGACTTCTTGTTATAAACCATATATCCCTTGCTATTTGTAGAATATCCCATAAAAAGTCCCTCATCACCCTTAGAATGAAACTTACCTAGGTTATCACTAGTATTCAAAATCACTACATGACACCCAAAAGGCCTAAAGAAGTCTATATTAGGCTTCCTATTCCAAAGCAACTCATACGGGGTCTAATTATGAAACTTATTGACCAAGATCCTATTCTGAACATAGCAAGAAGTGTTCACAGCCTCAACCCAAAAAGCAATAGGTAGATTTGCATTTGCCAACATGGTTCTAGCTGCTTCTATTAGAGTTCTATTCTTTCTTTCAGCTACACCATTCTGTTGTCGAGTTCTAGCTATGCTAAACTCCCTGGAGATTCCCTTATTGACACAAACGGTATCTAGAAGGTTGTCCTAAACTCACCACCATTATCACTTCTAAGAATTTTAATCTCATTACCCGTTTTCTTCTCAATTCGTGTTATGAAGTTAATTAAATTCTTAGCAATATCACTCTTTAAAGCCATAAAGAAAGTCCAAGTAAACCTATAATAATCATCAGTGACTACAAAACAATAGGATTTACCATTAAGGCTTTTTATATTGGTTGGGCCAGATAAGTCCATGTTTAATAGGTGAAGTGGCTTAGGACTGGTATGAACAAGCTTAGACTTAAATGAGGCCTTATGTTGCTTACCTTTAAGACATGCAACACAATTATGATCATTGTAGAATGCTTTTGAAGGCAATCCTCTTCCAAGATCATGTCTCACAAGTTTGTTCATGTTTTTGAAGTTAATGTGCCCTAACCTTCTGTGCCATAAGTTACTTTCGTCTACTGAGGCCTTAGCATAAAGACAAGACAAGTTGTTATTCATTTTAATACCATTTAGATTCACATTATAAACATCTTTATGTCTAGGTGTTCTATATTTGTAACACGCCCAATTTCATGATAGGCAGCGGGAGGGACATTGGGAGTATTACTTCATAGCACAACACACACGTTACAGAAAACGACTCAAAAAGAGACGTTTTGAAAAGTTCAATCAATTCGATAAATTAAATCAATAAATTTAAATCATAGTTTACAAAGAGGTCCCAACAATAATGTAATAATAAAAAGTTTCAAAAAAAGTTTATCGAAAGGTAATGAGTATTTTATTGCCTTTAAAATATTCAGTGCGACTCCATGCTCCAGACCTGAGTACCTGAGAAATACATGCTAAAACGTCAACACAACGGTTGAGTGAATTCATAGGTTTGCAAGTAAAAGCAGTGGACCACAAGATTTCAGTATTCAGATTACAAAAGTCAGATAGCATCAGTTATCGCATTTAGCTCATGAAACCGAACATTAACATCCGTTATTCCGTTCAAGTTTCAAATACAGTGCGTCCAGTCGGTTTTCCGTTAAACCCGGACGGAGAGGTCAATCCCAATAGATCTATTCACGGCATTCACGTTTACTCGACCAGTACAGTCGGTCCAAGTAATTAACGGTTCATGACTAAAAAGGATAAAATAAGCATACAGTTTAAGCACTTGCGTCCATTCGTAAAAAGTAGCATGTATCCCCCTCGCGGGTTTAATAAAACAATTAAAGTAATAAAAGCGAGGCTATGAACTCACCTTAGCGATATTGATATCGAGCAAGGATATCGATCAAGATAATAGCGTCAGGAGTGAAACGATAAAATAAGATAAGTCGAGAAACCACAAACTTCTAACGGCGACCAACTTAGTTCGAGAAAATAATCTTAAAATGAAATATGAAGCTTTATATCAATAGACGTAATACACCTTCAATATGAAATCAATACTTCTACCCAGAATTATAACATGAATTGATATTGGTGTTGGTGTCTCACGGTACAAAACAAAAAGATGAGCATATGTATCTTTCTTCCTTTTATGCATACAAAATGAGATTTAGAAGAATTATAGAATGTGAAAAAAAGGAATGTCAAGGATAAGCATCTAAGACTAAGATGCACGTGTATCTTTTGTTATATTTGAATGACACGCCATATATAGAGATAGATGGCAGTTTTATTATTTAATTTTTATTCAACAGTATGATATAGCGGGTATTATTAAAGTCCGATATTTTAAAAGTAACGCTATTTGAAATTTACGCGTAGAGCACGAAAAATAAACGCTCAATATAAAATAAAAACATTGACATTCGGAATACATTTATATTTTGATATAAAAATAAAGAATTATAATTTAATAAATGTTGACGCGTTATATAAGCGAGCGACACATAAAAGTTTATAATAAAATTTACCAAAAAATGCCCTTAAAACGAAAAATCATTATGACGACAATAGGGAAAATTTCTATTATTTATGGTCGATGTCGGACATATACTTTGCCGATATATAATAAATGACATGTATTCGATACTTAAATCTGTAACCTTGTCGGTTAATTGAAATTTTAATATATTATTATATTTTTATTTTTATTTTTTATTTTATTATTATTTTTTTTTTATTTTTTTTAATAAAAACAAACATGATAAATAAAAGTCGTGTTATAAATATTGATCCAAAAATTAAGAATTACTACAGTTGACGAACCCATATAATTGATAAATTATAAATGAGTGGGCTTAAGTGTGTGGCATATGCACAAATTGGTTCCTTCCGACGCGTAGTTTGATTGTACGGTCCATCCGTTGTCTATCGCTATTCTAATTTGTATCTTTATTATCTTGTACGGATGATACATTTGTATGGATTATTCCAAGCGTGTTGTGAACTTAAAAGTAAGCTCACCTTTTCTCGTACGTATCCTGAACATGTAAAACAACCGAACTCTGGGACAGAGTTCTTTTAAGGTGGATAGACTGTAGTAATTCTTAATTTTTGGATCAATATTTATAACACGACTTTTATTTATCATGTTTGTTTTTATTAAAAAAAATAAAAAAAAAATAATAATAAAATAAAAGTCGTGTTATAAATATTGATCCAAAAATTAAGAATTACTACAGTCTATCCACCTTAAAAGAACTCTGTCCCAGAGTTCGGTTGTTTTACATGTTCAGGATACGTACGAGAAAAGGTGAGCTTACTTTTAAGTTCACAACACGCTTGGAATAATCCATACAAATGTATCATCCGTACAAGATAATAAAGATACAAATTAGAATAGCGATAGACAACGGATGGACCGTACAATCAAACTACGCGTCGGAAGGAACCAATTTGTGCATATGCCACACACTTAAGCCCACTCATTTATAATTTATCAATTATATGGGTTCGTCAGGTCCATCTAATTAATATTTATAAACTAATGGTTCGGTAATTTATAATTTTCTTGTTCAAACGAGTGACGAATTCGTCTCAACAAAATTATTATAAATTAGTCTACCTAAGCATCGTTTGCACAAAGCACGATATTAAAACCAAATCAAACGTTTCATAGAAAAAAAAAAGAATAATCTCCTTTACAGCATGATTATTCAAAATCATCCAGAGTTATAAGAAATCAAGGAACACAATTAAACCATGTTTCAAAAATAAGTGCCCAAAAATGGCACATCACGTGGTCACAAGTTAAAGTCTTACTCCAATCAATTGGAAGACTTTACAAGGGAGATCGATAAAACAACGTATAAGATTCCAAAGCACAAGATGAGTATTCAAAATCACAATAAGAGGGTAAATACCCAGTGGAATTGGCACTTGGCGGTGAGTTCACGCTTATATAAAATAGTGTCATAAAAGTTATGAAAAACTTTAGCAAGACCATTGCTTCACCTGCAATGTCTTTAAAATAGCTTAGTGTTTATATAAATAATCCCTTCATACAAACATACTAACGAGAAATAAATATATATTAGTATATATGTTTTACAAGCTTTCGGGTAGCATGAGCGCACGGATGATATTCATGGCAATAAAATCGTTTTATCAAAAGGCTGTTATAGTCCAGGTTTCATAAAAATGACCCAGTTCTCTATAACAAGTGCTCTGATACCAATCTGTAACACGCCCAATTTCATGATAGGCAGCGGGAGGGACATTGGGAGTATTACTTCATAGCACAACACACACGTTACAGAAAACGACTCAAAAAGAGACGTTTTGAAAAGTTCAATCAATTCGATAAATTAAATCAATAAATTTAAATCATAGTTTACAAAGAGGTCCCAACAATAATGTAATAATAAAAAGTTTCAAAAAAAGTTTATCGAAAGGTAATGAGTATTTTATTGCCTTTAAAATATTCAGTGCGACTCCATGCTCCAGACCTGAGTACCTGAGAAATACATGCTAAAACGTCAACACAACGGTTGAGTGAATTCATAGGTTTGCAAGTAAAAGCAGTGGACCACAAGATTTCAGTATTCAGATTACAAAAGTCAGATAGCATCAGTTATCGCATTTAGCTCATGAAACCGAACATTAACATCCGTTATTCCGTTCAAGTTTCAAATACAGTGCGTCCAGTCGGTTTTCCGTTAAACCCGGACGGAGAGGTCAATCCCAATAGATCTATTCACGGCATTCACGTTTACTCGACCAGTACAGTCGGTCCAAGTAATTAACGGTTCATGACTAAAAAGGATAAAATAAGCATACAGTTTAAGCACTTGCGTCCATTCGTAAAAAGTAGCATGTATCCCCCTCGCGGGTTTAATAAAACAATTAAAGTAATAAAAGCGAGGCTATGAACTCACCTTAGCGATATTGATATCGAGCAAGGATATCGATCAAGATAATAGCGTCAGGAGTGAAACGATAAAATAAGATAAGTCGAGAAACCACAAACTTCTAACGGCGACCAACTTAGTTCGAGAAAATAATCTTAAAATGAAATATGAAGCTTTATATCAATAGACGTAATACACCTTCAATATGAAATCAATACTTCTACCCAGAATTATAACATGAATTGATATTGGTGTTGGTGTCTCACGGTACAAAACAAAAAGATGAGCATATGTATCTTTCTTCCTTTTATGCATACAAAATGAGATTTAGAAGAATTATAGAATGTGAAAAAAAGGAATGTCAAGGATAAGCATCTAAGACTAAGATGCACGTGTATCTTTTGTTATATTTGAATGACACGCCATATATAGAGATAGATGGCAGTTTTATTATTTAATTTTTATTCAACAGTATGATATAGCGGGTATTATTAAAGTCCGATATTTTAAAAGTAACGCTATTTGAAATTTACGCGTAGAGCACGAAAAATAAACGCTCAATATAAAATAAAAACATTGACATTCGGAATACATTTATATTTTGATATAAAAATAAAGAATTATAATTTAATAAATGTTGACGCGTTATATAAGCGAGCGACACATAAAAGTTTATAATAAAATTTACCAAAAAATGCCCTTAAAACGAAAAATCATTATGACGACAATAGGGAAAATTTCTATTATTTATGGTCGATGTCGGACATATACTTTGCCGATATATAATAAATGACATGTATTCGATACTTAAATCTGTAACCTTGTCGGTTAATTGAAATTTTAATATATTATTATATTTTTATTTTTATTTTTTATTTTATTATTATTTTTTTTTTATTTTTTTTAATAAAAACAAACATGATAAATAAAAGTCGTGTTATAAATATTGATCCAAAAATTAAGAATTACTACAATATTCTATGAACTTGTCAGAAGGAATCTCAAAGTCTTTACTTAAACTAATCACTTAGTATCAGTGAAAAGAACATTATTCTTGTTGTCACATACTTGTGACACACTAAATAGATTATAATCAAGTTTTTTTACCAGGAAGACTTCATCAAACCTTAAGTTGTTGGTGATTAGTGTGCCTTTGCCAGAAATATTGCCATACCTGCCACCAAAGTACACCTTATCACTATCTTTAATAGGAGTGAAATCAGTAAGGTAATCTTCCTTCCTTGTAATGTGCCTTGAGCATCCACTATCCCAATATCCAAAATCGTTGACCTGCTTGTGAATACCCTTCACATGAAGAAAACAAAGTAGTTTTCTTTGGGAATCCAAGCCTTTGAAGACTTCGATTCATCTAGTTTCA
The DNA here is from genome assembly GCA_025667525.1 of Glebionis coronaria. Classification (NCBI taxonomy): domain Eukaryota; kingdom Viridiplantae; phylum Streptophyta; class Magnoliopsida; order Asterales; family Asteraceae; genus Glebionis; species Glebionis coronaria. The sequence continues at coordinate 304,341,447 of CM046877.1, forward strand.
ACAAGAATTGATTTATTCCTTGTAACAACCCCCTGTTCATCCCTTTGTGCCCTAAACACCCAATTTACCCCAATGGGTTAGGTGATGACCTTCGCAAGAAAATTTAATCTATTGTAGGTCATAGAAATTCCATTTGAGTTAGGGCTTTTGTCTTGTTTAGGTATCTATGTCAAAGTGGATGAAGCTTTAGACCCTGGTCCTTTAGGTTTTAAATACCTATTACATGATTTAACATAAGGTCTAACTGAATCCAGTTGTGGCATTTTCATGCCAAACCTAGATTTGTCAGCGACTGATTTGGTCTTGTCAACGGCTGAATTGTTCCTGTCAGCGGGTAAATTAGGGTTTGTTGTAACACCCCCAAATATTTCACATTTCAAATCAGCGGAAGAGTCGTTGGTGATACGGGATAGCACATTACTCAAGTCATAGACAACGCTTAAAAGTCGCGTCGTTTAATAACAAAGCATTTTCCATTCATAAATATCAAATTACATAGGTCCTCAGGTCAAATATATCTTACAAATTTACAAAACATTTGAATAGAAATTTTTATTTAAATGCGGGCCATAAACTCTTGTCATCTTCCCGAGAATTACCTTCAAGTACCTGAGATAGAACATGTTAAAAGTCAGCGAATCGCTAAGCGAGTCCATAGAGTTTAATAAAACCATTAACATATTATCGATATATAATAATTACCAAAAAACATTTTTGTACAATTCTTTGTCATAGACCATGACATTGGCCAAAAACATTTTATACGAATCATTGTCATAAATCATAACATAGGCCTTAAGCATTTGATACGAATCATTGTCGTAAATCATAACTTAGGCCAAAAACATTTTATACGAATCATTGTAGTAACAACACCATTCAATAAGTTTTATAACTGTGTTTATAATATAATAAAAACCGTTATATAAAATAGTTATGTAAAAACAGAACACGAGTATAATCATAAATAAGACCCCATATTGCTAGTCAGACAATATATTATAATTCAAATCACATATCATACGTTATTCCTGAGACCGAAGCCTTAATATTACCATTATCAAAATTATTATCGGATTATTATAAGCCGCATGACATTGTTACCTTTCTATACCATATATCCGGTAGCTAGCCCGGAATTCATTTGCCCTTTTAAACAGCGTGTCGTCACAAATCACGCTAAATATACCTCTCTCATACATAAATTCGCTTACCAATCAATGTGGCACGACGGGGATCAACCATCAAGTGGCGAAGTTGGGTGATCTTCCCCAAATAGTACTATTATATGCATAAGCGTCTACCAGATCCTTGTAGTTCACAATTCATGCTAATGGGACTTATAGTGATATAACCTAACATTTAATAATCCATTTCAATCATCCATTTTGGGTCATACAATCAATCGGGTCCATATCAATAAACATACAATCGGGACCACTTGTGTTCTATTTTTATTAAAACTATCATGTTATCTCCCTCGCGTGTTTATAAAACACTTTATAAAACATTTAAAAGAGTGCGAGGCTATGAACTCACTTTGGCTGGGAAAGGCGGGTTATCGGAAATTAGGATGTACGGTACGTGCCTCGATCACGGGAACCTAAACAAATAGTACTCGGTCTTAGACTTTCGTCAAATAATTTTATAAAAGTTGTTATGTATATGTAATGATGTCATAACATGATGATCAAGTGGGGTTATATTCCTTGCACAACATTATTAGTTGTTCAGTACTAGTTAACTTAGTCTAGTTACACTAGTTTTAACCCATTCACATGTTAAGGCCCAATAGGCCTATTAAGAGTCCAATACATTATATTAGTCCATTTATTCATTTAATACCAGGACCATACTCATATGTTGGGCCCAAATGGGTTAAACCCATTAGTAAGTCCAATAATATTAAACCAAACTAGTTGGGCCTAGTGGTCCAACAGGGCTAATTTGGCCCATTATGGTCCATTAGTTATAAAGCTCGTTTTTTGTCGATTTTTACTTGTCAAGTGTGTTTACATATCAGTATATGTTCTAGAAAAATGTTACATTAGACGGGTCCGACCATCTAAGTTTTATTTTACGAAAACGTTAATCTTTCGGTTTTAGCCGAAAAGACGTAAAACTTATATATAGTTTGTAGTTTTAGAAAACATTTGAGTTTTATTTTTTATAAAATGTAATATTTACTTATTATAGTGTATAAACATATTTTATATTAGTTATATCAATTTATTAACTTATGTATACTTATTTTCTATAGTATTTCACTTTGAGTGCTCTTTTAATAATATATACTTTAGTCAAATCTGATATAGAATTTCAAGTCTACCATTTTGATCATATCTAGAGTTCTACAAGGAGTTGAAACCCCAAATTTTTACTGTATAAACTAAATGATATGTGCTACAAATAACTCTTTTGTAGCTCCTGCTCAAACAGCATCTAAGTATTTTTATTAATTCGTCCAAAACAGACCAGACAAATTAGTACCACAAAAGTGTTTTGGTCATTTCTTTGCTCATTTTTAACATTCCATTGTATGGCCAATTTACCACTTATGTAAAAATCATTTGTCTATCATTATATCAAATAATATAATCCATTTAGCCAAGTAAAAATATTAAAAGTTACAGTTTTTAACAGCCTACTCATCTAGTGATGATTTTAACATCTTTTACTTGTAGTTTTAGCCTTTTTAACTTAATCTAGTGACACAAAATCCCCATGCAATACTTTGATCATCATTCATCATCATCATACATATACATATTGAAGTAAATAGATAAATACATTTACAAAAACAATAGGATGATAGGAGGGAACAATCTCTATAACAACCAAAGTGATGAAAATATAAGATTTATGATGAACAAGGCTTCAACTTGTCACCAAATCTTTAACTTAGCAAGGCCACTTTTTGAAATCTTCAAATGAATGAACAACTTCTTGAAAATCAGCCCTTTTTCCTCATGAAAACTTATTTTTATAAGTTATAATCACCTCCAAATAATCTCCTTTCAAGTAGTGATCACTAAATGTTGATTGTAGATGAAGTTTATGGTTAAAAATTAATGATGATGCTGATATGATGGTGGTTTTGGATGACAACAAGAGAGAGAGAAGAGAGATTTGGTGAATTTTATTTTATTAAACTTGCATGTATGTGAAGTATAAGAGAAGCTCGGTGGTTTTGTGTTTTGAAAGCTTATGGGACAAGTGTCCTATACTTGTTAAGATTGTGACAACAAAGGGGTGTTGTGTACACCCATTATGGTGGTGGGACAAGTGTAAACTTGTTTCATCCCTATTATTTTATGGGTACTCCTTGATTCTAGTTACCTCGATTTATGTGCCCTCGGGTTGATTTACGAAAAACGTTTTTGCAAATTATGAAACTACGGCACAAAACGATTCTAATAAAAATTATCTCATAAAAAACGGAGCACAAAAGCGTAAATATATAAACCTAGGGTTCCCAATTTAATCGTAAAAGATGTTAAATTATGCACGTAAGCCCAAATTTCATCCCGTAAATATGTGTTTTCATGAACCCACATAAAATAAAATTTCAAAATAATATACGAGAATAAATTTATTATCTGAAAATGTCAGACTGTCATAAAAACAGAGTACGTAAACATAAACACGTAAAGTAGAGCTTTCTAGTTTAGACTTAGATGATGCTACTTTAAGACGTAACCCCTAATTTCTTCCCAAAAATGATTGAGTTCATAAACTAAGAATAAAATAATGATTATAAATAATACTTGAGACTAAAATAACGACCTCAAATTGACGGATTGTCACAGCATTTTCCCCTAAAGAGGATCTTTTTCCTAAAAGATCAATTCATCTTACTACTCGCTTCTTATATAGTTAAAGACATGTGATATTTCTTCCACATTCGGTCTTTTCTCTCAAACATAATCCATTATAATACGCGAGTTTCATCAACATAACTATGGGAATACGGTCATGCTTAACTTAACTTACTTTCTCTTTCCATGATGTCCATGGGTTTTTGATGAATGCAACTTTTTGCCGACCCAAACTTCATTAAGAAATTATCATAATTTCACTTGATAGACATTTTATCAAGTTCGATATACGGAACATATTTCATGCAACTCTTGAAGTCCTAGGGTAATCTAGCTTATATGCCTCTCGGACCAATTTTTTAAATTGTCTCAATGGTCCCATACAACGGATACTTAGCTTCCCACGATCTTTCAAATCATCAATTCACCTTTCCATGGTCAAAATTCTCTACATAACTTTGCAACCCATCCTGCACTTCAAGATCTACATTTCATATTCACCTTACCTCCTGCCCACTACCGGCAGTCGATAATCAGATCCTAATTTCCACAATCATTACAGGTATCGCGGGTCGGGTATCTTCATCCCAACTCTTGCCTACAGATGCTCTTAAACTTTTCTTTATATAGATCCTCGCAAGGTTCAGTCTCAATCCTAAAGCGATAATTATCAATGATAACCTATCCAAAGGAAAGTGCTTATCATGTTCCTTACCAAAGGTCAATCATACAAGCATAAAACAAGCCTTCTAGTGTCTGTATCGTTCCTTCACCTTGTCCCCTCGATTGTGGGTGGTAAGCAGTACTCCCATCAAGATTCGTTCCCAATGACTTCTTAGGGGATCTCTAGAAATTCGATGAGAAGCGAGGATCTCGATAGAGATGATCGATACAGGCACACAATGCGTACACAACTCCAATCGAGTCAACTTCTCCATCGAGAACCTATCATTCATTGGAATGATATGTGTAGATTTGTTAGTCTGTAGACGATGACCCAAATCAAATCAACTCCAAATGATGACCTTGGAAGACTTGTGATAGAATCCATGGTGATTCTATCCCACTTTCAAACACGAATAATAAGTTGTAGAAGTAATCCTGATGGATTTTGGTGTTCAGCCTTGACCTTCCCAAAAGTTAGATATTTACTAACGTATATGGCGATGTCTGCTTTCATATTTGGCCATCAGTACAACTCCTTCAGATAAAGATACATTTTATTAGAAATGGCATGAATAGAATACTTAAACTTATGAGATTCCAACATGACTAAATCTCAAAATACTCCATATTTAGGCAACCACAAACAACCTTTTAAACACTTAACGCCATCGGCTCCCATTTCTAGTGGTTCTCATTAGCCGCGAACCATTCATCATCTATATCATCCTTCTTACAAGCATCGGTTATTTCTAAATTGCTCTGGCAAATTATTTTACACGGTCATTATTAAAGAACACATCCTAATTGGTTTTTTATCCTTTCTACATAATGCGTTTGCAACTAAATCCACCTTCCCCGATGAAATAAATATCATGACCATAATTACTCAAAAAAAATTTCTTTATATTTTCTAAGTTTTAGTTTTGTCTCAACTATTATCTTTATTAGTTTTGCCCAGTCCGACGTTTAAAGGGTCGATAAATATTACAAGTAATTAAATAATAAATATTTAATTTATGAAACGTAAACGTAAAATTTTTAAATTTCTCAGGTCATCAAATTATAGAAAAATGTTCAAAATAAATTTGAATTTAGTTAACACGATCTTCGTCGATTTATCGAAAATAATTATCAAGATCCGTAATTGTTCGAAAAATCTTTGTTTAAACTTTGATCAAAATTTTCTTAGTTGAAGAGGAAAAACTACCGCTCCAAATTCCAAGTCATGGGTTATATGGTTTTCTCAATTCCTCCTAGGTTGTCTTGAGGTATACACAATCATCTACTCCTAAAGATGTTTGGTTAAATGATCCGGGTATGAGAAAATAATTCCTTAATAATCCTTCGATAAATATCTGTCAAAACATCTTCGCACTTCCTTTTTTATATAACCCAAAGCCTTAATGGCTCCGATCTTTGAAGAGTCAACATAGATTCCTCTACCATTAATCACATGGTCAAAGAATGTAAGGGATCAAGCCTAACATCCCACTTTAAATATTTAACGCACAATGTTTCACACCTCAGCTAGATCAAGGTAGTCTACAAATGAATTCTAAGCTCCTTCTTATTCTTGGAAATAACCCGATGGTCCTTAATGATCATAAGCATGAACTTATCAAAATACAGCTTACACACGCGAATCCTCAAATTCATGAATGCGACTAGTACGTTGGTCAATCCAAACGACATCACATGAACTCAAATTGTTCATTACGAGTTCTAGATGTAGTGATCGGAATAGATAATCTTCTTTGCGGACGCGAAGTTGATGATAACCATGCCGTAGATCAAATTTTTTAATATAAGCTAGAACCTTGTAAATGATCGAACAAATCTTTCATCTTGGGTAATGGATATCAATTTCGATCGTCAATTTATTCAGTTCATGGTAATAAAAAAATATAAGGAATGATAACACCATAGCTCTTCATGATGACAGGCTCGGTAGAATAAAAGCTTTCTCCGACAACTCTCTCAGTTGCACGGTAACTCTTTTGATCCAAATGGTGCTGACGTATAGTGCACATGCCATAGGTGCAGCACCGGGAATATAATCAATACCAAATTCAACTTGCCTTATTGGCGGAAGTCTAGGTAATTCATCAGCAAATACTTTAGAAAGTTTCAAATAACAGGAACATCTTTTAATAAATTTACTTTAGGTTCTTTCTAGTTTACAAGATCTATGACTAGTTCACAACCATTCATGGTATAATTTCAAGCCTAAATGCAGGATATGGTCACCCATCAGGAATTATTTAGATCACCTTTGATAATGAACATCTTATCTTTTAGGGGAATTCTACTCGTGTTCCCATCAATTAAGACAATGACATCATGTCATAATCAACCAATCCATTCTATTGGCACTACCAACTTTCTAGTTTTATTACCGTTGATAAGACAAGAAGTACTTAGAAAGCTAAGTATACGTCCTTTTTAAATCTTTATTAATAATCACTACTTCTCCATGAGCCAATTCGATCTCCTAGATAGTGGTAACTCAGGATATTCTTGAATTAGGGAATCTATAGACATAGCTATTAATAAAAGAGTAAGGTCAACGCATTATTTACGCGAAAGAATTTCAAATCAGATAAAGACGAAAATATTTACGAATATGAATATATTCCAAGTTTTTATGATTTGTTTACGCATCCCAAGGCACCTGGGATCGTTCCTCACGTTACTCAAAGACAATCTAGTTTAAAATACAATATAGGAATGTTGAAACTCCAAGCCGGATATCAACAACCGATAATTGGATAAGTTTCCAAAGAATCTTTTCATGAAAGAAATGAACAAGAAGTGGATGTTAATTGTCAAATAAGACAATATCCACATATGAGTAAATTTGATTCGGAAAAATAGTACGGGCACATATGTAGGTGTCCCTAACAATATGTCCCTATTTTGCACTTCTTGCAGATCTCATAAAATTTTAATCTTTCACATTTACAAAGAAAATGTAGTGTTTATTAAGAATTTCATGGTGACTACTAATCAGCCTTGCATGGTCCCTTCTAAATTGTACGTATGCGCGCTTCTATGTACAACTTAGGATTAATGATGCAGTACTCAGTTCGTCAAAATTTTGTCATCGTGTTTAAAATATACATTCATGTTTAATTATGAAATAAAATAAAAATGATTTTACCGAAATGTTCATCATTATGAAAACATTTCCATTTACAAGATGTTTAATAAAAACTTTATTTCGATAGTAATTACTTAATAGTACCGATTTAAATAACTCATATGAAAATAAGAATTTCATACTTTCCCCATATGGTATTTCATTACTTATAAAAACAATGAGTGATCTACAAAAGGAGTGATGAAGAGTTGTTCACCAAGAACTAATTACAATATGATAAGAAATGTAAAGAACTTAGCCAAATAATCATGAGGTTCATGACCTCGATGGCACTCAGGAATACAAAGAGAAGAATCTACAACGCAACTCTATCCGAAATGAGTACTTGTTCAATGGTTGCATCACTAATGCGGACATTAGGAAGAAGTAAGAAAATATAGATAACATCGATACATGTAGGATTTAGCAATCAAAGGTAGTCTTTTCATTAATCACAAACAAGTCAAAAATTGTACCGTAACACATTACGTGTCGCCATGTCATACAATTCCAAGGACTCATCCTACCAACTGATGTCTCAGTTAAGTTAGGGATTTTAAAAGATACTACAATGAATACTAATCTACAAGATTCATTAGGTGTTCCACATATCCCGGAAGATCCATCGGTCCCAATTCAGAAGAAGATTTCTTCAATTTATTTCTTGGACACTGGGCATCCTCGTCATTGGATAATAGCCTAGAAACAACCCTTAACACGAACCAACAATCATTTAAAACTTTACAATTCAACCACAGGACTTAACGACTCCCTCTTAACAATCTCGCATCCCATACGAGTTAAATTGACTTTATTCAAGTTTCAACAAACTTATACTCAATGCGACATCCAACCTCATTCTCTAATACTTCAACCTTATTCTTAGACCTTGAAAGTGCAATAAAAGTTCGAAATGAACAACACTTAATTTCCAATTCTATAGCTTCTTATAACAACAATTATCAAATGAGTCACTAGTATGAAATGACTCTCACATTCAATTAGACTTCTCAGAAAGGTACAAGTGGCATGAGGCTTTTGGTTAAAGGTTCCAATGACAGCCTCAAGTGCAATATTTACATTTTCGATTTCGAATTGAAGAATTGGGTGAAACCGATTTAGATGACACATTTCTAGGTGGTGAGGTTTTGGTCAAACTCCACTCTATAAGGAAAGTTCGTCATGACATCGATATCAGATTTAATCCCGACAATTCATTTTCAATATCACAATCCACTAATATCAATATTTCTTGGAATATCAACCATTTTGTTGGGATCATAAACATCCACAACTTGGTTTAGATCTGCAATACCTAGAATTCCTACAAAAATAGCTTCGATTGGTTTGCCAGAAGAGTTAGGGTTCTTTGTGACAATCTACGTCGTATGATTACCTCACATAAGTATTAAAATAATCATCAAACAATCATGTAATCAAATTATAACATATATATATATATATATATATATATATATATATATATATATATATATATATATATATATATATATATATATATATATATATATATATATATATATATATATATATATATATATATATATATATATATATATATATATATATATATATATATATATATATATATATATATATATATATATATATATATATATATATATATATATATATATATATATATATATATATATATATATATATATATATATATATATATATATATATATATATATATATATATATATATATATATATATATATATATATATATATATATATATATATATATATATATATATATATATTAAAATAACACTTCTCAGTATGGCCTTGTCGGTAACTCGAGAATTCTTCGGCATCGTTATAGTCAAAAGATTTTTAAACATTTTACTCAAAATATTTATTTAAAAATATTTATAGTTAAAAGGTTTTTGAAATGTTTTATTCAAATACGTTTTATAACGTTGTTTAAAAAATAATAAAAACCGTTATGTAAAACAGTTATATAAAACCAGAACACAGGTATATTCATAAATAAGACCCCATATAGCTAGTCATGCAATATATTATAATTCAAATCACATATCATACGTTATTCCTGAGACCGCAGCCTCAGTATTACCATTATCATCATTATTATCGGATTATTATAAGCCGCATGACATTGTTACCTTTCTATACCATATATCGGGTAGCTAGCCCGGAATTCATTTGCCCATTTAAACAGCATGTCGTCACTAAAATCACGCTAAATATACCACTCTCATAAATAAATTCGCTTACCAATCAATGTGGCACGACAGGGATCAACCGTCAAGGCACGAACTGGGGTGATCTTCCCCAAATAGTACTATTATATGCATAAGCGTCTAACAAATCCCGGTAGTTCACAATTCATGCTAATGGGAGTTATAGTGACATAACCTAGCTTTTAATAATCCATTTCAATCATCCATTTTGGGTCATACAATCAATCGGGTCCATATCAATAAACATACAATCGGAACCACTTGTGCTCTATTTTTATTAAAGCTATCATGTTATCTCCCTCGCAGGTTTATAAAACACTTTATAAAACATTTAAAAGAGTGCGAGGCTATGAACTCACTTTGGCTGGGAAAGGCGGGTTATCGGCAATTAACATGTACGGTACGCGCCTCGATCACGGGAACCGAAACAAATAATACTCGGTCTTAGACTATCGTCAAATAACTTTATAAAAGTTGTTATGTATATGTAATGATGTCATAAAATGATGATTAAGTGGGGTTTTATTCCTTGCACAACATTATTAGTTGTTAAGTACTAGTTAACTTAGTCTAGTTACACTAGTTTTAGCCCATTCACATGTTAAGGCCCAATAAGCCCATTAAGAGTCCAATACATTATATTAGTACATTTATTCATTTAATACCAGGCCCATATTTATATTTTGGGCCCAAATAGGTTAAGTCCATGAGTAAGTCCAATAATATTAAACAAAACTAGTTCGGCCTAGTGGTCCAACAAGGCTAATTTGGCCCATTATGGTCCATTAGTTATAAAGCTCGGTTTTGTCGATTTTTACTTGTCAAGTGTGTTTACATATCAGTATATGTTCAATAAAAATGTTACATTAGACGGGTCCGACAATCTAAGTTTTATTTTATGAAAACTTTAATCTTTCTGTTTTAGCCGAAAAGACGTAAAACTTATATAGTTTGTAGTTATAGAAAACATTTGAGTTTTATTTTTATAAAATATAATATTTACTTATTATAGTGTATAAACATATTTTATATTAGTTATATCAATTTATTAACTTATACATACTTATTTTATATAATATTTCACTTTGAGTGCATTTTTAATAATATATACTTTAGTCAAATCTGATATAGAATTTCAAGTCCACCATTTTGTTCATATATTGAGTTCTACAAGGATTTGAAACCCCAAACTTTTACTGTATAAACTACATGATATTTGCTATAAATAACTCTTCTGTAGCTCCTGCTCAAACAGCCTCTAAGTATTTTTAATAATTCGTCCAAAACAGACTAGACAGATTAGTACCACAAAAGTGTTTTGGTCATATCTTGCTCATGTTTAACATTCCATTGCGTGGTCAATTCACCACTTATGTAAAAGTATTTTGTCTATCATTATATCAAATAATATAATCCATTTAACCAAGTAAAAATATTAAAAGTTACTGTTTTTAACAGCCTACTCATCTAGTGATGATTTTAACATCTTTTACGTGTAGTTTTAGCCTTTTTAACTTAATCTTGTGACACAAAATCCCCATGCAATACTTTGATCATCATTCATCATCATGATACATATACATTTTAATGTAAATAGATAAATACATTTACAAAAATAATAGGATGATAGAAGGGAACAATCGCTATACCAACCAAAGTGATGAAAAGATGAGATTTATGATGAACAAGGCTTCAACTTGTCACCAAATCTTTAACTTAGCAAGACCACTTTTTGAAATCTTCAAATAGATGAACGAATTCTTGAGAATCATCCCTTTGACCTCATGAAAACTTCTTTTTATAAGTTATAATCACCTCCAAATAATCTCCTTTTAAGTAGTGATCAATAAATGTTGATTGTAGATGAAGTTTATGGTTAAAAATTGATGATGATGGTGATGTGATGGTGGTTTTAGATGGCAACAAGAGAGAGAGAAGATAGATTTGGTGAATTTTATTTTATTAAACTTGCATGTATGTGAAGTATGAGAGAAGCTTGGTGGTTTTGTGTGTTTGAAAGCTTATGGGACAAGTGTCCTATACTTGTTATGTTTGTGACGACAAAGGGGTGTTGTGTCCACCCATTTTGAGGGTGAGACAAGTGTAAACTTGTTCCATCCCCATTATTTTACGGGTACTCCTCGATTTTAGTTTCCTCGATTTACATGCCCTCGGGTTGATTTACGAAAAACGTTTTTGCCAATTATGAAACTACGACACAAAACGATTCTATTAAAAATTGTCTCATAAAAAACTGAGCACAAAAGCGTAAATACGTAAACCTAGGTTTCCCGGTTTAAACGTTAAAGACGTTAAATTATGCACGTAAGACAAAATTTCATCCCGTAAATATGTGTTTTCATGAACCCACATAAAATAATATTTCAAAATAATATACGTGAATAAATTTATTATCTGAAAATGTCAGACTGTCATAAAAACGGAGTACGTAAACATAAACACGTAATGTAGAGCTTTCCGGTTTAGACGTAGACGATGCTACTTTAAGACGTAAACCCTAATTTCTTCCCAAAAGTGAGTGAGTTCATAAACTAACAATAAAATAATGATTATAAATAATACTTGAAATAAAATAACGACCTCAAATTGACGGATTGTCACATTTGTTACAGGAACCCATTGTTTGTTAGACCAAGTATTGGTCTTTTGAAAGGGTCTTTGTCCATGAGTATTAGTCCCTCTAGAAAAGAAAGGAGCTGGTCTAGTGGCCTGGGGACTTGTTTGGACAAGATCTAGGTTTGACCATGGTTGACCTATTGTCAGCGGTGGATTTAGAGCTGCTGACACATTTATAAGCCAAGTGAGAAAAACTCCCACATGTGTAACAAGCCTTTCTAGACATAACCTTAGGTCTAGATTGAATGAACCCTGTCCCATTAACACTTTCTTGGCTTTGAGGTGATCTAGGTTTCCTATACATTTCAGTATATTTAACACTAGATTTGATTTTAGTTGTAGAGCCAAGTTCAATAGTTTTTCCAGTGGTAGGGTTAGTGATGACAATGGTTTTACCTTCAGTTTCTTCATCACTATGAAGCCCCCCCCCCTTAAAAAACAACATAGGGTTGGCTTTCTTCCATGTTTAAGATCAGTCACCTTCTGCTTATACTCTTCTACTGGGTCAAGCACTCTAGGTGGAGGAATAAATTCCTTTTCTTGGAGTTCTGTAATACCAGTCCAAGAGAGATCCTTTTTCAAGACACCATAGAAGTCCCAGTAGGTGGTGGAATGGGAGCATACTCTTTCATCCCGATCCCCGACATGTCCTTAGGGTTTCTTTGTTCACTAACACACTTTTCTAGGATTTGGCTTTATCAAAATTTTCAATTTTAAGACCCATATTTTCTTTATCCTTAATGGCTTCACTTAACTGAAGATGTAAATCAGCTCTATATTTCATTAAAGACTCTGTAGCTTCATTACTGACTCTTAAATCTCTAGTTAAAACATTAATTTGATCTTTTAGGTCAAACTCCATTTTCTTATATTCCTTTACCATTCCATCAGATTGTGCAAGTCCCATTTGATAGTTTCCAAGTCTAATTTCTACATAAAAAACATCTGATTTTAACTTTAGAATTTCTTTGTTAAGTTTTTTAGTGTTTAACCTGCAACCCTTACTACAAAAGGCATCATCATATACCTCATTATCTGATGAAGACGAGGAGTTGGCCATGAGAGCAAAGTCAACGTGCTTTTCTTCTTCCTTTTCAGCAACCAAAGTTTGATTCTCTACCACATCTTCTGTCATAAAGCTCATGTCCCATCCACTGCTATCAATACCTTGCATGGCAACCATAGCCTTTGGCTCAGGGTCGTAAATAGTGACAATCTGTCTTGATTTCTTTCCACCATCATCACTCTGTGAAGATCTACACTCTCTCATGAAGTATCCCATTCTATGACAATTATAGCATTCAACCTTGGATTTGTCAAATCCAGTTGTGTCTTTACCATTAAAAGTCATCTTTCTACCAACTCTCCTATTCCATCTATTAGCCCTTATGCTTGCAAGTTCCATATTCCACTTGATATCCATCTCTTCTAGGTCAGCATCACTGTTTTGTTCAAACTTAGATCTATTTAGCTTTGTGTTAACGAGAGTAAATCAAGTTTTAGACGTAGAGAAGCTTTGTGCATTTAACAATCTAAGTGTTATACGGAATTAACACTTAGAACAAAGAACAATGTAAACCAAACTTTCACTTTGATTAATAAATAAACTTGCCTACAATGAAAGTGTAAAACTTGTTATTAAACTAAGAACCCTACGAACTCCTTTTATAGTACAAGGAGTTGTGTACAATAGTCTACCTATCAACTAATATAGGTAAAGATAAATATTGAAAATACAATATTGAACATATCTTTACTAGAATTACAAAACGTGTATACTAAGTATTCCATCAATGGATGAACTTCCCTTTGTCAGCGCTCAATTATCCTTGGTCAACGTTCACCTTTCAGCGCCTCTTTTACTCTTGTCAGCGTTCAAGTTCTTCTTGTCAGCATCCCAGTGACTTAGTTAATTTTATTCCCAACAATCCTCCCCTAAACTTGATATCTACTCTAGTAATGAAGTTTCTGAATAAAAACTAAATACAAGGAGGATCTTACAAATACAAACTAATTCTGAATTTGAGAATAAATAAATCTAACAAAATCCTTACTAACATCACTAATATAGTCAACCTCTAACTTTGTGGATACCATCATCTTCAAAACATCTTGAGACAAAGAATATGTACAATCAACCAAAAATATATTCAATAAACTTTGAAGTACTAAGATAGTATACACCAGCAGCTGAAAACAAACGTCACTTCAAACCACTAAGGTCATCCAAATCCAACCATATTTGATCAACTTCATTTGTAAAAATCATACTCGTGTATGTGGTCCAGATATTTATTCCATTTACTAAATAAGGCTCTTCAGCTTCATACTTAGCTTTCATCAAATCCCATAAAGCTACCAAATCCTCTCTATCCATATTTGCAAACAGAGAAATCAAAGAAGTGAATGTGTGTACCTTGTCACCAGCTCGGGTGACCACCCAGAAACCACTTGCATCTTCCTCATAAGTAACTAAGGAACCATTTGGTAATGTAGCAATGTATGCACATACTGTATCCAAATCCATACCAGCAGGTTTAAGACTTGGTGAGCCAACGTTCTATGTGTCAGCGTCAAAAGTCGAACCGCTGACAAGAGTTGATCCAGTAACAGGATGTACACTCAATCCACTAACATATGAGTCTTTGTCAATGGTTTGAGATTCAATGTGTGAGATGAAGGCTATGTTTCCAGATATTGACTTCTTCTAATGTTCAAGTAAGATCTCATTCTCCACAATCTTTAGCTTATTGTATATATCATCAAAAGAAGCACTCTTGTGGACATTGGTAGCAATAATTGATCTAGCTTCAATTTTCACCAAGACCTCCAAGGAATATAGAAATGATATCAGCATCTTCAAATTCTAATCCTATAAAAGACAACATTCTAGTGATGTCTTAAAGCCGACTCTCACCTTACTTTGCTTCTAATTGGGATGAGCCTTAAATATAGTATATTTACTCAACAGTTGCTTCTTCCTTTCTTTGGCCGTATCTTCAGTACCACTATAGGTAACTTGTAGGGCTGCCCAAAGATCTTTAGAAGATTCATAGCTTATGTATTTGTGCTAGTTCTTTGAACCCAAGGAGGGTTTAAGAATGTTTAAAGTCTTCATGTCATTCTTTCTCAAGGCTGTCTTAGCGGATGAGACAACCCTTCCATCTTGAGGTCTTTCATTAATATCAGCACCAGTTTGTCCAGCTGTTCTTCGTGCCCCAATAGCAGCCTGAATCTTAGCTGCTTTATCGAATTAATTGCCATATTCAATGACTTCCCAAAGATCATAGTCATTGACTTGAAGATACTGTTCAAAATTAAACTTCTATTGTTCAAAGTTGTGAGGGTCGAGCATAGGAATTTTGAGGTTGTGATTTGATGAGGATGAAGATTCTGTGGTAGCCATCTTGTTTGGTCTTTAGGGTTTTTCAACGATTTAGGGTTTTTAGGGTTTGGTGTTCTTTAGATTAAAGTTCCTCAACAAGCTCTGATACCACTTGTTGATCCCAAACTTAGATCGATTTAGCTTTGTGTTAACGAGAGTAAATCAAGTTTAACACGTAGAGAAACTTTATGTATTCAACAATCTAAGTGTTATGTGGAATTAACACTTAGAACAAAGAAAAATGAAAACCAAACTTTCACTTTGATTAATAAATAAGCTTGCGTACAATGAAAGTTTAAAACTTGTAATTAAACTAAGAACCCTACGACCTCGTTTTATAGCACAAGGAGTCGTGTACAATAGTCTACATATCAACTATTCTAGGTAAAGATGAATATAGAGAATACAATATTGAACATATCTTTACTAAAATTACAAAACATGTATACTAAGTATTCCATCAGTGGTTGAACTTCCCTTTGTCAGCGGTCAATTATCCTTCATCAACGTTTACCTAACAGCGCCTCTTTTACTCTTGTTAGTGTTTAAGTTCTTCTTGTCAGCGTCCCAGTGACCTAGTTAATTTTATTCCTAATAAATGTAGCAAGTGTGTGACGGCTATTAAATTGGCTAAGGATTTGCATCAAACCAACGTGGATCAACTTCAAGATTTTCTTCAACAACATGAATGCCACGTAATCGAGGCTCGGCTGTCAACACCTCAAGTCCATGATCCACTTGCCATGATTGTTTCACATCAAATGAATCCTCCACACAAATTGGCATACTCTTATCAACAACCTTCATATATGAAGCTACCACAACACACATATCAGCAACCACAACAACCATCTAATCAACCACTAATGATTCCATAGCAAGCATTTCAACAAAGTGTTCCTCAACAACCTTATCCACAACAACCATCACATCAGGCATTACCATCACAAGCTATCACTTCTCCAATGGGCTATATTCCTCAAAAAGGATATTTTACAATTGAATCACCACAAGCACAAGCCTTTTATTCCAATGAACTTCCACTAATTCAAGCACCGGTATTTACTCAAAATGATACGCCAACTGATGTCTTGAACCATCTCACTGCCTACTTGTCAAACCTTGTGCAACTATAGGTTTTCCACCAACAAACAATCAGCTCCGTACTTCTTTAAATCCTCGCCAACAAGCCAATATTCAAGACGGTCAAGTGACAGTGCAATCCTTCAGGAATGGCAAAATTCATATGGACCAACTACAAGGACTATGAATGCTCAAACCATACACGCTCAAGTTGTAAATTCTCAAGCTACTGGAAATGGAGGTCCTATTGGTCCTCAAAAGGATGTGACTTGCTGCATTTGTCGAGGACAAGCTCATATGGCTAGGCAATGCACTCAGCCGAAAAGGAGAAGGGATGCAACGTGGTTTCAGGAGAAGATGTATTTGGTCGACGCTCAATCTAAGGGAAAGATTTTAAATTCATAGGAATTAGAATTTCTTACAAACCTAGGGGCAGCAGATAATGAAGGAGTTACAGTCGTCTCTACTTTTAATGCAGCATATCAGGCAGATGATCTTGATGCATATGATTCGGATTGTGATGAAATTCACTCAGCCCAAGCTGCTCCCGTTGCTAATCTTTCTCACTACGGTTCTGATGTCATCAGTAAGGTACCAAACCCAAACCGATATTTTTCATGATAATCCACATCAAGTTGGGCATGAAAATAACAACCTCGAAAAGCATTTGGTAACTAGTAACTCAAATGATGTGGTATCTAATCCTACACATTTGAGTGAACCTCAACCAAATGCTACGACGGGTATGGAATCTTATGCTCAACATGATTTGGTAATGGTGCCTAAACATAGTGATAACATGAATGTGGTTGTCCGACAAACCGTGTATATGAATACTAATCTAACCGTTGAGCTTGTGTTGTATAAGGAAATGTTAAAACTTTTGAAATGGTCCCTCAAGTAGAGAAAATAACTTATTCTGAATTTGACCAATTTCGTTTCAAAAGGATAGAAAATTTTAAAAAAATAGAAACATTAAGAGCTAATCTTTCAAATGAACTAAAATAAGAAGAGTCGATTGACAATAATTTTCCATAACTTAAAACGGATTTCGAAACTCTCGAGTCTAAAAAGTTTGAATCGGAAATTAATGCTACCGAACTTCTTAAATTTAAGGAACAATGGCTTTTTAAACAATATGCTTCCACATAAAAGGTTCATTTAATAACCAACTCATTTCAAGAACTAGAACTCAAGCATCTTCAAGATTTACCACCAAATCCGGGTTATGCAAAACAAGCTCAATAACATATTCCTAGTCTTTATGATGCGACCCTAATTGGTAAATCGAAAGAGGCTCCCTATGTTCGGGATAATGATGCAACGATGTCACTTGCGGAAGAAACTCGATTAAAAATGCTTTTGAAAAATCTTAACAATTTTGATTATGTAAAGCATAATAAAGAATAATTTGATTTTAATACCCGCTTTAGAATACAAAAGGAATTAGCTCAATTATCAGCATGTGTGCTCTAAAGTTTGTCAAAGTTGGTGAAAGCCATGTCAACGTCGAAATTGGTCACAACAACGCATGGAAATATATCTGTCAACGTCCTAAAATAAAAATAACAAAAATGAAAAATGACCTTAACAAAGTAATTTATCCTAGTGAAGATAACCTATAAATTGAAAATTACCATAGGGTTGCAAGCATTGTCCAATCATGCACACTTGCTTATGCAAGATAGACATAACAGTCCTCTAGTGTCCTTTACTAACCAAGGTTCTTAACAATTAAGTTATCTCATAAAATCCCTTGTAACTCCCAGGTAAGCCCAATATAAATCATACCCAAGTCTCCCAACAGACCACATCCAATTCTAGGCCTAAAGGTCTTGGCAGCATGCATAGTATATCAACTTTGCATGCTTCAGTGCCTAATGAGATAGTAAACTAACTCATACTCACCAGTGGACACAATATAGAATTGTGATAAGAGTATTATAAGAATACCCAAAAAGTCCTAAAGGTTCCTAAACCTCCCCTTAAACTATGATACATAATTTGCCAAATATGATGCATGTAAATAAAAATTTATGTCAAGATAGGAATATAAATATTCCAACCATCATCCATAAACTGAAACATGCTCCAATAATGCTCCAAGTATCCATAAGCAACTCTGTATCCAATGGTACAATGCTAACAACGCCTGCACAATTAGATCAAAAACCACAAAACTAACATGTTGCTGACAACGTCACGATAACACTTAGCAACGTTAAAATAACCTTTGTCAGCGTTAGACAAATAAAGTGGAAAATCTAATTTCACATAATGTAACACCCCCGAATTTATACAATTCAATACAACGGAAGACTCGTTGGTGTTACGGGATAGCACATTACTCACATCATAGACAACGCTTAAAAATCGCGTCGTTTAAGAATAAAGCATTTCCATTCATAAATATCAAAGTTACATAGGTCCCAAGTCATATTATTTCAATCAGGTTTTACAAAGCATTTGAATGGAAATTATTGTTTAAGTGCGGGCCATGAATTCTTGTTGTCTTCCCGAGAATTACCTTCAAGTACCTGAGATAAAACATGTTAAAAGAAAAGGTCAGCGATAACGCCGAGTGAATTCAAAGAGTTTAATAAAACCATTAATATAACATCGGTATAAAATTATTACCGAAAATCATTTTGTACAAATCATCGTAATAGGCCATAAAATAGCCAAAGTCATTTTATACAAATCCTTATCAAAATCATAATATAGGCATTTGCCTTAAAAATCATTATACGAACCATTGTCGTAAAAACATCATAAAAAACGTTTTACAACGTTGTATAGATTAAATAAAAACCGTTATATGAATATGGTTATAAAAAACCAAAACACAAACATAATATTAATAATATGACCTTGTATTGCTAGTCAGGCAATATATTGTAATTGGGTGCGTATAGCAGTATTTCGTTAATTGGATTATTATAAGTCGCATGACATTGTTACCTTACTACAACAAACAACGGGTAGCTAACCCGACAATCATTTGCCCATCTAAATTAGCATGTCGTCAAAATAATCACGCTTGTGTAAATCTTCCTATATATAAATTCGCTTACCAATCAATGTGGCACGACGAGGATCAACCGTCAAGGCGCGAACTAGGGTGATCGTCCCCAAATAGTACTATTATATGCATAAGCGTCTACCAAATCCCGATAGTTCACAATTCATGCTAATGGGACTTTTAGTGACATAACCTAACTTTAATAATCCTTCTTATTTCGTCTATCGGGTCATTTAATTATTCATAGGGTCATACAATCATCCGGGTCCAAATCAATAAACAAACAATCGGGACAAATGATGTCCTATTTTATCAAAACTAACATGTTATCTCCCTCGTGGGTTTATAAAACATTTCATAAAAACATTTAAAAGAGTGCGAGGCTATGAACTCACGTTGATGTGGGAAGGCGGGTTATCGGCAATTCGGACGTACGGTACGTGCTTCAATCACGGAAACCTAGACAAATAATACTCGTCTTAGACTCATGTCCAATGACTTTATAAAAATAACAATTATGTATACATATGATGATTATATATATATGATGATCAAGTGGGTTTAAATATTCTCATTTACTCATTTTAGTGTTATGTGTTGATAACTTTTATACTAGTTTACTAGTTTTACCTATTTACGTGTTTTAGGTCCGATAAGCCTATTATAAGTTCATTAACTTGTATTAATCCATTTCATACTTGTATTATCAGTGTTTATAATTTACATGTTGGGCCCAAATGGGTTAAGGCCAATAAATAAGTTTATAAGTGTTTTAGTCCATTTTGTTGTATTATTAGTCCAATAACGTTAACTTAGCCCGTTAATGTCCGTATGTTTTACAGTTCGGGTTTTATCGGTTTTTACGTGTTATATATGTTTATATATCAGTATATGAGTTTATAAAAGTTTAAGAAGGATTATTAAAGTTAGGTTATGTCACTAAAAGTCCCATTAGCATGAATTGTGAACTATCGGGATTTGGTAGACGCTTATGCATATAATAGTACTATTTGGGGACGATCACCCTAGTTCGCGCCTTGACGGCTGATCCCCGTCGTGCCACATTGATTGGTAAGCGAATTTATATATAGGAAGATTTACACAAGCGTGATTATTTTGACGACATGCTAATTTAGATGGGCAAATGATTGTCGGGTTAGCTACCCGTTGTTTGTTGTAGTAAGGTAACAATGTCATGCGGCTTATAATAATCCAATTAACGAAATACTGCTATACGCACCCAATTACAATATATTGCCTGACTAGCAATACAAGGTCATATTATTAATATTATGTTTGTGTTTTGGTTTTTTATAACCATATTCATATAACGGTTTTTATTTAATCTATACAACGTTGTAAAACGTTTTTTATGATGTTTTTACGACAATGGTTCGTATAATGATTTTTAAGGCAAATGCCTATATTATGATTTTGATAAGGATTTGTATAAAATGACTTTGGCTATTTTATGGCCTATTACGATGATTTGTACAAAATGATTTTCGGTAATAATTTTATACCGATGTTATATTAATGGTTTTATTAAACTCTATGAATTCACTCGGCGTTATCGCTGACCTTTTCTTTTAACATGTTTTATCTCAGGTATAAAAGTTTACATTAGGCGGGTCCAACCGTCTAAGTTTCATTTAACAAAAACGTTAATTTTACGGTAATAGCCGAAAAAGTCGTAAACATCATGTTTATAGTTTTATAACTTATAAAACTTATCAAACTACCATTTTTATAAAATTTCCATTTATTTATCCTTATACATATTAATATAAATGTATTATATAAGTTAGTGGGTTTTAATTCACATTTTATACTATTTTTATTTGAGTGCTTATATAATACTATTATACTTTAATTTCCCAAAATCTGATTTTTACTTTCATGTTCACCAAAACAGCCATATCTAGAGTTCTATATGGAGATAGAAGCCCAAATTGTTATCGAATAAACTACATGATATGTGCTCCATTTAAATCTTCTATAGCTACTGTTGAATCAGCCTCTAAGTATTTTCTAAAAATCGTCCAAAACAGTGTACTCAGATTTGCACTCTAAACTTGTTTTGATCATATCTGACTCATTTTTATGATTCTATTGCATGGCCAACTCCCACATGTGTACAAGACATATTACTTACTGTATATCCATTAATCTATGCTATTTTATCAGTTCATCATATGGTTATTTACTGTTTTTATACAGCCTACTAAATTAAGCAAGATTAACCACTTTTACATATAGTTTTTCATCTTTTTACCCATGTTTATCAACACCAAATCCCCACACAATACTTTTATCATCATATATTCATCATATACATATACAATAGGAAAGAAAATACATGATTACATAATCAAAATAACAAGAGGATGGGAAGAACAATCTGTATACCACCAAGATGATGTAGGTTATGATCAAGGCTTGGATTTTGATCACACAACTTGTGATAAACCAATATCATCTTCAAGTCTACCAATATTCAAGAACTCCTTGTGGAAAATCAGCCCTAAGACTCTATAGAAACTCCTCCTTGGATGTTATAATCACCACCAATCCATAGAGCTTCAA
Organism: Glebionis coronaria; assembly: GCA_025667525.1. Classification (NCBI taxonomy): domain Eukaryota; kingdom Viridiplantae; phylum Streptophyta; class Magnoliopsida; order Asterales; family Asteraceae; genus Glebionis; species Glebionis coronaria. The sequence continues at coordinate 304,364,017 of CM046877.1, forward strand.
AAGGGCTTCAACTTATGTATGAATAACATGAGATTTTGTGGTTAAATTTGATCAAAAGGGTGTTTTGAGGGTGAGATGGGACGGCATTATAGAGAGAGGGAGGAGAGGATTTTGGTTCTTTTGCATGTGTGAAATGGTGGAAATGAGAAAGCTAATGGTTTTTGTTAGCTTAGTGAGAAATGTAGATTCAAAATGAAGCTTAAGTTTACAAGTGTAAACTTAATAAGTGTAAGGGTGCCACATCTTTGATGTGGTGTCCCTAGTCTTGGCCGTCCCTTTATTAGTGGGGTGGGATAAATTAGTTTGTCCCATCCCGCTAATTTACGGGTATTCCTTGATTCTAGTTTCCTCGATTCGCGTGCCCTCGGGCCGTTTTACGAGAAACATTTTTATAAATTATGAATCAACGGCACAAAACAAATCTAATAAAAATTGTCTCATCAAAAACGGAGTTCGAAAACGTAAATACATAATCCTAAGGTTTACGGTTTAGTCGTAAAGGACGTTAAATTATAATCGTAAGTCCTAATCTCTATTCGTAAATTTGTGAGTTTATGAACCAACACAAATTTAAAATTTCAAAATAATATTCACGGATAAATTTATTTTCTTAAATGTCGGACTGTCACCAAAGACGGTGTATGTAAACGTGAGCACGTAACGTAGAATCCTCCGGTTTAGACGTAGTCGATGCTACTTCAAGACGTAAATCCAAATTACTTCCCAAAATCAAGTGAGTTCATAATATAACATTAAAAGTAATGTTTTTAAATAATACTTGAGAATAAAATATCAACCATAAATTGACGGATTGTCACAGCATTTACCCCTAAAAAGGATCTTTGTCCTCAAAGATCATCTTACTACTCGCTTCTTATAGAGTTAAAGCCATGTGGGTATTTCCTCCACATTCGGTCTTTTCTCACAAGTGTAATTCATTACAATACGCGAGTTTCATCAAACATAACTACGGGAATAAGATCAGGCTTAATGTTGACTTACTTTCTCTATCCATGATGTTCACGGGTTTTTGATGAATGCAACTTTTCGCCGATCTAAACTTCATTAAGGAATAGTCAGATTTTCACTTGATAGACATTTTATCATCATCTCAATGGTCCCATACAACGGGGACTTATATCCCATGATCTTTCAGATCATCAATTCATTTTTCCATGGTTTAAATTTTTGGCATAACTTCGCTACCCATTTGGCACTTCAAGATCTACATTTCATATTCACATAACCTCCTGCCCACTACCGGCAGTCAATAATCAGATCCTAATTTCAACAATCATTTCTGGTCTCGCGGGTCGGGTATTTTGTAAGGTTAGGTTCGCCATCATAGGCAATCTTAAAACCTAAAAGACATGTCCAACTCACAATAGGTGTATTTCGGGTGTCTTCATCCCAACTCCTGCTTTCAGATGCTCTAATATTTAGGTCCTAACAAGATTCGTTCTCGACCCTAATACAATAATTATCAATGATAATATCTCCAAAGGAAAGCGATTATACGGTTATTACCAAAGATCAATCATTCAAACTTAAAACAGCACTTATAGTATTTTGTATCGTTACTTTTCCTCGTCACTTCGATTGGGGTGGTACACAGTACTCTCATCAAGATTCGTTCTCAATGACTTCTAAGAAAATCTCTAGAAATTCAATGCGAAGCGAGGATCTTGTTAGAGATGATTGATACAGGCACACCACGTTTACACAACTCATTTAAATACAAAAGAGTCAATTTCTTCATCAAGAATCTATCATTAACAGGAATAATATTAGCAGATTTGGTCAGTCTGTCAACGATGACCCAAATTGAATCAAATTCAGATGATGACCTTTGCAATAATTAGACGTTTACTAATGTATGAGGCGATGTCTGCCTTCATAATTTGTCATTAGTACAACTTCTTCAGACAAAGATACTTTTAATCAGAAATGACAGGAATAGAATACTTATACTTATGAGATTCCAACATGACTAAATCTCAAAATCCTCTATATTCAGGCAACCACAAGTGGCCTTTTATACATTTAACGCCATAGGCTTCTCAAATCTAATGGTTCACATTAGCCGCGAACCCCTTTTATTATCTATATTATCTTTTTTTTACAAACATCGTTCATATTTAAATTGTTCGGCAATTTTATTTTGTACCATCATTACTAAGAAACACATCCTAATTGGTTCTTTATCCTTTTCTACATAACGTGTCAGTATTTACATTCATTAAAAATTTCTTTCTTCACATTTTCTAAGTTTTAGTTTCTTCTCAACTATCATTTTTATCCGTTTTACTCAATCCGACGTCTAAAGCGTCCATAATTATTACAACTAATTAAATAATAAATATTCAATTTTTATGAAACGTAAACGTAAAGATTTTAAATTTCTTTGTCCGTCCAATTATATGAAAATGTTCAAAATAATTTTAAATTTAATTAACACGATTTTTGTTGATTTATCGAAAATAATTAATAGGATTCGTAAATGTTCGAAAAATCTTTGGTTATATTTTGGTCAAAATTTTCTTAGTTGAAAAGCGTAAATTATCGTTTCAAATTTCAAGTCATGGTTTAAAAGGTTTCCTCAATCCCTCTTAGGTGGTATACACAAACATTTACCCCTAAACAGGAGTTTAGTTAAATGATTTGTGTATAAGGGAATAATCCCTTAAAAATCCTTTGTTAAAACATTTGTCAAAACATATTTGCACTTTTCTTTTTAGTAATACTCAAAATCTTAAAAGGGCTCTAAATTTTTGAAGAGTCAATATAGATTCCATTATCTTATTAATCACACGGTCAAATAATGTAAAGGATTAAGTCTTAAATCACATGTTAATTATTCAAGGTACAGGTTTTCATTGTTCAGCCAATTCAGGGCAATCTATAATTAATTATTGACTTCTTCTTATTCTTATAAACAAACAAATGGTCCTTAATGATCACGAGCATGAATTTATCAAATTACAGCCTACACACGAGATTCACCAAATTTATGAATACTACATGTGCATTAGTCAATCCAAACGACATCACGTGAAACTCATAATGTTCATTACAAGTACCGGATGTAGTGATTGGAATAGATAATCTTCTTCGCGGACGCGAAGTTGATAATAACCATGTCGTGGATCAAATTGTTAGAACATACGCTAGAACCTTGTAAATGATCGAACAATCTATCATCTTGGGTAGTGGATATAGATTTTAATCATCAATTTACTTAGTTCACGGTAATCAATAGATATAAGGAAGAATAACACCATAGTTCTTCATGATGACGAGCTCGGTATAATAAAAGCTTTCTCCGACAACTCTCTAAATTGTACGGTGATTCTTTTAATTCAGATGATGCTGACGTACAGTGCAGCACCGAAAATATAGTCAATACCAATTTAACCTGCCTTACTGGCGAAAGTCTAGGTAATTCACCAATAAATAATTACTAAAGTTTCAGATAACAGAAACATCTTTTAATAAATTCATTTTAGGTTCTTTCTAGATTATAATATCTATAACTAATTTACAACCATTCACGGTATAATTTCAAGTCTAAATGCAGGATATGGTCATCCATCAAGAATTATTTAGATCACTTTTGATAATCAACATCTTATCATTTAGGGGAATTCTACTCGAGTTCCCATTAATTAAGACAATGTCGTTATGTCATAATCAATCAATCCATTCTACTGGCACTATCAACTTTTCGGTTTTATTGTCATTGATAAGATGTGAACTTCTCAAAAGACTAATAATAACTCATAATCCTTCACAAATTCAAGGATATATGGAGACATAACTAACCTTAAAAGAGTAAGGTCAACGCATAATCTATGCTAGAGAATGTCAAATCAGATACAGACGAAAACATTTAACGAATATGAATATATCCCATGTTTTCATAACTTGGGTACGCATTCGAAATCTCCTCGGATCGTTACCCAGGTCATTCAAATGAAATCAAATCATAAGAAATGATAAGAACGTCAATACATCCAGTATTTATCAACACTCGGTAATCAGATACTTTTCCTAAGAATCTCACTACGGGAGAATTGGACAAGAAAGAATTGTCAATTGTTAAATAAGACAATTTCCACAGATGAGTAAATTCGACTCAGAAGAATAGATGCTACAGGAACATATGTAGGTGTCCCTAACACTATGTCCTTATTTTTCACTTCTTGCAGATCTCATAAATTTTAATCTTTCACAATCTTCAAAGAAAATTTAGTGTTTATTAATCAGTTTTATGGTGACTACTAATCAGCCTTGCATGGTCCATTCCAAATTGTATGTAGGTGCACAACTATATGCCATTTCAAGATTAACGATGCAATACTCAGTTTGTCAAAACTTTGTCATCATGTTTAAAATATATATTCATGCTTAATTCAAAATGAATTTACAGATATGTTCTATATCATGGAAACAATTAAATTTCCCAAGATGTTTCATAAACAACTTCATTTCGATAACGATTATTTTATAAATCTCACTTTAAATAATCCTTATGGTGATGAAAATTCAATTTTTCTAAAGGAATACTGTTTTATTTTATAAAAACAATGAGTGATCTGCAAAAGAGTGATGAAAAGTTGTTCACCAAGAACTAACTACAATATAATAGGAAATGAGCTTAGCCACTTAATCATGAGGTTCATGATCTCGATGGCACTCAGAAAGAATAATTCACAACGTAACTCAAATCGAGATGAGTACTTGTTCAATGGTTGCATCACTAATGCGAGCATTAGGAAGAATCAATAAAAGATAGATATCATCGATACATGTAGAATTTAGCAATCAAAGGTAGTCTTTTCATTAATCACAAACAAGTCAAATTGTACCGTAACACATTACGTGTCACTATGTCATACAATTTCCAAAACTCATCCTACCAACTGATATCTCAGTTAAGTTAGGAATTTTTAAAAGATACCACAATGAATGCTAATCTACAAGAGTCATTTGGTATTCCACATGTCCCGGAAGATCCATCGGTCCCAACTCAGAAGAAGATTTCTTCAATTTATTTCTTGGACACTGGGCATCCTCGTTAGTAGACAATGGCCTAGGAACAACACTTAACACGAATCAACAATCAATTAAAACCTTATAATTCAATCACAGGACTTAACGACTTCCTCTTACAATCTCATATTCCATACGAGTTAAATTTTTACTTTATTCAAGTTACAACCAACTTATACTCAATTCGATATCCTACCTCATTCTCCATTACTTTCAACTTTATTCTCCGATCCTAAAAGAGCAATAAAAGCTCGATATGAACAACACTTAATATCCAATCCTATAGCTCCTTACAACAATAGTTATCAAATGAGTCACTAGTATGAAATGACTCACACAATCAATTAGACTTCTCGGAAAGGTACTAGTGGCATGAGGCTTTTGGGTAGTGGTTCCAATGACAGCCTCAAGTGCAACATTCACCCTTTCGATTTCAAATTTAAGAATTGGGTAAGAACGAATCAGATGACACCTTTCTAGGTGGTAACGTTTTGTCAAACTCCACTCTATAAGGAAAGATCGTCATGACATCGATATCAGATTTAATCTCGCCAATTCTTCTTTTTCTTTTTTTAATATCACAATCAACTAATATCTACATTTCTACGAATATCAACCATTTGTTGGGATCATAAATATCCACAACTTGGTTTAGATCTGGAATAGCTAGAATTTCCTACGGGAATAGCTTCGATTAATTTACTAGGGGATTTAGGGTTCCTTGTGACAATCTACGTCGTATAAATACCTGGTATAAATATCAAAATAATCATCAAACAATCATGTAATAAAATTACATCATATATATATATATATAATCCAAGATATATATATATTAAAATAACACTTCTCAGTCTGGCCTTGTCGGTAACTCGGGAATTCTTCGGCACCGTTATAGTCAAAAGATTTTTAGACATTTTTAGAAAAATGTTTATAGTTAAAATATTTTGAAATGCTTTATTCAAAACCTTGGTTTAAAAAAATCTTTCGTTCTCTATAACGAGAGCTCTGGTACCAAACTGTAACACCCCCAAATTTATACAATTCGATACAGCGGAAGACTCGATGGTGTTACGGGATAGCACATTACTCACGTCATATAAAACGCTTAAAAATCGCGTCGTTTAATAATAAAGCATTTCCATTCATAAATATCAAAGTTACATAGGTCCCAAGTCATATTATTTCATACAGGTTTTACAAAGCAGTTGAATGGAAATTATTGTTTAAGTGCGGGACATGAATTCTTGTTGTCTTCCCGAGAATTACCTTCAAGTACCTGAGATAAAACATGTTAGAAGAAAAGGTCAGCGATAACGCCGAGTGAATTCATAGAGTTTAATAAAACCATTAATATAACATCGGTATAAAATTATTACCGAAAATCATTTTGTACAAATCATCGTAATAGGCCATAAAATAGCCAAAGTCATTTTATACAAATCCTTATCAAAATCATAATATAGCCATTTGCCTTAAAAATCATTATACGAACCATTGTCGTAAAAACATCATAAAAAACGTTTTACAACGTTGTATAGATTAAATAAAAACCGTTATATGAATATGGTTATAAAAAACCAAAACACAAACATAATATTAATAATATGACCCTGTATTGCTAGTCAGGCGATATATTGTAATTCGGTGCGTATAGCAGTATTTCGTTAATTGGATTATTATAAGCCGCATGACATTGTTACCTTACTACAACAAACAACGGGTAGCTAACCCGACAATCATTTCCCATCTAAATTAGCGTGTCGTCAAAATAATCACGCTTGTGTAAATCTTCTCATACATAAATTCGCTTACCAATCAATTTGGCACGACGAGGATCAACCGTCAAGGCGCGAACTGGGGTGATCGTCCCCAAATAGTACTATTATATGCATAAGCGTCTACCAAATCCCGGTAGTTCACAATTCATGCTAATGGGACTTTTAGTGACCTAACCTAACTTTAATAATCCTTTTTATTTCGCCTATCGTGTCATTTAATTATTCATAGGTCATACAATCATCCGGGTCCGAATCAATAAACAAACAATCGGGACAAATGATGTCCTATTTTATCAAAACTAACATGTTATCTCCCTCGCAGGTTTATAAAACATTTCATAAAAACATTTAAAAGAGTGCGAGGCTATGAACTCACGTTGATGTGGGAAGGCGGGTTATCGGCAATTCGGACGTACGGTACGTGCTTCAATCACGGAAACCTAGACAAATAATATTCGTCTTAGACTCATGTCCAATGACTTTATAACAATAACAATTATGTATACATATGATGATTATATATATATGATGATCAAGTGGGTTTACATATTCTCATTTACTCATTTTAGTGTTATGTGTTGATAACTTTTATACTAGTTTACTAGTTTTACCTATTTACGTGTTTTTGGTCCGATAAGCCTATTATAAGTTCATTAACTTGTATTAATCTATTTCATACTTGTATTATCAGTATTTATAATTTACATGTTGGGCCCAAATAGGTTAAGCCCAATAAATATGTTTATAAGTGTTTTAGTCCATTTTGTTGTATTATTAGTCCAATAACGTTAACTTAGCCCGTTAATGTCCGTATGTTTTATAGTTCGGGTTTTATCGGTTTTTACTTGTTATATATATTTATATATCAGTATATGCGTTTATAAAAGTTTACATTAGGCGGCTCCAACCGTCTAAGTTTTATTTAACAAAAACGTTAATTTTACGGTAATAGCCGAAAAAGTCGTAAAAATCATGCTTATAGTTTTATAACTTATAAAACTTATCAAACTACCATTTTTATAAAATGTCCATTTATTTATCCTTATACATATTTATATAAATGTATTATTATAAGTTAGTGGGTTTTAATTCACATTTTATACTATTTTTATTTGAGTGCTTATATAATACTATTATACTTTAATTTCCCAAAATCTGATTTTTACTTTCATGTTCACCAAAACAGCCATATCTAGAGTTCTATATGGAGATAGAAGCCCAAATTTTTATGGAATAAACTACATGATATGTGCTCCATTTAAATCTTCTTATAGCTACTGTTGAATCAGCCTCTAAGTATTTTCTAAAAATTGTCCAAAACAGTGTACTCAGATTTGCACTCTAAACTTGTTTTGATCATATCTCACTCATTTCTATGATTCCATTGCATGGCCAACTCCCACATGTGTACAAGACATATTACTTACTGTATATCCATTAATCTATGCCATTTTATCAGTTCATCATATGGTTATTTACTGTTTTTATACAGCCTACTAAATTAAGCAAGATTAACCACTTTTACATATAGTTTTTCATCTTTTTACCCATGTTTATCAACACCAAATCCCCACACAATACTTTTATCATCATATATTCATCATATACATATACAATAGGAAAGAAAATACATGATTACATAATCAAAATAACAAGAGGATGGGAAGAACAATCTTTATACCACCAAGATGATGTAGGTTATGATCAAGGCTTGGATTTTGATCACACAACTTGTGATAAACCAATATCATCTTCAAGTCTACCAATCTTCAAGAACTCCTTGTGGAAAATCAGCCCTAAGACTCCATAGAAACTCCTCCTTGGATATTATAATCACCACCAATCCATAGAGCTTCAAAAGGGCTTCAACTTATGTATGAATAACATGAGATTTTGTGGTTAAATTTGATCAAAAGGGTGTTTTGAGGGTGAGATGAGACGGCACTATAGAGAGAGGGAGGAGAGGATTTTGGTTGTTTTGCATGTGTGAAATGGTGGAAATGAGAAAGCTAATGGTTTTTGTTAGCTTAGTGAGAAAGGTAGCTTCAAAATGAAGCTTAAGTTTATAAGTGTAAACTTAATAAGTGTAAGGGTGCCACATATTTGATGTGGTGTCCCTAGTCTTGGCCGTCCCTTTATTAGTGGGGTGGGATAAATTATTTTGTCCCATCCCGCTAATTTACGGGTATTCCTCGATTCTAGTTTCCTCGATTCGCGTGCCCTCGGGCCGTTTTACGAAAAACGTTTTTATAAATTATGAATCAACGGCACAAAACGAATCTAATAAAAATTGTCTCATCAAAAACGGAGTTCGAAAACGTAAATACGTAATCCTAAGGTTTTCGGTTTAGTCGTAAAGGACGTTAAATTATAATCGTAAGTCCTAATCTCTTCTCGTAAATTTGTGAGTTTATGAACCAACAAAAATTTAAAATTCCAAAATAATATTCACGGATAAATTTATTTTCTGAAATGTCGGACTGTCACCAAAGACGGTGTATGTAAACGTGAGCACGTAACGTAGAATCCTCCGGTTTAGACGTAGTCGATGCTACTTCAAGACGTAAATCCAAATTACTTCCCAAAAATAAGTGAGTTCATAATATAACATCAAAAGTAATGTTTTTAAATAGTACATGAGAATAAAATATCAACCATAAATTGACGGATTGTCACACATAAAGACCAATAACAATGCATATCCTGTACATACATTTACACCATGATCCCAAAACACATATTAAGTGATTTTGATAATTCTAATACTTGTTACCAAGTATTGAAATCTTCCAGTATCAAAAGGTTTAGTTAATAAATTAGACACATTTTCTTCTATGTCAACCCTATCTGGTTGTATTAAACCCTTTTCAAAACAATCTCTTATAAAATGATGTCTAATTTCTATGTGTTTTGTTTTAGAGTGATGTATAGGATTTTTAATAATGCATATAGTGCTGTTATTATCTACAAAAATCTTGGTATGCATGAAATTATACCCATAATCCAACAGCTGGTTCTGAATCCATATGACTTGTCCACAACAAGCAGCTGCTGCAACATACTCTGTTTCAGTTGTAGAATTTGCCACCACTGTTTGTTTCTTGCATTGCCAAGATATCAATCTACTCCCAAGAAACTGACATCCACCAGTTGTGAAGATGACACCTAAGGTATCTAAAGATCCTCTTGACAACATGAAGATGACACTCTTTGAGAGTCACTTGATGGCGTGCACATGCACACACAACAAACATAATGTCAGGTCTTGAAGATATGAGATACATCAATGAACCAATCATTGATCTATAGTGCCTGACATCCACTTCTTTTCCATCTCCAACTTTTCCCCAAGGGTGTTCTCTATCCATAGGAGTGCTATCCCTTTTCTCATGTGGAGAAAAGCCAAACTTCTTCAAGATTTCTTCCACATATTTATCTTGAGAGATGAAGATACCATCTTATTTCAACTGAACTTGTAACCCAAGAAAGAAGTTCATCTCCCCCATTGCACTCATCTTGAACTTGTCTGTCATAAGCTTGGAAAAGTCTTCACTCATCTTTGGACTAGAAGAGCAAAAAATGATATCATCCATATAGACCTGAACAAGTAAGAAACCCTTACCAGTCTTCTTTGTAAATAAGGTTTTGTCTATGGGGCCCCTTTTGAATCCATTTTCCACCAGATAGGTGGACAATGTGCCATACCATGCTCTTGGGGCTTGATGAAGTCCATACCTAGCTTTCTTCACTCTATACACCTTGTCTAGATGTTCTGAATCTTCAAAATCAGGAGGCTGCATTACATAAACCTCCTCCTCTGCAATTGTGCCATAAAGAAAAGCACTCTTCACATCCATTTGATAGACTGTAATGCCCATGCAGGAAGCATAGGCTAGAAAAATCCTTATAGCCTCAATCCTTGCAACTGGTGCAAAGACCTCCTCATAGTCCATCCCTTCCTCTTGTGTATATCCTTGAGCCACTAAAATGCCTTGTTTCTGACCACAATGCCTCCTTCATCCTTTTTGTTTCTAAGAACCCATCTTTTCCCAATAGGTCTGACATGTCTGGGACAATCAACCAACTCCCAAACATCCTGGATAGCAAATTGGTGAAACTCATCTTGCATTGCTTCCACCTAACTTGGTTATTTGAGAGCATCAAAAATCTTCTTAGGTTCCTATTGTGACAGAAAACAGGCAAACAAACATGCTTGAAAAGAGGGATATCAACCTTCTTATGAATATTGGCAATAAATCCACCAAGATTTTGATGAGATCTTCTAGTTTGAACAGGAGACATCACATCACCAATAATTAGAGAAGGAGGGTGATTTTTGATTGTAGAAGAAAGCACTCCCCCTCAATAAGCGTGTTGTCCTTAATCTCATCTTCCATGTTACCAATATCCTCTTCAGACTCTCTTTCATCAACATCTGAATGAACCTCTCCATTTCTGTTTGAAGGTTCACCTTGTTCAAACTTATTGGAAGAGAAAATATGGTCAAAAGAGCTGTCAATGCTTGAACCAAGGCTGTCAACGTTTGAGCCATCAACGCCTGAATTTGTCTTGTCAGCGCCAGAATTTCCTTTATCAGCGCATGAAAGATCATGCATGTTGTCAACTGGTGATACTTGGGGACCACCTTTTTCCTTTCCAGCAGCAGAAGCAGCAGTAAATGCATCTATCCATATAGGAATAGTAACATACTCAAGTATAGGTGCTGATTTGTCTGCTTGTGATCCAACCTCTTCATCAACCTGTTTACCTGAAACATCAACAACTGGTTTTTCCACAACATTTGAAGTTACCTTCACAATGTTTGGATTAGTAACAGGCATATAATTCAAAGTCCTAGGTAGAGGTTCCAAGTCAAATAACAAATTTGGACCACTTTCAGGATCACTAGGTTTACTTTCTAAAAACCTAACATGTACTTTTTCAAGTATACGTTTTTCTTTTTTAAGGTAAACCCTATATCCTCTACTCTGCACAGAATAACCCATGAAGTAGCCTTCATCACCTTTAGCACTAAACTTACCTAAGGCATCACTAGTATCCATCACAACTACATGAAATCCAAAAGGTTTAAGAAAACCAATATTTGGTTTTCTTCCCCAAAGTAACTCATAAGGTGTTTTGTTGTGAATATTATTGACTAATGCTCTATTCTGAACATAACAAACGTTATTCATAGCCTCAGCCCAAAAAGCAATGGGAAAGTGAGCATCAACCAACATAGTCCTGGCTGCTTCTATAAAGGTTCTATTCTTTCTCTCAGCAACCCCATTTTGTTGTGGGGTTCTAGCTACACTAAGCTGTCTAGTAATCCCTTTCTTGGCACAAAAATCATCTAACAACTTATTTCTAAACTCACCACCATTGTCACTTCTAAGAATCTTAACCTCATTACTAGACTTCATTTCAATCTGGGTAATAAAGTTAATCAAAGTATCAGCAGTGTCACTTTTTAAAGCTAAAAAGAAAGTCCAAGTAAATCTAGCAAAATCATCAGTGATGACAAAACAGTAAGATTTACCATTTAAGCTTTCTATATTAGTTGGACCAAACAAGTCCATATGCAGCAAGTGAAGTGGTTTAGAACTAGAATGCACCTGTTTAGACTTAAATGAGACCTTGTGCTGTTTTCCTTTAAGGCATGCAACACAAGAGTGGTCATTATGGAAAGCCTTTTCAGGCAAACCATCAACCAAACCATGTCTCACAAGTCTGTTTATATTTTTAAAATTAATGATCACTTGTGCCAAAGATTACTCTCATAAACTGAAGCCTTAGCATATAGACATGACAGATTATTATTCATCCTAATTCCATTAAGATTCACATTATCAATGTCCTTATGCCTAGGTATTCTATACTCAATGAATTTCTCATCTGGTATTTTAAAATCTTTGCTCAACACCACGCATTCGGTATTAGTAAAAAGAACCTTATTTTGGTTATCACAAACTTGTGATACACTAAACAGATTATAGTCAAGTTCCTTTACCAGAAACACGTTTTCATAACGCAAGTTGTTGGTGAGAAGAGTTCCTTTTCCTGTGATAGTTCCATATCCGCATCCAAAGTAAACTTTATCACCATCCTCAATGGGAGTGAAGTTTGTGAGATATTCTTCCTTCCCAGTCATGTGCCTAAAGCATCCACTATTCCAATGGCCATAATCATTAACCTACTTTTGAATGCCATGCACATAAATAAAACAAATTAGTTTTCTTTGGGGACCCAAGCCTGAGCAGACTTGGATTCATTTGGCTGTTCAACAAGAACAGACTTAGTCCTTATGACAATCCCTTGTTCATCCCTTTTTGCATTAAACACCCAGTTAACCCCAATTGGTTTTGTTATGACCTTTGAAATATAATGAAATATGTTACAAGTCATAGAAATCCCATCTGAATTAGGGTTTTGGTCTTGCTTAGGTCTTCATGTCAAGCTAGAAGTAGCTTTAGACCCCTTTCCCTTTGGTTGCAAATATTTTCCAGTATTTGGTTTGGCAACGTTTTTGTCAGCGTTTGATTTGGTCTTGTGAACGCTGAAATTACCCTTATCAGCGTCGAACCTAGGGTTTGCTAAAGGAACCCATTGTCTATTAGACCATGTATTGGTCTTCTGAAAAGGTCTTTGTCCATAAGTATTAGACCCTTTAGTAAAGAATGGGGCTGGCCTAACAACTTGTGAACTTTGTTGGACAACAGATTTGGGTTTGACAGTGTTTGACTTTTTGTCAGCGTTGACCTTTGAAGCATTGACACACTTATACGCTAAATGTGAAAAAATTCCACAAGTATAACATGCTTTTTTAGACATAACTCTAGGTCTAGAAGAAAAGAAACCTGTTCCATTATCACTAATTTGGCTTTTTGGTGACCTAGGTTTTCTATACATTTCTGCATATTTAATACTAGGTTTTCTATAAACGTTTAAGCCAAGGTCAACAGTCTTGCCAGTGGTTGGGTTTGTCACTTTGATGGGTGTAGACTCATTTGGGCTATCACTAAGCATGCCACCCTTAACAAACAAGGCAAGGTTGGCTTTCTTCCATCTGTCCAAATCAGTCAACTTCTGCCTATATTCCTCTACTGGGGTAAGAACTCTTGGTGGAGGAATAAATTCCTCTTCTTGGAGTTCTGGTAAACCAATCCAAGATAAGTCCTTTCTTTGGAAACCATAGAATTTCCCAGCAGGTGGTGGAACACCAACATACTCTTTCATCCCAATCCTAGTCATATCCCTAGAATCCCTTTAACACATTTTTCTAGGGTCTGTGAGGCTTTATCAAATCTCTGAATTTTAAGATCTACATTATCCTTATTTTTGATAGCCTCATCTAACTTAGCCTGTAATTCAGCATTGACTCTCTCCATGATGTTTCTAATATCAATACTAGCATTTAAATCATGTTTTAAAACATTGATTTGATCTTTTAGGTCAAGCTAATCAATTCATTACACACACACTAATCCCATTTCTATTTTTCTCTTTCAAAAATATAATCACAAAGATAATCAATTCATTACACACACACTAAGCCTCCTTGGGAAACGAACTTGAACTTATTTGGTCATTAGTGCTCGGTTTTCCTAAACCGACACTTAATACTTGCCACTTTTGCTCTCTTTTCCTAAAGAGTAGTAAAACCACTACATCATTTTGGCGCCGCTGCCGGGGAGGCGTGTTGTGTTTTGATTGGAATTGTTGTTTTTATATACTAACCATAATTAGTATTTGTATTAGTAGCACTCTACTAATACGTATTATCGGTTTTTGGTTTTTGTGTGAATATTATTACTATAGTGTATACGTAGAACAATAAATTCACAAGTACTCCAAATATGTGAGCAATCACAACCTTGACTTGGGAGGTCATTACCCAATCATTGTATTCGAATCTCAAACCAAAGAAAAAGGCAAAAATAGATAAATACTTTCGTGAAGCTCAATCTTGAAAAATACAAACTATAAGGTGGGTATAAGGCGGATATTATAAAATATATCCTAAGGAAAAAGGCTCTTAAGTGCTTCGCACCGCCTTGTTTCCCCGCTTGCTTGTGAGTATTTGATTGTGAGAGTTAATCGAGGGTTTTGCCGCCCAAAGTATTACTAAGTATCATATATATTTTCTTGGTTTTCATTGATTAAACCCTCTTGGACGTTTTGGTGTTCCACCAACGTTCTAAAGTCATCGAAGGCGTTCACTTCACGTGATCGTTTTCATTCCTTGAGGCTTCTTTAATTGAGAGATTTGATTAAGGAGGAGATTTGTAGATTTGTGTCTACTTAATACATTCACCAAAATCCAAAAAGGTTAATACAATCAAAAACCACAAAAAAATTGAAAAATACAAAACACCAAAAAGAATCTTCTTTGCTCGTCCCCTCGTTGTACGTGACGTTTATGCTAACTCGTAATCAAGCAAGACGTGCACGTAAACGAAAGAACAAAACTCCCACTCCAAACAATTCTAGTGAGGAGTCTCCTATTGACGAACCCATTGTAAGAGAAGCACCAACCATGGCGAATCTAACTATGATGGAGTTAATTCAAGCACCCACCGAGGGTTATGGAGAGGCTATTGTGATTCCCACTATCCTTGCGGAGAATTTTGAGGTGAAAACGGTTTGGTTGTCGATGATCCAAAACAACAAATTCCGTGGTGATGAGAAGGACAATCCCCACAACCATATCCGCTAATTCAATCGTCTTACCGCCACTTGAAAATTTAAGGATGTCTCGAATGACTCGATTAAAATGATGCTTTTTCCGTATTCCTTAGCGGGGCCCACTAAAATTTGGTTAGAGAAAGAGCCACCCAATTCTATATTGACGTGGAAGGATCTCGTGTCTAAGTTTGTGAACCAATTTTTTCCGCCCTCTAAGACTACGCACTTGAAAAACGAGATTTCAAAGTTTTCACAAGAGTTTAATGAAAGTTTTTCAACGGCTTGGAATAGGTTTAAGGAAATGTTACATGAATGTCCTCATCACGGTTTTTCCGACTTGCATCAAATTGACACGTTTTACAATGGACTTAACGATCATGAAAGGGATTATTTGAATGCCGTCGCGGGTGGTAATTTTTTGTGTAAAACGGTTGAGGAAGCTTTGGTGATAATTGAAAATAGATCTAAGGTGTATAGTCCTCGTAGCACGTCTAGTGTTCGTAAGGCTTCGTCTTCGGCTTCACCTTCTTTGTCTACTACCATCGATGCTTGCCAAATTGAGGCGAACTTGGAAAACAAGATTTTTGATAAGCTAAAAGGACTTTTGATTGAGTTTAAAGTTGGTGAACAAAGTGCTCCCGCTACGGCTAAAGCGGTTGAGGTTTCTTGCATGTATTGTGGTGGAGGTCATGATTTCTCCAAGTGCATTACCAACGGTGGTAACACTTCGAGTGCCTTCGCGGCCACGGGAAATTACAACCAAAACGGTCAAGTTTCCCGCTCTAATCAAATGACTACACCGGGTTTTGGTTCAAATCAAAATGCTAACAACAACTATCGCAACAATCAAGTTGGTTTCAAAAACAATTACAACAAGGGAAACTATGGGAATCAAGGGGCTAATAATCAAGTTTCAAACAAAAATGATTTTCAAAACAACAACAAAGGTTTGCAAACATTGAAAGATCTTCCAAGTGAGTTTGTTGAGTACGCTAGTGGGAATGATGCTAGGTTTGACAATATTCAAAGAGAAATCATTAGCCTAAGATCCGAGTTTAAGAACGACTTGAAGAAAGAATTGAAAAATGAGTTAGCTAATGAACTTAAAATCCACACCAACAAGATGGAAGGAAATGTCACTAGGTTGCAGCAAAACCAACAAAAAATGGAACAAGGGCAACACGAGATTAAATAATAAATGATTAAAGCCGAGAAGAGGCAATCCGTGTTTGAAGATAAAATCTCGTCTATGTTTGAGGCAATAATGTGTAAACCGTATTCGAGTAGTCTTCCTAGCAACACCGTATCCAACCCTAAGGGTGAGATGAAAGTGATTACCACACGTAGTGGTAAGACACTTAAGGAACCGACTGCTCAACCAAATGCTCCTACGGAGGAAGCAATTGAGGAAGAACCCGAGGTGGTGGTCCAAAAGGAGCATGTCCCAATCGCACGAAGTACCGCTCATGCCACACCTACAGTTGACCCAGTACCATCATTGGAACCTGAGATTCCAAAGGCTATGCCTACTATGCCTCAACCAACACCACCTTTTCCCTATCCATCGAGACTTAGGAAGGAGAAACGTCAAGAGCGCGATAATTATCAATTTGAGCTTTTTATGAAAATGTTTCGTGATTTGCACCTTAATGTGAGTTTCGCCGATGCTTTGGTCATGATGCCTCGATTTGCCGCTAACTTTAAGAGTATGTTTAACAACAAGGAGAAATTGCACCAATTGTCTAGTTGTTCATCGGTTTATCTTAATCGCATACCTCAAAAAGTCGATGATCCCGGTAAATTCTTGATTCCATGTGCAATCCAAGATATGTAAGAATGCTTCGCCTTGGCCGATCATGGTGCTAGCATTAACTTGATGCCACTTTCAATCTTCAAGTCGCTCAATCTTCCTAATCTTACTCCTTCACTAATGTCTATCGAGTTGGACGACCATTCCACGATTCCCGCATGTTGTTTGGCGGAAGACGTTTTTGTGAAAGTGGGGAAGTTCTACTATCTCGTAGACTTTATCGTTGTTGATATCCCCACGGATCCTCAAGTTCCTCTCATTTTAGGTCGTTCGTTTTTAGATACGTCTATGGCTTTGATCGATGTTCATGCTAGAAAGATCACCTTACGTTTCAACGACGAGGAACTTGTTATAAACGCAACTTAAAACTCTCAAATTTCTCATGTTTATTCCGTTGCAACCATAAACCTCGTTGATATGATCGACGTGGTTTGCGAGGAATTTTCACAAGAAGTTCTAGGTTTTGGTGATGAAGAAACTAGTGGCAATCCCACTATGTTAGATCCAATTCTTGATAATTCGACACCAACCCTCACTCTATTTGAAGGTGGTGGTTTTACGTTAAAAGAATGCAATGTTCCACGTACTTGTGACGAAGACCTCGACAACGATGAGGACTTCTCGATTATCAAGGATTTTCTTAACGATTTCCCATTTCCTCCACCCGAGGAGGTTATGAGTATCGAGCCCAAATCTTCACTTGAGGAACCACCTATCCTTGAGTTGAAAAATTTACCTCCTCACCTTGAATATGTCTATTTGGATGAGGACGACAAGTTGCCGGTTATTATTGCGAAGGAAATTTCGAATGATGAAAAAACACATAGCACTGGAGGCACCAGCGTTATGACTCTTCTGCGGTGAGAGTGATTGCTCGCAGTGTTTGTAACACCCCCATAGTGGTCACATGCAGCGGAATAGTACGTGGGGTGTTACTTTTGTGGATCGATAGCACACAGTATATAGAGCAATGATCATAATTGTCATTTAAAAACATATTACATGAATTAAATTGTACACATTTAGTATCTTGTCTGAAAACAACATTTATCATAAATTTGAAGAATATCCCAGCCCGATGGTAACATGATTCTTCCTATGATGCTGGAATCCAATGCATGAACCTGTTTATTTTCCTGAGAAAACATATAAAGTAAAATGTGGGGAGAGGTTGGTGAATTCACATGTTTAATTTAATAAATAAAAGTACTGATATGCCAAGCACCACGATCATAGTAGGGCAATCACAGCCCAATACTATAGAAGTTCCTATTACCCTGTAATAGAAGCTAGACATGATGCTCAGGCGCCATTATTGATCATACCCGATGTTGTTTCCCTCAGTCCGACAATGAAATAAACCTGTTGCTTGGCCTAAGCGTTTCGTGATAGAAAGTCACGCAGGCCGGGTGTTGTCAATACCCGAATAGATCTATTCATAACATTTCGCGATACACTACTAACTATTATAGTCCACGGGAATGGGGCAAACGATATGCAATAAGTTGTTGTTTGTTGATAATTTTTGTGGATGTTTGCATATATAATGTTTTAGTATGTTTTCTCCCCCAGTTATAAAAGTAGTAAAGACGAGGCCATGAACTCACATCAACGATAAAGTAGTAGTAAAAAGTCACTGGATATGCTGGCTCAGTATGATCACGAAGTGGTAGAAATACCTAAGTAATGTATGACTCAGTAAATGTACAAATAAAATGCACAGATAAATATAGTTGATGAAATGCATGATCACGATTTAATAAGTTGTTACTATTTTAAGCGTTAACTTGTAGTGAGTTGTCGATAATAATATATTTTAGTTTCTAAAAATATATTTAAATTGTTCAACGAATGTGTAAAATATATTTTATTTAATTAATTAATTGTAAGTAAATAATATATTTATTAAATTTTCGTAAGGATCCAAATATATTTATTATGATTTGTTTGTTTATAAAGTGTCGTAAATAAATCTTAATAATTTATTTAATAATCAAAATAACCTAATTTAATTTATTGATTAAATATTTATTAATATTTTAACTACATTAAAATTACACACAAGTCCTTGTAGTATAATAACTTCCAAAAATACCTCTAGGGTTTCGTTCGTTAAGTGTATCACATCGTTAGTCCTCGTTCGTTATGTTTATTTTCAAAAACGCCCCTAGGGCTTATAATACTTTCGAAATGTGGCAACCAAGGTCCCTAGGGTTTCATTTCTTTCGAATAATTACTAACCGAGTCCCTAGGGCTCGGTTAACTTTGGTGAAATGACAAAACACCCCCCCAAGTCTCGAAAATAATAAACAAGCAACTAGGGCTTGCTTTAAGTTTCCAAAATGACATGTTGGAAATACGTTTTACGTATAAAGAAAGTCTCGGTCACTCCAACAATATTGTTATAGGCTCGTAGTAGTGTTTAAATTACATTTACTAAATAGCCCGACCCATGAGCATGTTCATGGGCCGGAGGCCCAAGTCCATTAAGGACTTGGGTATATAAGCCTCTTTCCACCATGGAAAGAGGTGATGGTTGTTTCATTTTCTCATAATATTACACATAGTTTCTTTCACTTCTCTCTCTAAGTTTCTCTCTCTATAAAACATCAACCCTCTTGAAATACAAAGATTATCATTGTTCTACAATTGGTATCAAGAGCTATGGGATGAAATAAAGGTTGGTTTTGTGTTGTTCATGTTCACTTTTGTGTGTTCATGTGTTTTTTATTGATCTTTACCCAAGTTTCAATTTTTTTTTTTCGTGTTTTTGTCTTTCCAAGTGATCCATATATCTTCTAAATACTTTTGGTAGTGTTTTGGGTGTTTTGGGTTGGTTCAAATCACGGATTTCTTGTCGAAAATCTCATCTTTTTACCTCAAAATCTCGAAACAGTACTATTATTCCGATCAGTTTCATCGGAAAAGGGTTTAGTGATTCCGATCAGTTGCATCGAAAAAGGGTTTAAATATTCCGACCAGTATTCCGATTAGTCTTTCCGATCACATTCAGACAAGGGCTTATCTGATAACATTCCGACTAAGGGTTTTCCGATCACATTCCGACTGGAGCTTACATATTCCGACATGTTTATTTAGGTATTCCGACAAGGGGTCTTTCTGATCACATTCCGACTGGAGCTTATATATTCCGACAAGTTTATTTAGGTATTCCGACAAGGGGTCTTTCCGATCACATTCCGACAAGGGATTTATCCGATCACATTCCGACTACGGTTTTCCGATCACATTCCGATTGGATCTTATATATTCCGACAGGATTGATTTTTTGGTATTTCGACGGATTAATTTTGAGACTTACGACGATTTTGAGATTTTACATTGAGATTAAGAAGTTTGGGTATTGAGATAGTATTTTCACAACTTAGAGGATTTTTTCAATCTTGTAATTTTCACAAAAACACACAACATAAAGATTACAACATCTTTGTTTCAATAACATTAGAACACATAACCTTATTTCATTGTTCGATCATTTTTGATAAAAAAAATTTCAAGGGATCATAAAATGAATTCACATTCATATATGCCAACCATGACTTCGCTTACCGTTATCTCAATCATCTCGGGTACCAACACTCGCCCACCTTTGCTCATCAAAGATTTATTTGAAGCATGGCAAGGTCGCATGAAAACATACATCATGGGCAAACCCAATGGTCGACTTATGCTTCAATCAATTGAAAAAGTTCCATTAGATTGGGGAGAAGTTACCGTCAACAATGTGACGAGGGAAAGGTTGTATCATGAGTTGACTGATGCTAACAAAATCATTGCTGATGCAGATGAAAGGGCCGTTCAGACAATTCTTCAAGCCCTTCCACCCGATATTTTTATAATGGTAAGTGAACATAAAGTGGCAAAGGATCTTTGGGATCGATTAGCTGTTTTGTTACAAGGGACCTCTCTAACTAAGCAAGAACGAGAGTGTCAATTGTATGACTTGTTTGATAGGTTTACATACATTCCAGGGAGACTCTTCACGATTACTACTGGTGTTTCACTACTTTGATGAATGACATGAACGTGTATAATCTAAGGATTGGACAGTTTCAACTAAACACAAAGTTCTTGAACACGTTACCCCAAGAATGGAGTCAGTATGTCATCGATGTTAAGATGATTCGAGATTTGCACAAGTCAAATTTAGATCAACTCTATGCCTTCTTGCAACAACACGAGAAGCACGTGATCCAAAAACGCATCTCTCAGGGATCTTATCAAGAACCATTGGCATTAATGGCAAACCATCCTACATTGTCATATCACAACTCTCTGTTTGCTTTGGGACACCAATCTTCCTATCAACCATTGTATCAAACACCAAGCTTCCCACAGTACTCGATCTTGCCACAACCGCCTACATCTTATCACCAACAATACAAGCAACCAACAACATCATCACAAGGAGATTCAAATCCGTTACCTTATGCTTCACACCAGTATTCACCTTATCAACCTCCAACAAACCCTGCTTTTACCTATCAACAACTTGAGGCTCCTCAACCCCATTACTCACAACAAGTTAGTGCTCCATCAAATCAACTTGTAGCTCAATCAGCACCAGCATTCTATTGTGATGATGAGATCCCTGTCCCTGAGTTTAGACAAGGGGATAGTCCTACTGATATACTTGCTCAAATGTCTGCTTATCTCACTCAAACATTGAACAAACGAGGTTACAGAGGTCCATCAACAACTAACAATCAGTTAAGGAACTCTTCTAACTCTCGACAACAGGCTACAATTCAAGATGGCAGAGTCATGGTGCAACCACTTCAGGGGAGACCCAATTCATCTACTGCTGGTGCACGTTCATCTAAAACTGCTGCTATAAGAGGTAATAGCACTGGCAAAATGAAGGTGATTATATGCTACAACTACAAAGGGGAAGGGCACATGGCCCGAGAGTGTAAGCAGCCCAAGAGGAAAAGAGACGGCACATGGTTTCAGGAGAAGATCTACTTGGTGAATGCGCAAGCCCAAGGACGTGAGCTCGATGAAGAAGATTTGGCATTTATCGTAGATCCGGGAGTTGCGGACACTGACGGTCTCACAGCAGCCATCACAAACAATTCCGCATATCAATGTGATGATTTGGATGCATACGACTCTGACTGTGATGATCTCAATACCGCTAAAGCAGCTCTCATGGCAATTCTTTCACTTTATGGAGCTGACACAATTTCTGAGGTACCAAATACTGCTACAAGTATTGTACCTTAGCAGGTTGAGCAAGTGTCTGAGTATTCGGAACAGCCTCCGGTGGTTAGTAACTCAATCGAGGAGACAAACTATGATAGCAATATCAATGAAAGTCCCCAAACTTTGAGTGAACCACAACCGGGAGCTATTACGACTACCAATTCATCTGCTCAATCTGATTTGGTTATGGTCTCAACATCTTTGCTTAGCTAAATGAATAATGCGGTCCTTGAAACCCTTAGTGTTAATCATACTTTATCTGCCGAGCTTGCTTTGCATAAGGAAAAGGTTAAAACCTTAGAATTAACTCCAGTGTCCACTACCTAAACTAATCCTAAATTTGATAGGTTTAGGCAAGTCCAAATGTCTGCTAGAAACTAAGAGTTTAAGAGCAAATATTTCGAAAGAACTTAAAGAAAAAGAGTCAGTCGTTAATAATTTTCAAAAACTACAAACGGATTTCGAAATTCTCGAGTCTAAAAGAGTTGAAACAGAAATTAAGGCGTCTGAGAGAGTTAAAAAGACTGGAATTTTGCTTTTAAAACAATACTCTGCTTCACATTTAGTACACTTGTTTCATTCTTCTTTTCAAGAGTTCAATCTATCGCGTCTAATAGACCTACCACCTAACCCGGGGTATGCAAAGCAAGCATTTCACCACAACCCACGAATTTATGATGCAACCAAGTTAGGATTGGTATTAGATCCGATTGTGTTTTTAAATGACTCTAAGAGCATGACACCATATGAAGAGAATCGGTTAAAGTTACTTACTACATATTCTGAATATGACTATGCTCAAATGAATGCAACAAATGCTAAAATAGATCTTAGAACTCGATTTAATATGCAAAAGAAATCTATCCAGACATCCACTTTCATGCCTACTAGAGAATGCCTTAGTATAATTCCTACACTCGTTAACTCGGACGAACCGAAGGAAATTCCTAATAATCTTCCACCGGTAAGTACGGTAAAGCTCAGCTTGGAATAGATTGAGCGATCCCTTACCGAGTTTGACAAGGTCATCCTAGAATGTACGACTTCAGCGGCTCAAACCGATGGAGAATGGGCTTTCGAACACATGAAAACGGTGTTTGAGAAAGAGATCGTTCCGTTTGTAGACCATATTAAAAAAGGAGTCTATGATCTAGCGGGAAATCTAAGTTTTGAAATTAGTGAAGTTCAAAAAGTTTTCTATGAAATGGATGATGCTTATGAACAACATTTAATTGAAAAAGAAAAGATTTTATCTGAATATGACCGATTCTTAGAACATATAGTGTCTCTCGAAGTGATGCAAGTTGTTACTCTTAAATATACTCATGAGAATTCATCTATTGTGAATAAATGTGATGATGTGTATGATATGTCTATGAATATTGTTGCGTCTGTGATTAATATAGATAATCATTCTCGTCATGAATCTAACGTTGAATTTTTAGAGCTTCATGATTCTTATAACACACTTTCAAAACGTTTTAATGAGCTTCAACAACATTGTATATCTCTTGAAATTGAAAATCAATCTAAAAATGAAACTCTTTCAAAAACAAATGATTGTGAAAACTCCATTGAGACAAGTGACAAGATGATTCAGGTAGTTCAGGCATTAGAGGAAGAAATTATGAGACTTAAGAGAGAATCAGTAGCAGAGAAATTGGAACTAGAGGCTGCAGAGATTAAGAACCATGCCCTAGAAGATAGAATTACTTTTATGATAGGGGACCTTGATAAAGTAAAGCAGGGTTTCTCCGATATTTATGGTTCATTAGAAGAACGCTTCGCTTTTAATGCGGCAGAGCAAAAGTCACTCGTTGACCAATTGAACCGTAAATGCGAGGAAATATCTGACTTAAACATTCAACTCATAGACAAAAACATGGTTTTGGCTGAATTAAAGGAGACACTTCAACTCAAAGGACAAGAAGTTATTGATAATCCAGCCACCATATTTTCCTCGACCTCTAGTGCTCCAAAAACCAACAAGGTGGTGATCATTAAGAACCCGTACAATAAGAACAACTCACTATCATATCAGTGGTATATGGAAGATGCAGTTAAGCACGCGCAGCTTGCTAGGGATGTGGTAGATGATTACTATGAAATTGATCCTATGAATAGTCACTATTACTCTGCTCATGCTTACATTGAGAGGGTACAACAATGCTTAGAGCACTTGAAGTACATAGGACAACCGGGTTCTACACCATCTAAACAATAAACCACCACCATTGCCATTACTCAATTAATAAGAATCCAGGATCTAAGCCTATTTTAAACACACCCATCAAGGCTAAATCAAAATATGTCACTAATGTTCCCATGGCTTCTACAGGAGTAATTATGTCTACTAAGGCTAAAGGATCTCAAGACAAGAAAGATAGGATCAAGCCTTCCACTAGTAGGACTGCCAAGAAGAAAGTAGAAGTTCACCCTAGGAATGTTATTTCAGTTTCAAATAAAAAGAATCATGTATCTAAGACAAAAGGATCTGCTTCTGGGTGCAGAAGCCTAAGAAAAATGTGAATTCGAATTTGCGATGTTGGAATTGTACTGAATGCATGTTTTCTCAGCGTCATGATTTATGCCTTGTTGATCACGTGAATGAAATGTATTCAATTAGGAACAATCTTGAATGGATTCCAACGGGGAAGAAATTCACCCAAGTTGGTTGGCAATGGAAACCCACTGGTAGGACCTCCACTGCTAATGGAACTAAGTGCCCTTTAACTAGGATCACATCCAAGGAAGTTAGGTCTCAGCGTCCTTTAAATAGGAACACTAGCACTAAGAAATGGAAAAAGCGTCCTTTAACTAGGTCTGCCCCCACTATTGTGCCTACCAGTGAAGAAGTACCTCAAGATCTTAGACAACTAGAATCTAAGCCGGCATTTAGGAATCAAGTTTGGAAGCCTAAGAATTCTTCGGTTAGCAAATCTAAGATAATTATATATGTACCTGCTAACACAGAGGAACTACTAGATTCCGATACATCGTCCTTGTCTGGTGATATTTTCAGGTGGTCCAAATCATCCTCTGGTACTTGGACTCTGGATGCTCAAAGCATATGACCGGAGATCTCTCGATGCTCAGAAATTTCGTCAGCAAGTTTCTAGGAACGGTTAAATTCGGCAACGACCATATTGCAAAGATCATGGGTTATGGTGAATACCAAATTGGGAATGTTACGATTTCAAGGGTTTATTATGTGGAGGGACTTGGTCACAATCTATTTTCAGTGGGACAATGTTTCGATTCAAACCTTGAGGTGGCTTTTCGACAACAAACTTGCTTTATTCGCGATCTTGCAGGAAATGATCTGTTAAAGGCTTCTCGAGGGGATAATCTCTACACACTGTCCATTCAAAACATGATGGCCGCCTCTCATGTATGCCTTCTCTCCAAAGCAACCAAGACCAAGTCATGGTTGTGGCATCGCCGGTTATCTCATCTTAACTTTGATGCTATAAACCATTTGGCTAAAAATGAACTTGTTTGTGGTCTTCCAAAACTTAAGTTCGACAAGGATCATTTATGTCCCGCGTGTTCTTTGGGGAAAGCACCAAGAAATCATACAAACCTAAAGCTGAAGACACCAACCAAGAACCACTGTATCTTTTGCACATGGATCTTTGCGGGCCGATGCGTACGGCTAGTGTGAGTGGTAGAAAATACATCCTCGTCATGGTGGATGATTTCTCAAGGTTTACATGGGTAAAATTTTTAGCATCTAAGGATCAAGCACCAGAGTATATTATTACGTTCTTAAAAATGATCCAAGTAAGTCTTCATGCTACTGTCGCCGCATTCGCACTAATAATGGAACTGAGTTTGTTAATCAAACTCTACGAGACTATTATGAAAAGGTAGGTATTTCACATGAAACTTCTGTTGCCCGCACTCCACAACAAAACGGTGTCGTGGAAAGACGTAACCGTACACTTATGGAAGCTGCTAGAACTATGTTGATTTATGCGAATGCTCCTTTATTCTTATGGGCTGAAGAAGTGGCAACCGCATGTTATACCCAAAACCGGTCCATCATCCGTAAATGCCATGGTAAAACTCCATATGAGCTACTTCATGGACACAAACCCGATATTTCATTTCTTCATGTGTTTGGTGTACTGTGTTATCCAAATACAAATAGTGAGAACTTGGGAAAACTTCAACCGAAGGCTGATATTGGAATTTTCATTGGTTACTCGCCTGCAAAGAAAGCTTACCAAATTTATAACCGTCGTCTTGGCAAGATAGTAGAAACTTTGGATGCCGATTTTGATGAGCTAACAGCGATGGCTTCTGAGCAACACAGCTCTGAACCAGCATTAAATGAGATGGGAACCGGTACTATCAGTTCCGAATTAACTCTCAACAATCCTACTTCTCCATCATTTATACCACCTACAAGGTCCGAGTGGGATGAGTTATTTCAACCTATGTTTGATTAATTCTTTGATCCACCTAGTAATGATTCTCCAGCACATGCAGCAGTAGCTCCGTTTTCCGAAGTTGTTGCTCAAGATAATGGAAATCAGTCCAAGACATCTATTGTTACTCTTGCACCAGATGTCCCATCCCCCACCAATTCACAAACTACACCTGAATCATTACCCCCACTCGTTCCTAATGATGTTGAAGAGGATCCTTATGATCACGATTTGGAATATGCTCACTTACAAGAACTTCCATTCTTTGGTTCACAAATACCTGAAGATCCTAACAATGCGTCTACCTCAGAGGAAGCTCCTGCAATCGTTCACTCCCGACCACCAAGGATTGAAAATCATAACACAAAATGGACAAAGGATCACCCAATCCGCAATATCATTGGTGACATCAATCGACCAGTCTTAACACGCCACCAACTCCAAGAACATGCATTATATTTCTACTTTGATGCATTTCTCTCCGACACTGAACCTAAAAACTGGCAACAAGCCATGACTAAATCATCTTGGATTAAAGCCATGCAAGAGGAACTTAATGAATTTCAACGTCTTGAAGTGTGGCAATTAGTTCCTTTACCAAGCAACGTTGAAATCCTTACATTGTTGTGGGTATATAAGGTTAAACTCGATGAGTTAGGTGGAGTGCTGAAGAACAAAGCTAGATTGGTTTCTAGAGGTTACAAACAAGCTTTGGGTATTGACTTTGAAGAATCCTTTGCTCCTATTGCACGATTGGAGGCAATTAGACTATTCCTTGCTTATGCTGCTCACATGAATATGATCGTCTATCAAATCGATGTTAAGACGGCATTTCTTAATGGTGAATTAAGGGAAGATGTCTATGTAAGCCAACCGAATGGATTCGTCAACTCGGAGTATCCTAATCACGTGTACAAGCTCAAGAAGGCTCTTTACGGGTTGAAACAAGCTCCACGCGCGTGGTACGATCTCCTATCGTCGTATCTCATCTCGAAAGGCTTCTCCAAAGTCAAAGTGGACCCAACATTATTTATTCTCAAGGAGGACAACGACATGATACTAGTACAAATTTATGTTGATGATATAATATTTGCTGCTACTAATCAACGATTGTCTGACCATTTAGAGAAAACTATATCCACCCGTTTTAAGATGTCAATGATGGGAAAAATTTCATTTTTCTTAGGGTTACAAATTTCTCAGAATCCTAGAGGCATTTTAATTAATCAATCCAAATTTTCTCTTGAATCATTAAAGAAATATCATTTTGAAAATTGTGACCCCGTGGATACTCCAATGGTGGAGAGATCGAAGTTAGATGAAGATAAGGAAGGGATAGCTGTCGATCCTAAACTTTACCGTAGAATGATCGGCACCCTTCTCTATCTGACTGCTAGCAGGCCTGATTTGCAATTTTCTATATGCATGTGTGCCCAGTATCAGGCTCGGCCTACCGAAAAGCACTTATATGTTGTGAAAAGGATCTTTCGGTATCTTAAAGGAACACTTAATCGTGGTCTGTGGTATCCGAAGGATTCCTCTATTGCACTAATCTCATATGCAGATGTGGATTATGCTGGGTGTCAAGATACTAGACGTAGCACTTCTGGCAGTGTGCAACTTCTTGGAGATAGACTTATTAGTTGGGCATCTAAAAGGCAGAAAAGCGCTGCGATATCAATTATAGAGGCTGAATACATTGCTACGTCCGGTTGTTGTGCTCAAGTTCTTTGGATGAGGTCACAGTTAACTGACTACGGTCTTAGATTCAACAAAATCCCGATGTACTATGATAACAAAAGTGCAATTGCTCTGTGCTGCAACTACGTTCAACATTCCCAGGCAAAGCACATTGACATACGCTACCACTTCATCAAAGAGCAAGTGGAAAACGGAGTGATCGAACTATACTTCGTCAACACTGAGTATCAGCTGGGAGATATATTCACAAAGGCCTTAGATCGAGGACGTATCGAGTTTTTGATCGAAAAGCTAGGCATGAAATCATTCTCACCAGCAACACTTAAGGAGTTGGCAGAAGAATCTGAAGAATAATGGTGGTAAACTATTCTCGATTATCCTTTGATCGTGATCTTGTATATTATCATATATATTTAAAACCACCAAAAGAAAAATACAAAAATATAAAACATAGAAAAACTATAAAAATATAAAACATAGAAAATCCATAAAAAATATAAAATCAAGAAAATCCAAAAATATTTTTCATTTTAAAACGGGCACGTCTTTTAGTACGGTAATATTTACGGCCTTAGAAATGTCGATTAAAATTGACACGGCGCCATAAATAGAGACCGTATAAAAGTTGTACATATTTTAAAACATGCCAAAATGGTTTGTAGTTATTTCAGACTACAACCCGCTTTTCGCATTAAAGTCACGTATTTCTTTTGAAAACGTTGGCTCACAACAAGAATTAATTTTCTCGGGCAAGGTTTACTTTAAAACCTTGTAAGGGACTAAGTTTACTTTATAACTTGGTCTAACACAAATTAGTGTACGTTTCAGTGCACTTATTTTGTTAAAATAAGAGAAATCTTATTGCCCCTAGAATCGTTTTAGAAAATCATTAAACAGAAAAGGTTTTCATAGATATTTGTCCCATTAAATGCAATGACTATAGCTCTTTAAATAGAAAACGGGTCACTATTTGAGGCGGAACAAATATCAAATCATCTTGAACATGATTTGGTCTTCATATAATTCTGTCTGTCATCTTACCTTATGTGCATTATGTGCAATGTGTGCCATGTATGGATTTTTTATTTGGCATTAGGTTTTATTGGCGTGTTTGTGTTTGCAACTCACAAGAAATCGGGAAAATGTGTTGTTAACTAGTTTTGCTAATCGGAAAATTGTGTTGTTAACTAGTTTTAATTACTAGTTTTCTTACATGTTTCAAAATTGGGGGGACCAATTTGCAATATTGGCAAATGTGGTTAGAAAAGTTTGACTCTCGTCAAAACCCTCCTACCCCCATTTTGTTTTTTCTCTCCCGACTGTTTTTCACACACATCCCACATAACCTATCTGCTGCCATTATCTAGATCAAGTTCTTGCATCATATCGTCTTTTGTGTGTTATCTGTTGTGCTAATCTTCTAGGTAACGTTAAATACATGTTATTCTCTTGCTTTATCCATTCATTTATCTCATTTATCTCGGTAGAATCTATTGATCTAGGGTTTCGGTTTCTAAATGTGATAAAAAAACATGTTTGTTAGAGGGGTTTTGATCTTAATCACGTATTAAACACTGGTTTTAAACTAATTTGATAAAAACAGCCTTAAAGCCATAGAAATCGTTAAGATTAGAACCACCTCGTAAAATCCGCCCAGATTCCAATGAAGTTAATGATTTATAGATTCCGATTGGACATTCCGATTGGACATTCCGATTTGACATCCCGATTGGGACATTGACATTCCGATTAGAGCATTCAGATAAGAACATTCTGATTGGGACATTGACATTCTGATTACAGCATTCCGATTGGGACATTCCGATTGGGACATTGACATTCCGATTAGGACATTCCGATTGGGACATTGACATTCCGATTAGGTCATTCCGATAAGGGCATTCCGATTGGGACATTGACATTCCGATTAGGGCAATCCGATTAAGACATTCCGATTGGGATATTGACATTCCGATTGGGGCATTCCGATTTGTGACTTTCAGATTAGAGACTTTCCGATTGGGACTTTCCGATTGGGTACTTTCCAATAGAATCTTTCCGATTGGGTACTTTCCAATAGGGTATTCTGATAAGATCAGTGCCTTGTGTTGATAGATTGTCCTTAAGATAAGTGGTCTTGTATAATTTGCGAAAAGATTGTTGTTGTATCATCACCTTAAGTTAGTATGCTTTTACACTATGCATTTGACTTAGAATTAGAGCTTCTATAACGAACACAATTTTGATTGGACGTAATTAATTTTTTCTCATAAGAATACTTAAAAGGTTTCTTATTACAAAAATTCATCTTATTTTTATAAGTTGATATTTCTGTAAACGAAAGAGATAAAATTATTTACTCCATATATTGTGTTTTGTTCTCAGGCAATGGAAGCAATCCTGAGTTTAAACCTACTGAGGTTGAGGTTTTGCGACCACCTACTGAGGTTGAGGTTTTACGACCACCTACTGAGGTTGAGGTTTTGCGACTGATAGTTGTAAATTAGCACTTGTTTAGGAAAACAAGGCAATTAGGGCAAGTGTTAACAAGTAGTTTAGGAAAACCACAAGTTATGTCCCTAAAATGAGTTCGTTCTCAAGGAGGCTTGTGTGTTGTGTAATAAGATGATTATCTTTGTGATTATATTTTTGAGAAAGAAAAGTAGAAATGGGATAAGAAGAGAATGACGGTTACAAAGACGGATTACACTAAGACGAAATAGTCGTTCACGTAAAACCGTAAAAAGGACCAAAATTAAAATTTTACTCTAAAAATTACCAAAAATCACTAAAAATCCACTAAAATATTCTAAGAGTTTACAAAAAATCCAAACTTGCTAAAACCTTTTAATTAATTAAATATTAACTTTTAATGCTAATTAAAGCCCAAAAAATCAATATTAACTAATAAAAAGTCCAAATCAAGATCTCAAAGTTTGTAAACCTTTAAAATAACCTAATTAAGTTAAAAAGTATTTTTCAAAATTTTAAAACCACTAAAAACTATTTTTAAACAATTAAAAACTATTAAAAGTTATAAAAACTTAAAATAATTCTAGAAATAATTGAAAAACCCTAAAAATATTTAGAACGTTGCAAAATTCCTAATTAAGTATCTAGAATCTAGGAAAAATATAAAAACTTAGAAAATCAGACTTTTAATTTTTAATAATAAAATAATATTAAAATATTAATAAAAATCCAAAAATCCTAAAAAATTCTAAAAAGTTGCAAACTAGCTTAATTTAACCTAAATAATTCAGAAATGAACTTGAAATTACCTAAATACCCTTAATGGGCCTAGAAAATGGGCTAAACCCAAAACAGATCCTTAATGGGCCAAATTTGAGCCCAAAATGAAAAAGTGGCCCAAATAAGCCCAGAAAGCACTACTTGACTAAAAAATTTATTTTAAACAACTTTTTCCAAAGGCCCAAAAGCTGAAAATGTGAAATAAGCAAGCTTATACCAAACAACTTATTCTTAATGGGCTTTTTGGCCCATTAAGCTATAAGCTAATGCCATAAGCTCAAATTAGACACACAAGCTTCTTTTATCCTAAATAAGACTTCTGTAAAAAGAAATTTGAAATAAGCCCAAGAAATAAGCCTGAAAATGCAATAAGCAATCTACAGAAAACGACAAAATAGTCGTTTTTTAGTTCTAGGCCACCCCAAGAGCTGATTCAAGTTTCTAAAGCTTTTAAATGACTTAATTAAGCTAAACCAACAAAAAGTTTTCAAATAAGCTGACTTAATAAGCTGGAAAAAGCAAATAAGCACTTATGAAAAAGTCAATTAAGTTGGTTTTCTAGCAAAAAGTCAAAGTCAAAGTCCAATAAGCTCCAGTCTAATCAAATGGGTCAAATAATGAAGATCTATCACAAAAAATAAGTTGTTGCAGGTCTGGATAAGCAATAATAGCTTATTGATAAGCTGAGTAAAAATTAACACTAGCAGGGGCTAGTTTTGGGTGTTGAGCAGTGGGAACTTTTCCCACTGCTTGACTTGTAGACTTTTTTGTCTTTAGTGACTTTTTTGGAGATTCAGATTTCACAAAGGCACCCAAATGATCTTTGCATCATAAGGAGTCAATAACAATCAATAAATCACAACAATAAACAGCCAATTTGTATAGTTAATTCAATAAAGCACCAGATCTAGCACAGACTTAGAACAATAAGCAGATTAGGTTCAATAAGCACTTAGAGCAATATTCAGCCAGCCAAACACAACCAAATGCATACACAAGCTATTATAAACTCAAATGAACAAGTCTAAACAGGTTTCATGCAATGATTCAAATATTTAAGCAAGATTCAAGCTGATGAATGTTACTGATGAACACTAACACATGCAGTTTTATACTTTGCTGATGTATTTGACCAACAAGCCAGATTCAAACCTCAAAATCTATCAAGTATGTTATATTAATGATGTTTTAACAGATTTTAACCCTAAGCATGCATAAACTCTAGGTTTTCCCAAAATCTTAGGTCAAAATCAGTCAAACTCAACAAGATATAGCAGATTATGTGATTCAAGGTTTCAAACTCAAAACATGCAGCAAAACACTCTCAACCAAGCATATATCAGATATAGAGCACAAACACAAACTTTCCTTAACACAATAACAAGATGTGAACTCAAACAGGTAGACCCAAACACCCTTTTAACTTTTCAAAACCAAGTTTTTCAAATCAAAAGTGAGATTCAGTTTACCAAATGACCAATCTAGCATATAAACAACATTATCATGCAAGATTAAGCAGATTCAAGCCAAGAAATCAACAAGAACACAAGTAGAGCACAAATCCACAAAAAATCCAAAATTTATCATATTTTCAAGGTTTTAAGACAAACCTCATGGATGTACATCCACACCCACGAATGTTAGAGCTTATGTGCTAGCTAGAACAAGCACAAGCTTCCAACAGCAACCCTGCTAAGATTCAACAAAGTTAGGAACAAAATAGTAAAATCAGAAAGTGAAAAAGCCTTGATTGATGCAACCTTGTTACCCCACACTTGATTATCCCTAAGTTATAAGCCTCACCACACCTTGATAACACAATATCAGGATGCTATGATCAACCCTATAGCCCAAGAATTCCAAGGTTTGAACAAGAACTTAGCAAAATATCAAGCTTGAAGGAAAAATGCAAACTTTTGCACTCTCCTTAAAAATAGGTTTTGAGATTCAGAAAAATCAAACTAAGAACAATAATAAGCAGATTATAACAATGGCACTTGAGCTTTCGTCAACATTTCAAACACATTTCATTAATATTGAAAAGGATTTACAGAAAAGTGAACAACTGAAAATTCAAGAGCAAACTAAAATGAATGACCTAGATGCCTTTATATAGGCTACAAGTGAACTAGGTAAGCAAGAAAAAACGTAAACCCTAATGTGTAGAAGTCCAGAATTGCCCTTGGAGCTTTGGCATCTTTTGAAGATCATGTGACAAGTCTTTGGCTGTTTGTGTGAGTTGTCAACCATGTAGAAGTGATCAAAGGCTCACAAGGAGCTTAGGATGCAAGCAGGATTCTCAAACGTTGGATTGCTGGCTCATCTTTGTCTTCTTCCCAAAAGTGTGTGCAGGGGAGGTCCCATGTAGCATGTGGGTTGGTGGGGTGTCAAGTTTATGAGTTGGGTTGTGATTAAGGCATGCTTAATCACTAATCTGGAGGTTTTCATGGCCTAATTACAACACAATCAAAAATACCCAATTGTGTTCTTGGAGTAAATAGTGGTGGTTTTTATCTGATTTTGTTTTTAAACCATGTGTTAGGCGCCAATTTAAACTAATCAGTTAAGATTAGTTAAATAAATGGGGTGAGTGGGATCTGATGTGGACAAAAGGTGAGTTGTGATTGGTTGGATGGAGTGAATGGGGCACGTGGCATGACTGGGTTGGTTTTTAAGGTAAGTATCGTGTCTCCCCAATTTGGTCCCTCACTTCTTTCTTTCTTGTCATTTCAGTTTAAATAGCCATCAAAGCCAAAATCCTTCTTAACAACTTTTCCATTTTCACACTTTTGCCCCAAAAAGTTTTGTAAAATGATTTCAGGGGTATTTCTTGCCAATTTGTGATTTTTGAAGGACTGATTTGGTATTTTCTTCAAGGATAGTGGTCTAAACTTGTATGATTGACATTTTGGAGGACTAAAATTGCCAATTCGTGTTTGATGAGGGACCATTGTTGCCAATTCTTCAAAGTCAAGGGTCCTTTTGGTAATTTTGATATTTTCAAAGGACCAATCTTGTAATTCTTGTAACTTGGAGTCCTTCTTGGTATGTTTGACTTTGAGGATGATAAATATTGACATTTTAGCTTTGTTGAGGGGCTAAAATTGCCAATTCTTCAAAGTGGAGGGCCCTTTTTGCAATTTTGACAAACTTTAGGGACCAAACTTGTAATTATGAAGATACAAGGGTATAAAGTGTCAATTCTTCCATATTGGAGGACCCTTCTTCACAATTCTTCAAATCTGCAAGGGTTTTTCTTGGGAATGTCTTCATTAGGGCTTGGTTCATTGTGCGGCTTCGTTTCCCGTGTTTGTTTTTGTATGATTTTTGTGATCTTTTGTCATTTTCTCAATATTCGTACCTAAAATACACAAGCAACAAACACAAGCATATATGTGGGTATGTTGATGATATTTAATGCATTTTAAGCCCTTTTTGGACGATGAGACTATGTATAAAAGCAGTCTCATCACTCCCCCATACTAAACCATTGTCGTGCCCTAACGCAATGCTAGAATAAAGTATCGTAGCACCTCCAAAATTCATTTTTATTCACTTTATTGAACAATAAACTAGCTACACTACTACTATTACTACTACTACTTGCGTTTTAGACATAATGTATGATTTTCATCGCAAAATGGGACGTTTAGGTTCATAGAATAAGAACACGTAAATGCTTCGTTAGAAATAATTTCATCGTCCTCGATTTTCACCCCAATTCCATGCCAAGCGTGCAACGAGATCATTGTTATTATAAGCTAGTAATGCTAACACTACTCATATGCCCTAATCACGTACTTATCCTCCCAATTTCCTAAGTTGTATCTCTTATATTTTATTTTGTCTTGAATTTTTCACGAGGATACATTGTTTGACTTATGCGATAATAGAGATTTAGGTCTAAAAATAGAGTCCTAACGGTGTAACCAAGACCATCAAATCAATAACCCCTCCTAATAGACAACGATGTCAAAAAATTAAGTCAACAAGAAGGATCGATAAACACGGTTTTATAACGGTTTTGAACATGAGACTTATTACCAAGACTTTTATACGCCCCCTAACGGAAGGGCCTTATTATCTTTGGTTTACCTCCATCTTTTATTCAACTTTGCCATGAAGCTTTTATTATGACTTTGGTTTTGCCTTGCCTTTTATTATCCACCTCATCGGTAGTTTTATTAGCCAAAGACGTATATCCTCACGCTAAGGCGAATTTTGGATCTTTAAAGCTTCGAAGATTAAGGCTTGATTCACTTTCAATTTTGCATAGATTTTTCGGCCTTTTGGGGCCTCAAATTGTTTGCTTGATTTAGGTGAGCACTTGAAATCTTATTATTGGGTGAAGCTTTTGATTATTCGGGTGCCAATACTTCAAAACCGTGACGCTGGCGATACCTTAATGTCTTCTCAATTTAATTACACGGAAGCTACTAGAAAAGACTAGAAACCCAACAATCCCAACTAAACCGCTAAGTAAATATTTATTAAGCAAAAAATATTTACATGCGAAGGGAGAATAAGCAAACAACGAGAGCACATGAGTTTTTGAAAGAATACGAGTACTCTACGTTTAGCATAGTAACTTATAATTAACCCTATCATTTCTCGTCCTCATTTAAGAGACTTAGCCTAGTGTGAAATTAAGGAATCAAAGCTAAGTGCTCAACACGCACGGTCGAGTCAAAAATTACTCTTATTCTCGCCATCGGAAAACCTACATTAGTGTATTCAAACACTTATAAAACATGAGAAATTTTAAAATTTGGCCATTTTTAGCCTTATTTTGCAACAAAACGATAAACAAAAAGATAAACTTTGGAAAGCGTGAAGGTTTAGCAAGGCAAGTATCTATTCACCCCCCATACTAAAGTTAAACATAGTCCTCAATGTTTCGAGTCTAGGGGTACAAACACCCCCATACTAGAGACGTAGTCGAATGCCTAATCTAGCATGGAAAGGGTGTAACCGTTAAATTTAAAGCCGTTTATGAAGTGTGCTATAAACCTAAGGTTAGAAAATCAAAGGATATATCATGGATATTGATAAAGTCTTCAAAGCAAACGATCGAGTGCTCCGATAAAACGAACACGAGAGGCTCCAATCGTGAAGATCATGATTATCTAAAGTCCACAATTCACAAACAACCATGGAACAAAGGTTAGAAGGGCACACATCCCCTCACGTTACTAAATTAGAAAGCGATAATATGTACATAGGATAAGCATGGGACTCCCCCACGAGGCACCTCGTTTTTTATTACCGAGTCATGAGCTCGACTCGATCCCCTCAGTACTAATTATCATTGGGAAAGGTGACTTGGTCGAGGTAGTTCAAGGATGGAACTTCCCCGCCAAAGTAGTGCTTCAACCTATGTCCATTCACCTTGAAATTGGGGCCATCATTTTGAGCTAGCTCGATGGTCCCATATGGAAATACTTGGGTCACGGTGAATGGACCGGACCAACGGGATTTCAACTTACCGGAAAAGATTTTTAATTTTAGAATCATGCAACTTT
Organism: Glebionis coronaria; assembly: GCA_025667525.1. Lineage (NCBI taxonomy): Eukaryota > Viridiplantae > Streptophyta > Magnoliopsida > Asterales > Asteraceae > Glebionis > Glebionis coronaria. The sequence continues at coordinate 304,401,479 of CM046877.1, forward strand.
TTAGTTTTTTCTTTATAAATCAATGAATTTACATAAGCAATGTCTCTTAATTCATCCAATTCATTTAATTGCATTTTCCGGTGTTTTCCCGCGGTCTCCATATCATCATTACAATGATTTAGGGCCCAATAAGCCTTGTGTTCTAATTCAATAGGCAAGTGGCAATTCTTACCATACACAAGCTTATAGGGAGTGCACCCAATGGGCGTCTTATGAGCGGTCCTAAAGACCCATAAAGCATCGTCCAACTTATCCGACCAAGATTGTCAGTTTTCCCCTACGGATCTCTCCAAGATCCTCTTCAATGCTTGGTTTGAAACCTCGACTTGCCCACTCGTTTGTGGGTGATAAGCCGTAGAAAGCCGATGTGTAACCCCATATTTCCTTAGGACCCTTTCGAATTGGTCGTTACAAAAATGGGTTCCACGATCGCTTATGATCGTACGAGGGGTTCCAAACTGAGAAAACAAGCTTTTCAAAAACTTGACTACCACACGAGCATCATTGGTGGGCATAGCCTTAGCTTCCACCCACTTAGATAGGTATTCAACCGCAACGAGGATATACTTATTACCACGAGATGATGGGAACGGCCCCATAAAGTCTATGCCCCAAACGTCAAAGATCTCACACACTTGGATGATATTTTGTGGCATTTCATCTTTTTGTGAGGCTTTTCCTTGTCGTTGGCATGAATCACATGACTTCACAAGATCTTGTGCATCTCGGTAAATAGTAGGCCAAAAGAAGCCGGCATCAAACACCTTCTTAGCCGTGAGATTAGCACCGTGGTGACCACCCGTGGGTCCCTCATAGAAAGCTCTAAGGATGTTAGAAGCTTCGGTGCCAAATACACAATGTCGGATGATTTGATCCGCACAAGTTCGAAACAAGTAAGGGTCGTTCCAAAAGTAGAACTTGACGTCAAGAAAGAATTTTCGTTTTTCTTGAGTCATCATACCCTTGATGATGAAGTTACCCGCATGGTAATTTGCAAAGTCCGCAAACCATGGGGTGGAAGAATCAAGCTTATAATTCACTACACCAAGTGTCTCGAGCGGAAATGTTTCGGAGATTTCCTTGGGCTCATAAACACTTTGGTGAGGATCTTCTAAACGAGAAAGATGATCAGCCGCTAGATTCTCGGCTCCTTTTCTGTCAACGATTTTGTGATCAAATTCTTGAAGGAGGAGAATCCAACGAAGTAATCTCGGCTTTGCATCTTGTTTAGCCATAAGATACTTGATAGCCGAATGATCCGTATACACTATGCATTTCGTCAAGACGAGATAAGGTCGGAATTTCTAAAATGCATACACCACGGCAAGGACCTCTTTCTCTGTTGTAGTGTATTTTAGTTGAGCCTCGGTCATCGTCTTGCTAGCATAGTGAATAGGCAAGAAGTGCTTTTCATGACGTTGCCTCAATACGGCCCCAATAGTGTAATCACTAGCATCACACATGAGCTCAAAGGGGAGGTTCCAATTGGGAGAAACAAGAATGGGAGCTTCGGTAAGTTTCCTCTTAAGGATTTCAAAGGCTCGTACACAATCTTTGTCAAAGACAAAACGTGCCTCTTTTTCAAGAAGATGTGTAATGGGTCGAGAGGTCTTTGAAAAATCCTTGATGAATCGACGATAAAAGCCCGCGTGCCTAGGAAACTCCTAACTCACTTAACGGTTTTTGGATGAGGTAATTTGGTGATGACGTCTACCCTAGCTTGATCTACCTCAATCCCCGCTTTCGAGACCTTGTGCCCTAAGACGATTCCACTCTTAACCATAAAATGACACTTTTCCCAATTGAGCACAATGTTAGTTTCCTTACAACGTTTCAACATTCTCTCAAGATTCGACAAACACGAAGTGAACGAATTACCAAACACGGAAAATTCATCCACGAAGACTTCCATCGTCTTCTCGATCATATCATGAAAAATAGCCATCATGCACCTTTGGAAGGTTCCCGGTGCATTACAAAGTCCGAATGGCATTCTAAGATAGGCAAACGTTCCATATGGACACGTAAACGTAGTTTTTTCTTGATCACGAGGATCGATGGGAATTTGGAAGTAACCGGAAAAACCATCTAAAAAGCAATAGAAATCGTTTCCCGCAAGACGCTCCAACATTTGGTCCATGAAGGGCAAGGGAAAATGGTCTTTTCGAGTGGCTTCATTCAACTTACGATAGTCAATGCACACTCTCCATCCGGTCACGAGTCTAGTGGGAATTAACTCGTTGGCATCGTTTGGCACAACGGTCATTCCTCCCTTTTTAGGGACACAATGAATAGGACTCACCCAAGGGCTATCGGAAATAGGGTAAATCATTCCCGCGTCAAGGAGTTTAAGGACTTCCTTTTTGATGATGTCGTGAATTTTGGGGTTCACCCTCCTTTGACATTGGATTGCGGGCTTGTAATCCTCCCCCATTAAGATTTTGTGGATACAAAATTTTGGATCGATCCCCTTAATATCGGATAACTTCCACGCAATTGCCCCTTTGTGATCCTTTAGAACATCGACAAGTGCGGTTTTTTCATCATTCGAAAGTTCCTTCGCAATAATAACCGGCAACTTGTCGCCCTCCTCCAAATAGACATATTCGAGATGAGGAGGTAAATCCTTCAACTCGAGGATAGGTGGTTCCTCAAGTGAAGATTTGGGCTCGATACTCATAACCTCCTCGGGTGGAGGAAATGGGAAATCGTTAAGAAAATCCTTAATAATCGAGAAGTCATCATCGTTGTCGAGGTCTTCGTTACAAGTACGTGGAACATCGAACTCTTCCAACGTAAAACCACCACCTTCAAATGGAGTGAAGGTTGGTGTCGAGTTATCAAGGATAGGATCTAACATAGTGGGATTGCCACTAGTTTCATCATCACCAAAACCTAGAACTTCTTGTGAAAATTCCTCGCAAACCACGTCGATCATATCAACGAGGATTATGGTTGCAACGGAATAAAAATGAGAAATTTGAGAGTTTTGAGTTGCGTTTATAACAAATTCCTCATCGTTGAAACGTAAGGTGATCTTTCTTGCATGAACATCGATCAAAGCCATAGACGTATCTAAAAACGAACGACCTAAAATGAGAGGAACTTGAGGATCCGTGGGAATATCAACAACGATAAAATCTACGGGATAGTAGAACTTTCCCACTTTCACAAAAACGTCTTCCGCCAATCCACATGCTGGAATCGTGGAATGGTCGGCCAACTAGATAGACATTAGTGAAGGAGTAAGATTAGGAAGATTGAGCAACTTGAAGATTGCAAGTGGCATCAAGTTAATGCTAGCACCAAGATCGGCCAAGGCAAAGCATTCCTCCATATCTTGGATTGCACAAGGGATCAAAAATTTACCGGGATCACCGACTTTTTGAGGTATGCGATTAAGATAAACCGACGAACAACTAGACAATTAGTGCAATTTCTCCTTGTTGTTCAACATACTCTTAAAGTTAGCGGCAAATCGAGGCATCATGACCAAAGCATCAGCGAAACTCACATTAAAGTGAAAATCACGAAACATTTTCATAAAAAGCTCAAATTGGTAATTGTCGTGCTCTTGACGTTTCTCCTTTCTAAGTCTCGATGGATAGGGCAAAGGTGGTGTGGGTTGAGGCATAGGCATAGCCTTTGGAATCTCGGGTTCCAATGTTGGTAATGGGTCAACCGTAGGTGTGGCGTGAGAGGTACTTCGTGGGATTGGAACATGCTCCTTTTGGACCACCACCTCGGGTTCTTCCTCAATTGATTCCTCCGTAGGAGCAATTGGTTGAGGAGTCGGTTCCTTAAGTGTCTTACCACTACGTGTGGTAATCACTTTCATCTACCCTTAGGGTTTGATACGGTGTTGCTAGGAAGACTACTCGAAGACGGTTTGCACATAATTGCCTCAAACATAGATGAGATTTTATCTTCAAACTTGGATTGCCTCTTCTCGGCTTTAACCATTTATTATTTTATCTCATGTTGCCCTTGTTCCATTTTTTGTTGGTTTTGTTGTAACCTAGTTACGGTTCCTTCCATCTTGTTGGTATGGATTTTAAGTTCATTAGCTAACTCATTTTTCAACTCTTTCTTCAAGTCGTTCTTAAACTCGGATCTTAAGCTAATGATTTCTCTTTGAATATTGTCAAACCTAGCATGATTCCCATTAGCGTATTCAACAAATTCATTTGGAAGATCTTTCAATGTTTGCAAACCTTTGTTGTTGTTTTGAAAATCATTTTGATTCTTGTTTGAAACTTGATTATTAGCCCCTTGATTACCATAGTTTCCCTTGTTGTAATTGTTTTTGAAACCAACTTGATTGTTGCGATAGTTGTTGTTATCATTTTGATTTGAACCAAAACCCGGTGGAGTCAATTGATTAGAGAGGGTAACTTGACCGTTTTGGTTGTAATTTCCCGTGGCCTCGTAGGCACTCGAAGTGTTACCACCGTTGGTAATGCACTCGGAAAATCATGACCACCACCACAATACATGCATGAAACCTCAACCGCTTTAGCCGTAGCGGGAGCACTTGGTTCTCCAACTTTGAACTCAATCAAAAGACCTTTAAGCTTATCAAAAATCTTGTTTTCCAAGTTCGCCTCAATTTGGCAAGCATCGATGGTAGTAGACAAAGAAGGTGAAGCCGAAGACGAAGCCTTACGAACACTAGACGTGCTACGAGGACTATACACTTTAGATCTATTCTCAATTATCACCAAAGCTTCCTCAACCGTTTTACACAAAAAATTACCACCCGCGGCGGCATTTAAATAATCCCTTTCATGATCATTAAGTCCATTGTAAAACGTGTCAATTTGATGCAAATCGAAAAAACCGTGATGAGGACATTCATGTAACATTTCCTTAAACCTATTCCAAGCCGTTGAAAAACTTTCATTAAACTCTTGTGAAAATTTTGAAATCTCGTTTTTCAAATGCGTAGTCTTAGAGGGCGGAAAAAATTGGTTCACAAATTTAGACACGAGATCCTTCCACGTCAATATAGAATTTGGTGGCTCTTTCTCTAACCAAATTTTAGCGGGCCCCGCTAAAGAATACGGAAAAAGCATCATCTTAATCGAGTCATTCGAGACATCCTTAAACTTGCAAGTGGCGGTAAGACGGTTGAATTGGCGGATATGGTTGTGTGGATTGTCCTTCTCATCACCAGGGAATTTGTTGTTTTGGATCATCGACAACAAACCCGTTTTCACCTTAAAATTCTCTGCAAGGATAGCGGGAATCACAATAGCCTCTCCATAACCCTCGGTGGGTGCTTGAAGTAACTCCATCATAGTTCGATTCTCCATGGTTGGTGCTTTTCTTATAATTGGTTCGTCAATAGGAAACTCCTCACTAGAAAGATTAGGAGTGGGAGTTTTGTTCTTTCGTTTACGTGTACGTCTTGCTTGATTACGAGTTAGCATAAACGTCACGTACAACGAGGGGACAAGCAAAGAAGATTCTTTTTGGTGTTTTGTATTTTTCAATTTTTTTTTTGGTTTTTGATTGTATTAACCTTTTTGGATTTTGGTGAATGTATTAAGTAGACAAAAATCTACAAATCTCCTCCTTAATCAAATCTCTTGATTAAAGAAGCCTCAAGGAATGAAAACGATCACGTGAAGTGAACGCCTTCGATGACTTTAGAACGTTGGTGGAACACCAAAACGTTCAAGAGGGTTTAATCAATTGAAACCAAGAAAATATATATGATACTTAGTAATACTTTGGGCGGCAAAACCCTCGATTAGCTCTCAAAATCAAATACTCATAAGCAAGCGGGGAAACGAGGCGGCACGAAGCACTTAAGAGCCTTTTTCCTTAGGATATATTTTATAATATCCGCCTTATACCAACCTTATAGTTTGTATTTTTCAAAATTGAGCTTCACGAAAGTATTTATCTATTTTTGCCTTTTTCTTTGGTTTGAGATTCGAATACAATGATTGGGTAATGACCTCCAAAGTCAAGGTTGTGATTTCTCACGTATTTGGAGCACTTGTGAATTTATTGTTCTACGTATACAATATAGTAATAGTATTCACACAAAAATCAAAAACCGATAATACGTATTAGTAGAGTGCTACTAATACAAATACTATTGTGGTTAGTATATAAAAACAACAATTCCAAATCAAAACACAACACGCCTCCCCGGCAGCGGCGCCAAAATGCTAGTTGTAAATTAGCACTTGTTTAGGAAAACAAGGCAATTAGGGCAAGTGTTAACAAGTAGTTTAGGAAAACCACAAGTTATGTCCCTAAAATGAGTTCGTTCTCAAGGAGGCTTGTGTGTTGTGTAATGAGATGATTATCTTTGTGATTATATTTATGAGAAAGAAAAATAGAAATGGGATAAGAAGAGAATGACGGTTACGAAGACGGATTACACTAAGACGAAATAGTCGTTCACGTAAAACCGTAAAAAGCACCAAAATTAAAATTTTACTCTAAAAATTACCAAAAATCACTAAAAATCCACTAAAATATTCTAAGGGTTTAAAAAAATCCAAACTTGCTAAAACCTTTTAATTAATTAAATATTAAATTTTTAATGCTAATTAAAGCCCTAAAAATCAATATTAACTAATAAAAAGTCCAAATCAAGATCTCAAAGTTTGTAATCCTTTAAAATAACCTAATTAAGCTAAAAAGTATTTTTCAAAATTTTAAAACCACTAAAAACTATTTTTAAACAATTAAAAACTATTAAAAGTTATAAAAAAATTAAAATAATTCTAGAAAATAATGGAAAAACCCTAAAAATATTTAAAAAGTTGCAAAATTCCTAATTAAGTATCTAGAATCTAGGAAAAATATAAAAACTTAGAAAATCAGACTTTTAGTTTTTAATAATAAAATAATATCAAAATATTAATAAAAATCCAAAAATCCTAAATAATTCTAAAAAGTTGCAAACTAGCTTAATTTAACCTAAATAATTCAGAAATGAACTTGAAGTTACCTAAATACCCTTAATGGGCCTAGAAAATCGGCTAAACCCAAAACAGATCCTTAATGGGCCAAATTTGAGCCCAAAATGAAAAAGTGGTCCAAATAAGCCCAGAAAGCACTACTTGACTCAAAATTTGATTTTAAACAACTTTTTCCAAAGGCCCAAAAGCTGAAAATGTGAAATAAGCAAGCTTATACCAAACAGCTTATTCTTAATGGGCTTTTTGGCCCATTAAGCTATAAGCTAATGCCATAAGCTCAAATTAGACACACAAGCTTCTTTTGTCCTAAATAAGACTTCTGTAAAAAGAAATTTGAAATAAGCCTAAGGAATAAGCCTGAAAATGCAATAAGCAATCTAAAGAAAACGACAAAATAGTCGTTTTTGAGTTCTAGGCCACCCCAAGAGCTGATTCAAGTTTCTAAAACTTTTAAATGACTTAATTAGGGCTTGGTTCATTGTGCGGCTTCGTTTCCCGTGTTCGTTTTTGTATGATTCTTGTGATCTTTTCTCATTTTCTCAATATCCGTACCTAAAATACACAAGCAACAAACACAAGCATATATGTGGGTATTTTGATGATATTTAATGCATTTTAAGCCCTTTTTGGACGATGAGACTATGTATAAAAGCAGTCTCATCAGCGACCACCTACTGAGGTTGAGGTTTTGCAAACACCTAATGAGGTTGAGGTTTTGCCAACACCTACCGAGGTTGTAGTAATGCCTAGGCCTATGGAAGTGATTGTGGAACCTCGTAGTCGGATGTACTCTAGTTCTCCCACTGAAGTAATGGTTATGACAACCAGTAAACCTAAATCTTCATGTAACTAAAGCTAGGTTGTTGGGGTCCTATAATAACATGTCTTGGTTACACCACCATGCCTTTAGGTTTTCTATATCAGATTGTATGATTGTAGTTCCTTTGAACATTGTTTGTATGATCTTATTGTGGTTTACATGATGACATGTGTTATGCTATCTTATGTATTTTCATGGATATATGATGTATATGTCTGTATATATCAATTGTGTCTGTGTTATCTTAAGCAGGAACCATGTCAATCACCAGAGAACAACAACAACAATCAGACCGCGCATTAGTACCACTTAGTAACCGACTACCACTTGTAGAGAACAACTTTCGTCTGAGAGAGGATTTTGACCCAAACATGGCAGCTTTCAAAGTTGCAATGGACATTCTTGACATGTCACCTATAAAAGATGCCCTTAGAGCTACTGCATCAGTTCCCGAAATCTACATTCATGAATTTTGGGCCACAACATCGATTACCGCAACAAAGCAAGTATCTAAGATATCTATCACTTTCAAGATCAACAGCTTTCCACTTCACGCGTTGGTCAACCATGGAAAGCACTCGTCACCATCATAACCAGGTGCCTCACTTCAAAGGCTCGTGGTTTTGACCAAATGAGACCACCTCAGGCTTACGTACTTTAGGGCCTATACACTGCATCTAAAGTAGATTATGCTCTACTTCTTTGGGACGAATTTTGATACCAATTCACCGTTACCAAGAAGAAATCACTACATCTTCTGTTTCCAAGGTTCACAAAACTTATCATCAACCAATTCATGAAGAGTGTTCCTTCTATTTACAAGCGTGGAAACTTCTTCTACCATACATCAGATGATGACCATGTGTTGGATCAGATAGGTGACGACAAACATTCTACTAAGTACTCACTACATCCAGCTTTAGTGCCAGACTCAATAATCAATGACGAGATCAAGGACAGTGAACCTTACAAACAAATGCTCCTGGATATTGAAACACAATTTAAAAAAGCAAACGCAGATCCATCCGAAAAGCAAAAGGGTAAAAGGAAAAAGACTGTTGTCAAACACAAAAAGACCTCCTCACCCCAAACCAAAGGTAAAGCTAAAGGGAAAGAGCAACTACGTGATGAAGATGCAGACGAACAAGATCCTTCAGTACTAATGTTTGAAGAAAAACAAATGTGAATAGCACGTAAGTTAAGTAGGATGGAGGCACAGAAAACAGGTAGTGGTTCTAGATCAAAAACTCCTGCAGAGCTAGCACTGGAAGCTTTTGGAGATCCAGACAACTCAAACGATGAAGAAGAACAAGATCTCATACTAGAGGAAGGAATCACAGACCCAACAAACCAAGATGATGACAATGTAGATGATTATTTCAACTATGATTTTGAAGACCAAAATTTAGAAGGAGGAGATGATATGGAAACAATCATGTACAAGGACGTCAACCTTAGCAAACCACTTCCAACTCTATAGAAACTAGAAGGGGGGGGGTTGAATAGTTTCTTATATTTACTTGTTAAAATGTGGTTTCCAAAAATCCTTTTTCAAAAACTTAGGCTTGAGGAAATATGTGAAATCTTCTTATGCACAATATGAACAATAGTGTAACTAAACTAATACTAACAAAAATATATCCACAAAGAATAAAGAATGATAGTGTAACTAAGCTAATACTAACAAATGTATATGCATAAAGAATAAAGAATGTAAAGAGTTAAGGGTAAAGAAAGATCAAACCAAACACCAAGGATTTATAGTGGTTCGGCAACGAAGCTCACTCCTCGTTCCTACTCCACTTCTCGAGTACTCCTTACTCAAGAGTTCACTACACAACAAGCTCCTTATGGTGGAGAAAACCGTACACGTCGCTTAACCAATTTCCGACTCTAAGCTAAAAGTCGATCCCTAATCGTAGCTAGGACCAATCTACACAACTATACTTAGTACATACACAACTTCCAAATAGACACAACTACTTGGATCTTCACAACTATGACACAACTACAAATGTATAAAATTAGATCTTCAATGGATCTTTGGTGGTGGACTCAACACTTCACAAGGATAGTGTTCTTCTCTTTGCACTTGGAGAGGAAGGGATGGAAGAACAAGATTCACTTCTTAAACAACTAATAATCAAACAAATGATCAAAGATTTGAGTGATTAAAGAAGGGGTTTGAATCTGGAAATAAATGTGCAAAAGAGGTGAGATGAAAAGCTGAGAATGGTCCACTATTTATAGGACAAAGGAGCCAACGGCTAGTTCTGCCCGCGGTACCTTATCTTAGCCCGCGGTACCTTATCGATAAGGTACCGCGTAGGTGCTAAGGTACCGCCGGACTAGACTCCGCTCCTTTTTGTCCTTTAGTGGTGGAGGTCTTATCTAGATATAAAAAATATATTGAAAGGATATTCTTAACCAAATAAGAATATGCCATTTTCAAATTTCAAATAATTAATTTAATAAAACATTTTCTTAAAAAGAAAGTTTAATAAAAACTTGTCACACTTAATAAAAAGTGAGTTTTAAGAAAAGATTAAATCACTTGATCACTTGATTAAGGTTAGTACTTGTTTATCCATACCTTAAGTGAAAATGGGTAAAATGAAAAATACTTGAACTCAAGAATTCATTTTTCGTTGTTTTCGTAAATGCTTGTTTTTACATATTGTCGTAATCAAAACAAGGCGAGACCGAAAAATGCAAGTAACGTTTTTAGGCATTTATTGCATTAACAATCTCCCCCTTTTTGATTCCGACATTACATAAACTCAATCACACAAAAACAAGATTTTCGAAGACGAGTTTATTCATTTCTCCCCCTTTGTCGAAGCAAAAAGGTTGCCCAAGTCGGTGTTTGAAGAAACGGACTTCGCAAAGACTCCCCCTTGGTGCTTACTCCCCCTAGCTTGGGGCACCGAGGAATCGAGATATGGTGACAAGCTACATAGAAGGGTTAGTTGAACAAAAGAAACAACCAAAAATATATAGCAATAGGTCACATAAAAAAATAAAAGAGAAGAAAACACAAAGATAAAGATCCAAGATAGGTTACTAAAAGGAAATCATACAAAAAAGTATGGAAAAAGGAACAAGCCAAAAGCATAAATCTTATCCTAGTTATTCTATAATTCTAAGATTTGCTTGAATTTGGTTTCTTGTTGATAAGCAACCAATGCTTATATGAAAGACAAGGTAATAGCGGAGCGTGGTGGTGGTGGCTTGTTGGAGATCTCATAATCAAAGTGAAGAGAAGGCTTGATTAAGAGACTCTTGATGTAGCTCAACTCCTCATATATGTGTGCCATAGCAAGGTGTTGATATTGACAACATTGACAATATGTTCCATGATGCATGACATTATCATGAGAAGGAGGAAGAACACTAAAGGGTGGTGGTGGAAGAAAAGATGTTCCACAATCAACATTCTTGGTAGGAGACATGTGATTAAGAGTGTTCTTGGGTGGGTTTGGATTGAAAGTAATTGGAGAAAATGGAGGAGATTCAAGGCTTTCATTGGGAGAATAAGACATTTTGGATGTGAAGTAATGCAAAATGCTTATGGTTTAAATAGGGAAGGCTTAGGGTATTTTCGGGTGGTCAAAGGGTTTGAAACAAAGATTCTCAAAAATGTTGGAGCAAATCTGGAGTTTCAGACAAAAACCCGAAAAAGGAAGGCACTGTAGGCGGTTCCTTATCTAGGGTGGCGGTACCTTATCAATAAGGTACCGCGGTTCACATATGGAACCGCCTGCAGACGCATGGTTTGGTGTTTGGAGGAATATTTTTCAGCAAATCTTATTTTTCTAGTCTAACTTATCATAGGGATATGCTTAAAAGCAAAGATAGACAAAGAAAACATATGCAAACTTACCAAATAGAGATTTGACCAAAATACATGGATTAAAAAATCGATGTAGGAGGTGTGTAAGACAAGACCTTAAGTCATGACACAATGATCCTCCATGATTCTATCTTGTTCTTGCTATGTTTGAGAGAATCATACATATGAATTATGTAAGCTCTAGATTAATAGCGAGAATCTATGAAAAATCGTTTTTAGATTGAATTAACAATGTCAAACGAATTTCTCAACCATTTTCGAAAGAGACTTTGAGATTTTTGAAAAGGATAGGAGAAGATTTTTCAAAAGGAGTTTAAAAGACTCAAAGACTCAAAATGATAAACTATAAAAAGAAGGAAATCAAGGAAGATGTTCCATTAATCCTAGACCTAGACGTAGGTAATTAAAAGGTTCCCTCTTAAGTGGCTTAGTGAAGATGTCGGCTAAGTTGTCCTCGAAGGGCACCTTCTCAATAGAAATGTTCCCCTTTTGAACATTATCCCTAAGGAAATGGTGTCTAATTTCTATGTGTTTGGTTCGCGAATGTTGCACGGGATTCTTGCTAAGGTCTATAGCGCCTTTATTATCGCACATGATGGGAACATCATCAAGAGAAATCCCGTAATCAACAAGCGCTTGCTTCATCCATAGAGCTTGTTGGCATGCTTTTCTGGCACTCACATACTCGGCTTCCGTGGTGGATATCGCAAGAGCGGTTTGTTTCTTGGAGAACCAAGAAGTTAAACAACAACCCATGAAGGTACAAACTCCACTAGTGCTTTTCCGATCCATATAGTCTCCCGCATGATCCGAGTCCGCATAGACAATGGTTTCTACGCTGGTCCCTTTAGGATACAATAATCCTAAATGTATAGTGCATTTAATGTATCGGAAGATACGCTTAACCGCTTCTAGGTGAGAGGTTTTGGGAGCCTCTTGGAAGCGAGCACAAAGGCAAACACTAAACATGATATCCGGTCGACTTGCCGTTACGTATAAAAAACTACCAATCATACCTCTATATTTGGTGTTGTCTACCGACTCACAATCATCATCTACGGTGAGTTTAGTATCCGAGGCCATAGGGGTCTTCATTGGTGTAGATTCTTCTAATCCAAATTTCTTTAGCATTTCTTTAGCGTAGTTAGATTGACTAAAGAAAATACCATCGTCCATTTGTTTAATTTAGAGTCCTAAAAAGAAGTTAAGTTCTCCCATCATACTCATTTCAAACTCATCATGCATGATTTTGGCAAAGTCATCACACAATTCTTGACAAGTTGAGCCAAATATAATGTCATCAACATATATTTGTACGATTATAAGGTGAGGACCTTTCTTCTTTGTAAAGAGTGTATTGTCTACCATTCCCATGGTATACTCATGTTTAACAAGAAACGCTTTAAGTCTATCATACCAAGCTTTGGGTGCTTGTTTGAGTCCATAAAGTGCTTTCTTAAGCTTGTAAACATGGTCCGGTTTCTCAAAATCAATGAAGCCGGGAGGTTGAGCCACATATACCTCCTCATTGATCAAACCGTTAAGAAATGCACTCTTTACATCCATTTGTTGAAGCTTAAAATCTAAGGCGCAAGCATAGGCTAAGAGAATTCTAATGGATTCTAGTCTAGCTACCGGTGCATATGTCTCGTCATAATCAATACCTTCTTGTTGATTATAGCCTTGAGCTACAAGTATAGCCTTGTTACGAGACACAACACCATTCTCATCTAGCTTATTCCTAAATACCCATTTGGTTCCTATAATAGTATAACTTCTAGGTGGAGGAACAAGTTCCCAAACATCATGGGGCAACGAATTGATTCAATTCTTCTTGCATCGCAATGACCCAATTCTCATCCGTCAAAGCTTCTTTAACATTCTTTGGTTCAATCAAGGAGACAAAACAAAAGAAGTTGCTTTGGTTTTGGACTTTAGATCTTAGGGTCCTTTGATTTAAGTCACCAATGACATTATTGAGAGTATGATCCCTAGATTCCTTAATGTTTACTTCCTTTTCAACACTAAGGTCTTCAATTCCTATTTTTCTAACCTCTTTGGCTTTAACTACTTCTAATTCATCCAAGTCATCATCAACCAATGGTGGTGTCTTGGGCGAAGGAGGGGTTTCATCAAAGGTTACGTTGAGTGATTCTTCAATAACCCCCGTGGTTCTATTTAGGACTATGTAGGCTTTACTAGTTTGGGAATAACCTAAAAGGATACCTTCGTAAGACTTTGGGTCAAACTTGGTAAGGTAGTCTTTGGTGTTGAGGATAAAGCACTTGCTTCCAAACACCCTAAAATATTCCAATGAGGGTTTCTTACCTTTAAGAATCTCATAGGTGGTCTTTCCTAAGAAAGGTCGAATAAGAATTTGGTTGAGAATGTAAGTCGATGTGTCCACGGCATTGCACCAAAACTTTTGAGGCAAAGATTGCTCATTTAACATTGTCCTACTCATCTCTTGGAGAGTCCTATTCTTCCTTTCAACTACCCCATTTGATTGTGGAGTGCGAGGAGCCGAGAAGTTATGGGTATTACCATGAGCTTCACAAAAGGCACCAAATTGCACTTCATTGTCAAATTCCCTACCATGATCCGTCCTAATAGAGACAATTGAACATCCTAGTTGATTTTGAATTCTTCGACTAAAGATTTCGAAGTGATCGAAAGCTTCATTCTTAGATGCCAAAAATCTAGTCCAAGTGAATCTAGAATAGTCATCAACAATAACTAGGGTATAAAGGTTACCTCCATAACTCCGTATGGCGGAAGGTCCAAAAAGATCCATATGTAGGAGCTCTAAGCACCGAGAGGTCGAAACCAAATTCTTGGCTTTGTGACTTGAGTGAACTTGATTTCCAACTTTGCAAGCATCACAAAAGTGACTATCAAACTTAATCTTGGGGAGGTGTCTTACCAACTCCTTAGAGACTAAAGATAGAATTAAACACATATTAGCGTGACCTAATCTCCTATGCCAAAGAGTAGAACTATCATCTATAGTCGCAAGACATATGTTGTCTTTTGACTTCTTATTAACCTTCATGACATAAAGCCCATGCTTTCTAACACCTTTTCCAATGACTTTTCCATCTTTTACGATTTCACTGTCATGTTCCGAAAAGATGACCTTACACTTATTATCACAAATTTGACCTATACTTAAAAGGTTAAATCCTAAGTTATCTACGTGCTCGACATTTTCAATGGTCATGGAGTCAAGAGAAACTGTACCTTTGCCAACGATATTACCACATAGACTACTAGCGAATGTGACGTTACCTCCATCATATGCTTTGTAATGCGAGAACAAACTTCGATTCCCCGTCATGTGTTTAGAACATCCACTATCCTTAATCCACTCATCGGGCTCCAAATCAATTCCCAAGCATATCTAGGTAACATCACACAAGATCAAACATTTGGTCCCCAATATCTCATGGGTCCAAAATTGTTAGTTCCAAACATCCCTTGCATTTGGTTGGGATGCATGAATGAAGAAGGGGTTCCCCATGGAGAACAAAATGGAGGAGGGTAGTAATTCATGTAACCATTTTGTTGTTCATTATTTCTCCTAGGTGTATTTGATCTAGGTTTAGAGTTATGATTATTCCTTCCATGTGTTGGAGTTTTACTTCTAGATCGTGAATTGTTTTGATTATCTCTTCTAGGCGTTGTCGTTCTACTTCTAGGCTTAGACTCATTCCGTACTCTAGGTGGAGTAGAGGATAGTCTAGATAAACTTCTATTTCCCATGAGAGGTTTACTTAATGGCTTGTAGAACTTACCAATAGCATTGTCGTCAAGTATGGGTTATTTTACCTTATTAACAGTAAGATGCTTTAGTTTTTCATCTAACTTAGACTTTTCAGAAAGTTCAGGATTTTCACCAAAATCATCCTCTGCCCGCGGTACCTTATCTATGGCGGCGATTCCATAGTGATAAGGAACCGCGCCATACAATTTGGAACCGCGTACAGTGGGCATTTTTTGTGAAAACCTGACTTGTTTTGGTTCATTAGTTGATGCTTCATTTGAGTTAAAACCTAGACCAAGTCTTTCCTTAGAATGAACTTGTTTGTTTAACATATCATCAAGAGCACTAGTTCCTTTCATGAACTTTTCCAATTTAATGGAGGTGCTCTTGAGATCTTCATTCTCTAATCTAAGTTTTTCACAACTTAAGCAACTTAAATCAACCTCTTTATTTTTCTCAAGTTTAGCCAATTTCTCCCTAAGTTCATTGATCTCATCAAGCTTAGTTTTGGTTGTTTTTAAGGTTTTATTCTTTTCTATGAATTTAAGACTAACTTTGTGTAAACTATCATATTTGCCTTCAAATTCAATATCATCACAAGTGGAACTATCGTTGCTATAATATTCGGTTTCGGAATGTACCTCTTTAGAAGTGTGAGCCATTAGACATTTCTCCTCTTTGGGGTTGTCATCATCATCTTCACCGTTATCGCTCCAAGCGCCACTAACGAACGCCGTGTGGTTCTTATCACGAGCAGGCTTTGGACAATCACCAATGAAGTGATTTGGATCACCACATCTAAAGCAATTCCTATCACCTTTTTCGTTCTTGAAAAACCGATTCTTTGACAATGGTTTCTTGTCATAGTTGGGTTGCCTAACGTGTTGACCTCGTCTCTTGAAGAACTTCTTGAAATCTCTCACCGCCAATGCATACTCCTCGTCATCGCTTTCCGAGGAACTATCATGGTCACTTTGTGCCTTCTTGGCTTTAAGTGCAAGAGATTTCCTTTCACTCTTGGTTTTCACTAATTCCGAGTCCTTCAAAATTATCATCTCATGAACCTTCAAGTTGCCTATGAGTTCATCGAGTGATAAAGTTGAGAGATCTTTCGATTCTTCATTTGTCGTGACTTTTGCTCTCCAATTTGGATGTAAAGCCCTTAGAAACTTCCTAACATTGTTCATGCTAGAAAAACCTTCATCAAGTGCTTTTAGACTAGTAATAATGGTGTTAAACCTAGCAAATGCACTATCAATAGTTTCATCTTCTAAGATGACAAATTGTTCATATTGTTGGAAAAGAAGATCGATTTTGCTTTCTTTGACTTGGCTATTACCTTGGTGGGTTACTAAAAGAGTGTTCCAAATATCTTTAGCGGTTTCACACATAAAAATTCTTTCATACTCTTTCTTAGGCAAAGCATTATAAATCACCATTTTAGCCTCATTATTTTTTGAAAGTTTCTTTTTAGTATCGTCATTAGCTTTGTCAAAAGTGACCAATTCTTTTGTTTTAGAAACTTCATTAAATTGAAAGGGTAAAAAATCACCATTGGTAATAACATGCCAAAGATCTAAATCTTTTGATTTCACATAAGTTTCAAATCTATTTTTCCAATAAATAAAACTATCGGTTTCAAAAAGTGGTGGTCTTTGCATAGATTGCCCTTCTAGGTATTTGTTGGAATCCATAGATCGATTCAAGTTTTAAAATAAAATATACTTTAAAAATTCTTGAGCAACCCGCTCTGATACCAATTGTAGAAACTAGAAGGGGGGGGTTGAATAGTTTCTTATATATACTTGTTAAAATGTGGTTTCCAAAAATCCTTTTTCAAAAACTTAGGCTTGAGGAAATATGTGAAATCTTCTTATGCACAATATGAACAATAGTGTAACTAAACTAATACTAACAAAAATATATCCACAAAGAATAAAGAATGATAGTGTAACTAAGCTAATACTAACAAATGTATATGCATAAAGAATAAAGAATGTAAAGAGTTAAGGGTAAAGAAAGATCAAACCGAACACCAAGGATTTATAGTAGTTCGGCAACAAAGCTCACTCCTCGTTCCTACTCCACTCCTCGAGTACTCCTTACTCGAGAGTTCACTACACAACAAGCTCCTTATGATGGAGAAAACCGTACACGTCGCTTAACCAATTTCCGACTCTAAGCTAAAAGTCGAGCCCTAATCGTAGCTAGGACCAATCTACACAACTATACTTATTACATACACAACTTCCAAATAGACACGACTACTTGGATCTTCACAACTATGACACAACTACAAATGTATAAAATTAGATCTTCAATGGATCATTGGTGGTGGACTCAACACTTCACAAGGATAGTGTTCTTCTCTTTGCACTTGGAGAGGAAGGGATGGAAGAACAAGATTCACTTCTTAAACAAGTAATAATCAAACAAATGATCAAAGATTTGAGTGATTAAAGAAGGGGTTTGAATCTGGAAATAAATATGCAAAAGAGGTGAGATGAAAAGCTGAGAATGGTCCACTATTTATAGGACAAAGGAGCCAACAGCTAGTACTGCCCGCGGTACCTTATCTTAGCCCGCGGTAACTTATCGATAAGGTACCGCCTAGGTGCTAAGGTACCGCCGGACTAGACTCCGCTCCTTTTTGTCCTTTAGTGGTGGAGGTCTTATCTGGATATAAAAAATATCCTGAAAGGATATTCTTAACCAAATAAGAATATGCCATTTTCAAATTTCAAATAATTAATTTAATAAAACATTTTCTTAAAAAGAAAGTTTAATAAAAACTTGTCACACTTAATAAAAAGTGAGTTTTAAGAAAATATTAAATCACTTGATCACTTGATTAAGGTTAGTACTTGTTTATCCATACCTTAAGTGAAAATGGGTAAAATGAAAAATACTTGAACTCAAGAATTCGTTTTTCGTTGTTTTCGTAAATGCTTGTTTTTACATATTGTCGTAATCAAAACAAGGCGAGACCGAAAAATGCAAGTAACGTTTTTAGGCATTTATTGCATTAACAAACTCCTTCAACAATGATAGAAGCAGACGATGCTCATCTGACGATGTTTCCTATCAAACAACAAATACCCCCTCCACCACCAGTCTTCAGCACTGTTGTGACAACCGTCCCCCAGATTGAACCTACAATCGAAACCATTCAACCTGTACCAACCACCATCCAAGTAATTACACCAACGCCGCCACCGGTCATCCATCAACCTGTATGAACCACCATCCAAGTAATTACACCAACGCCGCCACCGGTCATCCATCAACCTGTATCAACCACCATCCATGTAATTACACCTACGTCGCCACCGGTCATCCATCAACCTGTACTAACCACCACCCAAGTAATTACACCAAAGCCTCCACCGATTGTCGATCATCCTGTACCAACCACTGCCCCAGTGATTGTACCAACATCGCCATCTATCCTCGAACAACCTGTGCAAACCACCATCCAATCCACAACCTCTTTAGCACTTGTGGTAACTCCTCCACCACCAACAACAACAACAGTACAACTACCATCAACTTCCTATCTATTTCTCACAATCAATGATCCACTCATTCAACATATCCAAAAACAATTGGAAGAACAGGCAAAACAGATTGAATTACTGAAGGGAAGGATAACTCCTAATATTTCACGTTCAGACAGAGCATAGAAACGTGATGAATCCAAACTTCAAGAAACATACATAAATGTCCTAAGACTTCAAAAGCAACACAAAGAGTTTCTTGCTGAAAAGGAAGCACGTGACAAAGAAAATGCTGCATTCCTCAATTCCATCAATGATTCCATGACTAACATCATTCAGCGTGAAGTCAGGTCATGTGTACATCAGGAGCTTCCAGCATTATTCACGAATGGCCTTACTAACTTACAGTTAATGCAGACTTTGGAGACTCGATTAACCAACAGTAAGTTACCAGACAAAAGCTCAACACGAATTGCAAAGAGCTCTTGGTAAGGTCATAATGGAAGCTTCCAACACATCACCATTAGAAGACACTGAAGTTCCCCAATCTTCCAAGAAAAGGAACCGTCAGGAGCCTGAAAATGACGATGAGGCAGAAAATGAGGAAGAAGAGGAAGAGAATGACGAGGATGAGGATGATGAGGACGATGATGATGATGAGGACGATGAGGATGATGAGGATGGGGATGACGGGAAAGACGAGGATGACGATAGTGATGCGGATGACGATAATAACAATGAGGACTGTAATGGGAATGGTAAGGATAAGGAGAATGGGGATGGTGATAAGGATGAAGGTAATGGTACCAATGGTGAAGAATCTGAAGAATCTAAGGACGGTGATGAGGAAGAGGAATAAAGTGATGCACGTTCAAAAGAAAAAGTTGGAGATAAACAAGATGAGAGTAAGAACATCACCACTGACGAGCATGGTGAAACCACTGACAACACCACAGGTAAGTCATCTGAACTAGTTCTTACTAGTGTATCACAAGAAGATCCTGTAGTGCCACTGGCACAAGACGAACCAATGATTGAAGACGAACCATCATCGTCTATGGAACCTCACTCTCCACCGCCTACTCCTGTTCAACATCATACAGAAACAGACACAGGTATGTTTTCTGCACCGGGTCTTACTAATGTCTCATCAACAGAACCTGTAGAACACGAACCGATGCAAGAAGACGAACATATACCATCTGTGATACATAACTCTCCACCTCAGCACTACATCGATATGGATATTGACGATTTAACTCAACCAGATCCTGAGTTTGCTGATACGTTTACTATTGATGAGACGGTTCTAGTGCAGCCATGGATTACACAGGCAGCAACCACACGTACAATTTCTGACAGTGAAAAGGTGAATCTTACACAATTCCTCAATAATCCAATCGACTTCTCTGGATTCTTGATGGATAAATATGGAGTGCCTAGCATTGATACAAATACACTTCAAACAACGACCAAAGACAAGAACTTTTGGGCTTCCATGAAGATTGCCAAAACTGAGGGAGAATATCATTTCAATGAGCTCATGAAAGCAATCAAATCAACAGCATCAGGTGAACAAGCTCCAACCATTCTTCCACTAACACCCTCAGTTATTGCAGCAGCCAAGCACTTGTCGATGCAATACTTTACCAACCGTGATCTGGATTTCTTAGAAAACGGCGCGGACAAGTATGCTACATCATTAACAATGGGAAAAGCAGTAAATTTGGAGGATATCCCTTGGATTGAAGATAAAGTTCCAGACCTATGGAGCAAAGAGCTTGTCAAAGAATATGATCAATATGCAGAATTAGGCATCTCATATTGGAAGGGAAACAAGAGGTCGGCTTACTACTTCTATAATCACACCAATCAAGGTACGCCCATAATTACAACCCGTCGAATCTCAAGCATACAGGGAGTTAGCTTTCAACATATATTCGGATATTCGTATTCGAAAGATATCAGATTCAAGCGAGAAGACGGTAAGACATATAGTGTCAGTGAAGGGGATCTTCAATTCCTACGACATGAAGATATTGAAGATTTTCTACTCCTCTTGGCTCAAGGCAAGGTCCCTCAGTTAGACCCCGATGAAGTCATTTCCCTAAGCTCAAAAATTCGCCAATTCACTCGTAGAATTGTGATCAAGCAAAGGGTTGAAGACTTACAACTTGGGGTAGAGAGTTATCAATCTAGGCTAAATCTAGAACGACCTCACACAACACCAATGAGTCGCTTTCATCAAGCTAAGGAACCATACATGGGTACACTCCAACCAGAGATGGTCATATTTTACCTGAATGAAGCAGAGGTCATGGAATACATGCGACTTTCAGAACTGCACAAGTTCAGTGATGGTACTCTCAAGCATGTACGTGACAAGCTGTTGATGCTCAACTCAGGTCAAGGTCTTCCAGAGATAAAGTATAGATGGGTAGGCCGATTTAAGAAGAGTGCCAACCACACCATCCAGATGATTGAGGAGAAGTTAAGTGATCGACGGTTGATCCGAAGTATCGAACGATTCGTGGGGGGCAGACCATATGGAGCACATCACAGGCTTGTGGACCGATCCATCTAATGGGTCGTACTATCTCAGATCTATTCCATATTGGTTAATTTGTGAATATGTTAATATTATAAATATTATGCTTTTGTGGCTTGTTGTAGTGTGAAAGTATGAAAATGTTTCAAGAATTTCTCATGAGATTCTAAATCTTCCAAAATCTATCATACTCAAGCACTACAACTAACCCTCATTAATTTGAGGGGAGCATTCATATGTTCTTTGGCCAACATCTAATTTCATTTTATTACCCAAAGACCGGTTAATCCATTAATATCCAAAATATTGATGGTTAACATTTTGGAAAGGGGAGAAAGTGGGATTAAGGAGACTTAATGATACTTGGCTAAACAATGAAAAAGGCTTAAAAGATAAACCAACTTAATATGTGTAATGCACATGTTAAGGGGGAGCATTTTTTATGAACAAAACACTTAAGGCACAAAAAACTTTCATTATAATATCACAAGTGCTTTAAGTGATTTTCAAGGATTTTTTCATGGTGGCAATACTTACCCAAAACACACTTAATTCACGACGAATGTGGTAGGATTAGGTATTAGTCCAATGATTCATCAGAACCGATGGAATCTTCCCAAGGACAATTCCCTAAATAGAATTAGAAGTCCTAGGAAAGATGGAGAAAGATTGTGAAAGTAGCTGAATACCGACCAAGTACTTAAGCTAGCACTGGAACAATCACAACAAGGTGCTAGTGATGACGTATTGGTAAGCATTGAAGGGGTTGAAGAATGAAAAAGAATTGTAAAGATAAAGGGTGTAAAGATAGAAGCCTTCCTTACAACTTTAGGCAGAAACCGGGTCAATACATATGCTATTGAGATCATTTTTTAATGATTCTCGATATTGACGATTGAAGTATTGTAAATCTTGCTTATGTTTTTAGAGAGAGAAAGAGATAGAGAAATGGTGGATTTCACACACACTTAGAGAGAGAAACCAATGTTTACTATGTGTAAATAATGAAACCACACCACCCTCTCCATCAAAGGAGAGGGTTTATATACCCAAGCCCTCATCATGGGCTTGGGCTTACATTTTGGGCCGGCCTACACATGTTGTAGGCTAGGCTTGTTCTTGTTTAATAATTAAAGAAAGTTAACTAAACTACGAGCTATTACATGGACTATCGTTGGAGTGACCGATCCTTCTTAATACGTAAAACGTATTTCCAACAATCTCCCCCTAAGGGAGGTCACTCCAAACAAGGGCATTACCCAAGTTACAATAATTAAATAAACCTAGCATACTATGCTTGTCTTGAGCTCGTAGTCTTCGTCTTTCTTTTTCTTTTTCTTTTCTGGTGAACATGCTGATGTGATCTTTGATATCAGTCTTGAGCATTAATCTCTTGCCTTGATCTCGTGCATCCTTCACTTGTGATCTTTGCCTCGTCGTGACCTCACGTCCCACATACTTATACCTTAGTAATTCTTGAAAGCTTTAGAGTTCGATACAGAGGAAGACTTATCTTTTAGGCTTTCTTGAATTAGATGAGGTATTAAGTGCATAAAGTATAAGCATGCGGGGACGACTTCTTCTCGGATTCTGCAACGCCACCGTCTTCAAATGCCGCAACATAAGTAGACACGAACAAAATGGCTTTGAACATTTCATTCTAAATCGGTAGCATTTTACCTCCGGTCGGTGAAGACCGTTGGACGATATTAGATATCGTACCCGTGACGGATAGTTTCAATTAAGTAACTTCCTGACAGGATTTCGCGGGTAAACCCGTTCTCTTTATTCGAACGTCCAAAGCTGACTGCGAACATAAAGAGTGAATCATTTGGATAAAGATATCCGCATGATTTGAAGCCGTCAATTCATGTTCCTGGAACAAGTGAAATTCAATTAAGAACCGCACCATCGTTGCTTTCCAGTTGTCACGAGCTTGATTCGTATAGAATCTTGCAAGTTACCTACCAAGTGCTGATTGAGGTTAACACTAGAAGGATTTCCACTCATCACTGTGAACACTAAGGTATCACTCGAGTGTTCTGGCAAGATCACTAAGATATTGCGTAGAGGCCTGGAACATGTTTAAATTCAGTTAAGAATTAAACAGCTGTTGCTTTCCAGTTATCACAAGTTTGATTCATAAAGAATCTCACAAGTCACCTACCATGAGCTTTTTGATGTTCCCTCAAGAAGGATTTCCATCTTCATTGTAAATACTTTCGTATTACTCGGATGTTCAGGCAAGATCATGAATATTTTGCGTAGGACTCTTAAAATATTTCTTACTTTTCACAGTGTGTGAAGAAGCAAGGAAATATGAAAGTGTGTCCTAATGAGATATTTGATGATCTCAAATGGCTCTAGACTCGATCGTGCATTTTGGATTTTAGTGGTCGGAGGCTGGAGAGGAGTGCCACCATTTCAATACCAATTTATTCGGAGTGAATAAATCAATATATAACGTGTTGTCTCCGTGTGATTAAAACAAATACCTTTTGAGAGATATCTGAGTTAGCTGGTATGGGTTGTGCATTGCATCACTGGGTCCATGATGTCTGTCTTCAATATCAAGATTCATTAAAATGATCTCAATAGCATATGTATTGACCCGGTTTCTGCCTAAAGTTGTAAGGAGGGCTTCTTTCTTTACACCCTTTATCTTTACAATTCTTTTTCATTCTTCAACCCCTTCAATGCTTACCAATACGTCATAACTAGCACCTTGTTGTGATTGTTCCAGTGCTAACTTAAGTACTTGGTCGGCATTCAGCTACGTTCACATTCTTTCTCCACCTTTCCTAAGGACTACTATTTCTAGCTATGGAATGTCCTTGGGAAGATTCCTCCGGTTCTGGAAGAATCATAGGACTTAACCTATCCTACCATCCTTATGTCACCACAATCTTCATCGTCGTGAAATAAATGGGTTTTGGGTAAGTATATGTCACCATGAAAATCCATTTTGCTCCCCCTTAACATATGCCACGATATTCGAAAACATTTCGCATATGTAGAGATGAGCCAGCACATTAAGTCAAACCATTTGTGATAATATCCCATATTAAATCACATTTTCTCCCCCATATTAAAAATATTAACCCAATCGATGTTTTTAATATCAATTGATTTAATGAAGTTTTAACAAAGGTTTTGGGAAGAAAAATGCAAGTCCGTTTTATCTTCATGACATCTATTTGTAACATGATCACATATTCACCATATTAGAAAAGAATTGACAAGGTTGGACCTGATAGATGAGAACATCATATGATAAGATCAAATGGTTCTTGGCAGCATATGTTGGTCGCCTCGTCACGTCTGAAGTCATCTCTTGACACCACATGTACGATTGGTATTGTTGTCTTGACACCAACTTGTGAACTTGACACGTTCGGCATCAAAGATTCTGAATGCTTGACAATTGCTCCCCCTCAATTGTTGACCCGTGTTCTATTGAAAGAGCTGTAGTCGTCGGTTGAGTAGTCGCATCTTCGAGTATGTAGATACCAATTGTAGATTGCTATGGTTGTAGAGATGATAGCTTCATAAAAACATGACTTCTCTTGTTTTAACAAATAAATGCACTGAAACGTACATTGATTTGTGTTAGACCAAGTTATAAAGTAAACTTGATCCCTTACAAGGTTTTAAAGTAAACCTTGCCCGAGAAAATTAATTCCCGTTGTGAGCCAAAGTTTTCGTAAGAAGTACTTGACTTTAATATGAAAACCGGGTTGCAGTCTGAAATAACTACAAGCCATTTAGGCATGTTTTATGAAATATTTACAACTTTTGTACGAACTCTATTTATGGCGCCGTGTCGATATTAATCAACATTTCTAAGGCCGTAAATATTATCGTACCAAAAGACATGCCTTTGAAAAAATAAAGTAAAAATATTTTTGGATTTTTCTGAATTTTTCAATTTTTATGGTTTTTATATGGTTTTATATTTTTGTATTTTGCTTTTGTGTATAAAAATATAAACAATATATACAAATGATCACCAAGGATACGGAGAATAGTTTTACCACCACTATTCTTTCGCTTCATCTGCCAGTTCCTTTAGAGTCTCAGGCGAGAAAGTTCTCATTCCTAGCTTGTCGGCCAAAAATTCAATTCGAGCGCGATCTAAAGCCTTCGTGAAAATATCCGCCAATTGATACTCAGATCGGACAAAGTAAAGCTCTATTACTCCATTTTCCACTTGCTCCTTGATGAAGTGGTAGCGAATGTCAATATGCTTCGACCGGGAGAATTGAACATTGTTGCAGCATAAGGCAATTGCACTTTTGTTGTCACAGTACATCGGAATCTTGTTGAAACCTACACCATAGTCGGTTAATTGCGATCTCATCCAAAGAATTTGAGCACAGCAACCGGACATAGCTATGTATTCTGCTTCCGTACTTTAAATTGCAGCGCTTTTCTGCCTTTTCGATGCCCAACTGATTAGTCGATCTCCTACTAGTTGCAAAGTTCCACTCGTGCTACGCCTTGTATCTTGACAACCCGCATGATCCGCATCTGCATATGCCATTAGTGCAATAGAAGAGTCCTTCGAATACCAAAGTCCCCGATTAATGGTTCCTTTAAGATATCGAAAGATCCTTTTAACAGTAGCTAAGTGTAACTCAGTAGGCCTAGTTTGATACCTGGCACACATACATATAGCAAACTGAAGATCAGGTCGACTGGCTGTGATATACAGAAGAGTACCGATCATTCCACGATAAAGTGTCGGATCAACGGCAACTCCATGTGGATCTGCATCAAGCTTAGATTTCTCCACCATTGGAGTGTCCATGGGGTCGCAAGATTCCATCTTATATTTCTTAAGCGATTCAAGGGCATATTTGGATTGATTAATAAAGATGCCTCTGGGACTCTGAGATATCTGAAGACCTAAGAAGAATGATACCTTTCCCATCATTGACATCTTAAACTTGGAAGACATGAGTGTCCCAAACTCATCTGATAAGGTTTGGGTTGAGGCTGCAAATATAATATCATCAACATATATTTGTACCATAATCATATCTTTACCTCATTTCTGAATGAACAGCGTAGGATCCACCTTGCCTTTAGCGAAGCCTTGCGTAATGAGGAATTGTGACAAAAGATCATACCATGCGCGAGGAGCTTGCTTCAACCCATAGAGAGCCTTCTTAAGCTTGTACACATGATTAGGATAATTAGGATTCACAAAACCATCCGGTTGTTGAACATAGACCTCTTCCTTGAGTTCACCATTAAGAAATGATGTCTTCACATCCATCTGATAGACGGTCATATTCATATGGGCTGAATAAGCAAGGAATAGTCTAATAGCTTCCAAACGGGCGACAGGTGCAAAGGATTCCATAAAGTCGATGCCCAATAATTGCTTGTATCCACGAGCTACTAGTCGAGCTTTGTTTTTCAATATTCCGCCTAACTCGTCGAGTTTCACCTTGTAAACCCATTTCAAAGTGAGTAACTGCACTTGATCCGGGCATGGGACAAGTTCCCATACATCAAGACGTATAAACTCATTAAGTTCTTCTTGCATAGCTTCTATCCAACAGGATTGAGTAAAAGCTTCTTTCCATGTCTTAGGTTCAACTTCAGTGAGAAAAGCATCAAAGTGACAAAACATTGCACTTTCTTGTAACTGACTTCGTGTGGATACCGGACGATTAGGGTCACCAATAATAGAATCTATAGGATGATCCTTTGTCTACTTGCTGTCATGTTCACGAATCCGTGGATTGGAGTAAACTGTAGTTGGAGCTTCCTCTGAGGTGGACGACCCGGCTTGATTAGGATCGGGAATTGGTACACCAAAGAATGGAAGTTCACGCATTTGAGCGAATTCCAAATCGTGATCATCGTCATCCTCTTCATCAACAATAGGCATGACATGGGTAGTTGTTACTTGTGTTGGTTGAGAATTACTCGTTGGTTGTATATCTTGACCAATTGTTGGTGCAGATGTGTCTGATTGTGCTTCGGTTGCAGGAGCGACAACTTCGGTTACCGGAGCTATTACCTCAGGTTCTGGAGCAACAATACTTGGAGGAGTAAAGAATTCATCAAAGAACGGTTGAAACAACTTATCCCATTCATTCCTGGTAGGTGGTATAAATGATGATGAAGTAGGGTTGTTTGGGACAAGACCAGAACTAATGTTACTGGGTCCCATTTCATGAAGTGCGGGTTCAGAGCTGCTTTGCTCAGAAGCCATTGCTGTCAGCTCATCAAAATCAACATTCATAGTTTCAAGGATTTTGCGAGAGTTACGGTTGTAGATTCGGAATGCCTTCTTTGCGGGTGCGTAACCAATGAAAATACCAATATCAGCCTTTGGTTGATGTTTTCCCAAATTGTCACCATCATTGTTTGGATAGCAAAGAGAACCAAATACATGAAGATATGATAAATCTGGTACTTTTCCATGGAGAAGCTCATAAGGTGTTTTACCATGGAGTTTACGAATTAGTGACCGGTTTTGGGTGTACACTGCTGTAGATACTGCTTCTGCCCATAAAAACAATGGAGCCTTTGCGTAAATTAACATCGTTCGAGCAGCTTCCATAAGTGTGCGATTTCGCCTTTCAACGACACCGTTTTGTTGTGGAGTGCGTGCAACGGATGTTTCATGAGATATGCCAACTTCTTCATAATAATCACGCAAAATTTGATTCACAAATTCGGTTCCATTATTTGTACGAATGCGTCGGACAGTAGTGTTGAGACGCACTTGAATCATCTTGAGAAATCTGATGAGGAATTTAGGTGCCTCATTTTTTGCTTTAAGAAATTTCACCCATGTAAACCGAGAGTAATCATCAACAATGACGAGGATGTACTTTTTGCCACTAATACTTTCAACACGCATTGGCCCACAAAGATCCATATGCAACAGATAAAGTTTCTCTTGGTTGGTGTCTTCAGTCTTGGGTTTGTAAGACTTCTTAGTGCTTTTCCCCATTGTACATGCGGAACACAAATGATCCTTGTGAAATGATAGTTTAGGAAGACCACGAACAAGTTCGTTTTTCGCCAAGTGATTAATAGCGTCAAAGTTAAGATGAGATAACCGTCGATGCCATAACCATGACTTAGTCTTCGATGCTTTGGAGAGAAGACATACGGGAGAAGCGGCCATCATGTCTTGTAGAGACAAAGTATACAAATTATTCCCTCGAGTACCTTTCAATAAATCAACCCCTTCCAAATTACGAATGAAGCAGGTATGTTCTCGAAAAGCAACTTCTAGGTTTGCATCACAAAATTGTCCCACAGAAAATAAGTTGTGACCAAGACCTTCCACGTAATACACTCTTGAAATTATAACATTCCCAATATGATATTCACCATAACCCATTATCTTTGCAATATGATCATTACCAAATCGAACCGTACCAAGAAACTTGCTGACGAAATTTCTGAGCTGAGAGCGATCTCCGGTCATATGCTTGGAGCAACCAGAGTCCAAATACCAGAGAACAATTTGGACCACCTGTTTTCAACAACAACAGTAGACAATGCATTGGAAACTATTGGTTCCGGAGTGTTAGCAGATACAGATATAGAATTATCAGAATTGCTAACAATTTTGAGACCCTTAGATTTCCTGCGTTTTCTAATGTGAGTTTTAGCACTAACAGGTTTTACTGTTCCAACTTTCTTAGGTTTTGGATTATTCGTGGTCACTACAGTGGGAGTAGACCTATTTAAAGGGCACTTGGTTCCTACAGTAGTGTCAGTGTTCCTAGTTAAAGGACACGCTTGTGTTTTGGTAGCCTTGGTACTCCTAGTTAAAGGGCACGCTTTCTTCGCTGTAGTGGGAGTGATCCTAGTCAAAGGGCACGTATTTCCTACTATAGTGAAAGTTCTACCAGTGGGGCGCCACATCCAACCAACTTGGGTTAACACTTTCCCAGTCGGTTTCCATTCTAATCCATTTCTTCGGGCATACATCTCATTCACATGGTCAATAAGTCAAGAATCATGACGACTAGAAAACATACATTCATTGCAATTCCAACATTTTAAATTAGAATTCACAGTAGGCTTAGAACGCTACACAACCGCAGAGCCTTGATGAGACTGCTTTTATACATAGTCTCATCTTCCAAATAGGGCTTAAAATGCATTAAATATCATCAAAATACCCAAATATATGCTTGTATTTGTTGCTTGTGTATTTTAGGTACGGATATTGAGATAATGACAAAAGATCACAAGAATCATGCAAAAACGAACACGGGAAACGAAGCCGCACAATGAACCAAGCCCTAGTGAAGACTTTCCCAAGATCAACCCTTGAAGATTTGAAGAATTATGAAGAAGGGTCCTCCAATTATGAAGAATTGACACTTTATACCCTTGTATCCTCATAATTACAAGTTTGGTCCCTAAAGTTTGTCAAAATTACCAAAAGGGCCCTTAACTTTGAAGAATTGGCAAGTTTAGCCCCTCAACAAAGCTAAATTGTCAACCAAAATCATCCACAAAGTCAAATACATCATGAAGTCCTTCAAAGTACAAGAAATGACAAGTTTGGTCCTTTGAAAAATCCAAAATTACAAAAAGGACCCTCAACTTTCAACATTTGGCAAAAATGGTCCCTCATTTATCAAGACTTGGCAATTTCAGTCCTCCAAAATGCTCAACATACAAGTCAAGACCATTATCTATCAACAAAATGCCAAAACAGCCCCTCAAGTATCACAATATGGCAAGAAATACCCCTGAAAATACTTTGGAAAAGTATTTGGGGCAAAAGTGTGAAAAGTGAAAGTTTGTTAACAAAGGAAATCCGGATTTGGTTATTTAAATTGCAAGTGAAAAGAGAAAAGAAGGTAAGGGACTAATTATGGCCAGACATAATACTTACCTTAACCTACCAAATGGTGACAAGTGTCCCACTTACTCCCTCCCACCAATCAGCTTCTTTCATTTTGCCACATCACTTCCCACCATTACCAGATTTAAACTAATCTATATTAGTTTAATAATCTGGCGCTAAACACTTTTTTTAAACCCATACTCAGATTAAACGCCCAACTATTCACCAAGAACACAAATTGGGTTTTCTTAATTCACTTGTAATTAAACCTCATAAACCTCCAGATTAATGATTAAGCATGCCCTAATCATTTCCCAACCTTAAAAACACTTGCCACTTTACCCCACATGCCACATGGGACATGCCCTGCTACACGTTTGAGGAAGAAGACAAGATTGTGCCAGCAATCCAACGCCTCACAATCCTGCTTGCATCCTAAGCTCATTTTAAGCCCTTGATGCTATTTCAACAGCTCACACCTCAACTACATGACAAATTCAGTCACATGATTCTCCAAAGAAGACAAAGACCTCAAGGGCATTTTTGGGACTTCAACCATTAGGGTTTCTAGTTATTAGCTGTTCCTTAGTCATTTGTATGCCTATATAAAGGCCTTAGGGTGCTTCATTAGACGTTTGCTTTTGGTTTTTCCTTTGTTCAAACACTTGTAAATCCTTTTTCAGTTTTATGAATTTGAGTTAAGTGCTTTGAAGAAAGACCAAGTGCCATCTTTATTCTGCTTATTATTGTTCTTAGTTTACTGCTTTTGAAGTTAAAAAAACCTGTTTTCAAAAGAGGAGTGTGCACAAGTTTGCATATTTTCCTCATTTTCTTGATATTTTGCTAAGTCTTGTTCCAATCTTGGAATTCTTAGGCTATAGGGCTGATCATAGCATCCTAACTGAGTTGGTTAAGGTGTGGTGAGGCTTATAACTTGGGGATAATCAAGTGTGGGGTAACAAGTTTGCATCAATCAAGATTTTTCCAAGTTTCTGATTTTTCATGTTATTGTGCTTAACCCTTGTTGAATCTTAGCAGGCTTTTGTGGAAGCTTGTGCTTGTTCTTGCTAGCACATAAGCTCAAAATTCGTGGGTGTGGATGTACATCCATGAGGTTTGCTTACTTAATCTCCAAATCTGCATAAATTGTGATTTTTGGTGATATTTGTATGAAACTGTTGTTCTTGTGAATTTTGTGGCTTGTTCTTGCTTGAATCTGTTTATTAGACTTGTTAGAGTGTTAATTGATGCTTGGTTGGCCTGAAATCTTGTTTTGCTTTTGAAAATCTTGATTTGAAAAAGTTAAAGGGGTGTTTGGGTCTACTGATTTATGCTTGTAATCTGATTTTGTGTTAAGGGAAAGTGTTGTTTATGCTTTGTATCTGATATACCTTTGATTGAGAGTGTTTTGCTGCAAGTTATTGGGTTTGAACACTTGAATTGATCAATCTGCTATATAGACCTTGTTTCTGCTTATTTTGACCTAGGATTTTGGGAACACTTAGTGTGTATGCATGCTTAGGGATAAAAGTGGTTTAAACAAAGTTAACATAACCTGTTTGAAAGATTTGAGGTGTTGAAATTGGCTTGTGTGTCAAATACATCAGCAAAAGTAGAAATCTACATGTGTAGTGTTCATCAGTAACTTTCATAGCTTGGATCTTGCTTAATTCTTTGAACCAGTGCATGAAACCTGTTTAGACTTGCTTATTGGAGTTTATTATAGCTTGTGTGTGCATTTGGTTGAATTTGGTTGGCTGATTTGTGCTAAAATTGCTCTTGAATGCTAAACTGCTCATTGTTCATGTCTGTGCTATATCTGGTGATAAATTGATTAAACTGTATCAATTGGCTGTTTGTGATTGTGTTATTTTGCTTGTTATTGACTCCTTTTGATCCAAAGATCAATTGGGTGCCTTTGTGAAAACTGAATCCAAGAAAAAGTCACTAAAGACAACAAGTCAAAATAGTCAAGCAGTGGGAAAAGTTCCCACTGCTCAACATCCAAAACTAGCCCCTGCTAGTGCAAGTTTATCATCAGCTTATCAATAAGCTATTCTAGCTTATTCTGACTTGCAACAACTTATTTTTTGTAATAGATCTTCATTATTTGACCCATTTAAGTGAACTGGAGCTTATCAGACTTTGACTTTGACTTTTCACTAGAAAACCAACTTGTTTGACTTTTAAGATAAGTGCTTATTTGATTTTCCAGCTTATTGAGTGTGCTTATTTGAAAGTTCTTTGGTTTATAAGCTTAGTTTTGTCAAAAGAAACATTTTGCAACTTGAATCAGCTTCTGAGGTGGTCTAGATCATAAAAACGACTATTTTGTCGTTTTGTGAATAAGTTGTTGACTTGTTTCTGGCTTATTGAGTGGTCTTATTTGAAATTTCTTTTTACAGAAGTCTTTGTTAGGTCAAAAGAAGGTTGTGTGTTAAATTTTAGCTTATGGCATCAGCTTATAGCTTAATGGGCCAAAAAGCCCATTAAGAATAAGCTGCTTATTATAAGTTAGCTTATTTCACATTTTCAGCTTTTGGGCCTTTGGAAAAAGTTGTTTAAAATCAAATTTTGAGTCAACCTGTGCTTTTTGAGCTTATTTTGAGCACTTTTTCTTATTGGGCCTTAATTAAGCCCAATAAGGGACTGTTTAGGGTTTGGCCCATTTTCTAGGCCCAATAGGGGTATTTAGGTAATTTCACTTTCATTTCTGAGTTATTTAGGTTAAATTAAGCTAGTTTGCAAGTTTTTAGAATTTTTTATAATTTTTGGATTTTTAATATTATTTTAATATTATTTTATTATTAAAAATTAAAAGTCTGATTTTCTAGGTTTTTATATTTTTCCTAGGTTCTAAATACTTAATTAGGATTTTTGCAACTTTCCAAATATTTTTTAGGTCTTTTAATTATTTGTTATAATTAATTTAAGATTTAATTGATTTTAGGAGTTTTTAATTATTTAAAAATAGTTTAAATTGGTTTTAAAATTTTGAAAAATAGTTTTTAGCTTAATTAGAGTATTTTTGAGGTCTACAAACTTGAAAATCTTGTTTAGGGCTTTTTAATAATTAAATTTGATTTTTAGGGCTTTAATTAGCATTAAAAAGTCATTATCTAATTAATTAAAAGGTTTTTGCAAGTTTTGATTTTTTGTAAACTCTTAGATTATTATTAAGGATTTTTGGTGATTTTTAGGAATTTTTAGGGTTAAATTTTAATTTTGGTGGTTTTTACGACTTTACGTGTACGCCTTTTTAGACTTAGTTTAATCCGTCTTCATAACCGTCATTCTTTTCTAATCCCTTTTCTATCTTTCTTTTCTCAAATATAATCACAAATTAATCCAAGTCATTACACACATAACACACTAGCCTCCTCGTGAACGAACTTGAACCAAATTGGTCATTAGTGCTTGGTTTTCCTAAACCGACACTTAATACTTGCCACTTTTGTCATCCTTTTCCTAAAGGTGTACAAAAACATTACATCAAGCCTTTAGGTTTAGCTACATGATTCTTTTTATTCAAAACAGAAATAACATTCCTAGGATAGGCTTCTACTTTCTTCTTCACTTGACTACTAGATGAGGGCAAGATCCTATCATTCTTCTTGTTTCTTTTAAGCTTAGATCTTTGAGCCTTAGTAGTGGTGCTTACTCCTGTAGAAGGCAACACGGGAATATTAGAAGCTGGTTTTGATTCCGCCTTATCTTTAGTGACCAATGTTTGAGAATGTTTAGTCCTAGGGCCCTTGTTAAGTGGTGTGACGGCAATAAGGGTTCTTTTGATTACACTAGAGGACGATGCTGAGATAGTGGCTGCGTTATCCACAACATTCTTACCTTTGAGAGTACGAAGTGTTTCCTTTAACTCAGCCAAGACCAGGTTCTTATCACAAATTTGTTCTCTCAAATCAGATATTTCTACCGACTTTCGATTCAATTGTTCAATCAATGATTGATTCTGTGCAGTGGTATGAGCACATGCTGGCTGTACTGAATCGAAGAGTCGTGTATTTTTCTGTTTTAAGTTATCAACTTTGGACAAAATCTTGGAAACTCGATTATCTAGATTAAGTCTAAAATTCTCAGCGGCCTCAAGTACGTTCACACAGTTAAGCTCCTTAGATTTCTCTATTTCTATCGGCAAAGAGTTAGCAACTTTGTCACTTGGCTGACGCTGTTAAGATTGTAAATTCAATCGAAAATTCTTTTCAAAATTTGCATCATCGATATTAACACCTTCGAATGACGTTTCAAAGATTTCTTGAATAAATTGTTGCTTGCATTCAAGCGAAATACAATGTGTTTGAATCTCATCAAAACGTTTTGAAAGCGAAGAATATGAATCTTGAAGCTTTAAAAATTCAGCGTCAGATTCGTGACAAGTACTATCTACCATATTATCCACAGATTCAACATTATGCACAATAGAAGCATTATCAACACTTGTATTCACACAGACAGAAACTATATCATGAGACATCACTTGATTCAGAAGCAGATCATTATGGCGTGAAACCCGTTCTATTTCAAGTAAACTGTTTTCATAAGCATCTTCCATTTCATTGAAAACACGTCTAACTTCTTCAATTTCCAAAAACAAATCTTGATCAATATTACGAAGACAAGCTTTAACATTGTTTACAAACAGAACAATTTCATCTCGAAACGCAGCTCTAGTGTGCTCAAAGTTCCATTCACCTTCCGTTATGGCCGTGGCCGTCGTACGTTCCAAAATGACCTTGTCAAAATCGGCTAAGTGTTGGTGAACCGTATTTAAGTTAACGGACGCCTTACTTACCGGTGGAATTAACTTCGTTAAATCCTTTTTGACGAGTGTAGGAGACGTACTAGGAAGGTTTTCATTTGACAAACTTTGGGGCACAAGAACTGTTAATTCTGCTAATTCCTTTTGTAAGCGAATGCGAGTCTTTTTCAAAAATTGATCTTTGTTATGTTGATCATAATCAATTGTATGGAATTTTGAAAGCATTTTAGAATGAGTTTCATCCTCAAGTGACTTTGTCTCCTCGGAACTACGAACAAACGGTGCTTCTTTCGATTTGCCAATTATGGTCATATCATAAAGGCCGGGAATATATTCCTGAGCTTGTTTTGCATAACCGGGATTAGGTGGTAAATCTTGAAGACGCTTAAGTTCGAATTCTTTAAATGATTTAGTTAAAAGATGAACCTTTTCTGTGGAAGCGTATTGTTTTAAAAGTTGTTGTTCTTTGAATTTAAGAAGTTTGGTAGCATTAATTTCCGATTCAACCTTTTTAGACTCGAGAGTTTCGAAATCCATTTTAAGTTTCTGAAAATCATTGACAACCGACTCCTTTTCTTTTAATTCATTGGAAAGATTAGCTTTTAATGATTCTATTTCTTTCAAGTGTTCAATCTTTTCAAAACGAAATTGGTCAAATTCAGAACATGTTATTTTCTCTTCTTGAGGGACCATTTCAAAAGCTTTGACCTTTTCTTTATGCAACGCAAGCTCAGCAGTTAGGGTGGAATTCGTATCTACGGATTGTCTGAGAGCCATATGCATTTGATCAATAATATGTTTAGGCACCATGACCAAATCATGTTGAGCATAAGATTCCATACCCGTCGTAGCATTTGGTTGAGGTTCACTCAAATGTGTTGGATTGGGTACCACATCATTTGAGTTACTAGTCCCCGAATGCTGTTCGAGGTTGTCATTTTCATGCCCAACTTGATATTGGTTATCATCAATATTATTAGATGTGGTTGGTACCTCACTGATGACATCAGAACCATAGTGAGAGAGATTAGCAACGAGAGCAGCTTGGGCAGAGTGAATGTCATCACAATCCGAATCATATGCGTCAAGATCATCTGCTTGATAAGCTGCATTAGAAGTGGAAACGACTGCAATGCCTTCGGTATCTGCTGCCCCTGGGTCTGCAAGAAATGCTAACTCCTCTGAATCCAAAATCTTCCCCTTAGACTGAGCATCAACCAAATACATCTTCTCACGAAACCATGCATCATCCCTTCTCCTTTTCGGCTGAGTGCATTCCCTAGCCATATGACCTTGTCCTCGGCAATTGTAGCAAGTCACAACCTTTTTAGGACCACTAGGACTTCCATTTCCATTAGCTTGAGAATTCACAGCTTGATTGTTCCCAGTCCTTGTAGGAGGTCCATATGAATTTTGCCTTCCCTGAATAGGTTGCACCGTCACTTGACCATCTTGAACAGTGGCTTGTTGTCGAGGATTTGAAGAGGTGCGGAGCTGATTGTTTGTTGGTGGAAATCCTCTAGTTGCAACAAGTTTTGACAAGTAAGCAGTGAGATGGTTTAGTACATCAGCTGGCGTATCATTTGGAGTAAAGACCGG
Organism: Glebionis coronaria; assembly: GCA_025667525.1. Classification (NCBI taxonomy): domain Eukaryota; kingdom Viridiplantae; phylum Streptophyta; class Magnoliopsida; order Asterales; family Asteraceae; genus Glebionis; species Glebionis coronaria. Next base: position 304,438,116 of record CM046877.1, read on the forward strand.
TGCTTGGATTGGTGGAAGTTCATTAGAGTAGAAAGCTTGTGCTGTTTGTGCTTCTATTGGAAAATATCCTTGCTGAGGAGTATAGCCCAATGGAGAAGTGTTGGCTTGTGATAGTGATGTCTGATATGGTGGTTGCTGTTGAAGAGATTGTTGATGAACACTTTGTTGATATTCTTGCTGTGGCATCATTGGTGGTTGATAAGATGGTTGCTGTGTTTGCTGATAGATGTGTGGTGGTGGCTGCTGCAAGTATGATGGTTGTTGATAAGTATAAGCCATGTTTGGTTGAGAAGCATACATTGCAAGTGGATCATGAACTTGAGGTGTAGACAACCGAGCCTCGATCACATGGCATTCGTGTTGTTGAAGAAAAGCTTGAAGTTGATCCACATTGGTGTTATGCAAGTCCTTAGCCAATTTAACATCCGTCACGTATTTTTTCCATTCTGGAGGAAGAGTGTTCAAATACTTGGTGTTCAATTGAAAGGTAGGAATTGCCATGCCATAGATATTAAGCTCATTCAACAATAGGGTAAATCTCAGATAGTAGTCATTGAGAGTCTCCCCTGGCACATAGGCAAACTTATCAAAAGTATCATAAAGCTTACACTCTCGTTCTTGTTTAGTTAACGAGGTGCCTTGCATTAGAACACGAATTCTATCCCATAACTCTTTGGCAACTTTATGTTTGTTGACGAGTTTGTAGACATCTGGAGGAAGGGCTTGGAGAATGATGTTTGTAGCATACTTATCACATTTATCTTGAATCTTCATATCTCCAGTCAACTCACCCGTTGTGCGAGGACGAGTAGTCGTACCTTCCGTCACTATACCATAATCTAATGGTCCATTGAGCACCGATGCCCAAATTAGATGTCCATTCTCCTTGTTCAACATATAAAGTTCCATTCGGGAAGCCCATTCCTCATACATAGTCTTCACCAACATTGGTGGACGATTATTCGTACCCGAGAGGATGGACTTATCCGTAAGAGATGTGTACTCCATTTCAATAAGTGAAGATTTACAAAGTTGATCGATCAATGAAAGAAAGTAAATGTGTTTGTTGTAGTGTGTTAAAACCGAGAAATAATGTTAAAATCCCCTAAAATATGTCCTCGATAAACCAAAAAATCCAAGTCAAAATTACACACGAGTTAAAAAATTTCAAAAACACGTTTTTGAAAAAATGTTGGATCGTACTCAGATCGCAGTTGTAATCGTACTCAAATCGTGGTTGTGATCGTACTCAGATCGTAGTTGTGATCGTACTCAGATCGTGGTGATGATCGCACTCAGATCGTGGTTGTGATCGTACTCAGATCGTGGTGATGATCGTACTTAGATCGCAGTGAGGATCGCACTCCCTATGATCGCACTTAGATCGGACTCCCAGATCGTACCCAACGATCGTACCCTGATCGCACTCCCTTATCGCAACAAGTGATCGGACTATGGATCGCAACGAGAGATCGTACTGAACAAACTTACTTTGATCGTAGTATGGATCGTAGTGAGCAATCGAAGTCAAGATCGCAACTTGGATCGCACTACCGATCGCAGGTAGATCGTAACACCAGATCGTGACGATGGATCGCAAGTAGAAACCCCCAGGGTTTATGCAATCGCAACTTTAGATCGTACTATGGATTCCTCCTTACCTTGTTTCTCGGACAGTACACGAACACCAACAATTCAAGATTCTAGGCCAAAAAATGAATCAAACAACCAAAAAATTTTGTGTTTTTAACCCAAATAACAATACCAAATCACTATAACAAGTAATAAGATGAAGTAAATCAAGATTAACCCATAAAAACACAAAAAAAAATTTGGTTCGTATGAAAATGGATCAAAAAAATGGCGAGAATCAAGAACACAAACACAAGAACTAAACAATCATCCCATGGCTCTTGATACCATTTGAGGCATTGTAAATCTTGCTTATGTTTTTAGAGAGAGAAAGAGATAGAGAAATGGTGGATTTCACACACACTTAGAGAGAGAAACCAATGTTTACTATGTGTAAATAATGAAACCACACCACCCTCTCCATCAAAGGAGAGGGTTTATATACCCAAGCCCTCATCATGGGCTTGGGCTTACATTTTGGGCCGGCCTACACATGTTGTAGGCTAGGCTTGTTCTTGTTTAATAATTAAAGAAAGTTAACTAAACTACGAGCTATTACATGGACTATCGTTGGAGTGACCGATCCTTCTTAATACGTAAAACGTATTTCCAACAAAGATAGATATCATGGACCCAGTGATGCAATGCACAACCCTCCCCAGCTAACTCAAATATCTCTCAAAAGATATTTGTTTTAATCACACAGAGTTCAACACGTTATCTATTGGTCTATTCACTCCGAATGGACTGATATTGAATAGGTGGCAGTCCTCTCCAGCCATCGCTCACTAAATCAAAACGCACTATCGAGTCTAGAGCCACGAGTTCATCAAAAGTCTCATTAGGACACTTTCCATTTATTCCTTGCTTCTTCACACACTATGAAAAGTAAGAGATCTTTATAAGTCCTACGCAGTATTCTTGTAATATTTCCAGAACATCCGAGTGATACGCAAGTATTACAATGAAGATGGAAATCCTGCTTAAGCCAACATCAAACAAGCTCGTGGTAGGTGACACGTGCGGTTCTTTAAGAACCAATCTTGTGAAAACTGGAAAGAAACAGTAGTTTAATTCTTAAATGAACTTAAACTCGTTCCAGGCCTCTACGCATTATCGTATGATCTTGCCAGAACACTCAGAGTGACACTCTTTAGTGTTCACAGTGACGAGTGGAAATCCTTCTAGTGTTAACATCAAACAGCACTTGGTAGGTGACAAGCAAGATTCTATTTGAATCAAGCTCGTGACAACTGGAAAGCAACGATGGTGAAAATCTTAATTGAAATTCAGTTGTTCCAGGTTTCATGAATTGGCGGCTTCAATCATAAGGATTTTTAATCCAAATGATTCACTCTTTATGTTCGCAGTGAGCTTTGGACGGTCGAATAAAGAGAACGGGTTTACCCGCGAAATCCTGTCAGGAAGTTACTTAATTGAAACTATCCGTCACGAGTACGATATCTAATATCGTCTAACGGTCTTCACCGACCGGAGGTAAAATGCTACCGAATTAGAATAAAATGTCAAAGCCATTTTATTCGTGTCTTATTATGTTGCTGCATTCAAAGACGGTGGCGTTGTGGTGTACCTGTTGAAGACGTCCTCACATACTTATTCCTTCTGCATCAAATACTACTGCAAATTCAAGAAAGTATGACCTAAAAGTCTTCCGCTGTATCGACTCTGAAACTTTCAAGAATTCAACAAAGGATAAGTGTGTGGGACATGAAGTCACGAAGAGGCGAACATCACAAGAAGATAAAGACGGCACGTGAAAGGCCAAAAGAACGTGTTCCAAGCAAAAGGCTGATATTATTCAACACATATTCACAAAAAGAAGAAAATTAAAGAAAGAAAGAGAAAGTGGACTACGAGCTCAAGAACAAGATCTAACATGCTAGATTAGGACTTTGTAAATTTGGAGTGACCTCCCTTTGGGGGAGATTGTTGGAAATACGTTTTACGTATAAAGAAAGTCTCGGTCACTCCAACAATATAGTTATAGGCTCGTAAGAGTGTTTAAATTACATTTATTAAATAGCCCGACCCATGAGCATGTTCATGGGCCGGAGGCCCAAGTCCATTAAGGAATTGGGTATATAAGCCTCTTTCCAACATGGAAAGAGGTGTTGGTTGTTTTATTTTCTCATAATATTACACATAGTTTCTTTCACTTCTCTCTCTAAGTTTCTCTCTCTGGAAAATATCAACCCTCTTGAAATACAAAGATTATCATTGTTCTACATGACACATTTAGTCCTTGTGGTTTGTTATTGGTTCTCGGTACAAACAAACGTACCCTTATTCTTTTTATTTTAGCAAGTTTGGTCCTTCTACTTTTCAAATAACTCAAAAACATTATGGGAGGTTTTGGGGGAATACATTTCTAGCCTATACTTTCACCACTTGGCAAATTTGGAACAAAAAGTCTCCGAATATAGTTTTTAGTGTTTATTGGTCTCGGTTGGCCCATTAAGGGTCCCGTTTGGTTTTTATGGGCTTAGAGGGCTCATGACATGGGCTAATTAATTAATAGTATAATTATTAAGCAAAACTAAATAATCAAACTTTTTTCTAGGGCTTTTGACTTATACATGTTTTAGCTTATGGCTTATTTGTATTTTCGGTTTATGGCTTATTCTTGTTTTTAGCTTATGGCTTACTTTAGTGGGCTTATCTAGCCTATGATAAGTTTCTCTAATCCTAGCAATTATATTAACTACATGGGCTTATCAAACAAATGGTTTATACTCGGCTTAAAAGTAAGCCGAGAATTATGGACTTATATTTTTGGCTATTTGTTTAGCTTATCTAGTGTCTTAACCTAGTCTTAATAATTGATACTTGGGACTTTCAATGGGTTCAGATTTGTCTCTCAGTCCTCTCGAATTGATCTCGGTTCTAAGTGGAGTAATTTGTTCTTGGTTAATAAAAAGGTGTCGGTTTGTTTTGGGTATTTTAAACTAATAACAATTCATTGTAAATAGCGTTGAGTAAATTAAAGCTTTGAAAGATTAAACTAATTTGACAAGTAAAACTTAAATGTTTGAAAACATAAAGACAAGATTAGACAAAACTTCGAAAACTTAATTGAATCAATGCTTAAAAACTTGTTCTATCGGAATGTTCAAATTATTTCTATCAGAATGCAATAAAATCAGAAGCATCGGAATGTAATTACAACGACCATCGGAATGTCAAGTGGAGTCCATCGGAATGTCCATGATAGTACCATCGGAATGTTCAAAAACCAAACTGTCGCAATGATGCTGTCGGAATGAAGACAATCGGAATGAAGCTATCGGAAAGTTCTAGATCGAAATGTTGCAAATAAAAATTGGACAGAGTTTCGACTAGAAAAGGGACCTAAACCCCGTCGGAATGTGCGATCGCAATACGCGATCGCAATCCAGATCGGAATAGGGGGAATTATCACCAGATCGCAAAGTAAAACCCTCTTGGTTTATTGTGATCTAAACAAATGAACCAGTCGGAATATGTGAAAACCCTTGTGTTGCGATGGAAGCAATTATGTTCCGAAAATGGTGGTAACTCAAAAACTCAATAAGCAAAGGCAATAAGCTAAGCAATCCGAAACTTAAATAACTCAAAAAGCTTAAATTTGACAACTTTTGAAAACAAGAAACCTTAAACTTAATAAACAAAACTTTTGAATGATTAAAACTTTGAAGAAATCCGAAAACAATAAGCTTTAACAAGCAATAAACCAAAAAGCATGGGGAGCTTATGGCCTATTCACGTAAGAGCTTAAGAAGAAACAAGAAAGATTAAATTTTGATCACGAACAAATTCAACAAATCCAAACCGTATGGAGTTGACAATCGGATTAAGGAATTCGGATAAACTAAGAAAAGTAGAAGAAAATTAAAGAGATTAAAAACTTATCTTGAATAAGATTAATGAAATCCAAAGTACAAGGATTAAAGGAAGCTTGAATTTTGAAAGATGAAAACAAAGAAAAAGTTTAGTGAGAGAAAGTGTGAACTTTCTCTCTCTAAAACTAGAGAAATGAAAAACTAAAGACTAAGTCTAGCTAGCTCAGTGTGAAATTTGTGAAGTAAGGGCCTTTATATAGGCGTGTATATGGGCTTGTGAATGGGCTTTGATATCGGGCTTCTTTTCTTCTTTCTTCTTTAGTCTTCATGCCTCTTTAAATAAACGTTCCTGACTTTGGATATTTTTAGAAGTGTCGGTGAATAATTCCAACTCGTCTTATAATCTTTTGTGTAATAGACTCGAGTTCTTCGACATATATGAATCTTCTATCTTTGGCTCTATTCTTCGATAAATCTTCAAATAGGCACAATGACTTCAAATTTCTGCATCTCTTGGACAATAGACTTCGTCTTGAGTCTTTTTCCTCGATAAAACCCGTGCAATCCCATGTTTTCTTCAATATTCATCCGGTTGACTCTGAAAACACAATAAACACAAAAACCACGCATAATTCCAAACAAATGATATTAAATACGTGTTTTGGTCTTGTTTTAGCCAGAAATAAGTGGTAAAAGGATGGGTGTTTACACACCTATCAAATTCCCTACACTTAACCATTGCCATGCCCTCATGCAATGCTTAGTGATAAAGCAAATTTACACTTTTCTCATAATTAATCAACCTTGGCCTTATTAAAATACTACTAAACAAAAATTAAAGTACTAAAAGAAATTAAACATTAAAGGAAACAAAAGGATAGAAAACCATTTTCACTTGAAAATAGCTACATGGAAATAACTTGCAAAGAGATCAAGGACTTACATTAGGGCTTTGGTGCTGCGAAGATTTATCACCCTCAAGTTTCACGTTCCCCAAACTAAGCTTAAAAACGAGATCATTGTTATTATAAGTTAGCAAATCAAACACTTACACACATGGCTTAATTATATGCTTAACTCCCTTATTCCTAGGTGTATCTCTTATATTTTATTTTTGTCTTAGAATGATCATGAAGATGCATTTTTGGACTTTTTTCGATAGTTTATTTAGGCTGAAAGCAAAGTAGGACGATTTGATCAATAGTTAGCTAAAGGACAAAATCTCTTAAAACTGCTTCTCGGGATATCAAAAAGTTCATATCTTGGCATAACTCGGTTCACGATTTGAGACCTTTCTCGGGCCGATATTTGGCATGTACTTCATACTTCATATCTTGAGAGACGTGCTTGAGATAATGGTCTTCTCATCGTTAATAGAGTTTCTTCACTTGGATACTTTTGAGGGGTTCTCCAACTTTGTTGACCACGACTTCATGATTATTCTTCAATCTCTAATTGGGATTTTGAGATACAACGACCCGCCTCCTTTTCGGACTTGGATCTATTTATCCTCATACCTTGTTAGGGTCTTTTCGGATAGACTTCTCCATGATCTTTACGGGAGTTGATTTTAGGAATAATGCTTTTCACATCACTTTGGATCTTTAGCAATAAAATGGAATCCTCATGCCTTGTTAGGGCCTTTTCGGACTCGCCAATCTTCGCGCCCCGCTTCATAAGTTATGCCTTGGCTATGAACTCTTATCATTACCGAGCAACTTTTAAACGATCTTGGGCTAGAAGCTAAATAACTTTTCAAATCGTACGACCTTACTTATTGCAGATAATTTATTAGCAAGTGATGGGAGAATAGGCAAATAATTACACCAAGTGAGCTTGTGCAAGAATACCGACTTATAATTGACTCTATCATTTCTCGTCCTCCACAATTTAAAATCTCAAGTAATGAGACTCGTGGATACTTAGCCTAATAAACCAATTAAGGTCTACATGGTTAAGGATACTAGCTAGAATAAACTTGGATAAGTCTATTCGGGTTGAGTCAAAATAAACGCAACGGGCCTAATATGTCAAAGACTTCTAAACTAGCTACACCACTTTATTTATTTATTTATTTTTGACTTTTATACAGGATATATACATATGAAAGCAACGATAAAAATTTAAAAATTACGACTAAATGGCCAAAGTTAATAAAAAATTTGAAAAATGTTGAAAAAGATGATTTTCTGGTTAAATGAAGGCATTTTCATGGAAAAGTCTACTTAAAACTTCGATAGAAGTCCCCCCTACACTTAAGATAAACATTGTCCTCAATGTTTAAGAATGTGGGAAAAGTATCCCCTACACTTATGACATTGTGCACGTTGGTTAACTCAAATTAAGGAAGAGACGACTAAAGTGATCAATTTCAAATGGAGTATGAAGAAAACTGAATCACGATAGTTGAGAGATAGAACCGGATTTCGGATAACACGGGAGCACGGTTCTTCAAAGATTCCAAGAGTGCATTCATCCCTGTAATCACATCACCACACAAATACAAACACCTATACAGGTCCCCCTACACTTAGGAGGTTAAAACATAAAAGGATAGATACTCGGGTTGCCTCCCGAGGAGCGCTTGTTTTTGATAACCGAGTCACGATCCTGACTCGACCCAAAATTAGTTCATGGGGAACATGGTGAGGGATGGAATCACCTCCTGAGAGGTGTCCTCACCAAAGTACAACTTCACTCGTTGGCCATTCACCTTAAAATTAGGTCCATTAGGTTGAGCGAGCTCGAGAGTACCATATGGAAAAATTTGGGCAATGGTGAATGGGCCGGACCAACGAGATTTGAACTTGCCCGAAAAGATTTTCAACCGAGAGTTAAAAAGTAAGACTTTATCTCCAACTTGGAACTCTCGGTTTTTTATCTTGGAGTCGTGAATGAGCTTAGTTCTTTCCTTATAGATCAAAGAATTTTCATAAGCCTCATTACGGAGTTCATTGAGCTCATTGAGTTGGATCTTGCGTAGGTTACTAGCTTTGTTTATATCAAAATTAGCCCACTTCAAGGCCCAATAAGCCTTGTGCTCCAACTCAATGGGGAGGTGGCACGCTTTCCCGTACACGAGACGATATGGTGTGCAACCAATCGGAGTCTTGTATGCAGTATGAAAAGCCCACAAAGCATCATCAAGTTTATCAGCCCATGAGGCACGATGCTCTCCCACGGTCCTTTCAAGAATTCTCTTAAGTCCTCGGTTGGATATTTCAGCCTGGCCATTAGTTTGTGGGTGGTAGGCTGTGGAAAGACGATGATTTACACCGTACTTGGCCATGACTCTTGCGAATTGATCATTGCAAAAATGAGTCCCACTGTCACTAATAATGGCACGAGGCACACCGAATCTAGCGAATAGAGCTTTCAAAAAGTTACAAACCACCCTTGCGTCATTAGTGGGTAAAGCTTTGGCTTCAACCCACTTTGAAACGTAGTCAACGGATACAAGGATGTATTTGTTTCCTTTAGAAGAAGGGAATGGCCCCATAAAGTCGATACGCTAAACATCGAAGATTTCACATTCTTGTATGAAATTCTGAGGCATCTCGTCTTTATGTGTGATAGTGCCTTGTTTTTGGCAAACATCACATCGTTTAACCATATTGTGAGCATCACGATATATGGAGGGCCAATAAAATCCCGAGTCAAACACTTTTTTGGCGGTGTAGTTGGGACCAAAGTGACCACCGGTGGGTCCTTTGTGGCAAGCATCAAGGATTTTCAAAGCTGCCGGTCCATCAACACATCGGCGGATAATCAGGTCGGCACATTGTTTGAATAGGTAAGGGTCGTCCCAAAAGTAAGTCTTAATTTCGGTGAAGAACTTCTTCTTTTGTTGAGACGTCAACCCTTCCTTGAGAATTCCACCCGCCAAGTAGTTTGCAAAGTCCGCAAACCACGGGGTTGCATCAAAATTCGAATTTATAGACATTAAGGTCTCCAAGGGAAAAGAATCATTGATTTCTTTGTTCGGATGATGCCCTTGGTAAGGATCCTCAAGTCTGCTGAGATGATCCGCGGCTAGGTTTTCTGCTCCTTTTTTATCGCGAATTTTGATTTTAAATTCCTGGAGCAGCAAAACCCAACGAAGAAGTCTTGGTTTGGAATCTTGCTTTGTCAACAAGTACTTCAGCGCGGAATGATCGGTATACGCAATTGTTGTAGAAAGGACAATATAGGGGCGGAATTTTTCAAAAGCATAGACAACAGCTAAAAGCTCTTTTTCGGTTGTCGTATAATGCAATTGTGCCCCCGTCATTGTCTTGCTAGCATAATGGATTGGTTGGAAGTGTTTGTTCACTCTTTGTCCCAGAACCGCTCCAATAGCAAAATCACTAGCATCGCACATCAACTCAAAGGGAAGCTCCCAATTAGGGGTAACCAAGACGGGTGCCTTAGTTAGCTTATCCTTCAGCGAGTTGAAGGCTTCGAGATACTCTTTGGAAAAGATAAAAGGAGTATCTTTTTCCAAGAGGTGGGTCATCGGGCGAGCGATTTGAGAAAAATCTTTGATGAATCGACGGTAGAAACCCGCATGACCCAGAAAACTTCTCACACCCTTCACGGTTGAAGGTGGAGGCAACTTGGCGATAACATCGACTTTAGCACGGTCTACTTCAAGACCGGCTTTGGAAATCTTGTGTCCCAGCACGATGCCTTCTTTTACCATAAAATGGCATTTTTCCCAATTCAGAACAAGGCGAGTGTCTTCGCATCGCTTAAGCATACGTTCCAAATTGGCAAGGCAAGAAGAGAAGGAATCCCCGAAGACCGAGAAATCATACATGAAGACTTCCATGGTTTGTTCAACCATGTCATGGAAGATAGCTAACATGCACCTTTAGAAAGTCCCGGGGGCATTGCATAAGCCAAAAGGCATCCTTTTGTAAGCAAATGTGCCATAGGGACAAGTGAATGTTGTCTTCTCTTGATCTTGGGGATCGATGGGTATTTGGAAATAACCCGAGAAACCATCAAGAAAGAAGTAATATTCATTACCCGCTAATCGTTCAAGCATTTGGTCCATAAAAGGTAGAGGGAAATGATCCTTTATCGTGGCATCATTGAGTTTACGGTAGTCTATACAAACTCTCCACCCAGTAACGAGACGAGTGGAAATCAACTCGTTGTGTTCATTGGGAACAACGGTTATTCCGCCCTTCTTAGGCACACAATGGATTGGACTAACCCATGGTGAATCCGAAATAGGGTAAATCATACCCGCATCAAGAAGTTTGATAACCTCTGTTTTGATGACTTCATGTATTTTTGGATTCACCTTTCGTTGGCTTTGAATTGTGGGCTTAAAGTCGTCCTCCATGAGAATTTTGTGTGTGCAGAAGTGAGGATCAATTCCGCGAATATCAGAGATTTTCCAAGCAATAGCCTTCTTATGATCTTTCAACACGGTGATAAGTCGGGCTTTTTCTTCTTCATTTAGGTCCTTAGCAATGATGACTGGCGACTTCTTCTCTTCTTCAAGGAATACATACTCGAGATGGGGCGGCAACTCCTTAAGTTCTAAATCCGGAGGATTTTCGACGGGAGGCGTATTCGAAGTCGGAGTATCGATAGCAATAACCGTGGGAGATGGTGGGGAAGGATTGTCTTCGTTGAGAAGGTTGTCAAAGAAATGCATGTCTTTATCCCCATCGGTGGGAGAATCATCAGTAGCTAAATTCACATCTCCTATGGTGTCTTCAAGATTGTTCCAAAACAAATCACTATGACCAAATAGAGACAGTGATGAATCAATAGAGGCAACGGTTTCAACATTGGGAAGAGAGGTAGGAATACTTTTACAAGCATCTTTGAAGTGCTCTTCACAAGCCTCATCCAGAACGTCAATACAATTAACACTCTCGTATGAATAAGGTTGTTTAGATAACTTTCCCATGTTGAAGACGATTTTATCGTCACCCACTCTCATGATAAGCTCACCGGCTTCAACATCGATGAGAGTGCGACCGGTCCTCAGGAATGGACGACCCACGATCAAGGGAACACGAGGGTCCATCTCGTAGTCAACGACGACGAAATCGGCAGGAAAAGTGAATTTGTCGACTCCTACAAAGACGTATTCGGCTATCCCTACTGGATAAGCAACCGTACGGTTAGCTAATTCTAAAGTCATTTTGGTGGGGACTAGCTCTGGGAGAGATAATTGCTTCCAAACGCTTAGAGGCATAAGATTAATACTGGCACCTAGATCGGCTAGGGCCATGCAATTCTCTACTCCCAGGAAATTGCAAGGGATTAAGAAACGACCCGGATCACCAAGCTTGGTTGGCAATTTCCTTAAGAGCACTGCAGAGCAATTCTCATTAAGTTGGGTGTTGGCAATATCGAGGAGCTTTTCCTTGTCGCTCATAAGATCTTTAAACATTTTCGCATATTTAGGCATGTGAGCGAGAGCCTCAGCGAAGGAGATATTGAAAACCAGTTGTTTAAACATTTTAAGAAAGTTAGAAACCTGAATATCGTCCTTGCTTTTGAGCTTCTCTTTCCTCAACCTAGATGGATAAGGTATATTAGAAGAAGAGGAAGGCTTTGGAAGAATAGGATCACTCACATCCTTGGGTGGAGGAGGGGTAGAAGGAAGAGGTGGAGAAATTGGGGGAGGAGAAGGATGAGGAATAGGAGCAGGTGACTCGTTCTCCTTAGTCACAACCACCGGTGGAGGTATAGGAAGCTCGGGTTCCTTGGTACCTTTGCCACTGCGAGTGGTGATTGCTTTCATCTCCCCTCTTGGATTCGCAACGGTGTTACTCGGAAGAGTACCCGAAGAAGAGGGTTGATTACCTTGGAAAAAACTAACCATCATGTTCTTCAAGTCATTAGTTTGGCTATCCAACGTATTTCTCATGTCAGCTCTCAAATCGTTCCCTTGTTTGACCAAGTCTGCTTTCAAGTTGCGCACTTCCTGTTGGAGATTATCCACGATCACATCGTTAGTCCTCATGTAGGTTCCAATGTCTTGATGTAATGCGGGGGTTTGGTTGGAAGGAGCATTGTATGCGGGTGGTTGATAAGCAGGTTGCTGGTAAACTTGGTTGTTTCGTTGAGGTGGTTGTTGCTGCTTGTGAGGAGGGATGTATGGTGTACGAGGTTGTTGTTGTTGTTGAGGAGGGCGGTTGAGGTTTTGTTGTTGGTTTGGGTTGGTAGGAGGAAAACCGGGTGGTGAAAGATAATTGTTGGAGCGGTAGCTAAGAAAATTACGGTCACCTTGAGGTCTAGCTTGATAAGCAGGTTGAGGATAGGTGCCATATGCTGCATTCACATTCTCAGCAGGGTAGTCTTGGGTGGCGGTACAAGTGGTGTAAGAGTGAGGACCACCGCATATCTCACAAGGTTGGCTGACAGTGTTAACTTGAGCGTTTTTAGCGTTGCTGCTGTTGGTGTTGTTAACGGTGTGGGTAACAAGCGATTCAAGAAGCACAGTGATTTTGTCAAGTCGCTTGTCGCTGTCACTAGTGCTAGCACTAGCGACATTGGTCCGAACACTCTTGGTTTGCACACGAGATTTATTCTCAATGATATCCCAAGCAGCATTGGAAGTCTTAGCCAAAAGATTACCCCCGAGGCACTGTTTAGTGAATCTTGGTCACTCATGCTTAAACCATTGTAAAAAGTATTAATTTGATGTACTTTGGTAAAACCATGTTGTGGGCATTTTCTTAAAAGATCTTTAAAAAGATCCCAAGATTCACTGAACGACTCATCGTACTTTTGTTCAAAATTTATGATTTCATTCCGCAAAGCGGTAGTACGAGAGGTTGGGAAAAAGTAATTGATAAACTTGGTTTCCAAATCCGTCCACGAGAGAATACTCTGTGGCGGTTCCTTAGCAAGCCAATGTCGGGCTTGTCCCTCTAAAGAAAAGGGAAAAAGTTGTAACCGAATTACCTCTTGTGGAACACCATTGAACTTGACCGTGTTAGTGAGTTGCAAGAATCTCTTAATGTGGTCATGTGGGTCATCAATGGTACGCCCCAAGAATGGTTGAGCGGAGACCATCTGGATAAAGCCTGATTTGAGCTCAAAGTTGTTGGCGGCAATTGGAGGTATGACAATTGGATCAGTGTTACCGTCTACATGAGCTTGCAGCAATTCAATCATCTGGCGATTATCCGGAAGGGGCTCATTGTTGTTGTTATTATTCATGTTGTTGAAAGGTGGGTTGTTGTTGTTATTATTGTTGCTTGGAGGTGGTATGTTGTTATTGTTTTGTACACCGGCCATGTCTAGGTTATCGAGAGGCTCGGGCTCTTGATAAGACGTGGATCGAGTGCGCATACACCTGCAAAAGAACTAACAAGAGAAAAACAAAGCAAAATATTTTTGGTTTTTTATGTTTTTTAAATTTTTTTTTTGTATTTTTGAAAATTTTATATTTTTTAGGATTTTTTGAAAATTTTTATGAAAAAGTAACGTTCACGGGGAACGGATCCCAAAATCCAAGTTCTCACAAAAAACTTTTGATCTTAACGAGAAGAGCCGGCAGCGGCGCCATTTGATACATTGGATTTTCAATGGGTTCAGATTTGTCTCTCAGTCCTCTCGAATTGATCTCGGTTCTAAGTGGAGTAATTTGTTCTTGGTTAATAAAAAGGTGTCGGTTTGTTTTGGCTATTTTAAACTAATAACAATTCATTGTAAAAAGCGTTGAGTAAATTAAAGCTTTGAAAGATTAAACTAATTTGACAAGTAAAACTTAAATGTTTGAAAACGTAAAGACAAGATTAGACAAAACTTCGAAAACTTAATTGAATCAATGCTTAAAAACTTGTTCTATCGGAATGTTCAAATTATTTCTATCAGAATGCAATAAAATCAGAAGCATCGGAATGTAATTACAGCGACCATCGGAATGTCAAGTGGAGTCCATCGGAATGTCCATGATAGTACCATCGGAATGTTCAAAAACCAAACTGTCGCAATGATGCTGTCGGAATGAAGACAATCGGAATGAAGCTATCGGAAAGTTCTAGATCGGAATGTTGCAAATAAAAATTGGCCAGAGTTTCGACTAGAAAAGGGACCTAAACCCCGTCGGAATGTGCGATCGCAATACGCGATCGCAATCCAGATCGGAATAGGGGGGATTATCACCAGATCGCAAAGTAAAACCCTCTTGGGTTATTGCGATCTAAACAAATGAACCAGTCGGAATATGTGAAAACCCTTGTGTTGCGATGGAAGCAATTATGTTCCGAAAATGATGGTAACTCAAAAACTCAATAAGCAAAGGCAATAAGCTAAGCAATCCGAAACTTAAATAACTCAAAAAGCTTAAATTTGACAACTTTTGAAAACAAGAAACCTTAAACCTAATAAACAAAACTTTTGAATGATTAAAACTTTGAAGAAATCCGAAAACAATAAGCTTTAACAAGCAATAAACCAAAAAGCATGGGGAGCTTATGGCCTATTCACGTAAGAGCTTAAGAAGAAACAAGAAAGATTAAATTTTGATCACGAACAAATTCAACAAATCCAAACCGTATGGAGTTGACAATCGGATTAAGGAATTTGGATAAACTAAGAAAAGTAGAAGAAAATTAAAGAGATTAAAAACTTATCTTGAATAAGATTAATGAAATCCAAAGTACAAGGATTAAAGGAAGCTTGAATTTTGAAAGATGAAAACAAAGAAAAAGTTTAGTGAGAGAAAGTGTGAACTTTCTCTATCTAAAACTAGAGAAATGAAAAACTAAAGACTAAGTCTAGCTAGCTCAGTGTGAAATTTGTGAAGTAAGGGCCTTTATATAGGCGTGTATATGGCTTGTGAATGGGCTTTGATATCGGGCTTCTTTTCTTCTTTCTTCTTTAGTCTTCATGCCTCTTTAAATAAACGTTCCCGACTTTGGATATTTTTAGAAGTGTCGGTGAATAATTCCAACTCGTCTTATAATCTTTTGTGTAATAGACTCGAGTTCTTCGACATATATGAATCTTCCATCTTTGGCTCTATTCTTCGATAAATCTTCAAATAGGCACAATGACTTCAAATCTTCTGCATCTCTTGGACAATAGACTTCGTCTTGAGTCTTTTTCCTCGATAAAACCCGTGCAATCCCATGTTTTCTTCAATATTCATCCGGTTGACTCTGAAAACACAATAAACACAAAAACCACGCATAATTCCAAACAAATGATATTAAATACGTGTTTTTGTCTTGTTTTAGCCAGAAATAAGTGGTAAAAGGATGGGTGTTTACACACCTATCAATAATCATATTTAAACACTTTAGCTACATGATTTACTTATCCAAAGATTTATACTTGACTTACAAATAAGCCGAGACTCTAGTGCTTATATTCATAGGTTTCACGTTTACTTTATTAGTTCTAGCTTCTAGGGCTCATAAGAAAATCTTTTCAACTAGTTCGCCATAGTTCTAGGGTTTCCATGGGTAGGCTTACCCACGAAACATATTAAGCCGTAGCTTATATGGTGTTTGTGGGTTATGTCATGGTGGTTTTTACGTATGCATGCAACCTTAGCCTCGTTTTCTAGTATCCTACGTACTTGATATGTAGTGATGAGTAAGAAGGAATTGAAATGAAGGTGTGGAGGTTTATACTTACTTGTTTGTAGAGAAGATGATGAATGATCAAGAACTAGGGACTTCTATGTGTCGGGTACTCCTTAGGCGTGACCTAGGATGGTCTTGGCTTGCTTTGACTTCCAAAATTCGGGTGTGGACTAGCCTAAATGTTCTTGAGGCAATGATTTGGTAGTAAATGAGGTAGGATATATGTTTCGTGTGTGGGGGATACAATAGATCCAAAATGAATGTGAAGTGTAGGATATTGTAAATTTAGCTTATGTTTAGATAGAAAGAGATAGAAAGATAGATGATTTCACACACACTTTAGAGAGAGAAAGTGATTAACTATATGTAAAAATGAAACGAAACCACACCCTCTCCAACTAAGGAGAGGGTTTTGTATACCCAAGCCTTGTGGTGGGCTTGGGCTTACATGTTTGGGACGTGGCCTTAGTCTTTGTAGACTAGGCTTTGCTAACTTTGTTTAACTTAATAACAAGGACTACGAGCTACTACTTAATCTATTGTTGGAGTGACTGAATCTTCCTAAATACGTAAAAACGTATTGCCAACAATCTCCCCCTAAGGGAGGTCACTCCAAACAAGGGCATTACCCAAGTTACAATAATAAAATAAACCTAGCATACTATGGTTTTCTTGAGCTCGTAGTCTTCGTCTTTCTTTTATTATTCTTTTATGGTTAACATGTTGATGTGATCTTTGATATCAATCTTGAGAATTAATCTCTTGCCTTGATCTTGTACATCACTTGTGATATCTGCCTCTTCGTGACTTCATGTCCCACATACTTATACCTTCGTAATTCTTGAAAGCTTCAGAGTTCGATACAGCGGACGACTTTGACTTTTATGCTTTCTTGAATTAGATGAAGTATTAAGTACATAAAGTATAAGCATGCGGGGACGACTTCTTCTCGGATTCCGCAACGCCACCGTCTTCAAATTCTGCAACATAAATAGACACGAACGAAATGGCTTTAAACATTTCATTCTAGTTCGGTAGCATTTTACCTCCGGTCGGTGAAGACCATTGGACGATATAAAATATCGTACTTATGGCAGGTAGATTTAATTAAAAATCTCCTTGACAAGATTTACCGGGTAAACCCGTTCTCTTTACTCGACCGTCCAAAGCTGATTGCGAACGTAAAGAGTGAATCATTTGGATAAAATTATCCGCATGATTTGAAGTCGTCAATTCATGTTCCTGGAACAAGTGAAATTCAATTAAGAACCTCACCATCGTTGCTTTCCAGTTGTCACGAGCTTGATTCGTATAGAATCTTGCAAGTTACCTACCAAGTGCTGTTTGAGGTTAACACAAGAAGGATTTACACTCATCACTGTGAATACTAAGGTATTACTCTGAATGTTCTGGCAAGACCACTAAGATATTGCGTAGAAGCCTGGAGCATGTTTAAATTCAGTTAAGAGTTAAACCACTGTTGCTTTCCAGTTATCACAAGTTTGATTCACAAAGAATCGCACAAGTCACCTACCATGAGCTTTTTTATATTCGCTCAAGAAGGATTTCCATCTTCATTGTAAACACTTTCGTATTACTCGGATGTTCAGGCAAGATCATGAAGATTTTGCGTAGTACTCTTAAAATCTTTCTTACTTTTCACAGTATGTGAAGAAGCAAGAAATTATGAAAGTGTGTCCTAATGAGATATTTGATAATCTCAAATGGCTCTAGACTCGATCGCGCATTTTGGATTTTAGTGATCGGAGGCTGGAGAGGTGTGCCACCATTTCAATACCAATTTATTCGGAGTGAATAAATCAATAGATAATGCATTGTCTCCGTGTGATTAAAACAAATATCTTTTGAGAGATATCTAAGTTAGCTGGGATGGGTTGTGCATTTCATCACTGGGTCCATGATGTCTGTCTTCAATATCAAGAATCATTAAAAATGGTCTTAATAGCATATGTATTGACCCGGTTTCTACCTAAGTTGTAAGGAGGGCTTCTTTCTTTACACCCTTTATCTTTACAATTTTTTTTCATTCTTCAACCCCTTCAATGCTTACCAATACGTCATAACTAGCACCTTGTTGTGATTGTTCTAGTGCTAACTTAAGTACTTGGTCGGCATTTAGCTACATTCACATCCTTCTCTACAACTTTCCTAAGGACTACTATTTCTAGCTATGGAATGTCCTTGGGAAGATTCCTTCGGTTTTGGAAGAATCATAGGACTTAACCTATCCTACCATCCTTATGTCACGACAATCTTCATCGTCGTGAAATAAATGGGTTTAGGGTAAGTATATGTCACCATGAAATTCATTTTGATATAGAAAATCCATTTTGCTCCCCCTTAACATACGCCACGATATTCGAAAACATTTCTCATATGTCGAGATGAGCCATCACGTTAAGTCAAACCATTTGTGATAATTTCCCATATTAAATCACATTTTCTCCCCCATATTAAAAATATTAACCCAATCATGTTTTTAATATCAATTGATTTAATGAAGTTTTAACAAAGGTTTTGGGAAGAAAAATGCAAGTCCATTTTATCTTCATGATTCCAAATGTATGATATATGATACCGATTTGTAACATGATCACATATTCACAATATTAGAAAAAATTGACAAGGTTGGACCTGATTGATGAGAACATCATATGATAAGATCAAATGGTTCTTGTTGGCAAATGTTGGTCGCCTCGTCACGTCTGAAGTCATCTCTTGACACCACATGTACGATTGGTATTGTTGTCTTGACACTAATTTGTGAACTTGGCACGTTCGGCATCGAAGATTCTGAATGCTTGACAATTGCTCCCCCTCGATTGTTGACCCGTGTTCTATTGAAAGAGTTGTAGTCGTCGTTTGAGTAGTCGCATCGTCGAGTATGTAGATACCAATTGACAAAATCTTTGGTTTGTGGAGATGACAACTTCATAAAAACAAGACTTCTCTTGTTATAACAATTGGTATGAAGTGAGTGAGAAGTGGAAGTGTTAGCCTCAAAATATTGAGTCAAACAAGAATGTTCGGTCTTAGGTTTATTTTGTAATATTTATTAGAACGTCGTAATAGCTAGTTAAAATAGTCGTGACATTACGGGCTTGATGGTTAGCTTAAAAAGGTCTCTTTCAAGGTACTAAGCATTTATTCAAGCCCGACCCAAAACAATATAGTCCATTAGAGAGCCCGCATGTGGGTGAACTATATAAGCACCCTCCTAGCATGTTAGGAGGGTGGAAGTTTTCTCATTTCTTAATCTAATTTTCACCAAGTTTATCACCACCTTCTCTCTACTTTCTCTCACTACTTTCTCTCTCTAAAGTCTTTATTCTTTTCATCTATTTTCTATCTTTAATCATCTAATAACATGAGAAAACAATTGGTATCAATCGCCACGGGGTAGATTGTGTTTGGTTGTTGCGTTTAGTTATTGATTCGGTTGATTTATCATCAAAATCACCTTGAATTAATTTTTTTTAGTGTTTTCGACCCCTAAATCTTGAATTAAATCACTTACATAGATTTGGTAGGGATTTGGTTAAGTTTTTGTGGTCAAAATTGCGAGTTTTTGAGGTGTTTGGATTGGTTTTGGGGTTCGTTCGAAGAACAGTAACTCATTGGCCAAACAGAATATTCCGAAAATAGAAGTTTTTTACAAAAGTGAAAATTTTTAAATCGTGTGATTTTTCGCCTTCGAATTTTTTGTTTCTTGTGAAGACAGTTTTTAGGGGATTTTCACATTTTTCATCGAGAAAAACAATCACAACACATCTACTTAAGATCCGTTTTCACTTCAACAATTTCAAGTTTTTCAACATAGATTCTACTCATGAGTATCGTGTGACAAACAACAACATCATGGTGGCAGGTAACAAAGAGAGACCACCAATGTTTGTGACTGGTAGATATGCACAATGGCAATCACGATTCCTTCAATATCTTGACACAAAACCTAATGGTGATGTTCTTCGTCGTTGCATCAAAGAAGGACCCTATACTCTCACTATAATCACCATTCCTGCAATTCCAGCAACCGACTCAACGACCGGTTCTGATGAGCAAACAATTGATGAAACATATAAGAACACTTCGAAAGAGAAACGTTCTTGGATTGATGGAGAGAAAGAAGCAATCTATTTGATTCTAAGTGGGATTGGGGATGATATTTACTCAACGGTTGATGCATGCTCTACTGCTAAAGAGATGTGGTTTGCTATTGAACGCTTGCAACAAGGTGAATCACTTAACAAGCAAGATGTCAAAACTAACTTGTTCTGGAAATTTGGTAAGTTTACTTCATTGGATGGGGAATCAATTGATTCATATTACTCAAGGTTCTACAAGATGATGAATGACATGACAAGAAACAATTTGCAAGACTCCACCATGCAAGTCAATGTGCAATTTCTACAGCAACTTCAACCTGAGTGGACACGGTTCGTCACTTTGGTGAAACAACAGAGTAAGTTAGACGAGGTCAACTATCACACGCTCTTTGACATTTTGAAACAATTTCAAAATGAGGCGAATGAACTTCGAGCTGAAAGGATAGCAAAGACTGCTAATCCACTTGCTTTGGTGTCTACCACTCAACACGTTCAAGATCATCGCTCTCGTGCTCTAAAGTCATACTCCACTACATCATCCTCACCAAGGTACTCCACTACATCCTCGTCACCAAGATACTCCACTTTGTCTAAGTATTCTGCTCCCACACGATCACGTGACAAAGAACCAAGAGCACCATCACCATCACCTGAGCCATCATCTGAAGAGGACAGTGATGAAGAATTAGCTCAGAAGGATAGGGAAATGAAGAAACAAATTGCTTTCATTATGAAGACCTACAAGAAAATATTCAAACCCACCAACAACAATATTTAAACATCATCAAATACAAGGAACCAATATGTTGAGAGTCCTCGAAGGTATGACACACGTCAACATCATGAAAGTCCTCCTATGTATGATCGACGTAATCCAACACATGTTGAGGGTTCTGCAAGGTATGATCGACAAAATGCTAAGTATGATACTCAGAGGATTGCTACTGCTGTTGGGAATAGGGAAACTGTTGGTACTCTAGTGATTCAGCAAAGTGGGATTCAGTGCATTAATTGTCAAGGCTATGGGTATATGGCAAAGGAATGTAGGAAGCCGAAACGGGTTAGGGACTCTGGCTATCATAAGGAAAAGATGTTGCTTTGCAAGAATATGGAAGCTGGGGTTAAACTGTCGGCTGAGGAAGGAGCAATGCTTGATGATACTGATGATGAAGCCTCCGATCAAGAACTTGAAGCACATTACTCGTACATGGCAAAGGTTGAAGAAGTTCTCAACGTCACTGAAGATGACAATGGTCCTATCTTTGATACTGAGACAATCGATAAGGTACACACTAAAGAGGAATATAATGTGTTTGGTAATATTCATGAGCATTCTGAGCTACCCAAAGCCATTAATGACACATGTATGATGGAAACGGTTGATAGCAATACCACACCCGATTCATCAGACATGTGCAATAATGAGTATGAGGATGATCAACATGCAAATGAGTATGAAGATGATGAGGAGCGTATTGCGCTTGCTAACTTAATTTATTCATTACAAAAAGATGTCAAAGAAACTAGAAAGAGTCAAAAGCAATTAAAGAAGGCAAACGCTACGCTCACTCAATATTTTGAAGAATGCAAAGCTGCTCTAATTAAATCTAGTGAGACCATTGATACCTATAGAGCTCAGCTTCTTCAAAAGACCAATGAGGTTGAGGGGTACAAAGGGTGTTTAATTAATGTTAAAAAGGACGATTTTCAAGAGAAATATAACAAAACTCTTAAGCTTCTTGAACAAGAGAAACGTAACTATAACACCTCTTTGAGTACTGAACGTCACAAAACGTATCTTGCTACCACTAAAGTCAATGAGCTAACTCTAGTAAATGGTTTTCTTCAAGAGGATAAAAATAAACTTGTTAATGAAAAGAAAGTTGTGGTTGAAAAGATGGAAAAGGATTTCAAAACTAAACAAGCGAATGACATCGACAAAATGGTGGAACTTGAAACTCAACTTGATTTTTACAAGAAAATTGTTTACAAAACAAATCAATCAATTCAAGCAATGAGAATGTTGGAACCTCGTTCGTTTCTCAAGGATAGACCTAGTTTTGCAAATCCTAAGTACCTTGAGCAAGCTCAATCTGAGAATCAACACTTATATCTTGATGAGTCCCAATGGACCGATCTTGACTGTCTTGTTGTTAGGCCCGATAGTGAAGAGACAAACGATGTGGAAGAAGAGAGTAGACCAAAAGTTAACAAAGAACTTGTTAAACCATATAATTATGCTTATGAAAACAGTCTTTATGGTCTTTTCAAACCACAAACACAGAAAACTCGTGAGCAAATATTTTTCGAATGTGAACAAATAAGAGTTAAATGGAGACAAGCTTTGGCCACTAAGAAAACTAATGTTTCAAAATTTATTGACTACTTGCCATTTAAAGCTTCTGTAAGCAAGAGTAAGCAAGCACTTAGTATTCTCAAGAGTAACATTGAAAAGTTCAAAAAGGTTGTTGATGATGACTGGAAAAAACGTGAACTTTCGAAAGGAGACAAAGAAATTCCTCACGATATAAATGTGCTTGTGAAAAGTATTTTGATTCCGCTTGCGGAAAGAACGCAAAAACATATTTTGGAATTTGAAACATTAATTAAGCAAGAAATCTTCGATGATTTGAAATATGTGGAATCTCTTGAACAAGAAGTGAACGACCATCAACCTGAAACAGACGACTTTTCTACAGCATATGATCTACTCTTACATGATTGTCTCTCAAAAGATATTATGTGCGCTTATGTTACATCTTGTGCTGATATTGATGAATATTCTGATGTTGCATGCAAATATCTTGATCAAGTTAAAGAATGTGAACGTCTTGAAACTGAGCTTTCGAATAAAATTGACCCAAAAGAGTTTTCGTTACTTCAACATAGATATGATTATCTTCAAAAACATTGTCACTCACTTGAACTTGCTTTGCAAAAGAAAGTTGGCAGTTTTTCAAATGATACACCTTTAGAAGTAAAATTATCTGAGTCATGTCGATTATTAAACGAAAAAAGTCTTGATATTTCGGATTTGAAAGCTCAGTTACAAGAAAAAGACATAGCAATAGCAGAGTTGAAGAAACTCGTTGCTAAGATGGGTGGGAAAGTTATGGAACCTAGCGTTAAAAAACCTATTGTTAGACAACCCAATGCCTCTAAAGTGAATAGATCCTCTATCCTGGGAAAACCATCTGCTTTCTCAAATTCCTCCTTTGCAAAACCTATGTTTTCCCCCAAGATGGATGGAAAGGAAAGGTTACCACATAAACCCATAAGGAATGCTATAGCACCAAGCGTTAAGCACAATAATGTGATTAAACCAGGGGATGTATAGAATGACCACTAAACCCACAAACAAAGTTAGTCACTCGCCTCAGACTTCTAGAAACACTAATATTCGTGTGTCTTCTACTACAGGAGTAGTCTCCAATGCTAGTGTTAGCCGGCCTCAGCTTAAGAGCACTCAAGTGAATGATAAGGTCTGGAAACACAAGAGTCTAGGGAAGATGAAGAAAGTAGAAGAACACCCTAGGAATTTGAATGTTTTTAAGAATAAAAAGTGTGTAATCGTGTGTAATGATGATTCGAATGATTTGAATGATTTGAATGATTTGAATGCTATGAATGTGAAATTTGTTTGTGTCAAATGTGTAAACTGTGCTAATGCTAATCATTCTATGTGTGCTATAAATAATGTCGAAGGCATAGATACTAGAACTAAGAAGCAAGTTATGATGCCTATTAGTGATAGTAAACCCAAACGCAAAGTAAACCATTCTGGTGCAACCCCCACTAAGAAAAGTAATGCATCAGACTCCACCACTAAGAATCCTAGAAGCAGAATTACGGAATTATATGAGTCTGCTAGCAAGTCTTGGAAATGGTGGTTTGCTAATCAATGTCCTCCAGGATATAAATGGATGCTTAAAGTTAGGACAGAAAATGTGACAACGAGTGTTAATATGCCTTTAAATGTTGCTAAGGACACTAATGATTCTACAATCACAACTAATATGGTATCTAATTTAGAAAATGCTCCATCGTGTTCTAACTCTTCTTTAGGTGATACAAATAATTCTCTTCATACTGGATTCCGAATGCACGAAGCACATGACGGAGAATCTCAAGCTTCTAGTTAACTTCGTGGAGAAGTTCCTAGGTACGGTCCGATTCGGAAATGATCAATTTGCACTGTTCCTAGGATATGGAGATTTGGTTCAGGGGAATATTACGATCAAAAGGGTATACTACGTCGAAGGGCTCAACCACAATCTTTTCTCAGTTGGTCAATTCTGTGATGCAGATTTGGAGGTTGCGTTCAAAAAGAAGACATGTTTTGTTCGTGATTATGATGGGAATGACTTACTTACCGGTACACGGGGTACTGATTTTACACAATTTCACTAAAAGACACAACTTCATCAACTCCAGTTTGCTTCATGGCTAAAGCTTCAACGACTCAGGCATGGTTATGGCTTCAACGTTTATCTCATCTTAATTTTGATACCATCAACTTGCTTTCCAAGAAAGATATTGTGAGAGGCCTTCCAAGCTTGAGATTCATCAAAGATCATCTTTGTTCTTCTTGTGAGCTTTGTAAAGCTAAACGAAGTATCTTTAAAACAAAGAATACACCAAGCTCTAAAGGTCGGTTAGATATACTTCATATATATTTGTGTGGTCCCATGCGTGTTCATAGTATCAATGGGACGAAATATGTTATGGTAATTGTCGATGATTACTCAAGGTATACATGGAATCACTTCTTGACGTCCAAGGATGAAACACCCGAAGTTCTCATCAGCTTCCTTAAACTGATACAACGTGGTCTTCAAGCTCAAGTAAAAGTGGTTCGTACTGACAGAGGCACAGAATTTTTGAATTCAACTCTAAGAAACAATTTTGAAGCCGAAGGAATTGAACATGAAACATCTATTGCTCGAACACCCAAACAAAACAGCATTTTTGGAAGACGAAACCGTACTTTAGTTGAGGCTGCTCGAACTTTATTATTTGCTTCAAAACTACCACTATATTTTTGGGCCGAAGCCGTGTCAACTGCATGCTACACACAAAACCGATCTTTAATTATCCCAAGACACGAAAAGACACCATATCACATAGTTCATGATCTAAAACCTTCACTCAAACATCTTCATGTTTTTGGATGTACGTGTTACATTATTCGAGATGGTGAAAATCTGGACAAGATGAAAGAGAAAGGTGATGCATGTATTCTAATGGGATATGCAACTCAGTCTAAGGGATATAGAGTTTACAATAAGCGAACAAAATTAATGGTTGATACTATTCATATCCGATTTGATGAATTACAAGAAATGGCACTTGAACAAAACAGTTTAAGTCCCGATCCACAACGACAAACGACTTCCGTTCCCAACCGCCCGGAACTCAGAACTCAAGACCACAGCAATGAACCGTCAAGTTCAACGTTGGTTCAAGCAAATGTTCCAATAGCAGATATGACAGTCAACATGACACTTGAAGAGTTGGAAATGTTATATGGACCAATGTATGATGAATATTTCACGGGGGAGAAACAAGTTGTATCGAAGTCTTCCGCTGTCACTCATGATAAGAATGATGATATCGATCATCGTCAACAAAAGGATACAACTTTATCTACTTCAACACGGGTTGCTGCAGATTTACCTCCTTAGAATATCACATCAACAATCGCTCCTACAACATCCACAACTACTGTTATTGCTCCAGAGAACACAAATCAAGCAGACAATGCATTAAATGACGAAGACGAATTTATCAACCCATTCGGTACACGAAACTAGAGACTCTTCTACTCACCATGTTGATCCGTCAAATATGCATACGTTCTTTCAATGACATCCTTCAACACATCATTGGACCCGAGATCATCCTTGCTTCAATTAATTAGAAACCCTTCACAACCCGTTCGTACAAGACGACAATTTGAAACCGATGGTGATGTTTGTATGTTCGCACTCACCGTGAGTACAGCTGAACCAACAAATATCAAAGAAGCATTGGCATATCACGCTTGGATTGAATCGATGACGGATGAACTTCTACAATTTGAAAGACTTAAAGTGTGGGAACTTGTTGACAGACCATACGATGTAATACCATTAAATCGTCGATGGATCTGGAAAAACAAGATGGATGAAGAGAACACGATCATCAAGAATAAATCTAGGCTAGTGGCAAAAAGGGTATGGCCAGAAAGAGGGTATTGATTTTGAAGAATCATTTACACCAGTAGCTCGTTTGAAAGCGGCCAGGATTTTCCTTGCTTATGTTGTACATAAGGGGTTCATTGTCTATCAAATGGACGTAAAGACGGCGTTTCTTAACGGTTCTTTGAAGGAAGAAGTCTATGTCACACAACCGGAAGGATTCGTCAATCCTCATTATCCTGACAAGGTGTATCGTCTCCACAAAGCACTTTATTGACTCAATCAAGCTCCAAGGGCGTGGTACGACGAGTTCTCAAAATTTCTGGTCTCCAAAGGTTTCTCAAAAAGTTCCATTGATCTAACTTTTTTCACTTATAAATATGGGGATGACATTTTGCTAGTGCAGATTTATGTTGATGACATTATTTTTGGGTCTACAAACCCAAAACTTTCAAAATGGTTTGAAAAAGTAATGCACAGCAAATTTGAAATGTCTATGATGGGCGAACTAAAATTCTTTCTAGGAATTCAAGTTCACCAATCCCCAAGTGGTATCTTCATTAACCAAGCTAAGTATTGTCAAGAGATAATCAAAAAGCATGGTATGACCTCATGTGACCCTGTTGGGACACCATTATCAACCACATCCCTAGATGCTGATTTGGAGGGAGATGCCATAGATCAAACGAAACATCGTTCCATTATCGGCTCCCTCATGTACTTAACAGCAAGCAGACTAGATATATCACATGCTACGTGTTACTGTGCATGATATCAAGCACGGCCCACTGAAAAGCACCTCAAGGAGGTTAAACGGATCTTTCGGTACCTCAAGAATACCATTCATTTGGGACTCTGGTATTCGAGGGAAACCGGTTTCTTTCTAACGTCCTATTCAGATTCTGATCATGCAGGGTGTCTTGATACACGAAAAAGTAATTCTGGTGGTGCATAATTTCTAGGCCAAGATAAGCTTGTGGGATGGTCTTCCAAGAAGCAGGATTGCACGTCACTGTCATCAGCCGAAGCGGAGTATGTGTCTCTATTTGTGTGTTGTGCCAAGTTCTTTGGATGAGAACACAACTTACGGATTATGGCTTCCACTTTGATAAAGTACCTATGTACTGTGACTCAAAGTCCGCCATAGCCATCTCCTGCAATCTGGTACAACATTCCCGCACGAAGCACATTGATGCCAGATATCAATTCATTAAGGAACAAGTTGAAAGGGGTATTGTTGAATTATACTTTGTTGGAACTGATTACCAATTAGCTGACTTGTTTACAAAAGCTCTTTCGAAAGAGAGGTTTGCGTATCTAGTTAGGCAAATTGGTATGAGATGTTTGACTCCAGCAAAACTGGAGATTCTGGCAAAGAAGCCTGCTTGATTCATCTATCAAACATCTACATGTAAATATTAATGAAAAAGCAAAATACAAAATTAAAAAAATCTTTCAAAAATCCAAAAAGATTCTTCTCGACATGTCTTTCAGTATCGATAATATGGACGTGCCTAGAAATGTCGCTCAATAACGACACAGGTGTGTACATAAAGCTCGAATGAAAGTTGTAAATATTTTTCAAAACATGTCATTTCTACTTTTTATAAAGGAAAATGTCTATTTCGGACGATTTTTCCAACAACGGGTAGAGCAATCTATCTTGGGTTAAGCTTGTCACAAAACATTCAACGTTTTGAGCTCAACACAATGGCTTGTAATCACTTTCAGATTGCAACCCGAATCGATATTCACGGGGGAGTGTACAATTTAATACGCTTACCCTCAGCAAAAGAAGAGAAATATTCTTACACTTGAGTGAATTTGTCATGACATTCAAAGTCTATGAACTCATGTTTATGCTTTAGAAAAACTTTTTCGCGAAAAAGAAATAGAGTTTTTCAAAAAGCGCTGAACACAATTTTTTCAAGAATTTCTCAATGATTATTCAAAATCTTTCAAAAATTGTGTGTTCAACACCTCCTATCCTCAAAAAGTGAAATGTGGATCACATCCTCACAATGACAATTCAATTAGATCAATTTTTGAGGGGGAGCGTTCCAAATTCGTGCTAGTTTGACACATTCTTCTCTTGAAGGTTTTTCAAGACTATTTTTCAAAATATATTTTAATCAAATTTGGTATCTCTAATATCAAACGGTTTTATATATTAGAGATAGGGAGAAAATGTGATTAAAATGTGATCTAAAGACTTAAGCACTCATGGTTATGATCAAAAACCCACAACATCTTTAATTTACGACGTTATTGGTGTCAAAAGGGTGGTTAGGTTTAAGTCCTGTGATCCAACCAGAACCGGAGGGATCTTCCCAGGGACAATCCAATAGATTATTAGAAGTCCTTAGGAAAGATGGAGTAGAATGTGAACGAAGTTGAATGTCGACTAAGTACTGATGCTAGCACTGGAACAATAACAACAAGGTGCTAGTAATGATGTCTTGGTAAGCATTGAAGGGGTTGAAGAATGAAAAAGAAAGGTAAGGATAAAGGGTGTAAACAAATAAGCCCTCCATACAACTTAGGCAGAAACCGGGTCAACACATCATGAAGACAACACATCATGGACCCATTGATGAAATGCACAACCCCTCCCCAGCTGACTCAGGCTTCTCTCAAAAGGAGTTTGTTTTATTGTCACGGAGAACAACATGACTTCTATTGACTTTCTCACCCCGAGATAGTTGATATTGAATATGTGGCATCTGCTCCAGCCTCCGACCACTAAAAGTGCACAAATCGAGTCTAGAGCCAAGAGATAAATCAAATCTCATTAGAACATACGGATGCAGATCAAAAGAGTCCTACGCTATATCCTTGCGATATTGCTAGAACACTCAGAGTGATACTACTTAGTATTCACAATGATTAGTGGAAATCCTTCCATTGTTAACATCAAACAGCACTGCGGTAGGTCATGTGTAAGATTCTTTATGAATTGAACATATGTAAAACTAAAAAGCAACAGTGGTTTGTTTCTTTATTGATTGAAACTCGTTTCAGGTTTCTACGCAATATCTTTATGATTTTGCAAGAACATTCAGAGTGATATTTATTAATATTCACAGTGATGAATGGAAATCCTTCTAGCGTCAACATCAAACAGCACTACGGTAGGTAACTTGCGAGATTCTCATGAATCAAGCTTGTGTCAACTCGAAAGCAACAATCGTAAGATTCTTAATGAATCAAATTTGTTCCAGGAATTTGAATTGACGACTTTAATCAAGCGGATATTTATCCAATTGATTCACTCTTTATGTTCGTGGTCTTGTAATCGGTGTATTTTGCATTCACCTCATAGCATGTTAATTAAGCCTAGCCTAGTTATATATTTATTTTTTGTTATATATGTACTTTTAATGTGTTTTGTGATTATGTAGGTTACGAGCGAAGTGGAATAAAAATGGACGCTTTATTAGTTTTTTGGAGAAAAGACATTGTGAGCGCCGATAAATAAAGAAGAAATATTGAAGAAAAAGATTTGAGCGCGTCACAATATTTTCGGTCATCTTTTATTTGTCCGGGCTTCGTTTGATCAATCATTGGCGTTGGGATATTTTTTAGTGGGCCAAAGTTATTATATTGCAAAAGAATAAAAAAATGAAAAAAAAGAATTTTTGGCCAATTGGACACAAAAGCCCAATAACCACCGACTGTCAAGGATTATATATTGAAAAAAAAGGGGGACTACAATAGAGACGCGACATATAACAAAGAAAGAAAAAATCGGATGATAATAAGGGAATATACATAACAGCCGACTATTAAGACAAAGAAAAAAGATTGGAAGACAAGAGGCGAATGATTCATCATCAAAAGAAAAGTTAACTTGCAAATATTGGTGGGGACATAGGATATACACAACCGAATATTAGCCACAATAAAAAAGAATCAATTGAAGTGGAAGTTGGCAAAAGTGAAAATGAACATTGAACTACAGGTCGGGTACATCGTGATGTCCGGCTAATTTTGTTGTAATTCCTTCCGGTAACTTTATTTATGGTTTGATAATTACTTTTGGGTTATCATATTTTTGTTACACTGATTTATAATTTTATTTATAAATTATATTATTTGATTTGGTATTATGTTTAATAATTTGTGCAAGACAATTTATTGTTAGTTAACGATTCATACTTACTTTATTTAGTTAAAAAAAGATGGTCGTATAATCAACATAAGTTGTACCTAAATAAATTATTAAAACATAATTACTGGTTAGATTAATATAAGATTTATTATTATAATTCATTAATAAACATAATAAATTCCGACATAAATTCATTCATATTAAGTCGAAATAATTTTGTAAACGAACTAAAAAGTTTCGATAATCCATAAGTGTGACCAACCATAAATATTAGGAGCTGGAAGGAATTGCATTTTTCTTTTAATTGTTTACATCCTTATTTTATTTTTCTAGCTTTATTATTAGCTTAATAATTATTTTAATTTTTAATCCGCATTTTTATTATTAAAAGTATTTTAGTTGTTAGATTTCAAAACCAAAACTTTTATTGATCAGTGATCACCCCAAAACTTAAACTAAAACCACATATTCCTCGTGGATCGATACCCGCTTACCCTATCTAGTATAAGGTAATTAGGTTATTTTTTACCGGCACTTCGACGTCGATCAAAAATTTGGCGTCGCTGATGGGGACTAGTGAGCTTTTCGTTTAAGTTTTTGTTAATATTTTTCTTAAATAAAATAAAAAAATACAAAAAGATTTTATTGTTCTTGTTTGTTTGTTTGTTTGTTTGTTTTGTTTCTTGTGAGTGTGCAGGTTAGTGTATGCGCACACGTAGATCAGGACGTACATCACCGTTAGCTTACGATCCTGAGGTTGAGAAAAGTGCAAGGTTAAGAAGGAAGATGTTTCGACAGTTTTCTACTAATCTTGATTTTTCAGGTTTAGCAGAGCTTTTCGCTGAAATGCCAGGTGACGAAGATATTGGCGAAGATGCTAGCGGAAGTAGTAGCGTAGAAGAATCCCCACCACCGGGTGTTGATTCTTATTGCAGGCCGAAGATCTTCGAGGATCCCTCGCCTATCGTTTATCCGGATCCGGTTAAAGGGGTTACAAGTAACTTCAAGATCTAGCTGAACCTCAAAGCAATCTTGCCAGTGTTTAGAGGTCGTGAGGAGCCATACGCACATCTACGAGAGTTCTTCTCGATTGCTGACACACATCAGGTTAATAACATTACCAAGGATGAGGTAAGACTTCGCCTTTTTCCTTTTTCTCTTAAAGATCAAGCTAAGGACTGGTTCTCATCTCTTGAGCCAGGTAGTATTAACTCATGGTCTGAAATGCAATCTGCTTTTCTAGAGGAATTTTATTCTATAAGTAAAACTGCTG
Source organism: Glebionis coronaria (assembly GCA_025667525.1). Classification (NCBI taxonomy): domain Eukaryota; kingdom Viridiplantae; phylum Streptophyta; class Magnoliopsida; order Asterales; family Asteraceae; genus Glebionis; species Glebionis coronaria. The sequence continues at coordinate 304,469,827 of CM046877.1, forward strand.
CCATTAGAAATAAGATTAAATCCTTTCATCAAATCCCAGGCGAGTAGTTTCATGAAGCATTTAGTAGACTTAAAGAGTTATTAAGAACTTGCCCTCACCATGATGTTCCAAAATGGGAGCTTGTCAAAGTCTTCTATGATGGGTTGGATTATAACAACCAACAATTTGTGATGGCCACTAGTGGGGGTATGTTTTTCTCGTGACCTATGGAGGAAGAATGGGAGTTTTTTGAAAGACTAAGCAAAGGTTCCAAGACCCAAGCTTCAGTGGATCGAAACAACCACCCATCTTCCGCCAATTTTGTATCTAACCAACGTGTCACAAATTCTGAAATTAGCGAGTTAAGTAAGAAAGTTGATCTTTTGTTGAGAAATCTAGGAAAAGGTGTTCCAAATGTGTCTAATATGTCGCATAGTGGGTGTTCAATGTGTGGTGATCCGAGTCACTCAGTCGATAATTGTCAAAGTTGGGGGGCGCCACCAAATGAGGAGGTGAATGGAGTCTATGGAGGTCGTCAATGAAATGACCCATTCTCCGAAAGTTACAATCCTGGATGGCGCAATCACCCCAATTTCCGTTGGAAAGATGAAGACAATCGCCCTAATAATACCCAACAACAACACTATGGTTACAAACCAAGGTATGAGGGTGGCGATTCATCTAACTTCCAACAAAATTCTTACAATCATATGCCACAACAGTAGTATCCAAATCAGGGCCAAGGCCAAGATGATAACCGTCTCTTGAACCTTGACCGAAAGTTTGATAGGCTTATGGATTCATTGTCTACCAACAATCAAGAGATCGATAGAAAATTTGAGGTCATTAATCAAAGACACGAGACCACTACTAAATCTATTGCAGCTCTTGAGAGACAAGTTGGTAAATTGGCGGATCAATTAAGCAAAAGAGATTAGGGAAGGCTACCGAGCTACCCCACCATGAATCCCGCACACAAGAAAAATGGAAATGAGCACGTGAATATGGTGACATCTCTTCGAAACGGTAAAATCTGCAACAAGGACAAGGGAATTCCAAATTCTCTTGATGTCGAGGATTTCGTTACTGATGACGAAATTATTGTTAAAGGTAAAATTTCTGATAATGTTAAGTCTAGTTCTGAGTTGGTAAATGATTTGTTAAATGATTTTCCTAAACCAACAACACCGAATCCTAAAGCTACTGAATCTCCCGAAGTTGGGGAGGGTGGTGTGTCAAGCACACCTTACCCTACGGCTTTGGAGAAATCGGCATCTGCAAGGTTAGCTAAAAAGGGTCCTCATGCTGAGGATATGTGGGAGACTTTCAAGCAAGTTAAGATCAATCTCCCCCTTATTGATGCTATCAAGCAAATTCTTGCTTATGCCAAGTTTTTAAAGGACTTGTGTACCCAGAAGAGGAAGCTAAAGGCGTCTTTGCCTAAAAAGATTGACCTAACTGAGCATGTTAGTGTGGTCTTGTCTAGATCCCTTCCTCCTAAATTCAAAGATCCTAGAGCACCACTGATTTCAGTTGTGGTCGGAAATATTACCATTAAGAAGGCGCTCCTTGATCTTGGTGCCAGTATCAACATCCTTCCTGCTTGTTTGGTCGATAAGTATAACTTAGGAACTCTTCGTAAGACAGATGTTGGGAATAAATTTAGGCCAGAACACTTGAACGCTGACAAGAACAACTTAAGCGTTGACAAGAGCAAAGTGAGCGCTGACAGCATAAGCGTTGACAAGTTAAAGTCAAGCGTTGACAGATTGAAGACAAGCACTGATGGAAGATGTGAGCTACACGTTTATTATATTCTAGATTACTTCTAGTAAGGATAGAGACGACAATGTATTTTCTATGTTTATCTTTACCTAGAATAATTGATTCGTAGCTTATTGTACAAGACTTCTTGTTCTATAAAAGAAGATCTTTTAGGTTAAAGTTAATATAAGTTTTCATAAGTTTTCGATTGTTAAACCCTTTCATTGTAACCAAGTACGATTATTCTAATACAAGTGAAAGTTTGTTTAACATCATTGTGTTTTAGATCAAGTGTTAATTCCGCATAACACTTTGTTACTTTATTCATAAGCAAAGGTTTCTCTACGTGTTATACTTGATCTAATCTCGTATACACAAAGCTAATCGATCTAAGTTTGGGATCAACAAGTGGTATCAGAGCTTGTTGAGAAACTTTTGATCTTTAAGTAACGCAAAAACCCTAAAAACCCTAAAATTCTCAAAACCCTAAAAACATCATGTCTGGCACAAATCAACCTCCTGCTTTGCTACAAAACAACTTCTCAAACCCTAGTATCAAAATTCCCATGTTTGATGCCAGGAACTTTGAGCTTTGGAAGTCCAATTTTGAGCAATACATAGCTATTCATGACTACACTCTTTGGGAAATTATCGAATATGGGAACACATTCGATAAAGCAGCAAAGATTACTGCTGCTATTGCCACAAGGACAGCTGTTCCTAATTGTCCTGAATCTGATAAGGTGGAAAAGCCTGAAGATGGGAGAGCTGTTGCTGTTGAAGATATAGCCAAGAAGAGGGTGGACATGAAAATCTTGAATATCTTGAAACATGCCCTAGGTCATGAGAATCAGCACAAGTAAAAACGATTTGAGTCAGTAAAAGAGCTTTGGGAAGCTCTTGAAGTAGCACATGGTGGCAATGCTGACACAAAAGAAGAAAAGAAGAAGCAACTATTGCATGAGTATGCTGTCTTTAAAGCTCAACCTAATGAGAATCTCAGCAGTGTGAGAAGTAGACTTCTTGACATCACAAGTCAACTTTCCTTCATGGGAAAACAGATTGATGACCCTGAATTGAATGCTACTTTTCTCAAAAGCCTTGGTGATGTATGGAAGATTGAGACAAGATCTATTCTTGTCAATAATACCCACAAGACTTCCAGGTTTGATGACATCTTCAACAAATTAAGACTGTTGGAGAATGAATGGCAATTGGAGAGTGATAACAAATCTTCCAGCAGCAACATGGCCTTCTTTTCACAAAGTGAAGGCCAATTTGATTCCATGAACTTCTATGGACATCCAGCCACTGGATCTCAAGGTGTCAGCGCTGGATGTCAGTCTGTCAGCGCTGGATCATATCCTGTCAACGCTTTGTACTCAAGCGCTGACACACACAATCATGGCGCTGATAGAATTAAACCTGCTAGTTTTGATCTTGATACTGTGTGTGCATTCATTGCTTCTTTGCCCAGTGATTCAAGGATTACATATGAAGATCTTGAGCAGATAAGTGATGAACAATTGGAAGAGATGGACATCAAGTGGACTATGGCTCTTGTAAGCTTAAGAGCAAACAGGTTTAATAAAAGGTTCAAGAAGAAGATGACCTTTAATGCTAAGGATGTTGCTGGATTTGACAAGTCCAAGGTTGAGTGCTACAACTGTCATAGGATGGGGCACTTTATGAGGGAATGTAGATCTCCAAGGAGATCTGATGCTGGGAAGCCTTCAAGCCAAATGATTAAGAGCCCAGATCCCAAGGCCATGGTTGCTGTTCAACAAATTGATGGTGTTGGAGAATGGGATTGGAGCTGGATGGCTAAGAATGAGGAAGAGGACAGAGCTTTGGTTGCTGAAGTTAAAGAAGAGCATGCTGAATATGCTCTCATGGCACACTCCTCCTCTTCATCAGATAATGAGGTATATGATGATGCTTTCTGTTCTAAGGGTTGTCGTTTAAATACTGAAAAATTAAAACAAGAGATAGTTAAATTATTAGATGAGGCAAGTACTGAAAGATGCAAAGTATCTAACTATCAAGTTGCTCTTACCCAAACAGAAAAGACAGTATCTGAGTATAAGAAAATGGAGTTTGATTTAAAGGATCAAATAAATATCTTAAAACATGAGTTACATCAGAGTAAGGATGTTCAAGATATAGTAAATAGGGTTAATCTTGATTTGATAGCTCAGTTAGAGGAGGCTAACAAAAATAAAGATAATGTGAGTCTTAAAATCCAGAGAATTGATAAGGCCACACAATCCCTAGGAGAGTGTGTTAGTAAACAAAGAGACTCTAAGGATATGAGTGGGATTGGGATGAATAATTATACTGTTGTTCCACCACCAGCTGGGGATTTCTATGGTGTCCAATCAAAGGACTTATCTTGGACTGACTTGCCAGAATGCCAAGAGGAGGAGTTTATTCCTCCACCTAGAGTGACTTCCCCAGTTGAGGAATATCAGCAAAAGCTGACTGACCTAGAAGAGTGGAAGAAAGCTAACCACACTTTGTTTGTTAAGGGAGGGTTGTTGTGTGAAAGTCCAAATGAGCCCACACCAAACATGATACCAATTGATGAGTCCATTGATCGTAAACCTATTAAGATCACACACCCTACCACTAGCAAAGCTGTTGACCTTGGCCCACAAACTGTTAGAAAACCTAGTGTTAAATATGCAGAGATGTATAGGAATACTAGGTCACCAAAAAGCCAAGTTAGTAATCATGGAACAGGCTTCTTTGCTTCTAGACCTAAGACTATGTCTAGAAAAGCTTGTTACACATGTGGTAGCTTCTCACATTTGGCCTACAAATGTGTCAACGCTTCCAATGTCAACGCTGATAGGAACCATTTCAGCGCTGACAAAAGTCAACATAGGTCAAACACTGTCAGACCCAATACCTTTGTGAACAAAAGTTCACAAGTTGTTAGACCAGCCCCATTCTTTTCTAGAGGGTCTAACACACAAGGCCTAAGACCTTTTCAAAAGTCAAACACTTGGTCAAATAGGCAATGGGTTCCTGTAGCAAACCCTAGGTTCAACGCTGATAAGAGCAATCGGGGCGCTGACAAGAGTAATTTCAGCGCTGCCAGACACACTGCTAAACCTAGGTATTTGCAACCACAGGGAAATAGGTCTAAAGCTTCTACTAGCTTAACATGGAGACCAAAACAAGACCAGAACCCTAATTCTACTGGTATTTCTATGACATGCAACAGGTTTCATTATATTTCAAAGGCATTGTCAACACCAATTGGGGTTAACTGGGAATTTCATTCAAACAGGGATGAAAATGGGGTTGTTATGAGAACCATGTCTGTTCTTGTTGAACAACCAAATGAATCCAAGTCTTCCAAGGCTTGGGTTCCCAAAGAAAACTAATGTGTTTTCTTTATGTGCAGGGCATTCAGAAGAAGATCAATGATTATGGATACTGGGATAGTGGATGCTCAAGGCACATGACAGGAAAGGAAGACTATCTGACCAATTTCTCTCCTATTCAAGATGGTGATAAGGTATACTTTGGAGGGGGCTATGGCACCATCACAGGAAAAGGAACCCTTGTCACCAACAATCTACGGTTTGAGAATGTCTTCTTGGTAAAAGATCTGGATTATAATTTGTTTAGTGTATCACAAGTGTGTGATAACAAAAATAAGGTTCTTTTCACAGATACTGAGTGCTTGGTGTTAAGCAAAGATTATAAGCTCCCTGAGGAGAAATACATAGATTTTAGAACACCAAGGCATAAAGACATATATAATGTGAATCTTAATGGAATTAAGGTAAATAATAAAATGTCATGTCTGTATGCTAAAGCCTCAGTAGATGAAAGTAATCTTTGGCACAGGAGACTAGGGCACATAAACTTTAAGAATATTAATAGACTTGTGAGGCTTGGTTTAGTTGATGGTTTGCCTGAAAAGGCTTTCCACAATGACCACTCTTGTGTTGCATGTCTTAAGGGCAAGCAGCACAAGGTCTCATTCAGGTCTAAACAGGTGCACTCTAGTTCTAAACCACTTCACTTATTGCATATGGACCTCTTTGGTCCAACTAATATAGAAAGTTTGAAGGGTAAATCATATTGTTTTGTTATTACTGATGATTACTCCAGGTTTACATGGACTTTCTTTTTAGCCAAGAAAAGTGAAACTGCCCTAAGTCTGATTAATTTCATTACCCAGATTGAAAAGAAGAATGGTAATGAGGTCAAAATTATTAGAAGTGACAATGGGGGTGAGTTTAGAAATCAGTTGTTGGATGATTTTTGTGCCAAGAAAGGGATTACTAGGCAGTTTAGCATAGCTAGAACTCCACAGCAAAATGGAGTTGCTGAAAGGAAGAATAGGACCCTTATTGAAGCAGCCAGAACCATGTTGGCTGATGCCCACTTTCCTATAGCCTTTTGGGCTGAAGCTGTTAACACAGCTTGTTATGTTCAAAATAGGGCATTGGTCAACAAGATACATAATAAGACACCTTATGAATTACTTTGGGGAAGGAAGCCAAATATTGGTTTTCTAAAGCCTTTTGGATGTCATGTAGTTGTTCTAGAAACTAGTGAGGCCCTAGGTAAATTTGATTCAAAAGGTGATGAAGGCTACTTCATGGGTTATTCAGTGCAGAGTAAAGGATATAGGGTTTACATTAAAAAGGAAAAACGTATACTTGAAAAGGTACATGTTAGGTTTTTAGAAAGTAAACCTAGTGATCCTGAGTGTGGTCCAAATTGGTTGTTTGACTTAGAACCTTTATCTAGAGCTTTAAATTATATGCCTGTTACTGATCCAGACATTGTGAAGGTAACTTCAAGTGTTTTGGAAAAGAGAATTGGTAATGTTTCAGGTATACAGGTTGCTAAGGAGGATGGACCACCAGCAGCTAAATCATCTCCCACACAAGAATTTGTTACACTTCCTATATGGACAGATGAGTATTATGCTGCTGCTACTGCTGCAAGGAAAGATAATGGTGGTGTTCAAATACCACCAAATACAAACATGCATGATTCTTCAGGCGCTGACAAAGGGAAATCAAGCGCTGATACGACCAATTCAGACGCTGATGGCTCCAACGCTGACAACACCAGTTCAAGCGTTGTTAGCCCAAACGCTGATAAACAAGGATCAGACTTTGGAGACACCTTTACACAGCTTTTCTCTTCTCATTTTGAACAAGGTGGACCTTCCAATGTCCATGAAGGGATTTCTGTTGATCAAGAAGAATCTGAGGAAGAAGATATTGGCAACATGGAGCGTGAAGTTGAGGACACCAGACTTTTTGAAGGAGGAGTTCTCACTTCCACAGCTAAGGATCACCCCACATCTCAGATCATTGGTGATGTTATGGCTCCAGTTCAGACAAGAAGATCCCATCAAGGTCTTGGTGGATTTATTGCCAATATACACAAGAAGGTTGATACCCCTCTTGTACAAGCATGTTTGTTTGCCTGTTTTCTGTCACAGGAAGAACCCAAGAAGATTTTTGATGCTCTCAAAGAACCAAGTTGGGTGGAAGCAATGCAGGATGAGCTTCACCAATTTGCTATACAGGATGTTTGGGAGCTGGTGGATTGTCCTAGATATGTGAGACCAATTGGGACAAGATGGGTTCTAAGGAACAAGAAAGATGAAAGAGGTATTGTGGTCAGAAACAAGGCACGTTTGGTAGCTCAGGGTTATACACAAGAGGAAGGCATAGATTATGAAGAAGTCTTTGCTCCAGTTGCAAGAATTGAAGCTATCAGAATTTTCTTAGCTTATGCTTCTTGCATGAACTTTACTGTTTATCAAATGGATGTGAAGAGTGCTTTCCTCTATGGCACAATTGTTGAGGAGGTTTATGTAATGCAACCTCCTGGTTTTGAAGATCCTGAGAATCCAGACAAGGTTTATAGAGTGAAGAAAGCAATGTATGGACTTCATCAAGCCCCAAGAGCATGGTATGGTACATTGTTCACCTACTTGGTGGAAAATGGTTTCAAGAGGGGCACCATAGATCAGACCTTGTTTACAAAGAAGAAAGGAAAACATGTGTTGCTTGTGCAGGTTTATGTTGATGATATCATTTTTGGGTCTACTGATCCAAAAATGAGTGAGGACTTTTCCAAGCTCATGACAGATAAATTCAAGATGAGTGCAATGGGTGAGATGAACTTCTTTCTAGGTTTACAAGTTCAGCAGAAAGAAGATGGTATCTTCATCTCCCAAGACAAGTATGTAGCTGAAATCTTGAAGAAATATGGTTTTTCTCCACATGAAAAGGAGGCTTCCACTCCTATGGATAGACAACACCCTTGGGGAAAAATTGGAGCTGGAAAGGATGTGGATGTTAGGCACTATAGATCAATGATTGGGTCATTGATGTATCTTACAGCCTCAAGACCTGACATCATGTTTGCTGTGTGTGCATGTGCACGCCATCAAGTGACTCCCAAAGAATGTCACCTGTTTGCTGTGAAGAGAATTTTTAGGTACCTAAGATGTTACCCAGATCTTGGATTGTGGTACCCAAAATATTCTCCCTTGGATCTTATTGCATATTCAGACAGTGACTATGGTGGTGACAAGTTTGATAGGAAATCCACAACTGGTGGATGCCAATTTCTTGGGAGCAGATTAATATCTTGGCAATGCAAGAAACAAACAGTGGTGGCAAACTCTACAACTGAAGCAGAATATGTTGCTGCAGCTGCTTGTTGTGGACAAGTCTTATGGATTCAGAACCAGCTGTTGGATTATGGGTATAATTTTATGCATACCAAGATTTTTGTAGACAATAACAGTACTTTATGCATTATTAAAAATCCTGTACATCATTCTAAAACCAAACACATAGAAATTAGACATCATTTTATAAGAGATTGCTTTGAGAAAGGTTTAATACAACCAGATAGGGTAGACACAGAAGATAATGTGGCTGATTTATTAACTAAACCTTTTGATGCTGGAAGATTTCAATATTTAGTAACAAATATTGGAATGGTTAATCTCACTTAATATGTGTTTTGGAACCTTTTTATAAAAGTATGTACAGGATAATGCATTGTTATTGGTCTTTGTGATGATTTAGATTTTCCACTTTATTTTTCTAACACTGACAAAGGTAAATGTAACGCTGTCAAGTGTTATTTTGCCGTTGTTGGAGATATTATTGTCTAACGCTGACAAGAGTTCCTTCAACGCTGTTAAGTGTTGTCGGGACGCTGTCAGCAACAAATGTTAGTTTTGTGGTTTTCATCTAAATGTGCAGGTAGGTGGTAGCTTTATACCATTGGATACAGAGTTGCTTATGGATCTTTGAAGAGCTATTTGGACATGTTTTGTTTATGGATGATGGTTGGAATATTTATATTCCTATCTTGACATAATTTTTTTTTTTTTTTTTTTTATTGTTCATATATATATTTTGAGAACTCATGTATCATAGTTTGAGGGGAGGTTTAAGGAACCTTTAGGACTCTTGGGTATTCTTAGAATACTCTCATCACAATTCTAGATTGTGTCCACTGGTGAGTATGGGTTAGTTTTACTAAACCATGAGGCACTGTAGCATGCATAGTATATCAACTTTGCATGCTGCCAAGACATTTTTGGCCTAGAATTGGTTGTGGTCTGTTGGGAGGCTTGGGAATCCTTTTGATATGGGTTTTACCTGGGAGTAACAAGGATTTTATGAGGTAACTTGGTTGTTAAGAATTTTGGTTAGCAAGGGACACTAGAGGACTGTTATGTCTATCTTGCTTATGCAAGTGTGCATAACTGGACAGTGCTTGCCGCCCTATGATAATTATCAGCTTTTGGTTATCTTCTCTAGGATAAATTACTTGTTAAGGTCATTTTTCACTTTTTAAAACAATTTTATTTTTGGACGCTGACAAGATTTTTCCAAGCGTTGTTGTGACCAAAATGGACGCTGACATGGCTTTAGGCGAACGTTGACAAGATTATAGCCGTTGGGCGTTGATGGGTTATATTTGACCGTTGACAAACAATGGGACCTACCCAGTTGTTACTTTTTGACATATTTTCAAGCCGTAATTTTAGGAGTTGTTACTTTCATTAAATGCATGAGATAACTTATAAACTTTTTCAATATTTTCATGATTGATTTTTGAAAATCTTTGCCTATTTTTGGGCCAATCACGTGCATTCATCCACTCCTATAAATTTGGCTCCTATTTTAAACAGGGTATCTATAATTCTTGTCTAACACTTTTCTCTTATCAACCTTCATCTTTTATACATCAAATTAACAGCTTTCATCAATGGCACCAAGATTTAACTCAGCAGATTTGGATTTGGGGTTCAAGTCTCAACACAACATGATTGCTTATCTTGTTGCTGATAATACTTTGTTCCCTCAATACACTCAGATGGTGGAGTATTTGAATGCATCCCCATTAAGGTATGCTCTTTCTCATGCACCACTCATTCCAGTCACACACATTAAACAGTTTTGGAACACTGTTAGTTCCTCAACAGTTAATGGAGTGACAACATTGAATTCTATTGTACATGGGAGACCTTGGGTGGTTACTGAGGCCTTGGTACGCCAGGCCTTGCATCTTAATGATGCTGATGGTATAACCATGCTTCCCATATCTGAAATAGAACAAGGGCTTAGGGCTTTGGGATACCCTATTCCTGATGAAGGTACTCTTAATAAGTACCATAAGCAGGAATTTCCCCCAGCCTGGAAGTACCTAATTCACATTCTCCTTCAATGTTTGAGTCCCAAATGTACTGCACACAATGAGATCAATAGATCCATTGCAACTGCTATTGTGTGTATTGCAACAGGGCAAAATTATAACTGGTCTAAAATGATTTTTGAAGGAATGTGTAAAAACAAGGGGACAAAAATGACTTTAGCTTATCCCCGTTTTCTGCAAATGGTTTTTGATGCTCAAAGATATTGTTCAAGGGATCACAATGACTTTTATAAGATCCATGAACAAAAGAAGGCTATTTTTACCAAGATGAATTCACCACCTCATAGAGACCTACCATTAACCCCAGCCATGCTTGCTGTTATTGCAGCAACACAACCCCAACCAGACCCCCAACCTCATATTGACCCTCAACCACAACTTGAACCTATCCCTGAACCTTTACCTTCACCTGACCAAATGCAACTAGACCAAAGTCCCTTTGACGCTGACATATCTAATGTGGGCGTTGATGTGCCTATTTCCACCGCTGACACCCAACCATCACAATCCCAAACACCCCTTAACCAACCTACATCTACACCATCTTCTACACCATCTTCCACACCACCAGAATATAGGTTGATTAAACGCCAAAGGACTGCTGGAGTGTTCTCCTCTGGTGGTCCTAGCCATGTAGCAGAGAGAACCACCACCACAAGTGTGGCTGGTGACCTGGATGAGGCTGAGGCTATTGATACAGGCTTAGATGCTGGTCAAGACAGTCCCAACATAATTAAGTCCTCATCCATGCCCAATGAACCTGACTTGGGAGGTCAAATCCCCATTTTGGAAGAGGGCAGACTGGAACCAATGACGCTTTTAGAATTGACGGCTGTCTGCATTAGCTTGCAGAAGCAAAATGCAGACTTGGTACAAATTGTCAGTAACCAAGGCCTTGAACTCAAAGAATTGAGGGAGAGGATTGTTGTTTTAGAGAGTGCTCATTCAAGGGGAGGTATGGAGGAGTCTTCCAAAGGGGAGGAAGCAAGAAATCTGAGTGATAAGAGCAGTCAAGATGGTCAATCATTGGATATTGCTGAAGCTCTTACTACATTGAAGGAACAAAAAGGTTTTGATACGTCCTTAATCTCTCCAACCAATTTAAATTTATCATTTACAGATATGTTGAGGGAGGTTACACAAGGCGCTGAGGGAAAATATTTGAGCGTTGACAAGACAAGTTTGGACGCTGACAGAAGTATTTTGGGCGCTGACAGGGGAAAATTGGGCGTTGACAGATCTGCATATGGAGGTGATGTATTCCAGTCATCATCTATCATTAAAGATGTTTCTACTCAGGTATTATCATCTACCCTACCAACAATTGAACCAACAGATAAGGGTAAGGGTAAGTTGGTAGAAGAAATTGTTCCAAAGAATGCAGCTCAGGTTGAATTTGATAGAAGATTGGCTGAGCAAATGATGGAACAAGGTAAGAAGGAAAAGTCACCATTTGTTGTGACTTCTGAAGAAGAAAGTGATGGAGCTAGCTCAGATTCAAGTGTGATGATTATTGAACCAGAAAGACTTGAGTATGGTGATGAGCTTGCTAGGGAAAAGCTGAGAGATTTGAAGTTGCAAATTGATTTTGATATGCCAGAGGTAGTTCAGATGTACAATTCTTGGGAAGAAAGCTGTATGGATAATCCAGACTTGACCATTTCAGACCAAATATGGGGTTTGGAAATTCTTCTTAGAGTTCAGCAGGATTGTAAGGTGATGTTGAAGTACAGGGCAAGCAACATTCTCTCTGAATTGAAAAGGGATAGAAGGAAGCTCTACTTTATGTTGCTCAAATGTCATGGAGTTGGATGGACACATCAGAAGCTGAAGGCTTTGACATTTGATGAGTTGGAACATAGGGCTTATCCTATTTGGGTGAAAGTGCAAGAAGAAAACACTTTCAGACTTCTTTCAGATGAAAGAAAGGAGAAACTTGCAGAAGAGATGGCAATCAAGAAAGCTATGATAGTTCCTAGACCAGTAAAGAAGGGATTTATTCTTGAGTTTCCAAAAGATATGTCTCAACTATATCCAAGTGAAGCAATCATAAGAAAGAGCCTCAGGCTCTCCCCATTAGAAGCTTCAGATATGGTGCATGTGTTACCACTAGATTCCAGGAATCCAATTGTAAGTTATGAGGAAGATGAATGTGGATTCTGGAAAATTGGAAGATTTGGCAAGGAGGTACACACTTTTACCACTCTCATATCTTTATTTGCAAGTTGTGACAGAGAAGACTTGGTAGACCTTTGGAGGTTGCTAGAGACCAAGTATGAGGCTGAAGCACCAACTTCAGCTAATGGAATAAAACTTTGGACCACATTCAAAAGAATGTGTGGGACAAAAGAAGAAGATCCTGAAATATGGAAGGATCTTGAAGATGACCTCAGTGGTCTTCAATGGAGGTTATATTCAGCTGCAGGTGTATATCATTTGAGTTCTACAAAGTTTGCTGAGTATTTACTTGTAGATGCTCAGTATTTCATATCCAAGGCTGTTTTGGAGAAGATGAAGGACACCCAGTTGGAGATAGACTATACAAGTGATGTGGCAAAGAATTTGATCAGATTTATTTATTACCAATATGATAAGGTTTGTCAGACTCCTCCAAGTTCTTAATGTTTATTCAGAAACTTGATCATAAGAGTGGATATCAAGTTTAGGGGAGGATTGTTGGGAATAAATTTAGGCCAGAACACTTGAACGCTGACAAGAACAACTTAAGCGTTGACAAGAGCAAAGTGAGCGCTGACAGCATAAGCGTTGACAAGTTAAAGTCAAGCGTTGACAGATTGAAGACAAGCACTGATGGAAGATGTGAGCTACACGTTTATTATATTCTAGATTACTTCTAGTAAGGATAGAGACGACAATGTATTTTCTATGTTTATCTTTACCTAGAATAATTGATTCGTAGCTTATTGTACAAGACTTCTTGTTCTATAAAAGAAGATCTTTTAGGTTAAAGTTAATATAAGTTTTCATAAGTTTTCGATTGTTAAACCCTTTCATTGTAACCAAGTACGATTATTCTAATACAAGTGAAAGTTTGTTTAACATCATTGTGTTTTAGATCAAGTGTTAATTCCGCATAACACTTTGTTACTTTATTCATAAGCAAAGGTTTCTCTACGTGTTATACTTGATCTAATCTCGTATACACAAAGCTAATCGATCTAAGTTTGGGATCAACAACAGACACCATTATTTCCTTAGCCGATCGATCTACCAAAATTCCTAGAGGTATCTTAGATGATGTTATTGTGAAAGTTGATGACTTCTATTATCCAGTTGACATCTTTGTTATGGACACCGAGTCACAATACAAAGATGTTCAACCAACTATTATCCTTGGTCGCCCATTCTTAGCCACGATAGATGCTAGGATTAATTGTCAGACAGGCGCGATGGATATTGCATTCGGTAATAAAAAGATAATATTGAATGTGTTTAATTTTATGAATTCTCCTACGATGAATGAATGTTACCAAGTAGATGTGATTGACGAGGAAGTTCAAAAGCATGCATCCCGTATGCTTAAGGATGATCCTTTGGAATTATATATAACTGGTGAGAATGAGGAGATTCTTGATGTTGCTAAAGTTCAAGAGATTCAAGAGTGTTTGGTCAGTTATTTGGACCATCAAAAACCACCTTGGTCATATAAAGTGGAGCCCTTGCCTTCTACTTTTGACACGGCCACGAAGCCGTCTCTAGAGGTGCCTCCAACTCTTGAACTAAAACCTTTGCCATCCAATCTTAAATATGCTTTTCTAGGTCCTAACAATACTTTACCCGTTATTGTTGCTTTTGATCTTTCTGAATCACAAGAGGAAGCACTTCTAAAAGTGCTTTCCAAGTACAAAGCAGCAGTGGGATGGACGATTGCAGACTTGAAAGGGATCAGCCCTTCATTATGTATGCATCGAATTGTTACGGACCCAGATATTAAGCCAGCAAGAGATGCGCAAAGGCGTCTGAATCCTAATATGAAAGAGGTAGTGAAGACGGAAGTTCTTAAATGGTTAGACGCTGGTATCATCTATCTCAACTCGGATAGTAAATGGGTAAGTCCTACTCAAACGGTGCCTAAAAAGGCGTGGAAACCGAGAATAGGGAAAAACTCACAACCCGACCAGTTACTGGGTGGAGAGTTTGTATAGATTACCCTAAGATGAATAATGCCACATCTAAAGATCACTTCCCACTACCATTCATTGATCAAATAGTTGAGAATCTTTCTGGTAAGAAGTTCTATTGCTTCCTGGATGGGTACTCCGGTTATAATCAAATACCCATCCATCCTGATGACCAGGCCAAAACTACTTTTACGTGTCCATATGGGACATTTGCATTTCGAAGAATGCCTTTTGTCCTGTGTAATGCACCCGCTACCTTTCAGAGGTGTATGATGAGTATCTTTTCTGACATGGTTGGAGAATCTATAGAGATATTTATGGATGATTTCTCCATCTTTGGTCAATCCTTTGAAAGTTGCCTTGATCAGCTTAAAAGTGTGTTAAAAAGATGCACCGAAACTAATCTGGTGCTTAGTTGGGAGAAGAGCCATTTCATGGTTCGTGAGGGAATTGTATTAGGACATGTTGTGTCTGAAAAAGGATTTGAGCTTGATCGTGCCAAAGTTCAAGTAATTTCAACCCTTCCTCCTCCCACTACCATCAAAGGTGTGCGTTCTTTTCTTGGTCATGACGGGTTCTATAGGCTATTTATTAAAGATTTTAGTACAATATCAAAGCCTCTTTGTAATCTACTCTTAAAAGATGCACGATTTGACTTTAATGAATCATGTCTTAAAGCATTCAACATGCTTAAGAAAAAGCTTATAGAAGCCCCTATTCTACAATCACCTGATTGGTCGAAGCCTTTCGAGACCATGTGTGATGCGAGTGATTATGCCGTTGGGGCGGTTCTAGGACAGCGGGTCGATAAAAAACCCGTTGTGATCTTTTATGCTAGTAAGACTTTTTCAGAAGCTCAAATAAATTACACCACTACTGAAAAAGAGTTGTTAGTTGTGGTTTTTGCTCTTGATAAGTTTAGGTCATATATTTGGGGGCATTCTAAGGTGATAGTATTTTCAGATCATAGTGCCTTAGGATATTTATTGACTAAGAAAGAGACAAAACCGAGGTTGCATAGGTGGATTTTGCTTTTACAGGAGTTTAATCTAGAAATCCGGGATAAAAAGGGGTCAGAAAATGTAGTTGCCGACCATTTGTCTAGAATTATCCCTCTGCCGTTCAACCCTTCTAATGTGATTAAGGAAAGCTTTCCGGATGAAAGCTTATTTGATGTTTCTAAGGTTCCTTGGTACGCAAATATAGTAAATTATCTTGCTGTTAAAAAGCTTCCGGATTTTTGGTCCAAACAACAAAGAAAATACTTCTTCTCCCAGTTGAAGCATTATTTTTGGGAGGATCCGGAGCTCTATAAGGTGTGTGCTGACCAAGTCGCTAGGAGATGTGTTCCCGACCATGAGCATATGGGCATATTGGCTCATTGCCGTTCTTATGCATGTGGTGGACAGTTTGGTGCTACGAAAACTAGGCATAAAGTCCTACAAAGCGGTTTCTTTTGGCCGACTATATTCAAGGATGCCCAGTCTTTTGTGAAAGCATGTATTCATTGCCACCAAGTTGGTGGGATTTCAAGGCGTGACCAAATGCCTATGAATCCCATACTTGTTGTTGAGATCTGTGACATGTGGGGAATTAATTTTATGGGACCATTCCCCACTTCCCATGGCAATGTTTACATTTTAGTGGCAGTTGATTATGTGTCTAAGTGGGTAGAGGCTGAGGCTACTAGAAGCAATGATCATAGTGTAGTTCTTAAGTTTGTTAAGAAGAATATCTTTGCTAGACATGGAATTCCTAAGGCTATCATTAGTGAATGGGGTTCCCACTTTAAGAACTTTAGATTTGGAAAATTATTGCAACACTATGGAGTTAATCATAGGATAGCTACCCCTTATCACCAACAGACTAATGGACAGGTTGAGGTATCTAATAGGGAGATTAAGAGAATCTTTGAAAAGACCGTTCGTAGTGATAGGAAAGATTGGTCCTTGAGGTTAGATGATGCCTTGTGGGCATATAGGACGGCTTTTAAGACTCATATTGGTATGTCACCGTATAAGTTGGTATATGGCAAGGCGTGTCATTTACCGGTTGAGATAGAGCATAGGGCTGAATGGGCGATTAAGACCGTTAATCTGGATTTAGAGAAAGCAGGTAGTTCTAGGAAACTTCAGTTATCTGAATTGGATGAGGTTAGACGTGATGCCTATGAAAGTTCTAGGATTTATAAGGAGAAAACCAAAGCTTTTCATGATCGACACATCACCAAGAAATCCTTCTTGGTTGGTCAAAAAGTTTGGTTATTCAATGCTAGACTTAAGCTTTTTCCTGGAAAGTTGAGAAGTAAATGGACAGGTCCATACATAGTGACTCAAGTCTCTCCATACGGAGCCATTGAAATAAAAAATATGGTGGGTGGAGAGCCTTTTAAAGTTAATGGACACCGTTTGAAGCCGTATGTTGAGTTGGAGAGTGAGAATACCGAAACGGTGGATGTGGTTTACCTAGAACCACTCCAACCGTCTCAATAGCTCATTTGAGTTATGTCTGGCTGAAGAAGGTAAACTTAGCGCTTCGCGGGAGGCAACCCGTGGTTTGTGGAACTTTTTGGGTGTGTTCACTACAAACCCTCACGAGACAAAACTCGTCCAGTCGGGCTACCGAGTGGTTTAAAGGCTTGTTGCATACGCTAAATGCAACTGTGATTCCTACGAAAGTGAGTTAGGTTTTTGTTTTTGTGTGAGTTTGTCAAATTGATTTTTAAGCAAAATTACAATTTAAATTTTTTTGCATTAGGGACAATGCAATGCTTTAAGTTGAGGGGGGGTGGCACATGTGTTACATGTTTTTGTGTGAAATTAAAAATTTTTTTCATTAGGGACAATGCAATGCTTTAAGTTGATGGGGGTGGCACATGTGTTACATGTTTTTGTGTGAAATTTTTGTCAAAATGGGTTAAAATGTGATTTTTGAGAAAAATTGAAAATTTTTAAAATTTTAAATCACATTATAAGAGTCTTGTGCTAATTAGATGTGGAAGTTTCTTCTACATATATGTTTGTTGAGTGTTTGCAGATTCTGAAGATTAGCTTGTGGATGATTTATTGGAGCAAGCTAGAGGATTTGACCATAATTATCAGGTGCCCCCGGTTCCTTTATATAATTTGGTTATTAAATTGATTTGATTGTTTGCATATAGTTAGGAATATGTATAATTTAGATGATCAAACCACGTCGGTTGAATTCCCTCTACTTACCTTTGCTTAGATCGAGTAAAAATTTGAATAAAATAATATGAAATATAGTAATGTAATAGTTGGGTTAGGAAACTTGAGATTGATCTTATTCGGCTCGCCGCCCGCGCACGGTGGCCTTAGGAAAGAGTTGGAGAACTGTCATAATTATTGGTGGTAGTCATATGTTGGGCTTGCCTATCTGATTCGTCACCCGCGCAAGGTGATACTTTAGTTGTTACCATGGGTCAGACGCCAATTTTTATGATGGATAGCATTGCACTTAGCTGAAACAATTTTATGTGAAATAACCCAATCCTTGTATTATTGTGATAAAATTAGAAAGATTAGTTTAATTTAGTGCATTGTATAATTAAACTATGTGGTAGATAATTCCATCATGTGATGTACCAGTAGGCACGAGATAATTCCATCATGTGATGTACCAGTAGGCACGAAGTATAATTGTTCCCATTTAATTAAAACAGAAAAATTAACCGGTTCCCATGTGCTAATGTGTCTTAGTATGCACCTATATGATAGGTATTCATTTTTCTGAATAATTGGTCTTTATATCAACCTTGAAAGGAGTGTATAAAGCGTTCGGGATGACTTGTATAAGAAACAGTCCCGAATGGCTAAAAAAAAAAGAGCTTATGTGTGATGTGAAAAAAAAGAAAAAAAAGAATAACAAAGTGAAAAACAAAGAAAAAAATGAAAAAAAACAATTTTGTGAAAAAAAAGAAAAGAAAGGAGGTGAAAGTAAGTAAGCTAAAGTATGATGGCTTAAGGTGCGCTCTTATGGTATATAAACTCCAATGTTATAAAAGGTGTACGATATTCTCACCTCTTGTTTTAGATTAATGTTTAGATTGATTATAGGTGTGCATTAGGTACGTTGGACACATGGTTAATTATATGAAACATAAAGTAAATGGAATCAATGGGAATGGTTATGCTAAGTGTTTAAGAAGGACTAAAATATTGGTAAACATTTTGGATTATTTTTCATGTAGGATGGTTATTAGTGTATTAGGTTGAATGTGATCTTTTTTATGAAATTTCAATAGCATGATTAAAAATTATGAAATTAACATGCTTGTATATTTTTATTTTATATTTTCTCGAGATGGTAAAAGTTAAGTTGAGAGGATTTAATCGGTGTATTTTGCACTCACCTCATAGCATGTTAATTAATCCTATCCTAGTTATATATTTATTTTTTGTTATACATGTACTTTTAATGTGTTTTGTGATTATGTAGGTTACGAGCGAAGTGGAATAAAAATGGACGCTTTATTAATTTTTTGGAGAAAAGACATTGTGAGCGCCGATAAATAAAGAAGAAATATTGAAGAAAAAGATTTGAGCGCGTCGCAGTATTTTCGGTCATCTTTTATTTTTTCGGGATTCGTTTGATCAATTATTGGTGTTGGGTTATTTTTAAGTGGGCCAAAGTTATTATATGGAAAAAGAATAAAAAAAATATTGGCCCATTGGAGCCAAAAGCCCAATAACCACCGACTGTCAAGGATTATATATTGAAAAAAAGGGGACTACAATAGAGACGCAACATATAACAAAGAAAGAAAAAATCGGATGATAACAAGGGAATATACATAACAGCCGACTATTAAGACAAAGAACAAAGATTGGAAGATAAGAGGTGGATGATTCATCATCAAAAGAAAAGTTAACTTGCAAATATTGGTGGGGAAATAGGATATACACAACCGAATATTGGCCACAATAAAAAAAGAATCAATTGAAGTGGTAGTTGGCAACAGTGAAGATTAACAGTGAACTGCGGGTCGGGTACATCGTGATGTCTGGCTAATTTTGTTGTAATTCCTTTCGGTAACTTTATTTATGGTTTGATCATTACTTTTTGGTTATCATATTTTTGTTACACTGATTTATAATTATTTATAAATTATATTATTTGATTTGGTATTATGTTTAATTATTTGTGCAAGACAATTTATTGTTAGTTAACTATTCATACTTAGTTTAGTTAGTTAAAAAAAAGATGGTCGAATAATCAACATAAGTTGTACCTAAATAAATTATTAAAACATAATTACTGGTTAGATTAATATAAGATTTATTATTGTAAGTCATTAATAAACATAATAAATGCCGACATTAATTCATTCATATTAAGTCGAAATAATCTTTGTAAACGAACTAAAAAGTTTCGATAATCCATAAGTGTGACCAACCATAAATATTAGAAGCTGGAAGGAATTGTATTTTTATTTTAATTTTTTACATCCTTATTTTATTTTTCTAGCTTTATCATTAGCTTAATAATTATTTTAATTTTTAATCCGCATTTTAATTATTAAAAGTATTTTAGTTGTTAGATTTCAAAACCAAAACTTTTATTGATCAATGATCACCCCAAAACTTAAACTAAAACCACATATTCCTCGTGGATCGATACCCGCTTACCTATCTAGTATAAGGTAATTAGGTTATTTTTTACCGGTACTTCGACGTCGATCATCTTGCTTTGAGACGGTCGAGTAAAGAGAACGGCTAGTACAGCCGTGAAATCCTGTCAAGGAGGTTCTTAATTGAATCTACCTAATCACAGGTACGATATCTAATATCGTGTAACAGTCTTCACCAACCGAAGGTAAAACGCTACCGATTTAGGACGAATGTCAAAGCCATTCAGTCCGTGTCTATGTTTTGTCTCGAGAAGGTGGCGTTACGGTGTACTCAGCAAAGTCAAAGATTCAAAATCACATACTCATGCCCAAAGACATTCAACAATCAAGAAAGCTAAAGACTTCCGCAACTCTGATGATTAAAATCTTCCTTAACAATTAATGTAGAGGAATGACCTCTACTCAAAGGAGATTGTTAGCATGCTTTTAAGATTTTGCAAAGTATGAGCATATGGATAAACACACAAGATCGCAAGATAGCAAAGACAAGTTAAGGAAAATTTGAAGATCTCAAGTTTAAAGACAAAGTTGAAAGACAACGACAAAGGCTCAAAGATCACATCATGAAGGAACAACACTACTATTACACGTTCATGACTCATTTATGACGAAATTCATAATCTCCATTGAACTCCAAATATCAAAGAGGAATGACCTCACATTGGGGGAGATTGTTAACCTCAAAATATTGAGTCAAAAAAGAATGTTCGGTCATAGGTTTATTTTGTAATATTTATTAGAACGTTGTAATAGTTAGTTAAAATAGTCGTGAAATTACGGGCTTGATAGTTAGCTTAAAAAGGCCTCTTTCAAGGTACTAAGCATTTATTCAAGCCCGGCCCAAAACAATATAATCCATTAGAGAGCCCGCATGTGGGTGGACTATATAAGCACCCTCCTACCATGTTAGGAGGGTGGAAGTTTTCTCATTTCTTAATCTAATTTTCACCAAGTTTATCACCACCTTCTCTCTACTTTCTCTCACTACTTTCTCTCTCTAAAATCTTTATTCTTTTCATCTATTTTCTATCTTTAATCATCTAATAACATGGGACAACAGGAAGTTCAAGTGCTAGATAAATATCAAGGTGTGGTGAATGTGTGTGGTTTGGGGTTAGGCCACGGCAAGAGGGAAGCAAAAGGGTGGGATTTGGTAATCTTCTTAGTACAACATGATCTAAACCTAGGATTTTGATGGTACATGGTTTTAATGATAAGTTTGTATAGTTTCCCCCCAATGTATACTCTTAGCGTCGCATATCATGGAGTCAAGGAGACAAGAGGGGTCTTCAATAGTGTAAGGTTTAATTAGGGTGTGATGTACATGTTTGTAAAGTCAAATGGGTTTGAAAAGGTTTAAAGGTAAGTATAGATGTATATTTATGGTATTTTCGGCTAAGTATATAGCATAGGGTAGTTTTTAGTTCATTTCTAGTGTTCTTGGGTACTAGGAGTCTAGGTATTATATTGTATTAGTAGGTTTGAGTCTAAGTCGATTTGGTTAGGTTTTAGGGTTTTTGAGTGAAAGTATAGTCTAGAACAAATAAAAGTATAGTTTAACTCATTAAAAGTTTAAAACGCTTAAATATTTGTTATAATTTTGTTACTTACAAAATTATATGATGAAAACAGTTTTGTTGATTGATAAAACACTTAAAGTGTTGAAAAAATATATAGTATATATGTTATTTTGTAGTAACATGATATAAAATAGTAGTATTAATTGTGATCATGGTTTTAGGTTTTTAAAATCCTAAAATGATGCATGAGTATGTTCATGAGTTTAAAAGTCTCAAAAGAAATGATTGTTTAAAGTCTCGTATGCTCATTGAAATGTAGTCATACAAATGTGATTGTATCCTTATGATTAAATACTCATAATCATAATGTAATGTTTGATGATCAAATGTCTTCAGTAGTTCCCAAATACTATCAAATGTTCCATGTTCTATTGATTCAAATAATGTATGCTCGTGTTTAATGCATATGATGGTTCAAAGATTTCATGCAAAGGTGGTAATATATATATATATATATATATATATATATATATATATATATATATATATATATATATATATATATATATATATATATATATATATATATATATATATATATATATATATATATATATATATATATATATATATATATATATATATATATATATATATATATATTGATATCATGAGGTGACATGTACAATGATGTCAAAGTCAAAACTTGAAAACTACAGGTTTTATAGCACTATCTCGTTATTTTAGCTTTGTCCTCAAAGCTTGAGATGACGTTACTGCTCAGGTGAACAGGTGTGGGTACTTAGCTCTAAACGAGTCTTTGCGTTCCCAAGTGAACTCAGGACCTCTTTAGAGTTCTAACGTATCTTAACTAACGGAATTTGGCTTCGCTTCAATTTTTTGACTGCTCTCTCCATGACTTCTACGGGATCTTCTATGAATTGGAGTTTGTCATCAAAGTGGACTCCCTCCAATGGCATGGCTAACGGCTCATCCGCGTAGCACTTCTTTCGGTATGAGACATGGAATGTAGAGTGTACCCGGCTCAATTGCTGGGGTAAGTCGAGATGATAAGCGACTTCACCGATTCTGGCGATCACCTCGAAGGGTCCTACGTAACGTGGATTTATTTTTCCAAGTTTTCCAAATCGTACAGCGCCCTTCCAAGGTGATACCTTAAGCATAAGACGGTCACCTACTGTGAATTCCATAGGTTTTCGTTTGTGGTCTACATAGCTCTTCTGGCTGTCTTGTGCAGCTTGAATCCTTTGTTTGATGAGAGTGATCTTCTTAGTAGTCTATTGGATCAGTCCGGGTCTAGTCAGCTGAAATTCCCCCAACTCTGCCCAGCACACGGGTGATCTGCACTTGCGGCCATAGAGGGCCTCAAATGGTGCTGCTTTGATGCTGGCATGGTAGTTGTTGTTGTAGGAGAATTCAACTAATGGTATATGTTCGACCCATCCTTTTCCAAAGTCGATCACTAATACATGACTATTGCTTAGCGTTTGTGTACTCGATATCGTTCTCGGTATCTAATCGAATTGATCACAGTTAATGGTGGAATAGTCGGTAATGGTCACTAAAAAGGGAGCTTGATATTATCTATTTCTAATAAAATGACAAGTTAAACAAACTAGGAAGAAAGGCTTAAACAAAAATAGCAAAAGGATTAAAGTGATTAAAAACTAATTAAAAATAAATTTTAATGATAGAATAAAGTAAAAGTGAACTAAGACAAAACTTGTTTAAAAACAACACTAAGTAAAAATTTGGGAAAAGACTTATGTTTGAAACTTAAAACTTTATAAAAATAAAAACTTAAACCCATCGGAATGACGAAGGTCGGAATCCCATCGGAATGTCTGTATCGGAATACAATCGGAATGAACTCATCGGAATATGTCAAAGGAAATCCCATCGAAATCACAACTGTCGGAATATCAAACCAAAGGAAATCTATCGGAATAATTCTAGAAGTATCAGAATGTAGTACAAGGAAAACTATCGGAATTTCAGAACCCAAAGCTATCGGAATATCAAATTAATCACCTCCGTCGGAATCCCAATTGGAATATCCGTCGGAATCCAAAACCCTTTTCCGATACAATGTATCGGAATAATAGCGGAACCTGTCGGAATATTGGTCGGAAAAGGAAACCCTTTTCCGATGGATTACAATCCGTGATAAGCCAAGTTAATAAGCTACTTTTTAATAAGCTTAAACCAAGCCTTAACCAAACTTATAGTGAAAAGATCTCAATAAGAACGAATAAGAACCTTTCAAAACTCTAAATAAGCAAAACTTTTAAATCAAACTTTAATAAAACGAGACTTTTTGAGAAAACTAAAAAGTAAATAAGCTAAACACAAAATAAGCCAATAAGCATGATAAGCTCAAAGCTTAATCCGTATAAAACTTGAAGATGAATAAAAAGATAAACTTTTTAATCACATAAACATCAAGATGAAACAAAATCAAAGATTATCACGAATCAAAGATAAACAAAATCAAGAAAGGTAGAAGAAGATTAAAGATGAAAAGATTAAACTTGAACTTGTAGATTAATGATTTCAAGATACAAGATTAAATCAAAGCTAAACATGAAAGGAAAGAAAAGATGAAGTTCTAGTGAGAGAAAGTTAATGTGATACCCTAGAACTGAGGTCACTAACATTACCCTAAATTACGCTTATTTTTGAAATTTTTAATAAATTTTTATTGCTATATATTTTAGCATTTTGGTTGAAACCGATGTTCGAGGTTATAATTTTGACGATTGACGATTTAAGAAGGACGATGACGAATACGATCCCGATGGATGCCCAAATTTCTATAATTATTGACGTTTTATCGATATTGTAATTTTTCGAGAATTTTACTTACGGTTCGTGTTAAGTCGAGTCGGGTGAGTTTTATTGCTTTCCGGGTACATTTAAAGTATCCCAAAAGTATTTTGGAGTGTTTGGGATGATTCCCGACTCCCGTAAAATTTTCTAAAATGACTAGTGAGTCAATCCCGTAAAGTTTTAGAGTCGTTTTTGCTTAAGGCTAAAAGAAAGCTTAAATTGCACATTGGTCCCTCCCATTTCACAAAAGGGGAACTAACACACACACACAAAACATTTTCAGAAAAAAAAGATCAAACCCCCTCCCTTTGCTCTCTAGGCCGACGGCCAAACACCCAAAACCACCACCACTTCAATTTTTTTTGAGTTTTGATTAATTCTAATCAAAGACCACCTTCTAAAATCCTTTAGTAAGTGTTAATCCATGGTTATTTCAAACATGCATTAACAAAAATTCTTCAAAAAATTCAAGATTTTTCAAAATTCCATTTGGATGTTAATTGGGCATTTGCATGTCTAATTCATGTTAGAATGATGCTAGAACACCAAACAAATCAACCAAAATCAATTTGGTTGGTGGGTTTTGATCACCCAAACCCCACGGCTCAAAGGGGGGTGTTTGGGGATCATGGTGATCAATGTTTCGATGTTTGATTTTGTGTTTAATCTTATGTTTACATGTTTTTAGATGGGTACATTCACTTGCATGTATGTTTTTATGATTTTGGTTTTATGAGGATGATGATCAATAGGGGATTAGGACTGAAAATGATGTTTGGTTATGATTAGGAATGCTTAGGATGATGTCTAGTGTTGATAAATGGGTTTGAAAACGAGCGTTGGTATGATTTTGGTATAGTTGATTTTAGGCAGAAAGTTAAAGGTTTTTCGTAAAAATTATTTTGTAAACAGGTCTTGTGAGTAGGATAGAGTTGTAGAGCATCTTCTTAGCTTCGATTTGGTATAAGATAGAGCTTACGACTCCTAACGAGTCAAAAGTTACGACGTTTTGAAATTCGTGTACCGGGAGATGAAAACCGTCATAATCCGAAATTATGCTTGGTTTTAGGTCAAATCCCGGGGACTATAAGTTTAGTTTGGTAAATGGTCAAGGGTTATATTTTGGTCTCACACCTGTACATTTTAGTCTATTATAGGACTTAGGTGTCAAATGGGTCAATGGATTATTTTAAACGGGTCAAATGAGTCCGACTTGGTCAAAGTACAATTTCAGTCCGAAAAACGTAATTTTGGAAAAGTGTTGAGTAACGGGTCGTAGAAGTAAAAACTTTTGTTGGGATTAAATATGTGATTTCTACAGGTCTTAAAGTATTTTTGAGAATTTTCTCAAATTTTATACAAAGGGTTAAGTTGTGACAATCCGTCAATTTATGGTCGATATTTTATTCTCAATATTTATTTGAAAACATTATTTTAATGTTACAATATGAACTCACTTATTTTTGGGAAGAAATTTGGATTTACATCTTGGAGTAGCATCGACTACGTCTAAACCGGAGGATTCAACGTTACGTGCTTACGTTTACATACACCGTCCTTGGTGACAGTCCGACATTTCAGAAAATAAATTTATCTATGAATATTATTTTAGAGTTTTAATTTTGTGTTAGTTCATAAACTCACAAATTTACGAGAAGAAACTAGGACTTACGATTTTATTTTTAACGTCCTTTACGACTAAACCGGAAACCTTAGGATTATGTATTTACTTTTTCGAACTCCGTTTTTGATGAGACAATTTTTATTAGATTTGTTTTGTGTTGTTGATTCATAATTTATAAAAACGTTTTTCGTAAAACGACCCGTGGGCACGCAAATCGAGGAAACTAGAATCGAGGAATACCCGTAAATTAGTGGGATGAGACAAGTTTACACTTGTCCCACCCCACTAACATGGGGCGGCCAAACCATGGACTTAACACCCTTAGGTGTCAAGCCTTAAGCAAAGTGAATAACACTTGTCCTTTAAGCTTACTTTGTAAGCTAAACAATTTACCAAAACCACTAGCTAGCTCATTCTTACCATTTACACCATGCAATCAACACCCATTTTCTCTCTTCACCTCATATGTGCCGTCCCATATTTCTTCCACAAACACCATTGTGATAAAAAACAACCATGAAATCCTATGTTATACTTGCAAATGTTGAAGCCCTTTTGAAACCCTATTGATTGGTGGTGCTTATAACATCTAAGGAGGAGTTTTCATGGAGTAGGAGGTCTGATTTTCCACAAGGTACTCATGAAGAATGATGGTCTTGAAGATGGTCTTGGTGCATCACAAGTTTCTCCATCAAAAATCCATGTTTTGATCAACCTACATCATCATGGTGGTATAAAGATTGTCCTCCTCATCTTCTTGTTATTTTGATTATGTAAACATGCATTTTATTTCCTATTGTATATATTTATCATGATTATATGATGATAAAAATGTTATGTGGGGATTTGTTGTTGATAATCATGGATAAAAAGATGAAAAACTATAAGTAAAAATGGGTAAATCTTGTGTAAATAATAGGCTGTATAAAAACAGTAAAGAACCATATGGTAAACTGATAAAATGATGAAATAGAATCCATTTACAGTAATCTATGGGTCTTGTACACATGTGAGAGTTGGCCATGCAATGGAATCAAAATAATGAGTGAGATATGATCAAAACAAGTTTAGGGTATAAATCTGAGGTTACTGTTTTGGACGATTTTTAGAAACTATTTAGAAGATGATTCAACAGTAGCTATAGAAGAGTTAAATGTAGCACATATCATGTAGTTTATGTGATAAAAATTTGAGCTTCTGTCTCCATATAGAACTCAAGATATGGCAGTTTTGGTGAAAGTGAAGATAAAAATCAGATTTTGGAAAAATAAAGTATAATACTATTATATAAGAACTCAAAATTATATTGTATAAAATGTAAAGTTAAAACCCACTAACTCTTGAATTTTATTTATATAAATAAGTGGACATTTTATAAAAATGGTAACTTGTTATGTTTTATAAGTCATAAAACTATAAACTTGATTTTTACGACTTTTTCGGCTATCGCCGTAAAATTAACGTTTTTGTTAAATAAAACTTAGATGGTTGGACCCGTCTAATGAAAACTTTATAAAACTTATATACTGATATATAGACATGTATAACAAGTAAAAACCGATAAAACCCGAACTATAGGGCATACGGACATTAACGAGCTAAGTAAACATATTGGACTAATACTTGGGCTAATAATTGGACTAAATAAGATAAACACCCATAAAAAGAATTTATTGGACTTAACCCATTTAGGCCTAACTTGTAAAGTGTAGATACTGATAATGTAAGTATAACAAGGATTAATACAAGTTAAGAACTTATAATAGGCTTATTGGACCTAAAACACGTAAATAGGTAAAACGAGAAAACTAGTATAAAAGTTATCAACACATAACTCTAAAATGAGTAAACGAGAATATGTAAACCCACTTGATCATCATATATATATAATCATCATATGTATACATAATTGATATTTTTATAAAGTCATTGGACAAACGTCTAAGCCCGAGTATTATTTGTCTAGGTTTCCGTGAATGAAGCACGTACCGTACGTCCGAATTGCCGATAACCCGCCTTCCCACATCAACGTGAGTTCATAGCCTCGCACTCTTTTAAATGTTTTTATAAATGTTTTATAAACCCGCGAGGGAGATAAAATGTTAGTTTTTATTAAATAGGACACCATTTGTCCCGATTGTTTGTTTATTGATTTTGGACCCGAATGATTGAATGACCCGATTGTATGACCCGATAAATGATTAAAGGACCCGATAGATGAAATTAAATGGATTATTAAAGTTAGGTTATGTCACTAAAAGTCCCATTAGCATGAATTGTGAACTACCGGGAGTTGGTAGACGCTTATGCATTTAATAGTACTATTTGGGGACGATCACCCCAGTTCGCGCCTTGACGGTTGATCCCCGTCGTGCTACATTGATTGGTAAGCGAATTTATGTATGAGAAGATTTCCATAGCGTGACCTTTGTGACGACACGCTACTTTAGATGGTCAAAATTTGTATCGGGTTAGCTACCCGTTGTTGGTTTAGTAAGGTAACAATGTCATGCGGCTTATAATAATCCAATCACCAAAATATTACTAGACGCTCCGAATTCCGATGTATTGCCTGACTAGCAATACAGGGTCATACTATCGATATTATGTTTGTGTTTTGGTTTTTATAACCATATTCATATAACGGTTTTTATTTAATCTATACAACGTTGCAAAACGTATTGTATGGTGTTTTTTTAACGACAATGATTCGTATAATGATTTTTAAGGCAAATGCCTATATTATGATTTTCGATAAGGATTTGTATAAAATGATTTTGGCTATTTCATGGCCTATCAAAACGATTTGTACAAAATGATTTTCAGTAATACTTTTATACTGATATTATATTTACGGAATTTATTAAACTCTATGAATTCACTCGGCGTTATCGCTGAACTTTTCTTTTAACATGTTTTATCTCAGGTACTTGAAGGTAATTCTCGGGAAGACGACAAGAACTCATGGCCCGCACTTAAACAATATTTTCCATTCAAATACTTTGTAAAACTTTGTATGAAATATAATGACTTGGGACCGATGTAACTTTGATATTTATGAATGGAAATGATTTATTAATAAACGACACGATTTTTATGCGTTGTCTATGATGTGAGTAATGTGCTATCCCGTAACACC
This sequence comes from Glebionis coronaria, assembly GCA_025667525.1. Lineage (NCBI taxonomy): Eukaryota > Viridiplantae > Streptophyta > Magnoliopsida > Asterales > Asteraceae > Glebionis > Glebionis coronaria. Next base: position 304,499,222 of record CM046877.1, read on the forward strand.
AACTAGTCTTCCGTTGTACTGAGTTGTATAAATTTGGGGGTGTTATAGTTTGGTATCAGAGCTCTCGTTATAGAGAACGAAAGATTTTTAAAACTAAGGTTTTGAATAAAACATTTCAAAATCTTTTAACTATAAATATTTTTCACAAAATGTCTAAAAATCTTTTGACTATAACGGTGCCGAAGAATTCCCGAGTTACCGACAAGGCCAGACTGAGAAGTGTTATTTTAATATATATATAACTTGGATTATATATATATATGATGTAATTTGATTACATGATTGTTTGATGATTATTTTGATATTTATACGAGGTATTTATATGACGTCGATTGTCACAAGAAACCCTAAATCCCCTAGTAAATTAATCGAAGCTATTCTCGTAGGAATTCTAGCTATCCTAGATCTAAACCAAGTTGTGGATATTTATGATCCCAACAAATGGTTAATATTCGTAGAAATGTAGATATTAGTTGATTGTGATCTTGAATAAGAATTGGCGAGATTGAAACTGATATCGATGTCATGACAATCTTTCCTTATAGAGTGGAGTTTGACAAAACGTTACCACCTAGGAAGATGTCATCCGATTCGTTGTCATCCAATTCTTAAATTGAAATCGAAAGGGTGAATGTTGCACTTGAGGCTGTCATTGGAACCATTACCCAAAAGCCTCATGCCACTAGTACCTTTCCGAGAAGTCTAGTTGAATGATCAAGTCATTTCATATTAATGACTCATTTGATAATTGTTGTTGTAAGAGCTATAGGATTGGAAATTAAGTGTTGGTAATATAAAACTTATGTTGCTCTTTAAAGGTGTAAGAATAAGATTGAAAGTATTGAAGAATGAGGTAGAATATCGCATTGAGTATAAATTGGTTGGAACTTGAATAAAGTAAAAATTTAACTTGTATGGAATATGAGATTGTTAATAGAAGTCGTTAAGTCCTGTGATTGAATTATAATGTTTTGATTGATTGATAGTTCGTGTTAAGAAATAAATTGAAGAAATCTTCTTCTGAATTGAGACCGATTGATCTTCTAGGACATGTGGAACACCAAATGACTCTTGTAGATTAGTATTCATTGTGGTATCTTTTAAGAATCCCTAACTTAACTGAGATATCAGTTGGTAGGATGTTCTGAGAATTGTATGACATAGTGACACGTAATGTGTTACGGTACAATTTTGACTTGTTTGTGATTAACGAAAAAGACTACCTTTGATTGCTAAATTCTACATGTATCGATGTTATCTATCTGTTCTTGCTTCATCCTAGTTTTCGCATTAGTGATGCAACCATTGAACAAGTACTCATCTTGAATTGAGTTACGTTGTGGATTATTCTTTTTGAGTGACATCGAGATCATGAACCTCATGATTATTTGGCTAAGCTCATTTCCTATCATATTGTAGTTAGTTTTTGGTGAACAAGCTTTCATCACTCTTTTGCAGATCACACATTGTTTTTATAAAGTTAAAACGGTATCCTTTGAGGAAATTTAATTTTCAACACAATAAGGATTATTCAAAGTGAGATTTATAAGTGATTGTTATCAAAATGAAGTTGTTTATGAAATACCTTGGAAAACTTAATTGTTTTCATAACAAAGAAAATCTTTGTAAATTTATTCTTGATTCTTATTTAAGAATTAAGCATGAAAATGTTTTTATTATAAACATGATGATAAAATTTTGACGAACTGAGTATTGCATCGTTAATCTTGAAATTGTATATAGTTGCGCGCCTACATAAAATTTGGAATGGACTATGCAAGGCTGATTAGTAGTCAACATAAAACTGATTAATAAACACTACATTTTCGTCGAAGATTGTGAAAGATTAAATTGTATGAGATCTGCAAAAAGTGCAAAATAGGGACATACTGTTAGGGACACCTACATATGTGCCTGTAGCATCTATTCTTCTGAATCGAATTTACTCATCTTTGGAAATTGTCTTATTTGACAATTGACAATTCTTTCTTGTCCAATTCTTCCGTAGTGAGATTCTTAGGAAAAGTATTTGATTACCGAGTGTTGATACCCGACTGGATGTATCGATGTTCTTATCATTTCTTTTGATTTGATTTCATTTGAATGACCTGGGTAATGATCCGAGGAGCTTTCGAATGCGTACTCAAATTATGAAAACATGGGATATATTCATATTCGTTAAATGTTTTCGTCTGTATCTGATTTGAAATTCTATCGCATAGATTATGCGTTGACCTTACTCTTTTAATAGTAGTTGTGTCTCCTGATATCCTTGAATCTGTGAAGGATTATGAATTATTATTAATCTTTTGAGAAGTTCACATCTTATCGACGGCAACAAAACTGGAAAGTTGGAAATGCCAGTAGAATGGATTGATTGATTATGACATGACGACATTGTCTTAATTGACGGGAACTCGAATTGAATTCCCTAAAAGATAAGATGTTGATTATCAAAAGTGATCTAAATAATTCTTGATGGAGGACCATATCCTGTATTTAGACTTAAAAATTATACCGTGAAGGGTTGCGAATTAGTCATAGATATTATAATCTAGAAAGAACAAAATATGAAATTATTAAAAGATGTTTATGTTATCAGAAACTTTAGTAAGTATTTGTTGATGAGTTACATAGACTTTCGCCATTAAGGCAAGTTGAAATTGGTATTGATTTTATTTCCGGTGTTGCACATGTGGCTTGTGCACTGTACGTCAGCACCATCTAAATTAAAGGAATTACCGTACAACTGAGAGAGTTGTCGGAGAAAGATTTTATTATACCAAGCCTGTCATCCTGAAGAGCTATGGTGTTATCATTCCTTATATTTATAGATTACTGCGAATTGAGTAAATTGACAATCGAAAACGATATCCATAACTCGAAATGGAAGAATTGTTCGATTATTTACAAGGTTCTAGCAAATTTAATCCATAGCATGGTTATCATCAACTTCGCATCTGTGAAAGAGATTATCTATTCCAATCACTACCTCCGGTGCTTGTAATGAACATTATGAGTTTCACGTGATGTCGTCTGGATTGACCAATGCACATGTAGCATTCATAAATTTGGTGAATCACGTGTGTAGGCTGTAACTTGATAAATTCATGCTTGTGATCATTAAGGACTATTTGTTCGATTATAAGAATAAGAAGGAGTTAATAATTAATTATAGATTGCCCTGAATTGGCCGAATAATGAGAACCTGTACCTTGAATATTTAACATAAGACTTAAGACTTAATACTTTACATGATTTAACCATGTGATTAATAGATAATGGAAGCCATATTGACTTTTCAAAGATTAGAACCATTAACGCTTATGGATTAAAAACTTAATCCTTTACATAAAATGACCGTTGGAATAATAATGGTAAGATGTATGCATATTGACTCTTCAAAAATTAAGAGCCCTTTTCAGACTTTGGATTTTACAAAAAAAAAAAAAAGGAAAATGAAAATACGTTTTGACAAAGGTTTTAACAAAGGATTTTAAAGGATTCCCTTAAACACAAACCATTTAACTAAACTTCTGTTTAGGGGTAAATTTTTGTGTATACTTCTAGACAACCTAAGAAGAATTGAGGAAACTATATAACTTATGACTTGAAATTTGAAACGATACATTTTGCTTTTCAAACTAAGAAAATTTTGACCAAAATATAACCAAAGATTTTTCAAACATTTACGAATCTTATTAATTATTTTCGATAAATCAACAAAAATCGTGTTAATTAAATTCAAATTTATTTTCGAACATTTTATATAATTGGTCGAACTAAGAAATTTAAAAACTTTTACGTTTACGCTTCAAAAAAAAAAAATTTAACTAATAATTATTTAATTAATTATAATAATTATCGACGCTTTAGACGACGGATTGAGTAAAACGAATAAAAATGATAGTAAAGACGAAACTAAAACATAGAAGATATGAAGAAAGAATTTTGAATAAATACGGTTGTGATATTTATTTCATCAGGAAGGTGAACGTAATTACTGACGTATAATATAGAAAGAATACCTGAGTGAATTATGGACATGATAATTATATCATCATGAGAAGTGAATATAGATACCAATGCATTATGTAGAAAAGATAAAGAACCAGTTAGGACATGTTCCTTAATAATGAAGGAGCAAAATAAATTGCCGAACAATTTAAAATATGAGCGATATTTGTAAAAAGGATGATATAGATAATAAAAATTGGTTCGCGGCTAATGTGAACCATTAGAATTGAGAAGCCGATGGCGTTAAAATGTATAAAAAGGGCCGTTTATGGTTGCCTAAATATGGAAAATTGTGAGATATAGTTATGTTGAAATTTGTAAGTATAAGTATTCTATTTATGTCATTTATGACTAAAAGTATCTTTGTCTGAAGAAGTTGTACTGATGGCAATTATGAAGGCAGAAATCGCCTCATACATTAGTAAAACGTCTAGCTATTGCAAAGGTCATCATCTGAATTTGATTCGATTTGGTTCATCGTCGACAGACTGACCAAATCTGCTAATATCATTCCCGTTAATGATAAATACAAAAGAGTTATGTAAACATAGTGTGCCTGTATCCAACATCTTTATCAAGATCCTCGCTTCGCATCGAATTTCTAGAAATTTGCTCAGAAATCATTGAGAACGAACCTTGATGAGAGTACTATGTACCACCCCAATCGAAGGGACGAGGTAAAGTAACGATACAAATTACTATAAGCACTGTTCTATGTTTGAATGATTGACCTTTGATAATAGACTGTATAATCGTTTTCCTTTGGAGAGATTATCATTGATAATTATCGTATTAGGATCAAGATCTAATCTTGTTAGGATCTAAATCTTAGAGCATCTGTAAGCAAGAGTTGAGATAAAGACACCCGACATACATCCATTGTGAGTTGGACATGTCTTTTAGGTTTAAGGTTTCCTATGATGGCGAACCTATCCTTGCAAAATAACTGACCCGCGAGATCTGAAATGATTGTTGAAATTAGGATTTGATTATTCACCGCCGATAGTGGGCAGGAAGTTATGTGAATATGAAATGTAGATCTTGAAGTGCCAAATGGGTAGCAAAGTTATGCCACAATTTTTAAAACTTGGAAAAATGAATTCATGATCTGACAAATCATGGGATATAAGTCCCCGTTGTATGGGACCATTGAAATGATGTAAAAGTTGGGATTGAAAGGCATATAAGCTGGATCTACCCTAGGAATTCAAGAACTGCGTGAATTATGTTTCGTATATCGAACTTGATGGAATATCTATCAAGTTAAAATCTGAATTCTTCTTAATAATGTTTAGATCGGCGAAAAGTTGCATTCATCAAAAACCCGTGAACATCATGGATAGAGAAAGTAAGTCAACATTTAGCCTGATCTTATTCCCGTAGTTATGTTTGATGAAACTCGCGTATTATAATGGAGTACACTTGTGAGAAAAGACCGAATGTGGAGGAAATACCCACATGGCTTTAACTCTATAAGAAGCGAGTAGTAAGGTAAGATGATCTTTGAGGACAAAGATCCTGTTTAGGGGTAAATGCTGTGAAAATCCGTCAATTTATGGTCGATATTTAATTCTCAATATTTATTTGAAAACATTATTTTAATGTTACAATATGAACTCACTTATTTTTGGGAAGAAATTTGGATTTACATCTTGGAGTAGCATCGACTACGTCTAAACTGTAGGATTCAACGTTACGTGCTTACGTTTACATACACCGTCCTTGGTGACAGTCCGACATTTCGGAAAATAAATTTATCTATGAATATTATTTTAGAGTTTTAAATTTGTGTTAGTTCATAAACTCACAAATTTACGAGAAGAAACTAGGACTTACGATTTTATTTTTAACGTCCTTTACGACTAAACCGGAAACCTTAGGATTACGTATTTACGTTTTCGAACTCCGTTTTTGATGAGACAATTTTTATTAGATTCGTTTTGTGCCGTTGATTCATAATTTATAAAAACGTTTTTCGTAAAACGATCAGAGGGCACGCAAATCGAGGAAACTAGAATCGAGGAATACCCGTAAATTAGTGGGATGAGACAAGTTTACACTTGCCCCACCCCACTAACATGGGGCGGCCAAACCATGGACTTAACACCCTTAGGTGTCAAGCCTTAAGCAAAGTGAATAACACTTGTCCTTTAAGCTTACTTTGTAAGCTAAACAATTTACCAAAACCACTAGCTAGCTCATTCTTACCATTTACACCATGCAATCAACACCCATTTTCTCTCTTCACCTCATATGTGCCGTCCCATATTTCTTCCACAAACACCATTGTGATCAAAAACAACCATGAAATCCTATGTTATACTTGCATATGTTGAAGCCCTTTTGAAACCCTATTGATTGGTGGTGCTTATAACATCCAAGGAGGAGTTTTTATGGAGTAGGAGGGCTGATTTTCCACAAGGTTCTCATGAAGAATGATGGTCTTGAAGATGGTCTTGGTGCATCACAAGTTTCTCCATCAAAAATCCATGTTTTGATCAACCTACATCATCATGGTGGTATAAAGATTGTCCTCCTCATCTTCTTGTTATTTTGATTATGTAAACATGTATTTTATTTCCTATTGTATATATTTATGATGATTATATGATGATAAAAATGTTATGTGGGGATTTGTTGTTGATAATCATGGATAAAAAGATGAAAAACTATAAGTAAAAATGGGTAAATCTTGTGTAAATAATAGGCTGTATAAAAACAGTAAAGAACCATATGGTAAACTGATAAAATGATGAAGTAGAATCCATTTAAAGTAAGCTATGGGTCTTGTACACATGTGAGAGTTGGCCATGCAATGGAATCAAAATAATGAGTGAGATATGATCAAAACAAGTTTAGGGTATAAATCTGAGGTTATTGTATTGGACGATTTTTAGAAAATATTTAGAAGATGATTCAACAGTAGCTATAGAAGAGTTAAATGTAGCACATATCATTTAGTTTATGTGATAAAAATTTGAGCTTCTATCTCCATATAGAACTCAAGATATGGCAGTTTTGGTGAAAGTGAAGATAAAAATTAGATTTTGGAAAAATAAAGTATAATACTATTATATAAGCACTCAAAATTATATTGTATAAAATGTAAAGTTAAAACCCACTAACTCTTGAATTTTATTTATATAAATAAGTGGAAATTTTATAAAAATGGTAACTTTTTATGTTTTATAAGTCATAAAACTATAAACTTGATTTTTACGACTTTTTCGGCTATCGCCGTAAAATTAACGTTTTTGTTAAATAAAACTTCGATGGTTGGACCCGTCTAATGAAAACTTTATAAAACTTATATACTGATATATAGACATGTATAACAAGTAAAAACCGATAAAACCCGAACTATAGGGCATACGGACATTAACGAGCTAAGTAAACATATTGGACTAATACTTGGGCTAATAATTGGACTAAATAAGATAAACACCCATAAAAAGAATTTATTGGACTTAACCCATTTAGGCCCAACTTGTAAAGTGTAGATACTGATAATGAAAGTATAACAAGGATTAATACAAGTTAAGAACTTATAATAGGCTTATTGGACCTAAAACACGTAAATAGGTAAAACGAGAAAACTAGTATAAAAGTTATCAACACATAACTCTAAAATGAGTAAACGAGAATATGTAAACCCACTTGATCATCATATATATATAATCATCATATGTATACATAATTGATATTTTTATAAAGTCATTGGACAAACGTCTAAGACCGAGTATTATTTGTCTAGGTTTCCGTGAATGAAGCACGTACCGTACGTCGGAATTGCCGATAACCCGCCTTCCCACATCAACGTGAGTTCATAGCCTCGCACTCTTTTAAATGTTTTTATAAATGTTTTATAAACCGCGAGGGAGATAACATGTTAGTTTTTATTAAATAGGACACCATTTGTCCCGATTGTTTGTTTATTGATTTTGGACCCGAATGATTGAATGACCCGATTGTATGACCCGATAAATGATTAAAGGACCCGATAGATGAAATTAAATGGATTATTAAAGTTAGGTTATGTCACTAAAAGTCCCATTAGCATGAATTGTGAACTACCGGGAGTTGGTAGACGCTTATGCATTTAATAGTACTATTTAGGGACGATCACCCCAGTTCGCGCCTTGACGGTTGATCTCCGTCGTGCCACATTGATTGGTAAGCGAATTTATGTATGAGAAGATTTCCATTGCGTGACCTTTGTGACGACACGCTACTTTAGATGGGCAAAATTTGTATCGGGTTAGCTACCCGTTGTTGGTTTAGTAAGGTAACAATGTCATGCGGCTTATAATAATCCAATCACCAAAATATTACTAGACGCTCCGAATTCTGATGTATTGCCTGACTAGCAATACAGGGTCATACTATCGATATTATGTTTGTGTTTTGGTTTTTATAACCATATTCATATAACGGTTTTTATTTAATCTATACAACGTTGCAAAACGTATTGTATGGTGTTTTTTAACGACAATGATTCGTATAATGATTTTTAAGGCAAATGCCTATATTATGATTTTCGATAAGGATTTGTATAAAATGATTTTGGCTATTTCATGGCCTATCAAAACGATTTGTACAAAATGATTTTCAGTAATACTTTTATACTGATATTATATTGATGGAATTTATTAAACTTTATGAATTCACTCGGCGTTATCGCTGACCTTTTCTTTTAACATGTTTTATCTCAGGTACTTGAAGGTAATTCTCGGGAAGACGACAAGAATTCATGGCCCGCACTTAAACAATATTTTCCATTCAAATACTTTGTAAAACTTTGTATGAAATATAATGACTTGGGACCGATGTAACTTTGATATTTATGAATGGAAATGATTTATTAATAAACAACACGATTTTTATGCGTTGTCTATGATGTGAGTAATGTGCTATCCCGTAACACCAACTAGTCTTCCGCTGTACTGAGTTGTATAAATTTGGGGGTGTTACATAAGTAAAGTAAAACAGTCCGTACTTTTGGTAAGTATCGGCGAAAACAAGTAAAAATGAATAACGTTAATAATAAGGACAAATGGTATAAAACGAGTAACACTTATTGTTTTGTTTTGGCATGAGTTGTAATTGTCACAAGTGACTAGTATTTATGTATTTTATACAGTACCGTAAGGTTTTAAAATGAGATTACTCATTACGCGTTATTTGGTTTGATAGGTGTTGATTTATCCGGGCATCCGTATCGTCGTCAGTGACCGTCTCTCGAACTATCGACTACTTGTTATATAAGGTGTGAATTTATAGCCTCGCTTATTATTATTTCAAACTGTTTTACCCGCGAGGGAAATGCATGCTAGTTTTCAAAATGAACATATGTCATGAATGATTGTTGGACCCGAATGTTGCCTTGAAATTGTGTTGAGTACCTAGTTGCAAAAGGCCCTAATTTCATGAACTATTAACTATTGTTTAGTCCTAGCGTGGATTAGAAATAGCCGCTTATACAAAGTGATAGTACTATGGGGTTGACTACCCTATCCGAGACGAGGGCTAGTACGTTGATACCCCCTGCGGATGGATAATTTGTGATAAGAGATAAGGTATAATTGCAACTGATGCCTTAGTAGGGGCACTGGTTTCATCTGAATCACGCCGGTAATTATTACGCGGGTGATTGAGTTAACGGTTTAGTGTCATGAGCTTAAACACAATTGTCAGTATCTTGAATATAGATTGTTTGATCGACAAGTCTATGAATGATCGTGAATGGTTTTATTTCACATATGTTCAAAATGAATTGTAAAACCTATGAATTCCACTCAACGTTTTCGTTGACCAAATTTAGCATGTGTTTCAGGTAACCGCTGAAGTGTAGCATGGAGCGTGCATTGGATGGATGTTGTGTGTGGAGCTTGGAGTCTACTTGTTTTTCCTCCCGTTATTACTTAAACATTTTTAACTTTATATCATGTTGTTGTGAAAACTGAAACTTTTGGGGTTGAGATTCATGGGGACCGAAAACGCAAAACTCTGTTGTATCATTCGGGGTTGGAAAGCCGTAGACATGTACCTTCTCAACAATTTTTAATATAAGTTTAAATTTGACGTCTCTTTGGAGTCGTTCGATATATCTTGTGTGCGATGATAACTGCCTAGCACCCAAATGTTGTAGTTCCGCTGCGCATAGCATTTGGTGGGGTGTTAGATATTGGTAATCAGAGCCATGAGTTATAGAGAACTAGGTCGTTTTGAAAATTCCTAAATTATAACTTTTGGTGTCGTAAGAAATTGTCCAAGCGCACACAACTATCCTGCATGGCTCCGGTAAGGTTTATTTTTGTATTCATGGCATTTGACGTATACTTCTGAGTTGAAGTATATATGTGGGTATTTATTACGTAAATATGGAAATTACTATATGTAAACGTTGAAATTATACGTGGAATACCCGACACTGTAATTCTTGTATTAATCATGCATGAGCATCATATTATCGTATTTTGGGCATGTGTACCACCTTTGCATTGCATTTGCATGCATGTATTTATATATATTGTATAGTTATCTTACGTACCCTCCAAAATTATCTGTTATTGCAGGAATGGCCGAGGTACCGCCTAATGGTAATGGAAACGATTATGTCGTAGGTCACGAAGGGGGACCGTTTCCTCCGAACCCGCCGGATAATGACAATGGATGGATCGCTCCAGAAGAAGCAATAGAGCCGGGAAATGACAGTGACAAAAGTGACGTGGACAACTTCAGTATCAGTAGTGATTAGAGTGAGGATTCTAAGGAAGAGCCCGAGGAACTGATGGATGATGGAATTCCCGAGAATGTTGTCGGTCAGACCGAACCTGATTTATTTCAATCTCCAAATTCGCCAAAGGGTTATGAAGTGCCTCCGACCGATCAATATGAGCAGCAACCATTTAGTCGCCCGATGGACAATTGTAAGGACTACCTGAAGACAGTGCCAGGGTTTGTTCGAGTAAGTAATGGGAGTGGTGCAGAATCCAGCAATTCATCTAAATCACAATCTATTCATGAGAATATCGCGAGGGTCTACTTTCCGAGACCAAGACACTACTGGGATCCCGAAGGTCGTTTGAGGAGGATGGATAGGTTGATGTATGAGCGTTTTGTGGTAGAGACCAGGGTAATTAAGAGGTTTGATAAGAATGAGAGAGAACACCAAAGATTATTGGCAAGAACTTCAAGAATTGAGTATGATGGAACTGCAAACAAGAGTGATATCAACAGTCTAAGATCGATGATCGCGAACTTGAGCGCCAGTCTTGATCGAGTTAGGGAAGATCAAGCGAGATTGTCTAGGATTCAGAGTTGGGAGCATCGAGTGAGAGCATCATTGCCCCCAGATTGGAGATTTGTGGACGACTTGGAAATGGAAGCTAATGACTTCATGATCCAGCCACCTGCCAGAGGTGCTTGTATCACTGTGGGAAATCATGTAGCGGTTGAGTGTGGGTCTACGTCAGGGACGAAGAAGGCGACTGAATGTGGGTCGAATGACAAAGGAAAGAGGAAGATGGATGAAGTGGACGAGGAAGATAGCGATGAGGAACCCGAGGAAGATGATGATGAACCACCATCCAAGAGGCCGTGTGGATCACCACATGCCTACTTGCTTGTCTTGTATTTTATCTTTGATCGTTGTAATAGAACTGTTTTAGACTTTTGTATGATGGCATTGTGACGAAAAACTTGAGGACTTAAGTTTTATGGTGAATGGTCGTAGTGGCAATACTTGTCACAATTTTGGTTGATTATCAATACAATCCATGTTTACCTTTCATGATCTGTGATATGTCTTTAATTTGATCTTTTGTGATGTGAATTGATGAATATTAGTAACTCTGTAGTGATGTGTCGTTGTATTTATATTATGTCTTGAAAGAGAAATCCATCTTAATCTTGATGTGTATACTTACATTGTTTTTCTATTTTCCATGTCTTTGCAGAGAGGTGTATTTGATAACGCGCCATGCCTCCAAAACTAACCGCCGACCGTGTGAACACGATGATTCAGGAAGCCATTGCGAATGCGCTAGGAGCAGATCGAGCAGGGAGGAACCCAGACCAGGGCAGAAATGCGGGGAGACAGCAAGCCCCAAGAGAGTGTACTTACTCTAGTTTCATAAAATGTGGTCCAACGCAATTTCGTGGAACTGGTGGAGCTCTAGAACTTAGGAGATGGTTAGAAAAGGTCGAAAGTACTTTCGAGATTAGTGGTTGCTCAGAAGCGAACAAGGTCAAGTTTGCGGCTGCTACTTTTCTTGACGATGCATTGAATTGGTGGAACACCCAAGTAGCCACTGTTGGGTTAGCAGTAGCGAATGCAAGAACATGGACTGCTACTAAAGCTCTTTTGACCAAGAAGTTTTGTCCTGAGGAGGAGTTAGGTCAATTGGAAGATGAGTTGAGGCACCTGACTTTGAAAAATAATGATATCACTGCTTACACCAGGAGGTTTAATGAACTAAGCCTTTTGTGTCCAGACACCTTTGCCGATGATAACAAGAAGATGAAACAGTACATCAAAGGTCTATCCAGTAATATCAAGGGTGAGACGACTTCGTCTAAACTTGGGTCGTTTGATGAAGCGGTCCAGATGGCTCACGCGTTGATGGATGTCAAACTCCAAGACAAGAAGAACTTCATTGCTGAAGGAAATAAGAGGAAGTGGGAGGCGGCGCAGAGCAATCAATCCCAGGGTCAAAGCCGAGGTGGAAACTGAAACAACAATGGTCAGAACCGCAATCAGTAGTTCAACCAGCGAAGGAATGAAGGGATGAGAGCTGTGACAAACCCCAGAGGAGCGAAGGTGAATCCCCACTGTGGTCGATGCAACTTGTACCATGTAGGGAGTTGCCCGCCTACATGCGGCAAATGTGGAAAAGCGGGTCACAGGATGTCTGATTGCCGAACAAAGGGGGTAGCCACTGGGGCGAATGCTACGAGAGTGATGGGTTGTTTTGGATGTGGAGAAAGAGGCCATAAGCAAGGAAATTGCCCGAAGGCAGGAAACAAGCAAGGAGGTAACAATGCTGCTGCCGTGTATCAAGTAGGGACGGCTGATAAACCACAGGGTCCTAACGTGGTTACCGGTACGTTTTTGCTAGACGCTTGTTATGCTAGTATTTTGTTTGATTCTGGTTCCGACAAGAGTTTCGTAGATGTTAAATTTAGTCGTCATATCGATAGAAAACCGGTATTGTTAGCGACTAGTTATAACGTTGAGTTAACTGATGGAAAAATTGTTAGTACGAATTCTATACTGAAAGGGTGTACCTTGAAGTTAGGAAATTACGCTTTTGAATTCGACTTGATGCCTATAGAGCTAGGATCGTTTGATGTGATCGTGGGAATGGATTGGCTGATGGCGCACAGTGCTGTGATCGTCTGTGGTGAGAGATTAGTTCAGATCCCGTTGAGGAATAAAGTCTTGACCGTGAAGGGAGACGAATGCACTTCTCGTTTGAAAGTGATTTCTTGTTTGAAAATGATGAAGTATGTAGAAAGTGGATGCGATGTGTTTTTGGCACAAGTTTCGAGTGATGGTGATTTAGAGGCGAGGATTGAAGAGGTACCTGTAATCTGCGACTATCCGGAAGTTTTTCCAGACGAGTTGCCGGGTTTACCACCCACCCCTGAGGTCGAGTTTCGAATCGATTTGGTGCCAGGAGCTGCGCCGGTTACGCGTGCACCCTATCGGTTAGCACCATCCGAGTTAAAGGAGTTACCGGATCAACTGAAGGAGTTGATGGACAAAGGATTTATTAGGCCGAGCTCATCACCATGGGGAGCGCCAGTGTTGTTTGTGAAGAAGAAGGATGGGTCATATCGGATGTGTATTGACTATAGAGAACTCAACAAGCTGACGGTTAAGAATCGGTATCCATTGCCGAGGATTGACGATTTGTTTGATCAACTGCAAGGTTCCTGTGTATACTCAAAGATCGACTTGAGATCAGGGTATCATCAACTGCGTGTAAGAGAGGAGGATATTCCTGTAACTGCCTTTCGTACGCGGTATAGACACTTCGAATTTCGAGTAATGCCGTTTGGGTTGACAAACGCGCCTGCTGTATTCATGGACCTTATGAATCGCGTATGCAAGCCGTATCTAGATAAGTTTGTCATTGTTTTTATTGATGATATTCTTATTTACTCTAAGATTAAGGAGGAGCACGAGAAGCACCTGAGAAAGATATCGGATCTGCTGAAGAGAGAGAAGCTGTATGCGAAGTTCTCGAAGTGTGAGTTTTGGTTAAAGTCTGTGCAATTCCTTGGTTTAGCTGGGTATTATCGGAGATTCATTGAAGGATTTTTGTTGATTGCGAAGCCATTAACAAAGCTTACCGAGAAGAATAGAGTGTATGAATGGGGAGATGAGGAAGAATTCGCTTTCAAAACGCTCAAGGACAAGTTATGTTCCGCACCGATATTGTCATTACCTGAAGGAACCAAAGACTTTGTAGTGTATTGTGACGCATCTCGTAAGGGTTATGGAGCGGTGTTGATGCAGCGCGAAAAGGTGATAGCTTATGCGTAGAGACAACTGAGGAAGAATGAGGAGAATTACACGACGCACGATTTGTGAATTAGGAGCTGTAGTCTTTGCGTTGAAGTTGTGGAGACATTATTTGTATGGGACGAAGTGTGTTGTATTCACTGACCACAAGAGTTTGTAGCACATTTTAGATAAAAAGGATTTGAACATGCGACAGAGACGATGGGTAGAATTACTGAGTGACTATGACTATGAAATTCGCTACCATCCTGGCAAGGCGAATGTTGTAGCGGATGCACTTAGTAGGAAGGAACGAGAGAAACCTTTGAGAGTCAGAGCATTGGTGATGACTGAGAGTGTTGACTTAACCGAAACTATACTGAAGGCTCAAGAGAGGGGATTAATGAAAGAGAATGTTGATGCTGAGAACTTGGGAAGAATGTTGAAACCTCTTTTTGTGATTAGGTCAGACAGACTGAGATATTTCGAGAATCGGATTTGGTTACCGTTGTGTCCATCTGAGGAAGGAAAGCCTGGAGTACGAGATTTGGTTATGAACAAGTCTCATAAGTCGAAGTACTCGATACATCCTGGATCGGATAAAATGTATCCTTACCTGAAGAAAGTTTATTGGTGGGCGAATATGAAGGCGGATATTGCTCGTTACGTTAGTAAGTGTTTGACTTGTGCGAAGGTTAAAGCCGAACATAAGAAACCGTCTGGGTTGTTGGTACAACCAGAGATCCCAGAATGGAAATGGGAGAAAATCGCTATGGATTTTGTGACGGGTTTACCTAGAACTCCTAGTGGATGTGATATGATTTGGGTAATAGTGGATAGATTGACGAAATCTGCTCATTTCTTACCTATGAAGAAGACGGACAGTATGGAAAAGCTGGCCAGTGTGTACGTGAAGGAGATCGTTTGCAGACATGGAGTACCGTTATCGAACATTTCGGATCGCGATAGTAGATTTACTTTGGAATTTTGGAAATCGCTTCAACGTGCGATGGGCACTGAATTGAATTTAAGTACGGCTTATCACCCGGAGACTGACGGCCAGAGTGAACGAACTATTCAGACGATGGAGGACATGCTCCGAGCATGCGTGATTGATTTTGGAGGAAGTTGGGAACGCCACTTGCCTTTAGTGGAGTTTTCGTATAATAATAGTTACCATGCGAGCATCAAGGCTGCACCGTTCGAAGCATTGTATGGAAGAAAGTGTAGATCGCCTGTGTGTTGGAGTGAAGTAGGAGAAAGTCAATTGACTGGACCCGAAATGGTTTTAGAGACGACCGAAAAGATTGTGCAAATCAAGAACCGACTACTTGCTGCGAGAAGCCGACAGAAGAGTTATGCCGATAACAGAAGAAAACCGTTGGAATTTGAAGTCGGAGATATGGTTATGCTTAAGGTATCGCCGTGGAAGGGTGTAATTCGTTTTTGGAAGAAAGGAAAGTTGAGTCCGAGGTATATTGGACCATTTAAGATCGTTAAACGAATTGGACCAGTAGCGTATAAGTTAGAGTTGCCGAGCGAGCTTAGTGCTATTCACGACACGTATCACGTATCGAACTTGAAGAAGAGTTTGGCGGATAAGGAATTGGTGATTCCTTTGGACGAGATTCAACTGGACGACAAAATGCATTTTGTGGAAGAACCCGTGGAAATTATGGACCGAGAGGTCAAGAGGCTGAAGCGTAGTAGAATTCCCATTGTGAAGGTTCGATGGAATTCTAGGCGTGGACCGGAATACACTAGGGAACGTGAGGACTTTTTCAAGGAAAGGTATCCTCATCTGTTCCAGCGGCACGAAATGTGAGTATAAGAAGAGGCGAGCGCCGGGACGTCGCTCTCTTTAAGGAGGGGTGGATGTGATACCTTAGAACCGAGGTCACTAACATTACCCTAAATTACGCTTATTTTTGAAATTTTTAATAAATTTTAATTGCTATATATTTTAGTATTTTGGTTGAAACCGATGTTCGAGGTTATAATTTTGACGATTGACGATATAAGAAGGACGATGACGAATACGATCCCGATGGATGCCCAAATTTATATAGTTATTGACGTTTTATCGATATTGTAATTTTTCGAGAATTTTACTTACGGTTCGTGTTAAGTCGAGTCGGGTGAGTTTTATTGCATTACGGGTACATTTAAAGTATCCCAAAAGTATTTTGGAGTGTTTGGGATGATTCCCGACTCCCGTAAAATTTTCTAAAATGACTAGTGAGTCAATCCCGTAAATTTTTAGAGTCGTTTTTGCTTAAGGCCAAAAGAAAGCTTAAATTGCACATTGGTCCCTCCCATTTCACAAAAGGGGAACTAACACACACACACAAAACATTTTCAAAAAAAAAAAAGATCAAACCCCCTCCCTTTGCTCTCTAGGCCGAAGGCCAAACACCCAAAACCACCACCACTTCAATTTTTTTTTAGTTTTGCTTAATTCTAATCAAAGACCACCTTCTAAAATCCTTTAGTAAGTGTTAATCCATGGTTATTTCAAACATGCATTAACAAAAATTCTTCCAAAAATTCAAGATTTTTCAAAAGTCCATTTGGATGTTAATTGGGCATTTGCATGTCTAGTTCATGTTAGAATGATGCTAGAACACCAAACAAATCAAACAAAATCAATTTGGTTGGTGGGTTTTGATCACCCAAACCCCACGGCTCAAAGGGGGGTGTTTGGGGATCATGGTGATCAATGTTTCGATGTTTGATTTTGTGTTTAATCTTATGTTTACATGTTTTTAGATGGGTACATTCACTTGCATGTATGTTTTTATGATTTTGGTTTTATGAGGATGATGATCAATAGGGGATTAGGACTGAAAATTATGTTTGGTTATGATTAGGAATGCTTAGGATGATGTCTAGTGTTGATAAATGGGTTTGAAAACGAGCGTTGGTATGATTTTGGTATAGTTGATTTTAGGCAGAAAGTTTAAGGTGTTTTCGTAAAAATTATTTTGTAAACAGGTCTTGTGAGTAGGATAGAGTTGTAGAGCATCTTCTTAGATTCGATTTGGTATAAGATAGAGATTACGACTCCTAACGAGTCAAAAGTTACGACGTTTTGAAATTCGTGTACCGGGAGATGAAAACCGTCATAATCCGAAATTATGCTTGGTTTTAGGTCAAATCCCGGGGACTATAAGTTTAGTTTGGTAAATGGTCAAGGGTTATATTTTGGTCTCACACCTGCACATTTGAGTCTATTATAGAACTTAGGTGTCAAATGGGTCAATGGAGTATTTTAAACGGGTCAAATGAGTCCGACTTGGTCAAAGTACAATTTCAGTCCGAAAAACGTAGTTTTGGAAAAGTGTTGATTAGCGGGTCGTAGAAGTAAAAACTTTTGTTGGGATTAAATATGTTATTTCTACAGGTCTTAAAGTATTTTTGAGAATTTTCTCAATTTTTATACAAAGGGTTAAGTATAGTAAAACAGTCCGTACTTTTGGTAAGTATCGGCGAAAACAAGTATTAATGAATAACGTTAATAATAAGGACAAATGGTATAAAACGAGTAACACTTGTTGTTTTGTTTTGGCGTGAGTTGTAATTGTCACAAGTGACTAGTATTTATGTATTTTATACAGTACCATAAGGTTTTAAAATGAGATTACTCATTACGCGTTATTTGGTTTGATAGGTGTTGATTTACCCAGGCATCCGTATCGTCGTCAGTGACCGTCTCTCGAACTATCGACTACTTGTTATATAAGGTGTGAATTTATAGCCTCGCTTATTATTATTTCAAACTGTTTTACCCGCGAGGGAAATGCATGCTAGTTTTCAAAATGAACATATGTCATGAATGATTGTTGGACCCGAATGTTGCCTTGAAATTGTGTTGAGTACCTAGTTGCAAAAGGCCCTAATTTCATGAACTATTAACTATTGTTTAGTCCTAGCGTGGATTAGAAATAGCCGCTTATACAAAGTGATAGTACTATGGGGTTGACTACCCTATCCGAGACGAGGGCTAGTACGTTGATACCCCCTGCGGACGGATAATTTGTGATAAGAGATAAGGTATAATTGCAACTGATGCCTTAGTAGGGGCACTGGTTTCATCTGAATCACGCCGGTAATTATTACGCGGGTGATTGAGTTAACGGTTAAGTGTCATGAGCTTAAACACAATTGTTAGTATCTTGAATATAGATTGTTTGATCGACAAGTCTATGAATGATCGTGAATGGTTTTATTTCACATATGTTCAAAATGAATTGTAAAACCTATGAATTCCACTCAACGTTTTCGTTGACCAAATTTAGCATGTGTTTCAGGTAACCGCTGAAGTGTAGCATGGAGCGTGCATTGGATGGATGTTGTGTGTGGAGCTTGGAGTCTACTTGTTTTTCCTCCCGTTATTACTTAAACATCTTTAACTTTATGTCATGTTGTTGTGAAAACTGAAACTTTTGGGGTTGAGATTCATGGGGACCGAAAACGAAAAACTCTGTTGTATCATTTGGGGTTGGAAAACCGTAGACATGTACCTTCTCAACAATTTTTAATTTAAGTTTAAATTTGACGTCTCTTTGGAGTCGTTCGATATATCTTGTGTGCGATGATAACTGCCTAGCACCCAAATGTTGTAGTTCCGCTGCGCATAGCATTTGGTGGGGTGTTAGAGTTAAACACTTTCTCTCTCTAAAAATTAAAACTACAAAAATAGAAAAATGAACTAATTAACTAACACCCTCCTAATGTGTCATTAGGACGGTATATATAGGAGGTGGGGAGGTGCATATGTTGCTTCCTTTTTCTTTCTTCTCGTCTCGACTCGATTTAAATTCTTTGTCTTTCTCGACGTCATCTCGGGATTTGTCGATATAAATTGAACTTATCTTATAATTTTCTTCTTCTATAGACTTGAGTTCTTCGACTTCATTAAACTTCCGTCTTTAGACTTTTTCTTCGATAAATCTTTAGAATAGGCCTTGGACTTCCGTTCTTTTTACACTCTTGATCTTTTGACTTCGTCTTTTCTCGTTTTCTTCGATAAAAGCTCGTGATAGCCCGTGTTTTCTCCCTTTTTCATATTTTTATCCTGAAACAAAATAAAAACACAAACCACGCATAATTCCAACTTTTACGACATAAAATACACGTTTTGGTCTTGTCATTATTGTAAATAAGTGGTAAAAGGATAAGTGTTTTCACACTTATTAAATCCCCTACACTTGACCATTGCAATGCCCTCATGCAATGCATAAATTTCAAAGCACAATTTACATTTTTCATCATAAATAACCCACCTTGGCCTTTATTAGAAAGATAGAAATATATACAAAACAAGTAAAGAAATCAAAGACTTACACTGGGGTTTTGGCCGTCATATATGTTTATCATCCTCAAGTTTCACGTTCCCCATACCAAGCTTAAAAACGAGATCATTGTTATTATAAGTTAGCAAACTAACACGAACTCATGTGGCCCAATTATTTACTTAGACTCCCTTATTCCTAGGTGTATCTCTTATATTTTAATATTGTCTTGAATGATCATGAGGATCTATTATTTGACTTATTTCGATAGTTTATTTAGGCCGAAAATAAAGTGGGACAATTTAATAAATAGTTAGCTAAAGGACAAAATCTTTTAAAACTGCTTCTCGGGACCTCTTAAAGTTCATACCTTGGCATAACTCGCTTCACGATTTGAGACCTTTCTCGGACCGATATTTAACAGCGACTTCATACTTCAAATCTTGAGAGACGTTCTTGAAATTATGGTCTTCTCTTCATAATAGGAATTTCTTCGCTTGAAGTTTTGAGAGATTCTTTATATTTGGACCACGACTTCTTCATTTTTCTCCAATCTTTATTTTGGACTTTGATATACAACGATCCGCCTCCTTTTAGGACTTGGATCTATTTATACTCATACCTTGTTAGGGCCTTTTTGGATAGACTTATCCATGATCTTTAGGGGAGTATTTGCTTTTCGTCGTGTGTCTCGATCCTTCATACTGATTTTTGATAAATGATTCTTCACATCACTTGGGATCTTTAGCAACAAAATATAGCCCTCATGCCTTGTTAGGGCCTTTTCGGACTCGCCAATCTTCACATCCCGCATCAATAAGTTATGCCTTGGCTATGAACTCTAATTAGTACCGAGCAACTTTTAAACGATCTTGTGCTAGAAGCTAAGTAACTTTTCAAATCGTACAACCTTATTTATTGGAAATAAATTTATTAGCAAGCGATGGGAGAAAAAGCTTATAATCAACTCACATAAATTCATGAAAGAATACCAAACTTATAATTGACTCTATCATCTCTCGTTCTCCACAATTTAAAATCTCAAGGAATGAGACTCGTGGATGCTTAGCCAATTAAATCAAAGTTTTGGGTTTTCAAGTCATCTATAGGATCTTGCAACTTCTTAGACTTTTTCAAGTTTAGAATTCGCGTTTTAAAGTTCCCTTGATAAACGACTTTATAGGATCAATTATAGGAACTTGCGAAAAGTTCTTGGTCTTAACCCGTAAGAGTTAAGACTTTCGCGTTTTAAAGTTCCCTATATAAAAGCCTAGCAAAACTTGACTTAAAACACGTTAAGGATACTAGCTAGAGTAAACTTAGATAAGTAAACTCGGGTTGAGTTAAAATATTCACAATGTTTGAAAAATTAAAACCACTTTATTAAAAATTTTATTCTAGCAAAGAAAGTAAATAACGATAGCAAAGGAAAATACTACTATACAACTAGGCCAAAATAGATTAAAAATTTTGAAAAATGTAGAAAAATCAAATTTTCCGGTTAAAATGAGGACAAATACATGGAAAAGACCACTTACTTCGATAGAAGTCCCCCCTACACTTGATATAAACATTGTCCTTAATGTTTAAGCATGGGGATGTAAACTCCCCTACACTTAGGACATTGTGCACTTTGTTTAAATCTTGCTAAGGAAAGGACAACTATGGTGATTTCAATGTGAACATATAAGATATGAAATATTGAATCACGATAGTTTAGGATAGAACCAGGAAGACGGCTACACGGGATCACGCTTCGTCAAATGTCATCAAAAGTGCTTTTTGAAGCTTTAATCCCTGCACATTATAAGAAACAAGACAACAAACACATACGGGGCTCCCCCCCCCCCCCCCACACTTATTATGAAAACGGTAAAGGATAGCTCAACGGGTTGCCTCCCGAGAAGCGCTTGTTTTTGTTAACCGAGTCACGAGCCTGACTCGACCCATAACTGATTCAAGGGAAACGTGGTGAGGGATGGAATCATCTCATGAGAGATGTCCTCACCAAAGTACAGCTTCACACGCTGGCCATTCACTTTAAAATTAGGCCCATTTGGTTGAGAAAGCTCAAGGGTGCCATAAGGAAAGACTTTTGCGACGGTGAATGGACCAGACTAACGGCTCTTCAGCTTGCCCGAGAAGATCTTCAATCGAGAGTTAAAGAGTAAGACTTGATCACCGATGTGGAACTCTCGGTTCTTAATCCTTGCATCATGAATGATCTTGGTCTTCTCTTTGTAGATCAATGAGTTCTCATAAGTTTCATTCCTCATTTCATTTAGCTCGTTGAGTTGAATCTTCCGAAGATCGCCGGCTTTGTTGATATCAAAATTATCCCACTTCAAGGCCCAGTATGCCTTATGTTCCAGCTCAATAGGGAGGTGGCATGCCTTCCCGTACACAAGACGATATGGAGTGCAACCAATCGGTGTTTATATGCGGTACGAAAAGCCCACAAAGCATCATCTAGCTTATCGGCTCACGAGGCACGATGCTCTCCCACAGTTCGCTCTAATATTCTCTTCAATCCACAGTTAGAAATCTCAGCTTGATCATTTGTTTGAGGATGATAAGCGATGGAAAGACGGTGATTGACACCGTACTTAGCCATGACTCGAGCAAATTGATCATTGCAAAAATGAGTCCCGCGGTCACTGATGATAGCACGAGGAACACCGAATCAAGCAAAAAGTTGCTTCAGAAATTTCACAACCACCCTCGTATCGTTCGTAGAGAGAGCCTTAGCTTCAACCCTTTTTGATATGTAGTCAACGGCTACGAGGATGTACTTGTTCCCTTTGGATGATGGAAATGGCCCCATAAAGTCGATGCCCCATACGTCAAGATTTCACATTCTTGGATGAAATGTTGAGGCATCTCATCTTTATGTGTGATCTTGCCTTGGCGTTGGCAAGCATCACAATTTTTAACCATCTCGTGAGCGTCACGATAAATGGTAGGCTAATAGAATCCCGAGTCAAACACTTTCTTCTTGGTGTAGTTGGGACCAAAATGACCATCGGTGGGTCCTTTATGGCAAGCTTCGAGAATGTCTAAAGCTGCGGGTCCATCAACACACCGAAGAATAATTAGATCAGCACATTGTTTGAAGAGATAAGGGTCATCCCAAAATTAAGTCTTAACATCTTTAAAGAACTTCTTCTTTTGTTGGGATGTTAACCCTTCGATGAGAATACCACCCGCTAAGTAGTTTGCAATGTCCGCAAACCACGGGGTGTCATCAAGATTGGAATTGATAGACATTAAGGCCTCAAGGGGAAAAGAGTCGTTGATCTCTTGATTCGGATGATCCCCTTTGATACGGATCCTCAAGTCAACTTAGATGATCTGCGGCTAGGTTTTCCGCTCCCTTTTTATCACGAATTTCAATTTTTAATTCTTGACGGAGTAGAACCCAACGATGAAGTCTTGGCTTAGAATCTTGCTTTGTTAACAAGTACTTCAACGCGGAATGGTCGGTATAGACAATGGTGGTAGAAAGAACAAGATAGGGGCAGAACTTCTCAAAAGCATACACTACAGCTAAAAGCTCTTTTTCGGTAGTGGTATAATGCAATTGAGCCCCCGTCATTGTCTTGCTAGCATAATGGATTGGTTTGAAGTGTTTGTCTACTCTTTGTCCTAAAACCGCTCAAATAGCAAAATCGCTAGCATCACACATCAATTCAAAAGGTAACTCCCAATTAGGGGTAACTAAGACCGGTGCCTTAGTTAGTTTATCCTTAAGAAGATTGAAAGATTCGAGACACTCTTTAGAAAAGATAAAAGGAGTATCTTTTTCCAAGAGGTGGGTCATCGAGCGAGCGATCTTAGAAAAATCTTGAATGAATCGACGATAGAAGCCCGCATGACCAAGGAAACTTCTCACACCCTTCACGGTTGAAGGTGGAGGTAATTTGGCGATGACATCAACTTTAGCACGGTCCACTTCAAGATCGGCTTTTGAGATTTTATGTCCAAGCACAATGCCTTCTTTTACCATGAAATGGCATTTTTCCAAATTTAGAACAAGGCGAGTGTCTTCAGACCGCTTAAGCATGTGTTCCAAATTGGCAAGGCAAGAAGAGAAGGAGTCACCATAGATCGAGAAATCATCCATGAAGACTTCCATAGTTTCTTCAACCATGTCATGGAAGATAGCCATCATACACCTTTGGAAAGTCCCTGGAGCATTGCATAAACCGAAAGGCATTCGTTTGTAAGAAAATATTCCATAAGGACAAGTGAATGTGGTTTTCTCTTGATCTTTAGGATCGATGGGAATTTGAAAATACCCGGAGAACCCGTCTAAGAAGCAATAATAGTTATTACCCGCTAGACGTTCGAGCATTTGGTCCATAAAAGGAAGGGTAAAATGATCCTTTCTCGTAGCATCATTGAATTTGCGATAGTCTATACAAACTCTCCACCATGTAACAAGACGAGTAGGAATCAACTCGTTGTTTTCATTGGGCACAACGGTGATTCCGCCTTTCTTAGGCACACAATGGACCGGACTAACCCATGGTGAATCCGAGATAGGGTAGATCATTCCCGCATCAAGAAGTTTGATAACCTCTTTTTTGATAACGTCATGGATCTTGGGATTCACCCGTCTTTGGTTTTGAATAGTGGGTTTAAAGTCGTCCTCCATGAGAATTTTATGTGTGCAAAAGTGACGATCAATTCCACGAATATTAGAGATTTTCCAAGCAATCGCTTTCTTGTGATTCTTTAGCACGTCGATAAGTCGAGATTTTTTGTCTTCTTTCAAATCCTTTGCGATGATGACGGGTAACTTCTTATTGTCTTCAAGGAACACGTATTCGAGATGACACGGTAGATCCTTAAGCTCTAAATCCGGAGGATTTTCGATGGAAGGCATAGTCAAATTCAGATCATCGATAGAGATTTCCTTAGGAGATGGTGGAGAAATATGGTCCTCATTGAGAAGTTTCTCAATGGTACGAATGTCTTCATCCCAATTGGAGGGAGAATCATCATATTGTAAGTCCACATTCCCCAAAGTTGCTTCAAATTCTTTCAAAAGCAATAGAGGCAACGGTCTCAACAATGGGTAGAGAAGAAGAACCACTTTTACAAGCGTCTTTAAAATGTTCTTCACAAGCCTCATCAAGAACGTCAATGAAATTAACGCTCTCGTTTTCAGAAGGCTGTTTAGAAAGTTTACCCATGTTGAAGACGATTTTATCGTCACCAACTCTCATGATTAATTCGCCCGCGGATACATCAATGAGAGTGCGACCGTTCCCCAAGAACGATCGTCCAACGATTAATGGAACACGGGGATCCATCTCGTAGTCAACGATAACAAAATCCGCCGGAAAGGTGAATTTGTCGACACCGACGAAGACATCTTCGGCTATCCCCACCGGATAGGCAACCGTACGGTTAGCTAATTCCAAAGTCATTCGTGTGGGGACTAGCTCGGGTAGAGATAATTGTTTCCAAACACTTAATGGCATTAAGTTTATAATAGCACCTAGATCGGCTAGGGCCATGCAATTCTCTACCCCGGGGAAGTTGCAAGGAATGAGGAAACGACCCGGATCACCAAGTTTGGTTGGTAATTTCCTTAAGAGCACTGCGGAGCAATTCTTGTTAAGTTGGGTCTGAGCGATATCAAGAAGTTTCTCCATATCACTGAGAAGATCGTTAAACATTTTAGCATACTTCGGCATGTGAGCGAGAGCCTCAGCAAAGGAGATGTTAAAACTCAGTTGTTTAAACATTTTAAGAAAGTTAGAAACCTGAATATCATCCTTGTTCTTCAACTTCTCTTTCCTCAACCTTGAGGGATAACATATATTGGGTTGAGATGAAGGCTTTTGAATGGAATTCTCACTCACATCCTTAGGTGGTGGAGGGGTGGGGTTGGAAGGTAAAGGAGTTGGGGAAAGTTGCTTGTTTTCCTTAGTCACAATCACGGGAGTAGGTGTAGGAATCGCGGGTTCCTTATAACCTTTTCCACTTCGAGTGGTGATTGCTTTCATCTCCCCTCTTGGGTTAGCAACGGTGTTACTCAGAAGAGAACCCAAAGGAGAGGGTTGATTACTTTGGAAAAATGAAGCCATCATATCTCTTAATTCGTTCGTTTGATTACTCAACGAAGTTCGCATGTCGTTCCTTAGCTCGGCTCGAACATCGTTCCCTTGTTTCGCCATATCACCCTTCAAGTTAATGAATTGGCTTTGAAGATTCGTCACCATCTCTCTATTGGTCCTCATGTAAGTTACGAGGTCTTGGTTCAATGTCGTGGGTTGATTGAGAGGTAGGGCTTGGTAAGCTGGATTATTTCCTTGAGGTGGATATGGGTTTCGTTGGGATTGATATTGATTAGCACCTCGAGGTTGGCTTTGATTGTTGCGGTTGAAATTGTTTTGGTTTTGGTTTTGAGGAGGAAAACCGGGTGGAGATAGAAAGTTGTTGGAACGATAACTTAGCAAGTTACGGTCTCCTTGAGGGCGAGCCTGATAGCCTCCCGTGGAATAGTTACCGTATGCCGCGTTAACGTTTTCACAAATATTGCCTTGGGTAGAGGGGCAATCATTGTAAGAATGAGGACCACCGCACGTTTCACAAGAAATAGCAACAACTTTAGCTTGGTGATTTTAGTGAGTAACCAAAAGTTGCATATTTTTGCTCATTTCGACCATTGCGCGGGTCATTTCGGTCATATCAGGGTTGGAAGAAGTAGAAGAAACATTGACTCTCGGGTTTGATCTTGAGGATGCAGATGAATCCCAATTCTTGTGGTGAGTAGTCATGTTTTCAATTAATTCTCTACACTCCTCCGGTCTCCTTTTCATAAAAGTACCACTGGCGGCGGCATTAATCGTATCACGATCACGAAAGTGAGGCCGTTGTAAAAAGCATCAATGAGAGTGACGGGGAGCATATTATTATTTGGACAACGGTCGATCAAAACATTGTAGCGTTCCCAAGCATCGAAAAGTGATTCATCATTTTCTTGAGTAAATCCCCTAATTTGGTTCCGAAGGCTAGTGACCATAGAAGGTGGAAAGAAGCGCGACAAAAATCGTTGAGTCATCTCATCCCATGTATGAATAGAATTTTTAGGGAGACGGTCAAACCATTTCTCGGCATGGTGGGATAAAGTGTGTGGGAAGAGCTGGAGGCGAAGGAAATCCATAGTAACACCGGGAAGTTTCATGCTTTAGGTGACGGTAATGAACTTGTCAAGATGTTTGTTGGCATCATCATCCGTTAATCCGCGAAAAGGACAGGCGTTTTGAACTTGCTGGATCATGTGATGCTTCAACGAAAATTTAGGAGCCGTGATTTGCATTGGCGCAATCGGTCCTCCGCGTCCGTTCATGGTTGGTTGACAAGGCTCCTCCATTGTTCAAAGGTCGGGTGGGGGAACATTGTTGTTGTGGTTATTGTTATTCAAATTAGGGTGAGGTGGGTTGTTATTATTGTTATGCACACCGGAATATCTATGTCTCTAAGAGTCTCGGGCTTAGGATAAGACATAGATCGAGTACGCATGCACTAAAAGGAAATAAAATATTTTTGATTTTTTTCTCTTTTTTAATTGTTTTTGGATTTTTGAAAATATTATATTTTTTAGGATTTGTTAAAAAAAATTTGTGCTTGAAAATAACGTTCCCAAAAGAACGGATCCCAGAATAAAATTTTTCTCACTAAAAACCGTTAATCTTTACGAAAAGAGCCGGCAGCGGCGCCATTTAATACATGACTATTGCTTAGCGTTTGTGTACTCGATATCGTTCTCGGTATCTAATCGAATTGATCACGGTTAATGGTGGAATAGTCGGTAATGGTCACTAAAAGGGGGAGCTTGATATTATTTATTTCTAATAAAATGACAAGTTAAACAAACTAGGAAGAAAGGCCTAAACAAAAATAGCAAAAGGATTAAAGTGATTAAAAACTAATTAAAAGTAAATTTTAATGATAGAATAAAGTAAAAGTGAACTAAGACAAAACTTGTTTAAAAACAACACTAAGTAAAAATTTGGGAAAAGACTTACGTTTGAAACTTAAAACTTTATAAAACTAAAAACTTAAACCCATCGGAATGACCAAAGTCGGAATCCCATCGGAATGTCTGTATCGGAATACAATCGGAATTAACTCATCGGAATATGTCAAAGGAAAGCCCATCGGAATCACAACTGTCGGAATATCAAACCAAAGGGAATCTATCAGGATAATTCTAGAAGTATCGGAATGTAGTACAAGGAAAACTATTGGAATGTCAAAACCCAAAGCTATCGGAATATCAAATTAATCACCTCCGTCGAAATCCCAGTCGGAATATCTGTCGGAATCCAAAACCCTTTTCCGATACAATGTATCGGAATAATAGTGGAACCTGTCGGAATATTGGTCGGAAAAGGAAACCCTTTTCCGATGCATTACAATCCGTGATAAGCCAAGTTAATAAGCTACTTTATAATAAGCTTAAACCAAGCCTTAACCAAACTTATACTGAAAAGATCTCAATAAGAACGAATAAGAACCTTTCAAAACTCTAAATAAGCAAAACTTTTAAATCAAACTTTAATAAAACGAGACTTTTTGAGAAAACTAAAAAGTAAATAAGCTAAACACAAAATAAGCCAATAAGCATGATAAGCTCAAATCTTAATCCGTATAAAACTTGAAGATGAATAAAAAGATAAACTTTTTAATCACATAAACATCAAGATGAAACAAAATCAAAGATTATCACGAATCAAAGATAAACAAAATCAAGAAAGGTAGAAGAAGATTAAAGATGAAAAGATTAAACTTGAACTTGTAGATTAAAGATTTCAAAATACAAGATTAAATCAAATCTTAAACATTAAAGGAAAGAAAAGATGAAGTTCTAGTGAGAGAAAGTTAAACACTTTCTCTCTCTAAAAATTAAAACTACAAAAATTGAAAAATGAACTAATTAACTAACACCCTCCTAATGTGTCATTAGGAGGGTATATATAGGAGGTGGGGAGGTGCATGTGTTGCTTCCTTTTTCTTTCTTCTCGTCTCGACTCGATTTAAATTCTTTGTCTTTCTCGACGTCGTCTCGGGATTTGTCGATATAAATTGAACTTGTCATATAATTTTCTTCTTCTATTAGACTTGAGTTCTTTAATACTTGTGATTTTGCCACCCAAAGTATTAAAGTTCGTTATAGTTCCGAATCTCTTCGAATTGAAAACCGGTCTAAAGTGCGACTCAATCGTCTTTTGGTGAATCAAAGGTTTGGTTGATTTGTTTTTAAACAAATTGCGAGTAATTAAAGTGTCGTTGAGTAAAAGGGAAGTTAAAGGATTAATATTGAAATGACAAGTAAAAAGAATGCATGGAAACTTAAAGGTGATAAAGGAAAAGTACTAATTCTTTAAATAAAACTAGCACTTGGAAAATTTTCAGAAAAATAAAAGGTACTATAAGAAAGTTATATCGAAAGAAACCAAAAACAGCCAAAAGGGAGCCCGATCGGAATGTATTCCGATCGGATGGTCGGAATGGGGGAAGAAGTAACACAATCGGAATATTAGATAAAAGGGGTCAATCGGAAAACAATCAACAATCTCAATCGGAATACAGGGCAAAGGAACGATCGGAATACGAGCGAAACACCCCAATCGGAATACGCAGGGAGGTTCAGATCGGAAAAGCAAAGCCCTAATCCGATTTGATTCAATCGGAATATGGAGTAGGGGACCGGTCGGAATAGAGGTCCAATCGGAAAGGGAAGTTGGGTGCCGTCGGAATGAAGGAGCCAATCGGAAAGGGGAGTAACGAACTTTCCTAAAATCAAGGAAATTGGTTATGGTGGTACACCGGTCGGAAAGCCAATCGGAAAAGGGAGATTAAACCCTTTCCGATATCTATGGAAATGGGGAAAAGCAAGGTAATAAGCTAAGTAATAAGCTAATACCAAAACTTATCAATCCAAATATGTAACCGAATCAAATAAGCACTTTAATCAACTTATCTAACTCGAAATCAAGCAACTTTTTAGATCAAACTATAAAAACATAAACTTTTTAATAAAACTTTTTAATAAGAAAAGTAGCTAATCATAAAAATAAGCCAATAAGCACAAAAGTCTTAAAGCTTAATCAAATGAAAACTTACAAAATGATCAAAAGATTAACTTTTTAGCATGAAATCAATTAGAACAACACGGATCACATGATAATCACACCAAAATCAACCTTAAATCAAAGAAAAGTAGAATGAGATTAAGAAATAAAAGCTTAAAAATGGAACTTGATTAATAAAAATAAGCATACAAAAGTGTTAATCTTGAAAGATTAAAAGTAAAAGATGAACTAGTGAGAGAAAGTTTAAGACTTTCTCTCTCTAAAAACTAAAAAGTGAAAAATTAACTAAAAACTCTAACCACCCTCCTAATGACGATTAGGAGGGTATTTATAGGGAAGGTGGAAGGAGTGCATGTGTTGCATCTTCTTTCTTGCTTTCTTCACGTTTTCTCGACTCGACTTAGATTCTTCGTCTTTGTCGTCTCGGGATTTGAACTTGTCTTTTAATTTTCTTCTTCTATTAGACTTAAGTTCTTCGACTTCGTTAAACTTCCGTCTTTTGACTTTTTCTTCGATAAATCTTCGGAATAGGTCTTGGACTTCCGTTCTTTCTGCACTCTTGATCTTTTGACTTCGTCTTTTTACCGTTTTCTTCAGTAAAAGCCCGTGAAAGCCCGTGTTTTCTTCCTTTTTCATATTTAGGTCCCAAAACACAATAAAAACACAAACCACGCATAATTCCGACTTTTACGACATAAATCACACGTTTTGGTCTTGTTATTATTGGAAATAAGTGGTAAAAAGATAAGTGTTTTCACACTTATTAAATCCCCTACACTTGACCATTGCAATGCCCTCATGCAATGCATTAATTTTAAGCACGGTTTACATTTCCCATCACAAATAACCCACCTTGGCCTTTATTAAATTCTAAACATAAAAGATAGAAATAAGTAGAGAAATTAAAAACTTACATTGATTTTGGCAGCCATGAACGTTTATCATCCTCAAGTTTCACGTTCCCCATACCAAGCTTAAAAACGAGATCATTGTTATTATAAGTTAGCAAACTATCACGAACTCATGTGGGCCAATTATTCACTTAGACTCCCTTATTCCTAGGTGTATCTCTTATATTTTATTTTTGTTTTGAATGATCACGAGGATGCATTGTTTGACTTATTTCGATAGTTATTTAGTCCGAAAATAAGGTGAATGATTTAATCAATAGTTAGCTAAAGGACCAAATCTTTTAAAACTGCTTCTCGGGATATCAGAAAGTTCATATCTTGGCATAACTTGGTTCGCGATTTGAGACCTTTCTCGGGCCGATATTTGGCAGCGACTTCATACTTCGAATCTTCGAGAGACGTTCTTGAAATTATGGTCTTCTCTTCATAATAGGAATTTCTTCACTTGAAGTTTTTGAGAGATTCTTCATCTTTGGACCACGACTTCTTCATTTTTCTCCAATCTTTATTTTGGACTTTGATATACAACGATCCGCCTCCTTTTAGGACTTGTATCTATTTATCCTCATACCTTGTTAGGGTCTTTTCGGATAGACTTCTCCATGACTTTTGGGGAGTTCTTGCTTTTCGTCGTGTGTCTCGATCCTTCATATTGATTTTCGATAAATGATTCTTCACATCACTTTTGGATCTTTTAGCAACAAAATATAGCCCTCATGCCTTGTTAGGGCCTTTTCGGACTCGCCAATCTTCGCGCCCCGCTTCATAAGTTATGCCTTGGCTATGAACTCTCGTCATTACCGAGCAACTTTTAAACGATCTGGGGCTAAAAGCTAAGTAACCTTTTAAATCGTACAACCTTATTTATTAGCAGATAATTTATTAAGCAAATGGAGGGAGAATAGGCTCATAATTAACTCACATAAATTCACGAAAGAATACCGAACTTATAATTGGCTCTATCATCTCTCGTTCTCCACAATTTAAAATCTCAAGGAATGAGACTCGTGGATGCTTAGCCTATTAAATCAAAGTTTTGGGTTTTCGAGTCGCCTATAGGATCTTGCAAATTCTTAGACTTTTTCAAGTTTAGAAATCGCTTTTTAAAGTTCCCTTGATAAACGACTCTCTAGGATCAATTATAGGAACTTGCGAAAAGTTCTTGTTCTTAACCCGTGAGAGTTAAGACTTTCGCGTTTTATAGCTCCCTATATAAAAGCCTAGCAAAACTTGACTTAAACATGTTAAGGATACTAGCTAGAGTAAACTTAGGTAAGTAAACTCGGGTTGAGTCAAAATGTCCACGACTAAGAAAAATCTAAAACCACTTTATTAAAAATTTATTCTAGCAAAGGAAACATAACAAAGGCAAATACAACTATACGACTAGGCCAAAATAGATTAAAAATTTTGAAAAATGTCGAAAAATCAAATTTTCCGGTTAAAATGAGGGCAAATTCATGGAAAAGACCACTAACTTCGATAGAAGTCCCCCCTACACTTGAGATAAACATTGTCCTCAATGTTTAAGCATGTGGGAGTAAAACTCCCCTACACTTAGGACATTGTGCACTTTGCTTAAGTCAGGCTAAGAAAAGGACAACTAACGTGAATTCAATGTGAACATATAGAATATGAAATATTGAATCACAAGAGTTTAGGATAGAACCGGGAAGATGGGAACACGGTATCACGGTTCGTCAGAAGTCATCAAGATGCTCTTTGAAGCGTGAATCCCTGCACAAGATAAGAAACAAGAAAACAAACATATGCGGGGCTCCCCCTACACTTATTATGAAAGCAGTAAGGATAGAACACGGGTTGCCTCCCGAGAAGCGCTTGTTTTTGTTCACCGAGTCATGAGCCTGACTCGACCCAATTTTAGTTCATGGGGAACGTGGTGAGGGATGGAATCATCTCCTGAGAGATGTCCTCACCAAAGTACAGCTTCAGACGCTGGCCATTCACCTTGAAATTGGGCCCATTCGGCTGAGAAAGCTCAATGGTCCCATACGGAAAGACTTTGGCGACGGTGAATGGACCAGACCAGCGGCTCTTCAACTTGCCAGAGAAGATCTTCAACCGAGAGTTAAAGAGTAAGACTTGATCACCAACGTGGAACTCTTGGTTCTTGAATTTAGCATCGTGGATCATCTTCGTCTTCTCCTTGTAGATCAGCGAGTTCTCATAAGCTTCATTCCTCAGTTCATTTAGCTCGTTGAGTTGAACCTTGCGATGATCACCGGCTTTGATGATGTCGAAGTTAGCCCACTTCAAGGCCCAGTGCGCCTTATGTTCCAGCTCGATGGGTAGGTGGCAGGCTTTCCCGTACACAAGACGATAAGGTGTACAACCGATCGGGGTCTTGTAGGCAGTACGGAAAGCCCACAGAGCATCATCTAACTTATCGGCCCACGCGGCGCGATGCTCTCCTACAGTACGCTCCAAAATTCTCTTCAAGCCACGATTGGAAATTTCGGCTTGCCCATTGGTTTGGGGATGATAGGCGGTGGAAAGACGGTGATTGACACCATACTTTGCCATGACTCTTGCAAATTGATCGTTGCAAAAATGAGTCCCGCGGTCACTGATGATAGCACGAGGAACGCCAAATCGAGCGAAAAGCTGCTTCAAAAAGTTCACAACCACCCTCGCATCATTCGTAGGAAGAGCCTTAGCTTCAACCCATTTAGAGACGTAGTCGACAGCGACGAGGATGTACTTGTTCCCTTTGGATGATGGAAATGGCCCCATAAAGTCGATGCCCCATACATCAAAGATTTCACATTCCTGTATGAAATTTTGAGGCATCTCATCCTTATGTGTGATCTTGCCTTGACGTTGGCAAGCATCACAATGCTTAACCATTTCGTGAGCGTCACGATAAATGGTGGGCCAGTAGAATCCAGAATCAAACACTTTCTTAGCGGTGTAGTTGGGACCAAAGTGACCACCGGTGGGTCCTTTGTGGCAAGCTTGGAGGATGTCAAAAGCTGCCGGTCCGTCAACACATCGACGAATAATCAGATCAGCACACTGTTTGAATAGATAAGGGTCATCCCAAAAGTAAGTCTTAACATCGTTCAAGAACTTCTTCTTTTGTTGGGATGTTAACCCTTGGATGAGAATACCACCCGCTAAGTAGTTTGCAATGTCCGCAAACCACGGGGTGCCATCAAGGTTGAGATTTATAGACATTAGAGTCTCCAGGGGGAAAGAGTCATTGATCTCTTTGTTTGGATGATCCCCCTGATATGGATCCTCAAGTCGACTCAGATGATCCGCGGCCAGGTTTTCGGCTCCCTTCTTGTCACGAATTTCAATGTTGAATTCTTGGAGGAGCAAAACCCAGCGGAGAAGTCTTGGCTTAGAATCGTTCTTAGTCATCAAGTACTTCAACGCGGAATGGTCCGTGTATACGATGGTGGTGGATAAAACAAGATAGGGGCGAAATTTCTCAAAAGCATAGACAACAGCTAAAAGCTCTTTTTCGATTGTCGTATAATGCAATTGAGCCCCCGTCATTGTTTTGCTAGCGTAGTGGATTGGTTGGAAGTGTTTATTCACACGTTGGCCCAAAACCGCACCAATAGCAAAGTCGCTAGCTTCGCACATCAATTCAAAAGGCAGCTCCCAATTTGGGGTAACCAAGACCGGTGCCTTAGTTAGCTTATCCTTGAGAAGATCGAAGGCTTCGAGACACTCTTTAGAAAAGATAAAGGGAGTATCTTTTTCCAAGAGGTGGGTCATCGGGCGAGCGATTTTGGAGAAATCCTGAATGAATCTACGATAGAAGCCCGCATGACCCAGAAAACTTCTCACACCCTTCACGGTTGAAGGTGGAGGTAATTTGGCTATGACATCAACTTTAGCACGGTCAACTTCAAGACCGGCTTTAGAGATTTTGTGTCCTAGCACAATGCCTTCTTTTACCATAAAATGGCATTTTTCCCAATTCAGAACAAGGCGAGTGTCTTCGCACCGCTTAAGCATACGTTCCAAATTGGCAAGGCAAGCAGAGAAGGAATCCCCGAAGACCGAGAAATCATCCATGAAGACTTCCATGGTTTGCTCAACCATGTCATGGAAGATAGCCAACATGCACCTTTGGAAAGTCCCGGGGGCATTGCATAAGCCAAAAGGCATACGTTTATAAGCAAATGTGCCATAAGGACAAGTGAATGTTGTCTTCTCTTGATCTTAGGGATCGATGGGTATTTGAAAATAACCCGAGAAACCATCAAGAAAGCAGTAATATTCATTACCAGCTAGACGTTCAAGCATTTGGTCCATAAAAGGTAGATCTCGTGGCATCATTGAGTTTGCGGTAGTCTATACAAACTCTCCACCCAGTAACGAGACGGGTAGGAATTAACTCGTTGTTTGCATTGGGCACAACGGTGATTCCGCCTTTCTTAGGCACACAATGGACTGGACTAACCCACGGTGAATCCGAAATAGGGTAGATCATACCCGCATCAAGAAGTTTGATAACCTCTTTTTTGATGACTTCATGGATTTTAGGGTTCACCCTTCTCTGACTTTGAATGGTGGGCTTAAAGTCGTCCTCCATGAGAATTTTATGTGTGCAGAAATGAGGATCAATTCCACGGATGTCGGAGATTTTCCAAGCGATAGCTCTTTTATGCTTCTTCAACACAGCGACAAGGCGTTCTTTTTCGTCTTCTTTCAGATCCTTTGCGATGATGACCGGTAACTTCTCGTCGTCTTCTAGGAAAACGTACTCAAGATGAGGCGGTAGGTCCTTAAGCTCAAGAGTAGGAGGATCCTCAATAGATGGTGAAACTAGCGATGGATCATCATTAGTCACCTCTTTAGGAGCAGGAGGAGAGAATGGGTCCTCATTGAGAAGTCTCTCAATAGTACTAATGTCTTCATCCCAATTTGTGGACAAATTATCATACTTAATATCGAGAGGACCCAAGCTGGCTTCGAAGTCATCCAAGTCACTTTCTCCGAAAGGAGTCAATGCTGGAGCAATTGAGGCAACGGTCTCAACATTGGGTAGAGAGGAAAGAGTACTTTTGCAAGCATCATGAAAATGTTCTTCACAAGCCTCATCGAGAACATCAATAGCATTAACACTCTCATATGAATAAGGTTGTTTAGAAATCTTACCCATGTTGAAGACAATTTGATCGTCACCAACTCTCATGATTATTTCGCCTGCGGCTACATCAATAAGAGTGCGACCGGTCCTCAGAAATGGACGTCCAACGATTAATGGAACACGGGGATCCATCTCGTAGTCAACGACGACAAAATCCGCCGGGAAGGTGAATTTATCGACGCCAACAAAGACATCTTCGGCTATCCCCACTGGATAAGCAACCGTACGGTTGGCTAATTCCAAAGTCATTTTAGTGGGGACTAACTCGGGGAGAGATAATTGCTTCCAAACACTTAAAGGCATTAAGTTTATACTGGCACCTAGATCGGCTAGGGCCATGCAATTCTCTACTCCCGGGAAGTTGCAAGGAATCAAGAAGCGACCCGGATCACCAAGTTTGGTGGGCAATTGCCTTAAGAGCACTGCGGAGCAATTCTCATTAAGGTGGGTCTGAGCAATGTCCAGAAGCTTTTCTTTATCACTTAAAAGATCTTTAAACATCTTAGCGTATTTGGGCATGTGAGCGAGAGCCTCGGCAAAGGAGATATTAAAATTCAGTTGTTTAAACATTTTTAGAAAGTTCGAAACCTGAATATCATCCTTGCTCTTTTGCTTCTCTTTCCTCAACCTTGAAGGATAAGGTATATTGGATGAAGAAGAAGGCTTTAAGGGAATAGGATCACTCACAGCCACTGGTGGTGGGGAAATGGGGATAGAAGGTGAAGGAGGTGAAGAAAGTTGCTCTTTTTCCTTGTTCACAATCACCGGTGGAGGTGTAGGAAGCTCGGGTTCCATATAACCTTTTCCACTACGAGTGGTGATTGCTTTCATCTCCCCCCTTGGATTCACAACGGTATTACTCGGAAGATTACCCGAAGCAGAGGGTTGATTACTTTGGATGAGCGAACCAATCATATCACGAAGGTGAAGAGCTTGATTGTTGAAAGAGTTTTGCATGTTGGCATTAATATCATTGCTGTGTTTGGCCATGTCATTCCTTAGCTCGGCTCTAATATCACTCCCTTGTTTCACCATGTCATTCTTCAAGTTGACAAATTGGCTCTGAAGATTCGTCACCATCTCACGATTAGTCTTCATGAACGTTTCGACATCTTGGTTTACAGCCATCGGTTGATTGAGAGGTGGAGCTTGGTAAGCTTGAGAATTTCCTTGAGTTGGGTATGGGTTTCTTTGGGAAGGATATTGATTTTGAGCACGAGGTTGGGATTGGTTGGTTCGGTTGTAGCTTTGTTGCTGGTTTTGGTTTGCAGGAGGGAAACCGGGGGAAGCAAGATAATTGTTGGATCGATAACTTAGCAAGTTACGGTCTCCTTGAGGGCGAGCTTGATAGCCTCCCGTGGGATAAGTACCATATGCTGCGTTAACGTCTTCAGAATAATTGCCGTGAGTAGAAGGACACTCATTGTAGGAATGAGGACCACCACATGTGTCACAAGAGATAACAACGGCTTTAGCTTGTTGAGTTTGGTTAGAAGTCAAAATTTGGAGACTTTTGTTAATATCGAGAATAGCACGTTCTAAAATAGATGGGTTGGTGGTGGTAGAAGTAGACGAAACATTGACTCTCTGATTAGATCTTGAGGATGCGGAAGAATCCCAATTCTTGTGGTGAGTAGTCATGTTTTCAATCAACTCTCGACACTCTTCCGGTCTCCTTTTCATAAAAGTACCACCGGCGGCGGCATTGATCGTGTCACGATCACGAAAAGTGAGACCATTGTAAAAGGTGTCAATGAGAGTGACGGGGAACATATTGTGATTAGGACAGCGGTCGATCAAATCATTGTAACGTTCCCAAGCATCAAAAAGCGATTCATCATTCTCTTGCATAAATCCACTGATTTGGTTACGAAGGCTAGTGACCATGGATGGGGGAAAGTAGCGCGACAAAAAGCGTTGAGTCATGTCGTTCCATGTATGAATAGAATTCTTAGGAAGACGGTCAAACCATTTTTCGGCGTGGTGAGAAAGCGAGTGTGGAAAAAGTTGAAGGCGAAGGTCATCCATAGAAACACCGGGGGACTTCATGCTTTGAGTGATAGTAATGAATTTGTCGAGGTGTTTGTTGGCATCATCATTAGGCATTCCGGCGAATGGATTAGTTTGCACTTGTTGGATCATGTGATGCTTCAACGAAAACTCCTGAGCCGTGATATGCATTGGCGCAATC
The DNA here is from genome assembly GCA_025667525.1 of Glebionis coronaria. NCBI lineage: Eukaryota > Viridiplantae > Streptophyta > Magnoliopsida > Asterales > Asteraceae > Glebionis > Glebionis coronaria. Next base: position 304,537,388 of record CM046877.1, read on the forward strand.
GGGCCTCCGCGTCCATTCATGGTGGGTTGGCACAATTCCTCCATGGTTCGTAAATCTGGTAGAAGGACATTGTTGTTGTTGTTGTTGTTGTTGTTCAAATTGTTTTGAGGTGGGTGATTATTGTTGTTATTAACACCAGCCATATCTAAGTCTTCACGAGTCTCGGGCTCAGAATAGTTCGAAGATCTAGTACGCATACACCTGCAGAAGAAAAATATACACAAAGAGAATATCTATATAATATTTTTGGTTTTTATAGGTTTTTTAATGTTTTTGTATTTTTGAAGAGTTTTATATTTTTTAGGATTTTTGGAAATTTTTATAGCAATGAAAATAACGTTCAAAGAACGGATCCCAAAATTCAATGCGTCTCTCACTAGAAACCGTTTATCTTAACGAAAAGAGCCGGCAGCAGCGCCATTTAATACTTGTGATTTTGCCACCCAAAGTATTAAAGTTCGTTATAGTTCCGAATCTCTTCGAATTGAAAACCGGTCTAAAGTGCGACTCAATCGTCTTTTGGTGAATCAAAGGTTTGGTTGATTTGTTTTTAAACAAATTGCGAGTAATTAAAGTGTCGTTGAGTAAAAGGGAAGTTAAAGGATTAATATTGAAATGACAAGTAAAAAGAATGCATGGAAACTTAAAGGTGATAAAGGAAAAGTACTAATTCTTTAAATAAAACTAGCACTTGGAAAATTTTCAGAAAAATAAAAGGTACTATAAGAAAGTTATATCGAAAGAAACCAAAAACAGCCAAAAGGGAGCCCGATCGGAATGTATTCCGATCGGATGGTCGGAATGGGGGAAGAAGTAACACAATCGGAATATTAGATAAAAGGGGTCAATCGGAAAACAATCAACAATCTCAATCGGAATACAGGGCAAAGGAACGATCGAAATACGAGCGAAACACCCCAATCGGAATACGCAGGGAGGTTCAGATCGGAAAAGCAAAGCCCTAATCCGATTTGATTCAATCGGAATATGGAGTAGGGGACCGGTCGGAATAGAGGTCCAATCGGAAAGGGAAGTTGGGTGCCGTCGGAATGAAGGAGCCAATCGGAAAGGGGAGTAACGAACTTTCCTAAAATCAAGGAAATTGGTTATGGTGGTACACCGGTCGGAAAGCCAATCGGAAAAAGGAGATTAAACCCTTTCCGATATCTATGGAAATGGGGAAAAGCAAGGTAATAAGCTAAGTAATAAGCTAATACCAAAACTTATCAATCCAAATATGTAACCGAATCAAATAAGCACTTTAATCAACTTATCTAACTTGAAATCAAGCAACTTTTTAGATCAAACTATAAAAACATAAACTTTTTAATAAAACTTTTTAATAAGAAAAGTAGCTAATCATAAAAATAAGCCAATAAGCACAAAAGTCTTAAAGCTTAATCAAATGAAAACTTACAAAATGATCAAAAGATTAACTTTTTAGCATGAAATCAATTAGAACAACACGGATCACATGATAATCACACCAAAATCAACCTTAAATCAAAGAAAAGTAGAATGAGATTAAGAAATAAAAGCTTAAAAATGGAACTTGATTAATAAAAATAAGCATACAAAAGTGTTAATCTTGAAAGATTAAAAGTAAAAGATGAACTAGTGAGAGAAAGTTTAAGACTTTCTCTCTCTAAAAACTAAAAAGTGAAAAATTAACTAAAAACTCTAACCACCCTCCTAATGACTATTAGGAGGGTATTTATAGGGAAGGTGGAAGGAGTGCATGTGTTGCATCTTCTTTCTTGCTTTCTTCACGTTTTCTCGACTCGACTTAGATTCTTCGTCTTTGTCGTCTCGGGATTTGAACTTGTCTTTTAATTTTCTTCTTCTATTAGACTTAAGTTCTTCGACTTCGTTAAACTTCCGTCTTTTGACTTTTTCTTCGATAAATCTTCGGAATAGGTCTTGGACTTCCGTTCTTTCTGCACTCTTGATCTTTTGACTTCGTCTTTTTACCGTTTTCTTCAGTAAAAGCCCGTGAAAGCCCGTGTTTTCTTCCTTTTTCATATTTAGGTCCTAAAACACAATAAAAACACAAACCACGCATAATTCCGACTTTTACGACATAAATCACACGTTTTGGTCTTGTTATTATTGGAAATAAGTGGTAAAAGGATAAGTGTTTTCACACTTATTATTCTTCGACTTCATTAAACTTCCGTCTTTAGACTTTTTCTTCGATAAATCTTCAGAATAGGCCTTGGACTTCCGTTCTTTTTACACTCTTGATCTTTTGACTTCGTCTTTTCTCGTTTTCTTCATTAAAAGCCCGTGATAGTCCGTGTTTTCTCCCTTTTTCATATTTTTATCCTGAAACACAATAAAAACACAAACCATGCATAATTCCGACTTTTACGACATAAAATACACGTTTTGGTCTTGTCATTATTGTAAATAAGTGGTAAAAGGATAAGTTTTTTCACACTTATTAATCACACATGCCCTCAGCATGTCTTCCAGTGTTTGGATTGTTCATTCACTCTGACCATCAGTCAGTGGGTGATAAGCAGTACTCATGTCCAAGTTTGTTCCCAAAGCTCGTTGAAAAGCTTTCCAAAAGTTTGACGTAAATCTACCATCTCGATCACAGATGATTGAGACTGGTATACCGTGTCTAGTCACAACTTCCTTTAGGTACAGTTTGGCAAACTTGTTCAGAGAGTCATTTTCTCTGATGGGTAGGAAATGAGTTGATTTTTTGAGTCGGTCGACGATTCCCAAATTGTATTGTAACCGTGAGATGAAGTAGGAAGTTTGGTAATCAAGTCCATGGTGATGTTGTCCTATTTTCATTTCGATATCTCAGGTTGGACTAACAAACCCCATGGTATCTGATGTTCTGTCTTCACTCTGGCACAAGTCAGACATTTCTTCACGTATGTGGCAATGTCTGCCTTCATGTTCGCCCACCAATACAACTTCTTCACGTCCTGATACATCTTTTCAGATCCGGGATGTATGGAGTAGTTAGACTTATGAGACTCGTGCATGATCATGCTTCTCAAGTCTCCGTAACATGGTAACCAACTTCTTCCGTGTAAACATAATGTTCCGTCCACTCTAGCTTCTTACTTCTCCTTGCTTAGATCAGTCATAAGCATTCCTCCTATGTCTTCCTTTACAATGTTTTTAGGCTTCTGTGCTTGGAGTTGAGCCTCTAATATCTGCTTGGGTAGATCCAAGATAATGGTCATAACTAAGGCTCGAACTCTAATGGGAGGATCAGTTCCCTTGCGGCTTAGTGCATCTGCAACTACGTTGGCTTTACCTAGGTGGTAGTTGATATCACAATCGTAGTCACTGAGCAATTCTATCCAACGACGTTGTCTCATGTTTAGCTCCTTCTGGTCTAGAATGTGTTGCAAACTTTTATGGTCGGTATGCACTGTGCACTTTGTTCCATATAGGTAGTGCCTCCAAATTTTTAAGGCAAAAACTACGGATCCAAGCTCTAGATCATGACTAGAGTAATTCTGCTCGTGATTCTTCAGTTTCCTTGAAGCATAAGAAATCACTTTCTGTCTCTGCATTAACACAGCTCCTAAGCCTTTGTGTGAGGCATCACAGTTGACAAAGAAATCTTCGTTGTCTTCTAGTAAGGCTAAAATAGGTGCACTACACAATTTTTGTTTTATGGTTTGGAATGCGGCTTATTCTTTTTCTCCCCACTCAAATTTCACGCCTTTCTAAGTAAGCTTCGTCATAGATTTAGCTATCTTGGAAAATCCTTCTATAAATCTCCGGTAGTAACCGGCAAGACCGAAGAATTAGCGAATTTCCTTTGGCGAAGTGGGTGCTGCCCAATCCTTTACGGATTCTACTTTTGCGAGGTCTACCTAGATTCCTTTGCTGTCGATCATGTGACCAAGAAAATGTACTTTAGGAATCCAAAAATCACATTTGGAGAATTTGGCGTATAGCTTCTCTTCCTTAAGCAATTCCAGTACTTGAGCAAGATGTTCTCCGTGCTCTTGCTCATTCTTGGAATAGATGAGTATGTAGTCGATGAACACGATGACGAATTTATCCAGATACGGTCTGCACACTCGATTCATGAGGTCCATGAATATGGCTGGTGCGTTGGTCAATCCAAATGGCATGACCTGAAATTCCTAATGACCGTAACGAGTCCTGAAAGCTGTTTTTGGTATGTCCTCCTCTCTGATCCTCAACTGATGGTATCCAGATCTTAAGTCAATCTTAGAGTACACACTTGATCCTTGTAGTTGATCAAATAGGTCGTCGATTCGTGGTAGTGGGTAACGATTCGTTGTAGTTGATCACATTCGGAAAGAACCATCTTTCTTTTCGACAAAAAGTACTAGAGCTCCCCAAGGTGAGGAACTGGGTTTGATGAAACCCTTGTCTGACAGTTCTTGAAGTTGTTCAGCGAGTTCTTTCATCTCGGTCGATGCTAGTCGGTATGGTGCTTTAGCTACAGGTGCAGCTCCTGGTATCAAGTCAATTTGAAATTCCACTTGACGAGCTGGAGGTAAACCAGGTAAGTCGTCTAGGAAAACTTTAGGATAATCACGGACAATTGGAACGTCCTTGATTTGTTTCTTCTTTGGTTCCTCTTCTTTGTCTGTCTTTGAAATATGTGCTAAAAAGATAGGACATCCCTTTAGTATATACTTCTGGACTTTGGTGCATGAGATAACACTCAGTCTGGTGTCTGTTCTATCTGAATTTCCTTCTCCTCGGATAATTAGATTTTCATTTCCCCACGGTATACGGACTAGCTTTTCGTCACACACAATGGTTACGTGATGTTTTTCTAACCAGTCCATACCAATAATGACGTCGAAACTACCCAGATTTACGGGTATCAAATGAATGTCAAATGGATGATTCAGAAGGTTTAAGGTACAACCTCTTAGAATAGTATTAGTTTTGATGATTTTATCGTCTGCTAATTCGACTCTGTAACAGTCGTCTAGCTGTGTAGGAGTGAAGCCTAGTAAACTACTAAACATTGTGGATATAAAACTCCTATCGGCTCCCGTATCAAACAAAATAGTTGCATAACGATTGTTCAGAAGAAACGTACCAGTAACTACATTGGAGTCGGGGGTTGTTCTGGCATCTCCTATAACATAAACTCTGGCTTGTGCCCCTCCTCTGTTCTTGTTCTTAACTGCTCGCTTTGGGCACTCGAGTTTGATGTGTCCGATCTCCCCGCAACCATAGCAATGAACTTCCCTATGTGTCATATTACTATTGCCAGTGTGCTGGCGGTTTCCTTGCTGTCCACTTCCACAGAAGTTCTGACTATTGCCATTGTTGGGCCTATAATTGGTACTGGAGTTGTTCCTGTTGGTCGGAGCATGTGTGTTGCTCTGTCCGGGCCTTCGGCATTCAGCATTAGGTTAGTGATGGAAATTACACTTGGGACATTTTGGTTTGTTACCTACATATGGAGGTGGTCCTGAGGAAACAGCACTGCAGACCTGGCCTAAGTTTTGTCTCTTTGGTTGTTGGGCCTGGTGATGATTACGGTAGTCTCATCAACTTTCCTCTTGTACTCTGACTGCCTAAGTAAGTGATCACGTCCCCATTTTTGCATCAACTATGTGGCAAACTCTATGGCACTCTCGACCGTAGTGGGTCAGGATGTGAGTACACTATCATGAACAGAATCAGGAAGTCCACTAACGTACTTCTCTATCTTATCTTTCACTTCAGGGAACATTCGGGTACACATCAAAGTCAATTCCTAAAATTTCCGATTGTAGGCTGTGATGTCATGATTTGTGCAAGTGAGGTTCCACAAGTCAATGTTTAGTTTCTTGATTTCACCGCGAGGATAGTATTTCACGGTAAGTCTTTCTTTCAATGCAGTCCAAGTCATCTCATAGGCTTCATCATGCCCAAGGGTAGCAACTAGTGAGTTCCACCATGTGAGAGCATGTTCCAAAAGAGTACAGGTGGCAAATTTCACCTTGTTTTCTTCCATACAGTCACTAATACGAAACATAGTCTCGGTTCTCTCGAACCATTGCATGAGTTCAACTACCCCCTCCTTGCCCTTGAAGTAACTGGGCTTGCATTTTAGGAAGTCAGGGTAAGTACACATTCTGGAAACTCGATCTCTAGCATTGGAGTTTTGGCTGTCACCTTGGTTCCCACTGGGATGTGTTTCCCTGGTAGCTAGAGCATCAGCAATGCCTTGACCGATAAGCACTCTAAGTTGTGCTTCCGAAATTGTCGTTGTGGGAGCAGCTTCGGGATTCTGTCGAGTGACTCTTTGTGCCATTTTTCTATAATACACAAGGATGAGATTTATTAGTTGATCAATAAGATGGTTATATTAAGCTGCATGGAAAATGTGTATGCATAGAATTTACAACAAATTGGATAACCTGTTAAGAGTTCATAATAATATAAATACAAGCAAACGAGTTGATGATAACATGTCATTTCTGGTGAATAACAATATAATGCAAGTACAACCAATCAAAGACAAGGATACAACAAGCCTGTCTGAAATAGTGGTACATATGTTTGTAGTACAACAAAAGATAACCTACCTACTAAGGTTAGGTGCTAATGATAGAGATACAACTAAAACGAAATACAAGTACAAAAGACCTAAATCATACGAGCTGAGATGCAACTCAATGCTTGGCATGATATACAAAGATATCTATCCTACACTAGTGTGATTGTCTATAGGTGGCGGCTGGTCCAGCTGGTGGTATGGGTGCATGAGCATCCTGCATGTCGATCATGGCTCTACTGGTCTCTCGGGAAAGCCTCATAGTCTCTAGTAATTGAATTTGGTGTGCGGTGTTATCACTCCGAAGATAATCTGTCACAGCAGTAACCCCCTGATGACGGATCTCTGCAAGGTCGATGAAGATCCTGAAGGTCTCCTCCTGGGTAAGTACAGCAGCCTGGGTGTCGTATTGATGACCCTCTAGTGATGCTAAACGATATCGGAGGTAAGAAACCTCATCCAGAAGCCACTGTATGGTGTCCTGGGTCATCCCCAAAGAACTCTGAGTAGTATGTGACTCAGCAGCCACTGTCCAGTAGAGAGAGTTAAATCTCTCCTAAAGTATAGCGCGTCCCTGCTGGTCCGCATGCAGTAAGGCATGGATAAGTGCCGTATCATGTACCTGTCGAGCTACAAGTGTGTCAACATGTGCCTGTGGAGTGTCAAGTCTAGCCTGACTGGCTCCTGAACCCTCTTCTACCTCGAAGGTCGAGACAGGAGTAGAGTCACGCCTCCTCTTGCGAGGTGGCAAGGCCCTGGTGGAATAAGAGTGGAGTGCAGAAGGTGGTGGAAAGGGTGGTAGAGTAGGTACAACCTGATCTGCCTCCCTAGGTGGAGATGCAGGTACAACTAGTAGAGGTGAAGTGGGAGAAATAGGCATAGCAGGTGGTAATAGGGTAGGAGAACCTGAAAGTATTCCGTCTGCCTGGTGCTCTCTGGACTCAGTGTCGGATGCATGTCCGTCAAGTACTGATGTCGGAGATAGAGGTGCAATGGTAGGATTCATGAGCTCCTTGAAAGTAGTCACAATAGTAGGTGTCGTCATGATATCTGAAAATAATAGCATTTCAAAGTTGAGTAAGTATTAGCTTACACAATTCAAAAAGTTTTCAAAATGCATATGCGATGCGGTTTATGTCTTTTAACGATGCTGGTTAAAAGTAGGTGTAGATATAGGTGATCTAATAACTCGGAGGTTATAAATTAGTTTACGGTTAGTTCACATAATATGCAAGCTCTATATGCTATATGCCTAACTATAAAGGTTCCCCAAAATCAATTTTTCTTTTTAATTTAACTGCTTTAAAATTCCAGTTATAGTCCAGTTAAAAAAATTATTATTTAAAAAAAATTTGATCTGGTTAGTCTATAACTATGCACTCTGATACCATTCTGTAACACCCCCATAATGGTAAAATGCAGCGGAATAGTACGTGGGGTGTTAGTTTGGTGGATCGATAGCACACAGTATATAGAGCAATAATCATAATAGTCATTTAAAAACATATTACATGAATTAAATTGTACACATTTAGTATCTTGTCTGAAAATAACATTTATTATAAATTTGAAGAATATTCCAGCCCGATGGTAGCATGATGCTTCCTATGATGCTGGAATCCAATGCATGAACCTGTTTATTTTCCTGAGAAAACATATAAAGTAAAATGTGGGGGTCAACACGAGGTTGGTGAATTCACAGGTTTAATTTTATAAATAAAAGTACTGATATGCCAAACACCACGATCATAATAGGACAATCACAGCCCAATACTATAGAAGTTCCTATTGCCCTGTAATAGAAGCTAGACATGATGCTCAGGCGCCATTATGGATCATACCCGATGTTGTTTCCCTCAGTCCGACAATGAAATAAACCTGTTTCTTGGCCTAAGCGTTTCGTGATAGCAAGTCACGCAGGCCGGGTGTTGTCAATACCCGAATAGGTCTATTCATAACATTTCGCGCTACACTACTAACTATTACAGTCCACGGGAATGGGGTAAACAATAGGCAATAAGTTGTTGTTTGTTGATGTTGTTTGTGCATGTTTGCATATATAATGTTTTAGTATGTTTTCTCCCCAGTTATAAAAATAGTAAAGACGGGGCCATGAACTCACCTCAACGATAAAGCAGTAGTAAAAAGTCACTGGATATGCTGGCTCAGTATGATCACGAAGTGGTAGAAATACCTAAGTAACTTATGTATGACTCAGTAAATGTACAAATAAAATGCACAGATAAATGTAGTTGATGAAATGCATGATCACGATTTAATAAGTTGTTACTATTGTTTAAGAGTTAACATATAGTGAGTTGTAGATAATAATATATTTTTAGTTTCTAATAATATATTTAAATTATTCAACGAAAGTGTAAAATATATTTTATTTAATTAATTAATTGTAAGAAAATAATATATTCCATTAAATTTTCTTAAGGATCCAAATATATTTAATATGATTTGTTTGTTTATAAAGTGTCGTAAATAAATCTTAATAATATATTTAATAATCAAAATAACCTAATTTAATTTTTAAATAAAATATTTATTAATATTTTAATTACATTAAAATTACACAAGTTCTTTTAGTATAATAACTTCCAAAAATACCTCTAGGGTTTCGTTCGTTAAGTGTATCACATTGTTAGTCCTCGTTTGTTATGTTTATTTTAAAAAACGCCCCTAGGGCTTATAATACTTTTGAAATGTGGCAACCAAGGTCCCTAAAGTTTGATTTCTTTCGAATAATTACTAACCGAGTCCCTAAGGCTCGGTTAACTTTGGTGAAATGACAAAACACCCCCCCCCCAAGTCTCGAAAATAATAAACAAGCAACTAGGGCTTGCTTTATGTTTCCAAAATGACACATTTAGTCCTTGTGGTTTGTTGTTGGTTCTCGGTACAAACAAACGCACCCTTATTCTTCTGATTATGGCAAGTTTGGTCCTTCTACTTTAAAAATAACTCTAAAAACATTATGAAGGTTTTGGGGGAATACATTTCTAGCCTATACTTTCACCACTTGGAAAATTTGGAACAAAAAGTCTCCGAATATAGTTTTTATTGTTTATTGGGCTCGGTTGGCCCATTAAGGGTCTCGTTTGGTTTGTATGGGCTTAGAGGGCTCATGACATGGGCTAATTAATTACTAGTATAATTATTAAGCAAAACTAAATAATCAAACTTATTTCTAGGTCTTATGGACTTATACATGTTTTAGCTTATGGCTTATTTGTATTTTCGGTTTATGGCTTATTCTTGTTTTCGGCTTATGGCTTACTTTAGTGGGCTTATCTATCCTATTATAAGTTTCTCTAATCCTAAGAATTATATTAACTACATGGGCTTATCAAACAAATGGTTTATACTCGGCTTAAAAATAAGCCGAGAATTATGGGCTTATATTTTTGGCTATTTGTTTAGCTTATCTAATGTCTTAATCTATTCTTAATAATCCTAGTTAAACACTTTAGCTACATGATTTACTTATACAAAGATTTATACCTGACTTAAAAATAAGCCGAGACTCTAGTGTTATATTCATAGTTTTCGCGTTTACTTTATTAGTTCTAGCTTCTAGGCTCATAAGCAAAGCTTTTCAACTAGTTCGCCATAGTTCTAGGGTTTCCAAGGGTAGGCTTACCCACGAAACATATTAAGTCGTGGCTTATATGGTGTTTGTGGGTTATGTCATGGTGGTTTTTACGTATGCATGAAACCTTAGCCTCGTTTTCTAGTATCCTACGTGCATGGTATGTAGTGATGAGTAAGAAGGAATTGAAATGGAGGTGTGGAGGTTTATACTTACTTGTTTGTAGAGAATATTATGAATGATCAATAACTAGGGACTTCTATGTGTCAGGTACTCCTTAGACGTGACCTAGGATGGTCTAGGCTTGCTTTGACTTCCAAAATTCAGGTGTGGACTAGCATTAAATGTTCTTGAGGCAATGATTTGGTAGTAAATGAGGTAGGATATATGTTTCATGTGTGTGGGATACAATAGATCCTAAATGAATGTGAAGTGAGTGATAAGTGGAAGTTCAAGTGCTAGATAAATATCAAGGTGTGGTGAATGTGTGTGGTTTGGGGTTAGGCCACGGCAAGAGGGAAGCAAAAGGGTGGGACTTGGTAATCTTCTTATTACAACATGATCTAAACCTAGGATTTAGATGGTAAATGGTTTTAATGATAAGTTTGTACACTTGGCCCCCAATGTATACTCTAACCGTCGCATATCATGGAGTCAATGAGACAAGAGGGGTCTTCAATAGTCTAAGGTTTAATTAGGGTGTAATGTACATGTTTGTAAAGTCAAATGGGTTTGAAATGGTTTAAAGGTAAGTATAGATGTATAGTTATGGTATTTTTGGCTAAGTATATAGCATAGGGTAGTTTTTAGTTCACATCTAGTGTTCTTGGCTAGTTACTAGGAGTCTAGGTATTATATTGTATTAGTAGGTTTGAGTCCAAGTCGATTTGGTTAGGTTTTAGGGTTTTTGAGTGAAAGTATAGTCTAAAATAAATAAAAGTAAAGTGATAGGTGTGTAAACACCCATCCTTTTTACCACTTAATTACAATAATAACCGGGCAAAAACGTGTATTTTATGTCTTTTATGTCGGAATTATGCGTGGTTTGTGTTTTTGTTGTGATTTAGGACGAAAAGGTGAAAAGTGGAGAAAACACGGGCATTCACGGGCTTTTATTGAAGAAAAAGATGAAAGACGAAGTCAAGAAGTCAAGAGTGCAAAAAGAACGGAAGTCCTAGACCAATTCTGAAGATTTATCGAAGAAACAGTCAAAAGACGGAAGTTTACTAAAGCCGAAGAACTCGAGTCTTATTTATGAAGAAAATTAAAGACGAGTTTAAAGAAATCCCGAGCCAAAAGTCATTAAAGTCCAAGATTAAAGAAGATTAGAAGGCTTAAGGACTAATGGTGAAATTAAGAAGAAATGAAAGAGGGGAGGAAGCTTCCTAAGCACTCCTTAATCCTCCCCTATATATAGATCATTAGGATAATCATTTCATTTTGTTGGCTAAGGTGACAATTAGTCTTCCACCTTTTAATTACTTGCTCTTTAAATTCATGTCATTTTAAATACTTGTCTTACACTTTTAATACCTTTTAATTCCAAGTAAGTGTTCTTTAATTTTCTTTTTTTAATCTCTCATCTACCTTTCTTTCTAAGCTTTAATCTTTGTTTACATGCTTATCGTGTTGCTTATTTGATTAAAGGTTATGTTTTTATGCTTTTGATTGTTTTGGATTCTTGATTTTTTATAGCTTATTTGTGTTTTTCTTTAAGTTTCTAAAGTTTTTATAAAAGTTATTTTTATATATAAGTTTGTTTTCGTACATCTTTTTCATTCTTGTTTTCAAAAAGTCTTTAAATTTTAGCTTATTAGCTTTTTCTCATACGATTTTCATTAAGTTTTTCGTTGTGTGCTTATTTGATTGATAGCTTATTAATTGTGCTTATTTTGTGTTATCTTTACTGTATTCCGATCTGCGTAATCGGAAAAGGGTTTCACATTCCGATCATCCTGATCGGAAAGGGGTTTTGGCATTCCGACAAAAGGAATTCCTACCATATTCCGATCTAGGGTGTCTAGTGGTATTCTGATCAGGGGTGAGTTTGGTATTCCGATCAGGAGGTAAGTACACATTCCGATCAAAGGGTGAGTTTGGTATTCCGATCAGGAGGTAAGTACACATTCCGATTAAAGGGTGAGTTTGGTTATTCCGATCAGGTCTAGGTGACAACATTCCGATTGGGAATTCCGACAACATTCCGACCAGAAGGGTAAGTGTATTCCGATTGGACCTCATTCCGACAAGGGTGTTTGCGTTAATATTCCGATCAGGAAGGTAAGGAACATTCCGATTGGGATTCTGATCGGAATATATTCTGATTAGGTATTGTTTTATAGTTTATCTTGTTTAATTTTTAAGTTCTCATTTTAATACTTTGTCAAATTTTAATTTTCGTCACGCTTTAAATTCAAGTCACTTAATTTCTCGTTATTTACTCTTCAAAGTTTTAATTTCTCGCTATTTATTTTAAAATAGAGTTAGAATTACTTTAACATCATTTACTTTTAAGTCTTTGCCCATTTATTTTAAAAACAACCAAAAATATTTGTTTCACCAAAAACAGCTGAGTCGTACCTTGAACCGGAAATCAATTCGTTAAGATACCGAGAAAACGAACAATTGAACCTAGCAAAATCTCCTCATTATAAATTTTAACTCATTAAAAGTTTAAAACACTTAAATATTTGTTATAATTTTATTACTTACAAAATTATATGATGACAACAGTTTTGTTGATTGCTAAAACACTTAAAGTGTTGAGAAAATATATATTATATATGTATATTTTGTAGTAACATGATATAAAATAGTAGTATTAATTGTGATCATGGTTTTAGGTTTTTAAAATCCTAAAATGATGCATGCGTATGTTCATGAGTTTATAGGTGACTTAAAAGTCTCAAAAGAAATGATTGTTGAAAGTCTCGTATGCTCATAGAAATGTAGTCATACAAATGTGATTGTGTCCTTATGATTAAATACTCATAATCATAATGTAATATTTGATGATCAAATGTCTTTAATAGTTCCCAAATACTATCAAATGTTCCATGTTCTAATGATTTAAATAATATATGCTCATGTTTGATGCATATGACAGTTCAAAGATTTCATGCAAAGGTGGTAATATATATTGATATCATGAGGTGACGTGTACAATGATGTCATAGTCAAACCTGAAAACTACAGGATTTATAGTGTCCCTTTACGTTATTGGTCATTTATTACTATTATCATGTAGGGCAAATAGGTGCATCCTATGACAAGTTAGTATGATTGCATGGTAACTGCGGTGTGTGCCTTGCATCCTTACAGAAGTTGATCCCTCCAGTCATTTTATATATTAATTAGAGGCAGCCCCTCTAATTTCATGATGAGGTCACCCCTCTAACTATTCATGCACGTTGATATAACATGACCTATATGGGCTCCGGGCATATTTAAAATATAGATTTTCAAAATAAACTAAAAATAAGTCTTTTAGAAATATAAAACCAGTCTTATGAACTTAAACCAGGTTTTTCAGGACATACACTTATTCCGCTGCTATTCATTTCATTTCATCACTTGCTTATATTTATGTTTTACATTCTATGTTATATATCCGCACATTGAGCGTAATGATCAGCCGTATTTATCTTTCCATGTCCCAATACGGCAGGTACTAAAGGGAAATCTAAGAATCAAGAGTACGTGCATGGAATGAGGCGCCAGTCTTCTTTCATTCTTTAATGCATTTACATACTTTTGCTTTGCTGGACATTGTTTAATTCTTTCCTTTACATTCTATACTTATGCATTTCGTGTGTAGAGCATATGTTGGATCCGATGTTTGTTTCCGGATTCTTTATGGGCATTTAATGTTTTAGACATTTACCTTGCATGCTTTGATGACACGTCATAATTACTATGTAACGGTCCATTTATCCAAAAGGGGTGCTACAGTTTGAGTGTTAACATTTAATGAGGAGTAAACGTTGGAAAAGTAAACATCTTGTTTGTGTGTCGTGTTCTAATTCCGCTATGTTTATCATATGAACATGATGCATTCCTAGTAGCTCAAAGATCCGTGAATCTTAGGATCCCACAGAAGTATCTAGGACAACAAAGACAATTTCGAACTACCCCTAGGCTTGATGATGCAAGTACTGCTAGAACAGAAGAAAGTTCTCCACCTATTAAGACTACCTATGCTATGAAGAACAATAAGGCTAAGGAGACTCCAAAGGAAGCAAAGACTCAAGGATTAAATGAAGGGGATAAATCTCAAAGTGTTGAAAAGACTGACAATGTACCAGCGGTACATACACAGTCAACGGTACATACTGATTTGGAGGAACACTCTACTGCAACAGATCAAGAAGAGGGAACCTCTAGAGGTACTAAAAGAAAAAGATCAACTAGGAGAAGGAAACTAACAAAGAAGAAAGGTAAAACTACAGCTGATGAAGATAGTGATAGTAATGAGAGTTGCAAAAAGTACTGAAGGTAGTTGAATTTGAGGATCAATGAATAGATACAGAGATCTTAGGAAAGAAGTCATCAATTACAAGATGGACAAATCAAGGATTGGAAGCTCATGGAATAACCAGGGCAGTTGGAACATTTAGGATGTTCAGTTTATTGGAAGATATTCTTCATATACTTGATAGACAAGATATTCAAGATTTTCACAGGTATGTCCAAGGAGGAAGTGAAGGTAGAGAAGATGTCTCACTATTACTTCATGAGTTTAAGTTTATGTATGAGCCACACAACCGTGATCAAATAATATTGAAGGACTTAGAGAATCAGGTTCCTACTTACTAGAGATATTATAGATCATGTGTGATACATACACTGGATGTAGATGATGTTGCCTACTACTTGCTTCAAGAAAATAGATATCCTTGTAGAAGGCATTTGCTAGAGAGAATGTTGTATTTGCAACTGGAAGTTTTAGAGGAGTCCAATGGTGCCTTGGAGTTTATCAGAATGACCAAACAACAAATTAAGGAGTTGGAGAGAGAGGAGGGAGTTGATAAAGAACCTTAAGTGTTTGACTTTCAGTCACACTTCACAAATGGTTATCAGTTCACCATGTCTAACCAACATAAGAACTGGCAAGTCCATAAGCAAATGGTTTATGGTAAAGACTTCTCAAATCCGTTGATAGCTGGTAGTTTGCTAAAAACTACATGGTCATTAACTCACCATGCTTAAATGCAAAGAGTTAGCTAGTCCTATGGCAAACAGTTCTAGGTAAAGACTCTATCAAATTCGTTGAATGGTTGACAGTTTACCAAAAATTATAGGGTTATCAGTACACCTTATTCTTGATGAATAAAGTATTGGCTATTCCAGAGTGTACGGCTAACTGGTAAAGAATAAATCAAATTCGTTGATAGCTGATGATTTGCTAAAAATCATGATGCCAATACAGATTGGTTTGTTGTTAACTGTTTTATTTCAGGTGAGAAGACACAAGCAGGAATGTTGATTCATAAACAACATGTTCAAGGAGATTCATGTATGTTCAAGATCAAGAAAATCACAAGAAAGTTTTGTGATCATCAAATAAGAAAAGATTTTTGGGCTAACAGCATAAGAATGACAGAAACTAATATATGAAGACAACATAGTTGTTGTGAAGAATATTCAAAGACACAGAAGATCACATTTTGAAGACAAAGATGAAGATTTGAAGTTCATTATATCAGAAGAAGATCTACAAGAAGTGTTTGGATACATTCAGTTGGTACACAAGATCAAAGATTACCAAGTTCAATCCAAGTTTGAAGTGAAGTTTTAAGATATGTAACTTTATACATTCAACACATAGAAAAAACAAGAAGACAACAAGTTATCATTCTTGTTTAGGGGAAGATTGTTGGGAATTATTGTAAAGTACCAAGTAACGTTAGTTAAGTACCAAGTACCGTTAGTTATAGTAAGTATTGTTAGTGTTAACGCGGTACATGCTAAGTACTGTTAGTGTTAACGTAAGTACTGCTAATAGGATAAGTATGAGTATATCTTTAGTAAATATATGTTCTGAGTATAATGAGAGTATATCGTGTGTGATATACTTATCATAATAGAATATTGAGAATATATCGTGTGACAAGTCTAACATTTTCAGGTAGTGAAATATTTTCTCGTATAATATTTTGAAACTTATTTTTGTGTTGGTTGACGAACTCCCAATTTACGGATTTAAATTTGGGCTTACGTGCATAATTTGGCGTCTTTTACGACTAAACCGGAAACCTTAGGATTACGTATTTACGTTTTTGAACTCCGTTTTTAATGAGACAATTTTTATTGGATTCGTTTTGTGACGGTGATTCATAATTTATAAAAACGTTTTTCGTAAAACGACCCGAGGGCACGCAAATCGAGAAAACTAAAATCGAGAAATACCCGTAAACTAGTGAGATGGGACAAAACACTTTGCCCCACCCCACTAGCTTATATGGGACGGCAATATTGACACCACCACACATAGGTGGCATCAAGTTAGCAAGTTTACACAAGTGTAAGCTTGTGCTTACACCTTAAGCTAACCATTTCCACTTTAACACAAAACTAGAAAATGGTTTCATTTCTACCATTTCCTTCCATGCAATCCACTCTAAAACTCTCTCAATCTCTCTCTCCTTGCCGTCCCAAATAAAGCAACAAACACCATCATTGATCTTTTCTAGCCACAAATCACATGTTTACTAGTCCTATTAAGGTGTTTCCTTGAAGCCTTGATCATTTGGTGGCCATATAAACAACTTTGGAGGTGATTTGCTTGTGTCCTATGGCTGATTTTCCAACCTATGTTCTTGATATTTGATGGTCTTGGAGATACTTGTTGTGTTCATCAAGTTCTTGCCTTCCTAAAATAAGAAATCCACTTGGATTGGTAAAGAAGATCATCCTCTACATTTTTCTCTTATTATTTTGTAAAGAACAAATGTATTTTCTTTCATTTTGTATATGTATATGATGTATATATGATGATAAAGATGTTGTGTGGGGATCAAGTGTTGATAAACATGCTTAAAAATGATGATAACTATAAGAAATGAAGCTAAAATATTGACTAATTAGTTGGCTGTATAAAAACAGTAGATAACTAAAAGATGAACTGATAAAATTGCATGGTTTGATCCATTTACAGTAATTAGATTATGTTATACACATGTGAGAGTTGGCCATGCAATGGAATCAAAATAATGAGTGAGATATGATCAAAACAAGTTAGGTGGTATAATCTGAATAAGCAGTTTTGTAGGGACTGTTAAGGCAACTTAAACTCAAAATGGGCAGTAGCTATAACTAAGTTATATGTAGCACATATTATGAAGAAGTTGTCATCCAAAAATGAGCTTCTAAGTCATTGTAGAACTCTAGATATGATAAAAATGGTGAATATGAAGTTAAAAATCAGATTTTGGAAATAATGTTTATTATTATTATATAAGCACTCACTTTATAATGTATAAAATGTAAAATATAAACCCAATAACTTATAAAACTTATTTATATAAATGTATAAAAGGATAATTAAATGGGTAAATTATATAAATGGTGATAAAATAATATTTATAAATAATAAAAACTATAAACTTGATTTTTACGACTTTTTCGGCTATCGCCGTGAAATTAACGTTTTTCGCCAAATAAAACTTAGACGACCAAACCCGTCTAATGTAAAGTTTATAAAAGTTATATACTGATGTATAAGTAACTAATACAAGTAAAAACCGATAAAACCCGAACTATAAGAATTACGGACATTTACGAGCTAACTAAACCTATTGGACTAATAATTAGACTTAATAAGATAAAAACTTGTAAAAAGAATTATTGGGCTTAACCCATTTGGGCCCAACATGAAAGATATATATACTGATCATATAGGTATCATGGAGTCAATGAGACAAGAGGGGTCTTCAATAGTCTAAGGTTTAATTAGGGTGTAATGTACATGTTTGTAAAGTCAAATGGGTTTGAAATGGTTTAAAGGTAAGTATAGATGTATAGTTATGGTATTTTTGGCTAAGTATATAGCATAGGGTAGTTTTTAGTTCACATCTAGTGTTCTTGGCTAGTTACTAGGAGTCTAGGTATTATATTGTATTAGTAGGTTTGAGTCCAAGTCGATTTGGTTAGGTTTTAGGGTTTTTGAGTGAAAGTATAGTCTAAAATAAATAAAAGTAAAGTGATAGGTGTGTAAACACCCATCCTTTTTACCACTTAATTACAATAATAACCGGGCAAAAACGTGTATTTTATGTCTTTTATGTCGGAATTATGCGTGGTTTGTGTTTTTGTTGTGATTTAGGACGAAAAGGTGAAAAGTGGAGAAAACACGGGCATTCACGGGCTTTTATTGAAGAAAAAGATGAAAGACGAAGTCAAGAAGTCAAGAGTGCAAAAAGAACGGAAGTCCTAGACCAATTCTGAAGATTTATCGAAGAAACAGTCAAAAGACGGAAGTTTACTAAAGCCGAAGAACTCGAGTCTTATTTATGAAGAAAATTAAAGACGAGTTTAAAGAAATCCCGAGCCAAAAGTCATTAAAGTCCAAGATTAAAGAAGATTAGAAGGCTTAAGGACTAATGGTGAAATTAAGAAGAAATGAAAGAGGGGAGGAAGCTTCCTAAGCACTCCTTAATCCTCCCCTATATATAGATCATTAGGATAATCATTTCATTTTGTTGGCTAAGGTGACAATTAGTCTTCCACCTTTTAATTACTTGCTCTTTAAATTCATGTCATTTTAAATACTTGTCTTACACTTTTAATACCTTTTAATTCCAAGTAAGTGTTCTTTAATTTTCTTTTTTTAATCTCTCATCTACCTTTCTTTCTAAGCTTTAATCTTTGTTTACATGCTTATCGTGTTGCTTATTTGATTAAAGGTTATGTTTTTATGCTTTTGATTGTTTTGGATTCTTGATTTTTTATAGCTTATTTGTGTTTTTCTTTAAGTTTCTAAAGTTTTTATAAAAGTTATTTTTATATATAAGTTTGTTTTCGTACATCTTTTTCATTCTTGTTTTCAAAAAGTCTTTAAATTTTAGCTTATTAGCTTTTTCTCATACGATTTTCATTAAGTTTTTCGTTGTGTGCTTATTTGATTGATAGCTTATTAATTGTGCTTATTTTGTGTTATCTTTACTGTATTCCGATCTGCGTAATCGGAAAAGGGTTTCACATTCCGATCATCCTGATCGGAAAGGGGTTTTGGCATTCCGACAAAAGGAATTCCTACCATATTCCGATCTAGGGTGTCTAGTGGTATTCTGATCAGGGGTGAGTTTGGTATTCCGATCAGGAGGTAAGTACACATTCCGATCAAAGGGTGAGTTTGGTATTCCGATCAGGAGGTAAGTACACATTCCGATTAAAGGGTGAGTTTGGTTATTCCGATCAGGTCTAGGTGACAACATTCCGATTGGGAATTCCGACAACATTCCGACCAGAAGGGTAAGTGTATTCCGATTGGACCTCATTCCGACAAGGGTGTTTGCGTTAATATTCCGATCAGGAAGGTAAGGAACATTCCGATTGGGATTCTGATCGGAATATATTCTGATTAGGTATTGTTTTATAGTTTATCTTGTTTAATTTTTAAGTTCTCATTTTAATACTTTGTCAAATTTTAATTTTCGTCACGCTTTAAATTCAAGTCACTTAATTTCTCGTTATTTACTCTTCAAAGTTTTAATTTCTCGCTATTTATTTTAAAATAGAGTTAGAATTACTTTAACATCATTTACTTTTAAGTCTTTGCCCATTTATTTTAAAAACAACCAAAAATATTTGTTTCACCAAAAACAGCTGAGTCGTACCTTGAACCGGAAATCAATTCGTTAAGATACCGAGAAAACGAACAATTGAACCTAGCAAAATCTCCTCATTATAAATTTTAACTCATTAAAAGTTTAAAACACTTAAATATTTGTTATAATTTTATTACTTACAAAATTATATGATGACAACAGTTTTGTTGATTGCTAAAACACTTAAAGTGTTGAGAAAATATATATTATATATGTATATTTTGTAGTAACATGATATAAAATAGTAGTATTAATTGTGATCATGGTTTTAGGTTTTTAAAATCCTAAAATGATGCATGCGTATGTTCATGAGTTTATAGGTGACTTAAAAGTCTCAAAAGAAATGATTGTTGAAAGTCTCGTATGCTCATAGAAATGTAGTCATACAAATGTGATTGTGTCCTTATGATTAAATACTCATAATCATAATGTAATATTTGATGATCAAATGTCTTTAATAGTTCCCAAATACTATCAAATGTTCCATGTTCTAATGATTTAAATAATATATGCTCATGTTTGATGCATATGACAGTTCAAAGATTTCATGCAAAGGTGGTAATATATATTGATATCATGAGGTGACGTGTACAATGATGTCATAGTCAAACCTGAAAACTACAGGATTTATAGTGTCCCTTTACGTTATTGGTCATTTATTACTATTATCATGTAGGGCAAATAGGTGCATCCTATGACAAGTTAGTATGATTGCATGGTAACTGCGGTGTGTGCCTTGCATCCTTACAGAAGTTGATCCCTCCAGTCATTTTATATATTAATTAGAGGCAGCCCCTCTAATTTCATGATGAGGTCACCCCTCTAACTATTCATGCACGTTGATATAACATGACCTATATGGGCTCCGGGCATATTTAAAATATAGATTTTCAAAATAAACTAAAAATAAGTCTTTTAGAAATATAAAACCAGTCTTATGAACTTAAACCAGGTTTTTCAGGACATACACTTATTCCGCTGCTATTCATTTCATTTCATCACTTGCTTATATTTATGTTTTACATTCTATGTTATATATCCGCACATTGAGCGTAATGATCAGCCGTATTTATCTTTCCATGTCCCAATACGGCAGGTACTAAAGGGAAATCTAAGAATCAAGAGTACGTGCATGGAATGAGGCGCCAGTCTTCTTTCATTCTTTAATGCATTTACATACTTTTGCTTTGCTGGACATTGTTTAATTCTTTCCTTTACATTCTATACTTATGCATTTCGTGTGTAGAGCATATGTTGGATCCGATGTTTGTTTCCGGATTCTTTATGGGCATTTAATGTTTTAGACATTTACCTTGCATGCTTTGATGACACGTCATAATTACTATGTAACGGTCCATTTATCCAAAAGGGGTGCTACAGTTTGAGTGTTAACATTTAATGAGGAGTAAACGTTGGAAAAGTAAACATCTTGTTTGTGTGTCGTGTTCTAATTCCGCTATGTTTATCATATGAACATGATGCATTCCTAGTAGCTCAAAGATCCGTGAATCTTAGGATCCCACAGAAGTATCTAGGACAACAAAGACAATTTCGAACTACCCCTAGGCTTGATGATGCAAGTACTGCTAGAACAGAAGAAAGTTCTCCACCTATTAAGACTACCTATGCTATGAAGAACAATAAGGCTAAGGAGACTCCAAAGGAAGCAAAGACTCAAGGATTAAATGAAGGGGATAAATCTCAAAGTGTTGAAAAGACTGACAATGTACCAGCGGTACATACACAGTCAACGGTACATACTGATTTGGAGGAACACTCTACTGCAACAGATCAAGAAGAGGGAACCTCTAGAGGTACTAAAAGAAAAAGATCAACTAGGAGAAGGAAACTAACAAAGAAGAAAGGTAAAACTACAGCTGATGAAGATAGTGATAGTAATGAGAGTTGCAAAAAGTACTGAAGGTAGTTGAATTTGAGGATCAATGAATAGATACAGAGATCTTAGGAAAGAAGTCATCAATTACAAGATGGACAAATCA
Source organism: Glebionis coronaria (assembly GCA_025667525.1). Classification (NCBI taxonomy): domain Eukaryota; kingdom Viridiplantae; phylum Streptophyta; class Magnoliopsida; order Asterales; family Asteraceae; genus Glebionis; species Glebionis coronaria. The sequence continues at coordinate 304,559,327 of CM046877.1, forward strand.
AGGATTGGAAGCTCATGGAATAACCAGGGCAGTTGGAACATTTAGGATGTTCAGTTTATTGGAAGATATTCTTCATATACTTGATAGACAAGATATTCAAGATTTTCACAGGTATGTCCAAGGAGGAAGTGAAGGTAGAGAAGATGTCTCACTATTACTTCATGAGTTTAAGTTTATGTATGAGCCACACAACCGTGATCAAATAATATTGAAGGACTTAGAGAATCAGGTTCCTACTTACTAGAGATATTATAGATCATGTGTGATACATACACTGGATGTAGATGATGTTGCCTACTACTTGCTTCAAGAAAATAGATATCCTTGTAGAAGGCATTTGCTAGAGAGAATGTTGTATTTGCAACTGGAAGTTTTAGAGGAGTCCAATGGTGCCTTGGAGTTTATCAGAATGACCAAACAACAAATTAAGGAGTTGGAGAGAGAGGAGGGAGTTGATAAAGAACCTTAAGTGTTTGACTTTCAGTCACACTTCACAAATGGTTATCAGTTCACCATGTCTAACCAACATAAGAACTGGCAAGTCCATAAGCAAATGGTTTATGGTAAAGACTTCTCAAATCCGTTGATAGCTGGTAGTTTGCTAAAAACTACATGGTCATTAACTCACCATGCTTAAATGCAAAGAGTTAGCTAGTCCTATGGCAAACAGTTCTAGGTAAAGACTCTATCAAATTCGTTGAATGGTTGACAGTTTACCAAAAATTATAGGGTTATCAGTACACCTTATTCTTGATGAATAAAGTATTGGCTATTCCAGAGTGTACGGCTAACTGGTAAAGAATAAATCAAATTCGTTGATAGCTGATGATTTGCTAAAAATCATGATGCCAATACAGATTGGTTTGTTGTTAACTGTTTTATTTCAGGTGAGAAGACACAAGCAGGAATGTTGATTCATAAACAACATGTTCAAGGAGATTCATGTATGTTCAAGATCAAGAAAATCACAAGAAAGTTTTGTGATCATCAAATAAGAAAAGATTTTTGGGCTAACAGCATAAGAATGACAGAAACTAATATATGAAGACAACATAGTTGTTGTGAAGAATATTCAAAGACACAGAAGATCACATTTTGAAGACAAAGATGAAGATTTGAAGTTCATTATATCAGAAGAAGATCTACAAGAAGTGTTTGGATACATTCAGTTGGTACACAAGATCAAAGATTACCAAGTTCAATCCAAGTTTGAAGTGAAGTTTTAAGATATGTAACTTTATACATTCAACACATAGAAAAAACAAGAAGACAACAAGTTATCATTCTTGTTTAGGGGAAGATTGTTGGGAATTATTGTAAAGTACCAAGTAACGTTAGTTAAGTACCAAGTACCGTTAGTTATAGTAAGTATTGTTAGTGTTAACGCGGTACATGCTAAGTACTGTTAGTGTTAACGTAAGTACTGCTAATAGGATAAGTATGAGTATATCTTTAGTAAATATATGTTCTGAGTATAATGAGAGTATATCGTGTGTGATATACTTATCATAATAGAATATTGAGAATATATCGTGTGACAAGTCTAACATTTTCAGGTAGTGAAATATTTTCTCGTATAATATTTTGAAACTTATTTTTGTGTTGGTTGACGAACTCCCAATTTACGGATTTAAATTTGGGCTTACGTGCATAATTTGGCGTCTTTTACGACTAAACCGGAAACCTTAGGATTACGTATTTACGTTTTTGAACTCCGTTTTTAATGAGACAATTTTTATTGGATTCGTTTTGTGACGGTGATTCATAATTTATAAAAACGTTTTTCGTAAAACGACCCGAGGGCACGCAAATCGAGAAAACTAAAATCGAGAAATACCCGTAAACTAGTGAGATGGGACAAAACACTTTGCCCCACCCCACTAGCTTATATGGGACGGCAATATTGACACCACCACACATAGGTGGCATCAAGTTAGCAAGTTTACACAAGTGTAAGCTTGTGCTTACACCTTAAGCTAACCATTTCCACTTTAACACAAAACTAGAAAATGGTTTCATTTCTACCATTTCCTTCCATGCAATCCACTCTAAAACTCTCTCAATCTCTCTCTCCTTGCCGTCCCAAATAAAGCAACAAACACCATCATTGATCTTTTCTAGCCACAAATCACATGTTTACTAGTCCTATTAAGGTGTTTCCTTGAAGCCTTGATCATTTGGTGGCCATATAAACAACTTTGGAGGTGATTTGCTTGTGTCCTATGGCTGATTTTCCAACCTATGTTCTTGATATTTGATGGTCTTGGAGATACTTGTTGTGTTCATCAAGTTCTTGCCTTCCTAAAATAAGAAATCCACTTGGATTGGTAAAGAAGATCATCCTCTACATTTTTCTCTTATTATTTTGTAAAGAACAAATGTATTTTCTTTCATTTTGTATATGTATATGATGTATATATGATGATAAAGATGTTGTGTGGGGATCAAGTGTTGATAAACATGCTTAAAAATGATGATAACTATAAGAAATGAAGCTAAAATATTGACTAATTAGTTGGCTGTATAAAAACAGTAGATAACTAAAAGATGAACTGATAAAATTGCATGGTTTGATCCATTTACAGTAATTAGATTATGTTATACACATGTGAGAGTTGGCCATGCAATGGAATCAAAATAATGAGTGAGATATGATCAAAACAAGTTAGGTGGTATAATCTGAATAAGCAGTTTTGTAGGGACTGTTAAGGCAACTTAAACTCAAAATGGGCAGTAGCTATAACTAAGTTATATGTAGCACATATTATGAAGAAGTTGTCATCCAAAAATGAGCTTCTAAGTCATTGTAGAACTCTAGATATGATAAAAATGGTGAATATGAAGTTAAAAATCAGATTTTGGAAATAATGTTTATTATTATTATATAAGCACTCACTTTATAATGTATAAAATGTAAAATATAAACCCAATAACTTATAAAACTTATTTATATAAATGTATAAAAGGATAATTAAATGGGTAAATTATATAAATGGTGATAAAATAATATTTATAAATAATAAAAACTATAAACTTGATTTTTACGACTTTTTCGGCTATCGCCGTGAAATTAACGTTTTTCGCCAAATAAAACTTAGACGACCAAACCCGTCTAATGTAAAGTTTATAAAAGTTATATACTGATGTATAAGTAACTAATACAAGTAAAAACCGATAAAACCCGAACTATAAGAATTACGGACATTTACGAGCTAACTAAACCTATTGGACTAATAATTAGACTTAATAAGATAAAAACTTGTAAAAAGAATTATTGGGCTTAACCCATTTGGGCCCAACATGAAAGATATATATACTGATCATATAGGTATAAAATGGGTAAAAACAAGTAAAAGAACTTATAAAAGACTTAATGAACTTAAAATAGGTAAAATCGATAAAACTAGTGAACTAGTAAGACGTTACCAAAACGTAAACACTAAAATGAGTAAACGAGGATTTATAAACCCACTTGATCATCATCATATGTACAAAAATCATCATATGTATATTGTTATTTTGATAAAAGTCATTGGACCGAGTCTAAGACCGATTATTATTTATATAGGTTTCTGTGACCGAAGCACGCCCGTAGCCGATATTCCGCCTTTCATTAACAACGTGAGTTCATAGCCTCGCACTCTTTTAAATGTTTTATAAAATGATTTGTAAACCCGCGAGGGAGATAACATGCTAGATTTTTATAAAAATAGAACACAAGTAGTCCCGATTGTATGCTTAATGATATGGACCCGAATGATGCTATGACCCTGTATTCGAGACTAAAAGGATTATTAGTAGTTAAGTTATGTCACTTAAAGTCCCATTAGCATGAATTGTGAACTACCGGGATTTGGTAGACGCTTATGCATTTGATAGTACTATTTGGGGACGATCACCCCAGTTCGCGCCTTGACGGTTGATCCCCGTCGTACCACATTGATTGGTAAGCGAATTTATGTATGAGAAGATTCCATAGCGTGATTTTTGTGACGACACGCTAACTTAGATGGGCAAATTGTTTGTCGGGTTCGCGACCCGCTGTTTTCACAGTAAGGTAACAATGTCATGCGGCTAATAATAATCCTATACAATATACAACGTATGCTATAAGACATAAATAATAAACGATGACGACGCTATTACGATGAATATATTACCTATCATGGTAATATAGAGACTACGGTCTCATGGACGGTTTCAGATGTATGCTTGATTTATATATTGCCTGACTAGCAATATGTGGACTTACTTCCGATATTATACTTGTGTTCTGATTTTAAATGATTGTAAATGATTGTTTTATATAACGGTTTTCATTAAACTCTATGAATTCACTCGGCATTCGCTGATATGATTTTTGCATGTTTTCTATCTCAGGTGCTTGAAGGTAATCCGGATGGAGATCGACTCTGATGGCCCACACTTAATATTAAAAATGTTCATTCGATCTGTGTTTTGTAAACTTAATGACCTGTATAATTTGGGACCTGTTGTACACTTTTGAAACTTTTTATCGAATGAATGTTTGTTAAACCTTGTACAACCATTTTTATGTGTTGTCTATGATTGGAGTTATTGTGCTATCCCGTAACACTCTGAAAGACCCTTCCGCTGTACCGATACGAAAAATGAGAGTGTTACAGTTTGGTACCAGAGCTCTCGTTGTAGAGAACAAAAGATTTTAAAAAAAAACCAAGGTTTTGAACAAAACTTTTCAAAATCTTTTGACAATGAACATTTGAGAAAATATTTGAAAAATCTTTTGACTATAACGGTGCCAGAGATCTCCGACGTTACCAACAAGCCCTATCGAGAAGATATATATTTTGATATATATAATATAATTTATATATATGTATATATCGTGATTTCATTATGTAATTGTTTAACTAGTATGTTATCCTAATACGAGATAAATATATATAAATGCAGATTGTCATGGCTGACCCTAATATTCCTGTAGAAAACCATGCTATTCCCGAACCTAATATAGAAGATGATCCTTATTTAGACTTAGTAGATTTTGATATTGATGATGAGGAGGAACCATTTGAGGATCCTGAGCCCGAGTTAGGACTAGGAGATCAGATTGCCCCTCAGGTTGACTTAGTAGAGAATGAGATTGAGAATGTGGGTAATGAGAATGTGGAGATTGAGAATGTGGATATTGAGGAGGTGGATATTGAGAATGCTGATATTGAGAACAATGATGAGATTGGGTTAGATGAGTTAGATGATGAGATTGACGACGAGGAAGTCGAGGAAGATGTAGGTATAGATGTTGAGGTTGATGACGATGAGGAAGCTGAGCTTATTTATCCGTATGATGTTCCAGAGGGCGAGCCTTTGCCCCCACCAGTTTGTTTGTCTGATTCTGAGGATGAGTTACCTAGGGATGAAATGTCTGAATCGTCTGAATCTGATTCTGAATCAGAGGAGGATGAGGATGAAGATGCACCTGACGGTACTGATGGTATTAATACTCGTAGATGTGAGATAGGAGAGTCGTCTAGTACTCGAGAGGCTACTCATATTGATGGTCTTGCACCATGGGCCTTGAGACGTGATCTAGATGCTTCCCGTGTTAAGAGTTATGTGACAGAGGTTGGATTAGGTGTTGTTCAGACTCAGGTTGCTTATTTGGAGTCGAAGACTAAGGTTGGCGAGAAAGAGCGAGAATTGCTTAGTCTGGATTTGAGTGATGTAGAACGTGGTTTGAATGAGGCTTTTAGGAGGTTATCGGTGTTGGAAAGTGGTGAGTATGCTGCTATGAAGAGAAATGTGAATTCTATGGAGATTCAGTTGAGTGTGGCTCGTGCGATGCGTGAGAAAGCTGAAAAGGAGTTGAATATATCGGTGGGTTGGAACAGTAGATTTTATGCCGACATGGTTGAAAGAGGAGTAATCTGTAAGCGCCCAGCTGAAGATGTGTCTAGTGATCGTCCGGCGAAGATCCAGAAGACGATGGATGATGGACCATGTGGCGGTTCTCAGTAGACCAGTCTGTATTTAGTAGTGACCTTTATATCTTTTGTGTTTGTAGCTTTGACTGAACCGACTTGTTAGTAGTAGACTTGGCACGAATTTTGAGTGTATATAGTGCTAGAACTTTGATATGGATGTACTAAGACAATACTTTTGTTTCAGATCGAATGAAATATGTATCTTGTCTTGAATTCCATATTGTGCCTTATTAGTATCTTGATTATGAATTCGATCCATATTATATGAATCCTTTGTTGGATGAATGCTTAATACTTTGAAATTGTGGAATTATAGAACTATGCCGCCCAAGAAGGCTGTGACTGAGGATGATGTACGTAGGATTATTACAGAGCAAGTTACCGCATCTATGACAGAATTTATGGCAAATGCTAGAAATGAAGCTGGCGGTAGTGGAGCTGGCGGTAGTGGAGCTGGCGGTAGTGGAATTGGCGGTACTAATGTGAATGTGAATGCTAATAATGTGAATGCTAATGCTGGAGGAAATGTAGGAGGACTTGGAACTAATGCACCTGAAGTTGGTGGCTGTACTTATGTGACGTTCATGAAGTGTGAACCTCTACCTTTTAATGGAACTGAAGGTGCTGTAGGACTAAGCCAGTGGATCGAGAAGATTGAATCGGTGTTTAGGATTAGTAAGTGTAAAGAGGAAGATAAGGTGACTTTTGCTATGGCTACTCTTAAAGGTCGTGCGTTGACTTGGTGGAACGGGAGAATTGCTTTCATGGGTCTTGATGCTGCTAATGCTACTCCTTGGGCTGAAATCAAGAAGTGGATGACTTTGGAGTTTTTCCTCGTAGTGTGATTATTAGGTTAGAACAGGAGTTGATTCATTTGAGAATGAAAGGTGTGGACATTGATAGTTACACGAATCGATTCCATGAGTTGGCCTTGCTATGTCCTCGATTGGTTGAACCCGAAGAGATCCGAATTGAGCAATATGTGAAAGGGTTGACCAGGAATATCCGGGGGGACGTGACATCATCGAAACCACTGACCATTGATGATGCTGTTCGAATGGCTTACCAACTCATTGGACAGATAATTCAGGATAAGGAAGATGAAGCCCGTGTTGGTGAGAAAAGAAAGGGAGACGGTGAGCGTGTAGATAGAGGTGATAATAGGAAGAATTTCAATCGCCGTCAGAACAAGAGAAAGGGGAATGCAAATGCTCTTACCAACAATGCACCGCGCAACGATGATAGATGTCCTAAGTGTGGCAACAAGAGGCATCTTGGCGACTGCTGGAAGTGCCGAAATTGTGGAAAGCATGGACACAAGGTTAAAAGGTGTAAGAAGGGAACCATTTGCTTCAACTGTAATGAAGAAGGTCATAGGAAATCGGAATGCCCCAAGTTGAAAGCGATTGTACCTGGAAGAAACCCCCAGGGTGGTATCTACCAACTTGGAACAATTGAGGTGAAGAAAGAGGATCCGAATGTCGTTACCGGTACGTTTTTACTCAACAATCATTATGCTGTTGCTTTATTCGATTCGGGTGCCGATAGGAGCTTTGTATCCACTAAATTTAGTGCCCTTATTGATATTGAACCTGTTGAGATAAGTACCAGTTACGAGGTGGAATTGGCTGATGGTAAGTTTGTGAAAACTAATAAGCTATTAGAAGGATGCTCTCTAAATCTCTTGAACCATTCCTTTCCGATTGATTTGATGTTGATAGAATTAGGTAAGTTTCGATATTATTATTGGTATGGATTGGTTGTCGTTGAACAATGCTACTATTTTATGTGGAGAGAAGAAGGTTAAGATTCCTCTTAGGAATAGGACGTTAGTAATTGATGGTAGTCGAGGTGAATCCCGTTTGAAAATCGTTTCATGTATTAAAGTCCAAAAGTACATCAGGAACGGTTGTGAGTTATTCTTAGCTCAAGTGACCGGGAAGGAGTCTAGGGAGAAACGATTGGAAGATGTACCTATTATTTGTGAATTTCCTGAGGTATTTCCTAAAGATTTACCCGGACTTCCACCGATAAGGCAAGTAGAGTTTCGAATCGATTTAATTCCTAGTGCTGCACCGGTGGCACGTGCGCCTTACCGATTAGCCCCTTCTGAATTAAAGGAGTTATCTGAGCAACTTAAGGAGTTGTCTGATAAAGGTTTTATTCGACCGAGCTCGTCGCCTTGGGGAGCTCCAGTCTTGTTCGTTAAGAAGAAGGATGGATCTTTTCGTATGTGCATTGATTATAGGGAACTGAATAAGCTGACAATTAAAAATCGATATCCTTTACCTAGGATTGATGATTTGTTTGATCAACTGCAAGGATCTAGTGTGTATTCTAAGATAGATTTGCGGTCAGGATATCACCAACTTCGCGTCCGTGAAGAAGATATTCCTATAACTGCATTTAGAACTCGTTATGGACACTATGAATTTCAAGTAATGCCATTTGGGTTAACTAACGCACCTGCGGTTTTCATGGATTTAATGAATCGAGTGTGCAAGACCTACTTGGATAAATTTGTGATTGTGTTTATTGACGATATTCTAATCTATTCTAAGAATAAAGATGAACATAGAGAACATTTGAGGATTGTTTTGAAGTTGTTGAAGGATGAAAGGTTGTATGCTAAGTTTTCAAAGTGTGATTTCTGGTTGGATTCTGTGCAATTTCTTGGTCATGTGATTAACAGAGATGGAATTCATGTTGATCCTGCAAAGGTTGAAGCTATTAAGAATTGGTCTGCACCGACAACGCCAACGGAAGTGCGACAGTTCTTAGGATTGGCTGGCTATTATAGGCGATTCATTAAAGAATTTTCTTTGATAGCTAAACCCTTGACTAAGCTTACTCAGAAGAATAAACCTTTCGTTTGGGGAAGTGATGAAGATGGAGCATTTCAGACATTGAAGCAAAAATTATGTAGTGCGCCAATCTTATCATTACCCGACGGGAGTGAAGATGTTGTAGTGTATTGTGATGCATCTATTAGAGGTTATGGAGCTGTTTTGATGCAGAGAGAGAAAGTGATAGCTTATGCTTCTAGGCAATTAAGGAAGAATGAGGAGAATTTTGCTACTCATGATCTTGAGCTAGGAGCGGTGGTCTTTGCTCTTAGGTTATGGAGACATTATCTGTATGGCACCAAGTGTAGGGTATTCACCGATCACAAAAGCCTACAGTATATTCTCGACCAAAAGGATTTGAACATGAGGCAACGAAGATGGATAGAGTTGTTAAGTGATTATGACTGTGATATAAAGTATCACCCAGGAAAAGCCAATGTTGTTGCTGATGCGTTGAGTAGGAAAGATAGAGAGCCTATCAGGGTGCGTTCTCTAGTCTTGACCGTGCACAATAATTTGCCTGAGCAAATTAGAAATGCGCAAAAAGAAGCTTGTAAGAAGGAGAATTTTGTTAATGAAGGGTTCCGAGGAGAAGGAGATCCTTTAGAGGTTAGAGCTGATGGAGTGAAATGTTTAAGAGGTCGTATGTGGATACCTAAGTTTGGAGGCTTAAGAGATTTGATTATGTTAGAATCCCATAAATCTAAGTATTCTATTCATCCGGGATCTGATAAGATGTACCATGATTTGAAGAAGTTGTATTGGTGGCCGAATATGAAAGCTGACATAGCTATGTATGTCTTCAATGCTTGACTTGTGCTAGAGTCAAAGCTGAACATCAAAAGCCATCAGGACTACTTCAACAACCAAAGATTCCTGAATTGAAGTGGGAGCGAATTACGATGGACTTTATCACCAAGCTTCCTAGAACATCATCTGGAAACAATTCGATTTGGGTTATTGTCGATAGACTGACCAAATCAGCACACTTCATTCCGGTTAAGGAGCAGTTCTCACTGGAGAAGCTGACTCGAATATACCTTGATAATTTTGTATGCAAGCATGGAGTGCCTGTATCGATCATTTCAGATCGAGATCCTAGATTCGCATCGAATTTTTGGAAATCTCTCCAAAGATCTTTGGGAACGAATCTCGATATGAGCACTGCTTATCACCCCCAGACTGATGGGCAGAGTGAAAGGACGATACAAACACTGGAAGATATGTTGAGAGCTTGTGTGTTAGACTTTGGTAAGAATTGGGATAAACATTTGTCGTTAGCAGAGTTTTCGTATAACAATAGTTACCATTCTAGTATTAAGGTTGCACCGTTTGAAGCTTTGTATGGTAGGAAGTGTAGATCTCCTGTATGTTGGAGTGAAGTTGGGGATACCCAGCTCACGGGACCGAATTGATCTGGGAGACTACGGAGATGATAGTTCAGATTAAGAAGAGGTTGTTGACTGCCCGTAGTAGACAGAAAAGTTACGCGGATGTGCGGCGGAAGCCAATGGAGTTTGAAGTGGGTGACCGAGTAATGTTGAAAGTATCGCCATGGAAAGGCGTTATACGATTTGGAAAACGAGGAAAATTGAATCCCCGTTATATTGGACCCTTTAAGATTTTATCTAGAGTAGGTCCGGTGGCTTACAAACTAGAGTTACCCCCAGAACTTCATGGTGTTCGCAACACATTCCATGTATCTAATCTGAAGAAATGTCTAGCAGTGAGTGATGAGAAAATTCCGTTAGGTAAGGTTCGAATAGATGGGAAGTTGCATTTTATCGAAGAGCCCGTAGAAGTTATGGACCGTGAGGTAAAGCAACTGAAACAAAGTCGGATACCTATTGTCAAGATCCGATGGAATTCAAAGCATGGACCGGAGTATACTTGGGAACGAGAGGATGAAATGTGGAAGAAATATCCGCACCTCTTCGATTTCAATAAGAAATGGACATCCAAATGAAATGGATCACGAGGACATTGATCCCTTTTAGGAGGAAAAGCTGTGACAAGTCTAACATTTTCAGGTAGTGAAATATTTTCTCGTATAATATTTTGAAACTTATTTTTGTGTTGGTTGATGAACTCACAATTTACGGATTTAAATTTGGGCTTACGTGCATAATTTGGCGTCTTTTACGACTAAACCGGAAACCTTAGGATTACGTATTTACGTTTTTGAACTCCGTTTTTTATGAGACAATTTTTATTGGATTCGTTTTGTGACGGTGATTCATAATTTATAAAAACGTTTTTCGTAAAACGAACCGAGGGCACGCAAATCGAGAAAACTAGAATCGAGAAATACCCGTAAACTAGTGAGATGGGACAAAACACTTTGCCCCACCCCACTAGCTTATATGGGACGGCAATATTGACACCACCACACATAGGTGGCATCAAGTTAGCAAGTTTACACAAGTGTAAGCTTGTGCTTACACCTTAAGCTAACCATTTCCACTTTAACACAAAACTAGCAAATGGTTTCATTTCTACCATTTCCTTCCATGCAATCCACTCTAAAACTCTCTCAATCTCTCCCTCCTTGCCGTCCCAAATAAAGCAACAAACACCATCATTGATCTTTTCTAGCCACAAACCACATGTTTACTAGTCCTATTAAGGTGTTTCCTTGAAGCCTTGATCATTTGGTGGCCATATAAACAACTTTGGAGGTGATTTGCTTGTGTCCTAGGGCTGATTTTCCAACCTATGTTCTTGATATTTGATGGTCTTGGAGATACTTGTTGTGTTCATCAAGTTCTTGCCTTCCTAAAATAAGAAATCCACTTGGATTGGTAAAGAAGATCATCCTTTACATTTTTCTCTTATTATTTTGTAAAGAACAAATGTATTTTCTTTCATTTTGTATATGTATATGATATATATATGATGATAAAAATGTTGTGTGGGGATCAAGTGTTGATAAACATGCTTAAAAATGATGATAACTATAAGAAATGAAGCTAAAATCTTGACTAATTAGTTGGCTGTATAAAATCAGTAGATAACTAAAAGATGAACTGATAAAATTGCATGGTTTGATCCATTTACAGTAAGTAGATGATGTTATACACATGTGAGAGTTGTCCATGCAATGGAATCAAAATAATGAGTGAGATATGATCAAAACAAGTTAGGTGGTATAATCTGAATAAGCAGTTTTGTAGGGACTGTTAAGGCAACTTAAACTCAAAATGGGCAGTAGCTATAACTAAGTTATATGTAGAACATATTATGAAGAAGTTGTCATCCAAAAATGAGCTTCTAAGTCATTTTAGAACTCTAGATATGATAAAAATGGTGAATATGAAGTTAAAAATCAGATTTTGGAAATAATGTTTATTATTATTATATAAGCACTCACTTTATAATGTATAAAATGTAAAATATAAACCCACTAACTTATAAAACTTATTTATATAAATGTATAAAAGGTTAATTAAATGGGTAAATTATATAAATGGTGATAAAATAATATTTATAAATAATAAAAACTATAAACTTGATTTTTACGACTTTTTCGGCTATCGCCGTGAAATTAACGTTTTTCGCCAAATAAAACTTAGACGACCAAACCCGTCTAATGTAAAGTTTATAAAAGTTATATACTGATGTATAAGTAACTAATACAAGTAAAAACCGATAAAACCCGAACTATAAGAATTACGGACATTTACGAGCTAACTAAACCTATTGGACTAATAATTAGACTTAATAAGATAAAAACTTGTAAAAAGAATTATTGGGCTTAACCCATTTGGGCCCAACATGAAAGATATATATACTGATCATATAGGTATAAAATGGGTAAAAACAAGTAAAAGAACTTATAAAAGACTTAATGAACTTAAAATAGGTAAAATCGATAAAACTAGTGAACTAGTAAGACGTTACCAAAACGTAAACACTAAAATGAATAAACGAGGATTTATAAACCCACTTGATCATCATCATATGTACAAAAATCATCATATGTATATTGTTATTTTGATAAAAGTCATTGGACCGAGTCTAAGACCGATTATTATTTATATAGGTTTCCGTGACCGAAGCACGCCCGTAGCCGATAATCCGCCTTTCATTAACAACGTGAGTTCATAGCCTCGCACTCTTTTAAATGTTTTATAAAATGATTTGTAAACCCGCGAGGGAGATAACATGCTAGATTTTTATAAAAATAGAACACAAGTAGTCCCGATTGTATGCTTAATGATATGGACCCGAATGATGCTATGACCCTGTATTCGAGACTAAAAGGATTATTAGTAGTTAGGTTATGTCACTTAAAGTCCCATTAGCATGAATTGTGAACTACCGGGATTTGGTAGACGCTTATGCATTTGATAGTACTATTTGGGGACGATCACCCCAGTTCGCGCCTTGACGGTTGATCCCCGTCGTACCACATTGATTGGTAAGCGAATTTATGTATGAGAAGATTCCATAGCGTGATTTTTGTGACGACACGCTAACTTAGATGGGCAAATTGTTTGTCGGGTTCGCGGCCCGCTGTTTTCACAGTAAGGTAACAATGTCATGCGGCTAATAATAATCCTATACAATATACAACGTATGCTATAAGACATAAATAATAAACGATGACGACGCTATTACGATGAATATATTACCTATCATGGTAATATAGAGACTACGGTCTCATGGACGGTTTCAGATGTATGCTTGATTTATATATTGCCTGACTAGCAATATGTGGACTTACTTCCGATATTATACTTGTGTTCTGATTTTAAATGATTGTAAATGATTGTTTTATATAACGGTTTTCATTAAACTCTATGAATTCACTCGGCATTCACTGATATGATTTTTGCATGTTTTCTATCTCAGGTGCTTGAAGGTAATCCGGAAGGAGATCGACTCTGATGGCCCACACTTAATATTAAAAATGTTCATTCGATCTGTGTTTTGTAAACTTAATGACCTGTATAATTTGGGACCTGTTGTACACTTTTGAAACTTTTTATCGAATGAATGTTTGTTAAACCTTGTACAACCATTTTTATGTGTTGTCTATGATTGGAGTTATTGTGCTATCCCGTAACACTCTGAAAGACCCTTCCGCTGTACCGATACGAAAAATGAGAGTGTTACATATCGTATGTGATATATTTTATTATAGGGTTCCTTGTACTATAAAAGAAACATAGGTACGATGAGCTATTTGTACCTTTGCCACAGTCGATTAATAGAGAATCGAATAGTTAGAGTATATTGTTGTTCTTCTTTGCTTTCATAAGTTAGATACGGCATAACTTATTAGAGTTTAGTAAGAGTCTCTCAAGTGCTCTAGTTTGTTTTCAAGCTATTGTGCAATCTTTAACATGATATAGATATATTCGAAGAGATCAACAATTAGCCAAAACTATTGGATGTTATACTTCGACTGAAAATCCACCCTTTATCGGCTTTAATTTGTTCGAAGCCTTTCAACAACATCAACAAGAACAACAACAAGGTTTCCTTCGGTGTCAACTGTAACACCCCCAAATATTCATGTTTCAAATCAGCGGAAGAGTCGTTGGTGTTACGGGATAGCACATTACTCAAATCATAGACAACACTTAAAAATTGCGTCGTTTAATAACAAAGCATTTTCCATTCATAAATATCAAATTACATAGGTCCTCAGGTCAAAATATATCTTACAAATTTACAAAACATTTGAATGGAAATTTTTATTTAAATGCGGGCCATAAACTCTTGTCATCTTCCCGAGAATTACCTGCAAGTACCTGAGATAAAACATGTTAAAAGTCAGCGAAACGCTGAGCGAGTCCATAGAGTTTAATAACAACCATTTACATAAAATCGGTATATAATCATCACTGAAAAACATTTTTGTACAATTCTTTGTCATAGACCATAACGTAGGCCAAAAACATTTTATACGAATCATTGTCGTAAATCATAACATAGGCCCTAAGCATTTGATACGAATCATTGTCGTAAATCATAACTTAGGCCAAAAACATTTTATACGAATCATTGTCGTAACAGCACCATTTAGTACGTTTTATAACGTTGTTTATAGTAAAATAAAAACCGTTATATAAAACAGTTATGTAAAACCAGAACACAGGTATATTAATAAATAAGACCCCATATTGCTAGTCAGGCAATATATTATAATTCAAATCATATATCATACACTATTCCTAAGACCGCAGCCTCAGTGTTACCATTATCATTATTATCATCGGATTATTATAAGCCGCATGACATTGTTACCTTTCTATACTATATATCGGGTAGCTAGCATGGAATTCATTTGCCCATTTAAAACAGCGTGTCATCACAAAAATCACGCTAAATATACCACTCTCATACATAAATTCGCTTACCAATCAATGTGGCACGACGGAGATCAACCGTCAAGGCGCGAACTGGGGTGATCTTCCCCAAATAGTACTATTATATGCATAAGCGTATACCAACTCCCCGTAGTTCACAATTCATGCTAACGGGACTTATAGTGACATAACCTAACTTTTAATAATCTTTTTCAATCATTCATTGGGTCATACAATTAATCGGGTCCATATCAATAAGCACACAATCAGGACCACTTGTGTTCTATTTTTATTAAAACTAGCATGTTATCTCCCTCGCAGGTTTATAAAACATTTCACAAAATATTTAAAAGAGTGCGAGGCTATGAACTCACGTTGGTTGGGAAAGGCGGGTTGTCGGCAATTAGGATGTACGGTACGTGCTTTGATCGCGGGAAACCTACACAAATAATACTCGGTCTTAGACTATCGTCAAATAACTTTATAAAAGTTGTTATGTATATGTAATGATGTCATAATATGATGATCAAGTCTGGTTTTATTTCCTTACACAACATTACTAGTTGTTATGTACTAGTTAACTTAGTCTAGTTATACTAGTTTTAGCCCATTTACATATTAAGGCCCAATAAGCCCATTAAGAGTCCAATAAATTATATTAGTCCATTTGTTTATTAAGACCAGGCCCATACTCATATGTTGGGCCCAAGTGTGTTAAGCCCATGAGTAAGTCCAATAATATTAAACCAAACTAGTTGGGC
The DNA here is from genome assembly GCA_025667525.1 of Glebionis coronaria. Lineage (NCBI taxonomy): Eukaryota > Viridiplantae > Streptophyta > Magnoliopsida > Asterales > Asteraceae > Glebionis > Glebionis coronaria. Next base: position 304,575,217 of record CM046877.1, read on the forward strand.
CTAGTGGTCCAACAAGGCTAATTTGGCACATTATGGTCCATAAGTTATAAAGCTCGGTTTTGTCGATTTTTACTTGTCAAGTGTGTTTACATATCAGTATATGTTCTATAAAAATGTTACATTAGACGGGTTCGACCATCTAAGTTTTATTTGGCGAAAACATTAATCTTTCGGTTTTAGCCGAAAAGACGTAAAACTTATATATAGTTTGTAGTTTTAGAAAACATTTTAGTTTTGTTTTTATAAAATGTAATATTTAATTATTATAGTGTATAAACATATTTTATATTTAGTTATATCAATTTATTAACTTATACATACTTATTTTATATAGTATTACTTTGAGTGCTCTTTTAATAATATATACTTTAGTCAAATCTGATATAGAATTTCAAGTCCACCATTTTGATCATATCTTGAGTTCTACAAGGAGTTGAAACCCAACATTTTTACTGTATAAATTACATGATATGTGCTAAAAATAACTCTTTTGTAGCTCCTGCTCAAACAGTCTCTAAGTATTTTTAATAATTCGTCCAAGACAGACCAGGCAGATTAGTATCACAAAAGTGTTTTTGCCATATCTTGCTCATTTTTAACATTCCATTGTGTGGTCAATTCACCACTTATGTAAAAATCATTTATCTATCTGTATATCCAATAATCTCATCCATTTAACCAAGTAAAAATATTGAAAGTTACTGTTTATTACAGTCTACTAATCTAGTCAAGATTTTAACAACTTTTTCTTGTAGTTTTAGCCTTTTTAACCTAATCTAATGACATAAAATCCCCATGCAATCACTTGATCATCATTCATAGATCTCTTACACATACATTTTGAAGTAAATAGATAAATACATTTACAAAAATAGTAGGATGATGGTAGGAATACAATCTTTATACCAACCAAAGTGATGGAATAGGTTGAGATTTTGGATGAATAAGCTTGATCTTTGCAACCAAATCTTTATCCTTTTGAAACAACTTATTGTGATATTTAAATATATCTACTCCTTATTGAAAATCAGCCCTTTGACTCCATGAAAACTCCTTTTCAAATGTTAAAATCACCTCTAATCTTCATCTTTTTAATTAGTGATCATCATATGTGAATGATAGTTAAAGTTTATGGTTAAATTTTTTATGAATGGTGGTGTATGGTGGTGGTATATGGACGGCAAAGAGAGAGTAGAAGAGAGAGTGGGAGAAAATTTTCTTGCTAGTTGCATGTATGTGTAAGAAGTGTGAAGAAAACAAAGGTTTAGATGGTTTTTGGTTAAGTGGTTTGAATGTTTATGGACAAGTGTCCTAAGGAACACTTAAAAGTTTGACAACAAAGGGGTGCCAACCTTGTTGTGTCCGCCACTTATGGGGGGTGGTACAAGTGGAAACTTGTTTCATCCCCATTATTTTACGGGTACTCTTTGATTCTAGTTTCCTCGATTTACGTGCCCTCGGGTTGATTTACGAAAAACGTTTTTATAAATTATGAATCTACGGCACAAAGCGATTCTAATATTTGTCTCATAAAAAACGGATCACAAAAGCGTTAATACGTAAACCTGGGGTTCCCGGTTTAATCGTAAAACACGTTAAATTATGCACGTAAGCCCTAATTTCATCCCGTAAATATGTGTTTTCATGAACTCACATAAAATAAATTTTCAAAGTAATATACGAGAATAAATTTATAATCTGAAACTGTCAGACTATCACAAAAACGGAGTATGTAAACGTAAACACGTAACGTAGAGCTTTCTGGTTTAAACGTAGACGATGCTAATTTAAGACGTAAACCCCAATTTCTTCCCAAAAGTGAGGGACTTCATAATCTAACAATAAAATAATGATTATAAATAATACTTGAGAATAAAATAACGACCCCAAGTTGATGGATTGTCACAGCAGTTCCCCCTAAAGAGGATCTTTGTCCTCAAAGATCAATTCATCTTACTACTCGCTGCTTATAGAGTCAAAGACATGTGGGCATTTTCTCCACATTTGGTCTTTTATCTTAAGCGTAATTCATTATAATACGCGAGTTTCATCAAACATAACTATGGGAATACGATCATGCTTAAGTTGACTTACATTCTCTTTCCATGATTTCTACGGGTTTTCGATGAATGAACTTTTCGCCGACCCAACTTCATTAAGAAATTATCAGATTTTCACTTGATAGACATTTTATCAAGTTCGATATACGGAACATATTTCATGCAGCTCTTTGAAGTCCTAGGGTAGTCTAGCTTATATGCCTCTCAGACCATGTCTTTACATTATCTCAATGGTCCCATACAACAGGGACTTAGCTTCCCATGATCTTTCAAATCATCAATTCGTCTTTCCACGATGAAAATTCTTGGCATAACTTAGCTACCCATCCTGCACTTCAAGATCTACATCTCACATTCACATAACCTCCTGCCCACTACCGGCAGTCAATAATCAGATCCTAATCTCCACAATCATTTCAGGTCTCGTGGGTCGGGTATCTCCATCCCAACTCCTACCTACAAGTGCTCTTTATATAGATCCTCACAAGATTCGATCTCAATCCCAATGCGATAATTATCAATGATAATCCATCCAAAGGTAAATGTTCATCCTACATACTACCAAAGGTCAATCATACAAGCACAAAACAAGACTTCTAGTGTTTGTATCGTTTATTTACCTTGTCCATCCAATTTTGGGTGGTAAGCGGTACTCTCATCAAGATTCGTTCCCAATGAGTTCTGAAGGAGTCTCCAGAAATTCGATGCGAAGCGAGGATCTTGATAGAGATGATCTATACAGACACACCATGCTTACACAACTCCTTTAAATACAAAAGAGTTAACTTCTCCATCGAGAACCTATCATTATTTGGAATGATATGAGCAGATTTGGTCAGTCTGTAGAAGATGACCCAAATCGAACCAAATCCAGATGATGACCTTGGGAGATTTGTGATAAAATCCATGGTGATTCTATCCTACTTCCAAACAAGAATAATAATAAGCTGTAAAAGCAATCCTGATGGATTTTGGTGTTCAACCTTGACCTTTGCAAAAGTTAGATATTTACTAACGTATGTGGCGATGTCTGCTTTATTATTTGTCCATCAGTTCAACTTCTTTAGATGAAGATACATTTTATCAGAAATGGCATGAATAGAATACTTAGACTTATGAGATTCCAACATGACTAAATCTCAAAATCCTCCATATTTAGGTAACCACAAACGACCTTTTAAACATTTAACGCCATCGGCTCCCATCTTAATGGTTCTCATTAGCCGCGAAACCATTCAGCATCTATATTATCCTTCTTACAAGCATCAGCTATTTCTAAATTACTTGGGCAAATCATTGAGCACGGTCATTATTAAGGAACACATCCTAATTGGTTCTTTATCCTTTCTACATAATGTGTCAGCAGTTACATTCACTTTCCCCGATGAATTAAATATCATGACCATAATCACTCAAAATTCTTTCTTCATATTTTCTAAGTTTTAGTTTCGTCTCAACTATTATCTTTATTAGTTTTTCCCAGTCCGACGTTTAAAGCGTCTATAAATATTACAATTAATTAAATAATAAATATTGAATTTTATGAAACGTAAACGTAAAAACCTTGCTAAACAAAGAAATGATCTCTTACGACTAGCATTGCGATTCACGCATCTCGCACAACCGTGCCTGAGATATTAGTGGTGAATAATCTTGTATACTAGCCGTCTCACAGGTTCTCGTTAGCAAGGATAGAGAGACAAAAGGATAGCTTCGAAAGTAGGTAGGCTAGGGAGATGCTCAAACCGGGGCTGGATCGAATTTCTGTAAGACTTCTATCCTTTTTCTCTTTCTTTCTTACTATATTCCCCTGCCCCCTATATTCAATTAAAAGACTAGAAAACCTCTCTTGTGCGTCTACGCACCCGTCTTACCAATACTGATTAGCTTAAGACTGAAAATCTTAGTTGAATAGCATCTATTGTATTGTCTATCTTAATTTGCTTAAAGCCTTACTTTCAACTCGGCCTCCCGGTCAGTATATCCGAGTTCGACTTAAATAGTCTCAGTTTTCATATTTTGATATGTGCGGTCCTCAATTGCCGGACGGCTGCCCTCCATCCCCTTGCTTCACGTGCGTGCCCTTCTTTTCATTTGTTGGCTAGCCCTTTGTATTTCATGGCATGGCTACATGTGCCCTTTGGTATTCAAGCTCTTATTTTTGCAACTTTAGTCGCGTCTTATATAGGTGAATCCATGGAAGGCCACCATTGACATGCAGGAGTGTGCATCTTTATGTTGGGTGTTCTTCTGTCGTGCGACCCGGTGGCTTATGTGCGACCTGTGGCCCACGCCTCCTATTTGTTCAGGGCGGGCGGCGTGAACTCTGATTCGATCCGGGTATTCAATCCCGCCGCTGAGATGCTCAGTTGACTCCTTCACCTTGATAGGAAGATGGCTTATTCAATAATTCATGCATAAGGGTAAGGAATTTAAATTTCTCAGTTCGTCCAATTATAGAAAAATGTTCAAAATAAATTTGAATTTAGTTAACACGATTTTTGTTGATTTATCGAAAATCATTAATAAGATCCGTAAATGTTCGAAAAATCTTTGTTTATAGTTTGGTTAAAATTTTCTTAGTTGAAGAGCAAAAATTGTCGCTTCAAATTCCAAGTCATGGTATAAATGGTTTCCTCAATTCCTCCTAGGTTGTCTTGAGGTATACACAAACATCTACTCCTAAGGGAGTTTAGTTAAATGATTTGGGTATGAGGGAATAATTCCTTAATAATCCTTTGATAGACATCTGTCAAAACAACTTCGCACTTCCTTTTTGGTATAACCCAAAGCCTTAATGGCTCTGATCTTTGAAGAGTCAACATAGATTCCACTACCATTAATCACAGGGTCAAAGAATATAAGGGATCAAGCCTAACATTCCACTCTAAATCTTTAACGCATAATGTTTCACACCTCAGCTAGATCAAGGTAGTCTACAAATGATTACTAAGCTCCTTCTTATTCTTGGAAATAACCAGATTTTCCTTAATGATCATAAGCATGAACTTATCAAAAATCAGCTTACACACGCAATTCATCAAATTCGTGAATGCGACCAGTACGTTGGTCAATCCAAACGACATCACATGAAACTCATAATGTTCATTACGAGTTCTGGATGTAGTGATTGGAATAGATAATCTTCTTTACGGACGCGAATTTGATGATAACCATGTCGTGGATCAAATTTTTGAATATATGCTAGAACCTTGTAAATGATCGAACAAATCTTTCATCTTGGGTAATGGATATAAATTTTGATCTTCAATTTATTCAGTTCACAGTAATCAATAAATATAAGGAATGATAACACCATAGCTCTTCATGATGACGAGCTCGGTAGAATAAAAGCTTTTTCCGACAACTCTCTCAGTTGCACGGTAACTCTTTTGATTCAGATGGTGCTGACGTATAGTGCACATGCCACAGGTGCAGCACCGAGAATATAGTCAATACTAAATTCAACTTGCCTTATTGGCGGAAGTCTAGGTAATTCATCAGCAATTACCTCAGAAAGTCTTAGATAACAGGAACATCTTTTAATAAATCTACCTTAGGTTCTTTCTAGATTACAAGATATATGACTAGTTCACAACCATTTATGGTATAATTTCAAGCCTAAATGCAGGATACGGTCACCCATCGAGAATTATTTAAATCACCTTTGATAATCAACATCTTATCTTTTAGGGGAATTCTACTCGAGTTCCCATCAATTAAGACAATGACATCATGTCATGATCAACCAATCCATCCTACTGCCACTTCCAACTTTCCAGTTTCATTACCGTTAATAAGACGAGAACTTCTCAAAAGACTAAGAATAACTCGTAACCCTTCACAATTTAAGGATATCTGGAGACATAGCTAACATTAAAAGAGTAAGGTCAACGAATGATTTACGCGAGAGAATTTCAAATCAGATAAGACGAAAACATTAACGAACATGGATATATCCCACGTTTTCAAGATTTGTTTACGCATCCCAAGGCACCTGGGATCGTTACTCACGTTACTCAAAGGCGGCCTATTTTAAAAGACAATATAGGAATGTTGAAACTCCAAGCCGGATATCAACAACCGATAATTGGATAAGTTTCCATGGAATCTTATCATGAACGAAATGAACAAGAAATGGATGTTAATTGTCAAATAAGAAAATGTCCACAGATAAGTAAATTCAATTCGTAAAAATGGTACGGGCACATAAGTAGGTGTCCCTAACAATATGTCCCTATTTCTGCACTTCTTGCAGATCTCATAAAAATTTAATCTTTCATAACTATAAAGAAAAATGTAGTGTTTATTAACAACTTCATGGTGACTACTAATCAGCCTTGCATGGTCCCTTCCAAATTTTACGTAGGCGCGCTTCTATGTACAACTTAGGATTAACGATGCAATACTCAGTTCGTCAAAATTTTGTCATCATATTTAAAATATATATTCATGTTTAATTATAAAAATAAACATAAAATGATTTTTACCGAAATGTTCATCACTAGGAAAGCATTTCCATTTACAAGATGTTTAATAAAAACTTTATTTCGATAGTAGTTACTTAATAGTACCGATTTAAATAACTCATATGAAAATAAGAATTTCATATTTTCCCCAGATGGTATTGTATTACTTATAAAAACAATGAGTGATCTGCAAAAGGGTGATTAAGAGTTGTTCACCAAGAACTAATTACAATATGATAGGAAATGATCTTAGCCAAATAATCATGAGGTTCATGACATCGATGGCACTCGGGAATACGAATGAATAATAGACAACCCAAATCAAATCGAGATGAGTACTTGTTCAATGGTTGCATCACTAATGTGAACATTGGGAAGAAGCAAGAAAAGAAAGATAACATCGATACATGTAGATTTTAGCAATCAAAGATAGTCTTTCATTAATCACAAACAAGTCAAAAATTGTACCGTAACACATTACGTGTCGCCATGTCTTACAATTCCAAGGACTCATACTACCAACTGATGTCTCAGTTAAGTTAGTGATTTTAAAAGATACTATAATGAATACTAATCTACAAAAGTCATTAGGTGTTCCACGTGTCCTGAAAGATCCATCGGTCCCAATTTAGAAGAAGATTTCTTCAATTTATTTCTTGGACACTAGGCATCCTTGTCATTGGACAATGGCCTAGGAACAACCCTTAACACGAATCAAAAATCATTTAAAACCTTATAATTCAACCGCAGGACTTAACGACTTCCTCCTAATGATCTCGTATTCCATACGAGTTAAATTTGACTTTATTCAAGTTTCAACCAACTTATACTCAATGCGACATCCTACCTCATTCTCCAATACTTTCAACCTTATTCTTAGACCTTGAAAGGGCAATAAAAGCTCGATATGAACAACACTTAATTTCCAATTCTATAGCTCTTACACAAAAGTTATCAAATGAGTCACTAGTATGAAATGACTCACACGTTCAATTAGACTTCTCGGAAGGGTACTAATGGCATGAGGCTTTTGGGTAATGGTTCCAATGACAGTCCCAGGTGCAACATTTACCTTTTCGATTTCAATTTAAGAATTGGGTGACACCAAATCAGATGACACATTTGTAGGTGGTGAGGTTTTGTCAAACTCCACTCTATAAGGAAAGATCGTCATGACATCGATATCAGATTTAATCCCGACAATTCATCTTCAATATCACAATCAACTAATATCAACATTTCTACGAATATCAACCATTTTGTTGAGATTATGAACATCTACAACTTGTTTAAGATCTAGAATTGCTAGATTTCCTATAGAATTAGCTTCGATTGATTTGTTAGAAGAGTTAGGGATCCTTGTGACAATTTACGTCGTATAAATATCTCGTATAAGTATTAAAATAATCATCAAACAATCATTCAATCAAATTACAACATATATATAATCCAAGTTATATATATATTAAAATAACACTTCTCAGTCTGGCCTTGTCGATAATTCAGAATTCTTTGGCACCGTTATAGTCAAATGATTTTTAAACATTTTACTCAAAATATTTATTTAAAAATATTTATAGTTAAAAGATTTTTGTCTTTGGTTTTTAAAAATATTTTGTTCTCTATAACGAGAGCTCTTGTACCAAACTGTAACACCCCCAAATATTCATGTTTCAAATCAGCGGAAGAGTCGTTGGTGTTACGGGATAGCACATTACTCAAATCATAGACAACGCTTAAAATCGCGTCGTTTAATAACAAAGCATTTTCCATTTATAAATATCAAATTACATAGGTCCTCAGGTCAAAATATATCTTAAAAATTTACAAAACATTTGAATGGAAATTTTTAATTCAAATGCGGGCCATAAACTCTTGTCATCTTTCCGAGAATTACCTGCAAGTACCTGAGATAAAACATGTTAAAAGTCAGCGAAACGTTGAGCGAGTCCATAGAGTTTAATAACAACCATTTACATAAAATCGGTATATAATCATCACTGAAAAACATTTTTGTACAATTCTTTGTCATAGACCATGACATAGGCCAAAAACATTTTATATGAATCATTGTCGTAAATCATAACATAAAGGATTTGATACGAATCATTGTCGTAAATCATAACTTAGGCCAAAAACATTTTATACGAATAATTGTCGTAACAGCACCATTCAATACGTTTTATAACGTTCTTTATAGTAAAATAAAAACAGTTACATAAAATAGTTATGTAAAACCAGAACACATGTATATTAATAAATAAGACCCCATATTGTTAGTCAGGCAATATATTATAATTAAAATCATATATCATACACTATTCCTGAGACCGCAACCTCAGTGTTACCATTATCATTATTATTATCGGATTATTATAAGCCGCATGACATTTTTACCTTTCTATACTATATATCGGGTAGCTAGCCCGGATTTCATTTGCCCATGTAAAACAACGTATCGTCACAAAAAACACGCTAAATATGCCACTCTCATACATAAATTCGCTTACCAATCAATGTGGCACGACGGGGATCAACCGTCAAGGCGCGAACTGGGGTGATCTTCCCCAAATAGTACTATTATATGCATAAGCGTCTACCAACTCCCGGTAGTTCACAATTCATGCTAATGGGACTTATAGTGACATATCCTAACTTTTAATAATCCTTTTCAATCATTCATTGGGTCATACAATCAATCGGGTTCATATCAATAAGCATACAATCAGGACCACTTGCGTTCTATTTTTATTAAAACTAGCATGTTATCTCCCTCTCGGGTTTATAAAACATTTCACAAAACATTTAAAAGAGTGTGAGGCTATGAACTCACGTTGGTTGGGACAGGCGGGTTGTCGGCAATTAGGATGTACGGTACGGGCCTTGATCACGGGAAACCTAAACAAATAATACTCGGTCTTAGACTATCGTCAAATAAATTTATAAAAGTTGTTATGTATATGTAATGATGTCATAACATGATGATCAAGTGGCGTTTTATTTCCTTACACAACATTACTAGTTGTTATGTACTAGTTAACTTAGTCTAGTTATACTAGTTTTAGCCCATTTACATATTTAGGCCCGATCAGCCCATTAAAAGTCCAATATATTATATTAGTCCATTTATCTTTTTAAGACCAGGCCCATACTCATATGTTGGGCCCAAGTGGGTTAAGCCCATGAGTAAGTCCAATAATATTAAACCAAACTAGTTGGGCCTAGTGGTCCAACAAGGCTAATTTGGCCCATTACGGTACATTCGTTATAAAGCTCGGTTTTGTCGATTTTTACTTGTAAAGTGTGTTCAAATATCTGTATATGTTCTATAAAAAATTTACATTAGACGGGTCCGACCATCTAAGTTTTATTTGGCGAAAACATTAATCTTTCGGTTTTAGCCGAAAAGACGTAAAACTTATATATAGTTTGTAGTTTTAGAAAACATTTGAGTTTTTTTTTATAAAATGTAATATTTACTTATTATAGTGTATAAACCTATTTTATATTAGTTATATTAATTTATTAACTTATACATACTTATTTTATATAGTATTTCACTTTGAGTGCTCTTTTAATAATATATACTTTAGTCAAATCTGATATAGAATTTCAAGTCCACCATTTTGATCATATCTTGAGTCCTACAAGGATTTGAAACCCCAAATTTTTAATTTATAAATTACATGATATGTGCTACAAATAACGCTTATGTAGCTCCTACTCAAACAGCTTCTAACTATTTTTAATAATTCGTCCAAAACATACCAAACAGATTAGTATCACAAAAGTGTTTTGGCCATATCTTGCTCATTTTTAACATTCCATTGTGTGGCCAATTCACCACTTATGTAAAAATCATTTATCTATCTGTATATCCAATAATCTCATCTATTTAACCAAGTAAAAATATTGAAAGTTACTGTTTATTACAGCCTACTAATCTAGTCAAGATTTTAACAACTTTTTCTTGTAGTTTTAGCCTTTTTAACCTAATCTAATGACATAAAATCCCCATGCAATCACTTGATCATCATTCATAGATCTCTTACATATACATTTCGAAGTAAATAGATAAATACATTTACAAAAATAGTAGGATGATGGTAGGAAGACAATCTTTATACCAACCAAAGTGATGGAATAGGTTGAGATTTTGGATGAACAAGCTTGATCCTTGCAACCAAATCTTTATCCTTTTGAAACAACTTATTGTGATCTTTAAATATATCTACTCCTTATTGAAAATCATCCCTTTGACTCCATGAAAACTCATTTTCACATGTTAAAATCACCTCTAATCTTCATCTTTTTAAGTAGTGATCATCATATGTGAATGATAGTTAAAGTTTATGGTTAAATTTTTGATGAATGGTGGTGTATGGTGGTGGTATATGGACGGCAAAGAGAGAGTAGAAGAGAGAGTGGGAGAAAATTTTCTTGCTAGTTGCATGTATGTGTGAGAAGTGTGAAGAAAACAAAGGTTTAGATGGTTTTTGGTTAAGTGGTTTGAATATTTATTGACAAGTGTCCTAAGGAACACTTAAAAGTTTGTCAACAAAGGGGTAACAACCTTGTTGTGTCCGCCACTTATGGTGGGTGGGACAAGCGGAAACTTGTTTCATCCTCATTATTTTACGGGTACTCTTCGATTCTAGTTTCCTCGATTTACGTGCCCTCGGGTTGATTTACAAAAAATGTTTATAAATTATGAATCTACGGCACAAAACGATTCTAATAAAATTGTCTCATAAAAAACGGAGCACAAAAGCGTAAATACGTAAACCTGGGGTTCCCGGTTTAATCGTAAAAGACGTTAAATTATGCACGTAAGCCCTAATTTCATCCCGTAAATATGGTTTTCATGAACTCACATAAAATAAAATTTCAAAGTAATATACGAGAATAAATTTATAATCTGAAACTGTCAGATTGTCACAAAAACGGAGTATGTAAACGTAAACACGTAACGTAGAGCTCTCTGGTTTAAACGTAGACGATGTTAATTTAAGACGTAAACCCCAATTTCTTCCTAAAAGTGAGTGAGTTCATAATTTAACAATAAAATAATGATTATAAATAATACTTGAGAATAAAATAACGAACCCAAATTGACGGATTGTCATAACAACAATCACAAGCCATGAGCCCATTCCAAAACCCACCGGGATGTCCTAATTTTTTTTTAATTCGTAATGTGTTTTCTTTAATTTGGTAATGTTTTTTTTTATTCATAGGTTTTTTATTGTAATATTTTTTTCGTTATGTTTTTTTTTACTTTGTATTTTTTTAATTCTCGTAATGTAATTTGTATTTTAAGTTTATAAATGAAATGGGTGTTTGTTTAAAGAATGAAATAATTTTTGAGGCGGTTTTTTGAAGAAAAGAAGTAGTATTGATTGGTGTTATGATTAGAAGAATTAGTGTTATTTGAGTGTTAGACAGTGTTATTTAAGTGTTATGTAGCTCTCTAAAACTAGTTTACCTCTAAGACTAGCAGCAAAAACAACCAACCTTGTGAGTTGTTATCTCTTTCTTCAATTCAATTTTAGAATCAAATCCACTAGTATCAATTTAAATTATTATTTGATCAAGTAATCTCGAATTGCAATATCATCATCATTAGGGGTGTAATCGAGTCAAGCCGAGCTCAAGCTTTATAGGGTTTGAGATTGACTTGATAATACAATTGTAGGCTTGAGTTTTCTTGATAACTTGTCAAGCTTTAACAATCTTGGCTTGAGCGTGGCTTGATAAGACTTGATAAAAGCTTGAGTTTGGTGTAAAAATCTTGAATGTGTATAAAATTATTTTTTTTTAAATAAAAAACTCATCAATAAAAACATATGTATAAAGTAAAACAAACAAAAACCATAACTCAAAACTAAATTCGATTTATTTAGCATTAATAAAACCAAAAATAACATAATCGTATAGTCTTTGTTTCAAAATGCGTTTTGCAATCCAATGTGATTAAAGTCCCAAAAGCTATTGCGTGATGCAATTGCTAACGTAATTACGGCACCCTCGTATTAAAAAGAGTACCAAAAATATTTATACGTATTATACGTCTGACAATGTAAACCCCCTGTTTATTATGCTTTATTCATTCATCATTTATAATGGTGATTAAAAATATGAAACCCTAATGGACTCTAAACCCACAAGCCGGGTCGGGTCATACTTATCTACTAATACCCGCATTCCGAGCGGCGAAATCGCGAAAGCTCGGACTGAAGGAACAAAAAACTAAAAAACAATAGGTTAACCCAAAGTATCCCCTATTCCTACTTGTTTACGGATAACCAATGTATCCGAAGGATAACCAATGTAACACCCATTTGTTAAGATGGAATGCTACAGTAAATCATGGCGTGTTATCAAAGCATGCAAGGTAAATGTCTAAACATTTATGACCATAAATAGAAATACCATAATTAAACATCGGTAGTCTAGTAACTCACACACAAGAAAATTTAAGTACTGTAAGTGAAATGACTAAACAATATCCAAATGAAGTAAAGTATGAAAAGTAGGAATAAATGCATAAGGCAAAATATGCCGGATAGCTTCCAATCCACATGCACATACTCTGGAGTTCCTACTTGCGACCTTGAGTGCCTGCCGTTTGGGGGCATAGAAATGGAAAACGGCTGAGCATAACGCTCAGTGCATGGATATATAACATAACGTAAAGACATAAAGGAATGAAAGCATATAAAGCATATAAAACATGAATTGCAGCGGAAATGAATAAGTCCTGGGAAAACCCTAGATGTATGTCATGTTTACTGGTTTTAGTTATGAAAACATAGCTTATGTTACTTATGAAAATTTGTATTAGTTTAATATACCAAAAGCCAATATAGGTCATGAGGTCAACAGCGTGCATGAATACTTTGAGGGGTGACCTCATCATGCAAATTAAAGGGGATGCCTATAATTAATTGGTAATGGGTAGGAGGGATCAACTCCTTGTGAAGGATGCAAGGCATACACCACATTCACCATGAAATCCTGACTAAAACTAAACCTAGGATGCACCCATACGCCCCCACATGATAATAGTAATATAATAATGGCCAAATAATTGAAAGGGACGCCACGAGCTATCACTTTTCCGTGATGAAGTCATAACACTAGTGCCTCTAGTGTTATGGTTATGGTACCTCCATAACTAGGTGAAATTGGTCATGCATGTATATGGCTAAGGTAACTAATAAAACATAAGCATTTAATCTGTAACTACTGGGGAAAACAGTTGGTTGCATACGGGAAATCCTAATAAAGGAAGAGGTTGTCCTTACTGAAGGACAGGAAATCCGTACCTTATGTCCAGTAGAAGCTAACGAAAACGCTGAAGAAACTACTCCGCCTTGACGGATAATACTACATAAGAATGGGAACGTGTATGAGTTGTCTGAATTACATATGTTTTACTGGTTCTATGTGTTATTAGCTTATTATGCTTATTTCGTCATGTTTTACTGTTTACTGTGTTAACTGTAGTTATTCTGATGTTCTGTTGTGTATTATTCATGTATTAGTGTATTATAATACTTGTATTGTAATACTAAGTAACTTTCAAAAAATAGCAGGTTTCCATAAATAGGAAGTTTCTAAAATAGAAAGTTTCTAAAATAGAAAGTTTCCAAAAATAGTAAGTTTCCATATTAGAAATAAGCTGGATTATTAATAATAAGTAAAGTTGAATTAGTATAATACAAGTCATGGTCTAAAGGTAGTAGCTTATTAATTAAATAACGTGGTTAATTAATTAAACTATACGTTATAAGAATTTAATTAAAAATACATGTTTTAATTAAATTAAGCTAAGTAAAATACTTTAGGTTATACATGAAATATTAATTTTAATACTTAACCTAAGTCATGAATTAAATTAAATTAACAAGTCTAGTAATTAATTTAATTAAACATATTTTCTGATTTTAATAATTATCCCGAAACCCGAACCCGTGTTTTAAAAATTAACCCGAGCCCGAAACCCGGGGTCACACATAAGCCGAGCCAAACACCCTTGACAGTGGCTTACCCGCTGCCCAGGCCACGGCTAGCCGCTGTCGGACTCGGTTCCGACCGGCGGTCTGTCGGTTCACACCGGTTGGCCACCGGTTTAACCCGATTCCCCCTGCTTGCTTTGTTCGGTTCCCAATGTTAGCCAAAAAGCCCCACTGAGACCCATTTATAGGTCTCGGTTGGCACTCGATCCAAGCCAAAACCCTACCCCAACATGCGGTCGGGATTTCCTTGTGTTGTCCGCGCCAAGACCAACCAAGTCGAGACCCCTTGTGGTCTCAGTGGTGGTGATGAAGACAAGCCGAGAGCCACATAGTTCTCGGTGGTGTCTCGGCCGAACCAAAACACAAACCAAACACCCCTTAAACCATGATTTAATTAATCCCACATGTTTTATTTATTTGTTTTTAAGATCAATTAAATAAGAAAATGAATTCAATAAGAATTTAAAAAGAAAAGGAAGTGCTTTGATTTACCAAACACGTAGATGAAAATATTAAGATCACGATCACGTACACACAAAGAATTAATAACCAAAATCGTCTGGTTTCTCCTTTTTGTTTGAGGTGGCCGGCGGCAAGAGAGGCAAAGGAGGCAATGGAGAACTTTTTTTATAAATCTAAAATATGTTTATGTTCTCATGCGTTTTTACTTAACATGTTTTAAGTTGGGTTATGGGTCAAGCCATCTCTTCCTTTCTCTTTGTCTTAGCCGCGGCATATGGGGCCCACATGGGGAAACCCGTAGTTTTCCCGAGTTAATTTATTTACGTGATCGTTCATGTTCAATTATCGTGATTTTTATATGTCGTGTACTTAACACATTTAAAATATATACGTAATTACATATTATTAAATATCGTGACACGTGAATTATATTATAAATAGAAAGTTTTAATTTTACCGTATTTTTGGATGTTCACTGTTCATGTGTACTGTTCATGGTATTTTAATGCGGGTTTTACAACTCTTCCCCTCTAAAAGAATAATTCGTCCTCGAATTAGAGAAAACATAAACTGAAAGAAACATACCTGAATCAGAACTAGAAATGAGGGTAAGAAGTCCGTATAGACTCCTCCGTCTCCCAAGTGGCTTCCCGCTCAGGATGATCCCTCCAGAGGATTTTGACGAAAGGGATCGTCTTCCTCCGCATGACACGATCTTGTCGTTCAAGAAATCTCTCGGGTTCATCGACATATGAAAGATCCTCTCGAATCTGATCAAGCGGATACTGGACAACATGAACTGTATGATAGTTGTATCCTCTAAGTAAGAACACATGGAACACGTTGTGAATGTGTGATAGCTCAGGCGGTAACGCTAAACGATATGACACTTCACCAACGCGTTCTATGATGTCGAACGGTCTGATGAAGCGAGGACTGAGCTTCCTTCTGATTCCAAAACGTTTAGCTCCTCGTGCAGGTGATACCTTGAGGAAAACGTGATCACCTACGTTGAATGATACATCTCTACGATGTTTATCAGCATAGCTCTTCTAACGAGCACGAGCTTCTTGAAACTTCGCCTTGGTGACGGAGACCTTCTCATTAGTCACCTCAATCATCTCTGGACTTTCAAGCAGTCGTTCGCCCACCTGATCCCAGCAGATTGGGGCGCGACACTTCCTACCATACAACATCTCAAAAAGAGCACACTTGATGCTAGTGTGCCAGTTGTTGTTGTTTGCAAACTCCACTAGAAATATATAATCATCCCATCTTCCTGACCACTCTAGAGCACACGCCCGAAGCATGTCCTCCAATGTCTAAATGGTACGTTCTGACTGTCTGTCGGTCTAAGGATGAAAGGCAGTGTTGAGCTTAAGTTTAGTGCCCCAATCTTTCTGTAAACTCTGCCAGAAACGCGATGTGAAACGGGGATCTCTGTCAGAGATGATTTCTGATGGAGTACCATGCAGTCTCATGATATCCTTCTGAAAAGTGTCTGATAATTTGCTGATCGGATGCTCCTTACGGATTGGCAGAAAATGAGCAGATTTAGTCAGCCTATCAACAATAACCCAGATGGCGTCGTTCTTCCTCTGAGTCACAAGAATACCAGTAACATAATCCGTGGAGATTTTGTCCCCCTTCCATGCTGGAATATCTAATGGCTGTAGCAAACCACTAGCTCTCTGGTGTTCGATCTTAACTTGTTGGCAGATCATACATTTAGAAACGAATGTGGCAACATCCTGCTTCATACCACTCCACCAAAAGTGTTGCTTGATGTCGTGGTACATCTTGGTAGAACCAGAATGTATGGTAAATGGAGAGCTGTGAGCTTCAGTCAGCACAGCTTCCCTGAGTGTAGGGTCATCAGGAACCACTAGTCTAGTGCCCTGTCATAAGATACCGTCGTTGTCAACACGAAACTCCGTCTGCTGATCAAGATTCTGAATGATAGCCCAAATCTCACCATTGTCCTTCTGAGCTTCCTTGATCCTAGAATGTAAGTCTGGTTCCACTCTAAGATTAGCCCAGTAATCGTGTTGTCCTCGTACACAAAACTCAATCTCAGTCATCTCTAGGTCACGGGTGATCTCCTTTGCAATCCAGATGCCAGCAATCATACCCGACCTTCTACTTAGAGCATCTGCCACCACATTCGCCTTACCAGGATGGTATTGAATATTGGTGTCGTAGTCCTTCAGTAGCTCTAACCATCTCCTCTGTCTCATGTTCAGTTCCTTCTAGGTGAAGATGTACTTGAGACTCTTGTGATCGGTGAATATGTCACATGATTCACCATGCAAATAATGTCTCCGGATCTTCAATGCGAAGACAACTGCTGCAAATCATGAGTAAGATAGTTTTCTTCATAAGGTTTCAGTTGTCGTGATGCTTACGCAATAACCTTCCCATGTTGCATGAGAACACAGCCTAGACCCTTTCCTGAAGCGTCACTATATATCTGAAATCCACCTGAGCCAGATGGGAGAGTAAGAATAGGTGCAGTCACTAACTTCTGCTTAAGATCTTCAAAGCTCTTCTCTCACTCTTTCGTCCAGACAAATTTTCTCTTTTCCTCATCAGCTTAGTCAAAGGTAAGGCTAACCGTGAAAAGTTCTCTACAAACCTGCGGTAGTAGCCAGCTAAACCTGGAAAACTTCTGACCTTAGTCGCAAATGTAGGTCTCGGCCATTTGGTGATAGCTTCAACCTTTGAAGGATCCATGGTGATCCCCTCTGCAGATACAATATGGCCCAGAAATGCCAACTTGCTTAACCAGAACTCACACTTGGAGAACTTGGCATACATCTGCTTCTAACGAAGAATCTGCAAGACTGTATGAAGGTGTTCCTCATGTTCCTCCTTAGATTTGTAGAAAATCAGGATGTCATCAATGAACACGATAACGAACTTGTCCAAAAACTCATGGAAGACACGGTTCATCAAATCCATGAAGACAGCTGGAGCATTAGTGAGTCCGAATGTCATGACTACGAACTCGTAGTGCCATAACTTGTACGGAAGGCAGTCTTAGAGAAATCTTGCTCTTTAACCCGTAAATGATAGTAGCCGGACCTTAGATCGATCTTGGAGAAATACTTGGCGCCCTGAAGTTGAACGAATAGGTCATCAATTCGCGGCAAAGGGTAACGATTCCTGATCGTGATCTTGTTCAGCTCATGATAGTCTATGCACAAACGCATGCTGCCGTCTTTCTTCTTCACGAACAGTACTGGTGCACCCCATGGCGATGCACTGGGATGGATGAAAACTCGTTCCAGAATTTCCTGTAGTTGATCTTTTAGTTCCTTAAGCTCTATAGGAGCCATGCGATAAGGAGCTTTGGAAATTAGCTCTGCACCTGGAATGAGCTCAATTTCAAACTCGACTTCACTAACAGGTGGTATGCCCGGAAGTGCATCAAGAAAAACGTCAGGAAATTCTGACACAATAGGCTGATCTTGGATCGATGGAGACTCAGCAGTAATGTCATGAATATTGGCTATGAAGCCCTGATACATTGGTTTTGTATGGGTTCAGATTAAGTTCTCGATATCCTCTCGAATTGATCTCGGTCTTAAGTGGAATGATTGTTCTTGGTTACTAAATAAAAGGGTTTGGTTTTCTAATCTAATAAAAAGTTTAAATGAAAATTTAAATCAAAGACAATTACTTTAATGACAATTAATAAAGACTTGAATTAAAATTAATATTAAAATTAAAATTTAAAACTGAAATTAAAATTAAGATTAAAATGAAGAAACAGTACCTAAAGAAACAGTAACAGTACAGTAACAATTAATGAAGCTCAAAAGATAATTGATTCGGAAGTTTACACCTTGATTCGGAACTTTACTCGGATCCTTCACTCGGAAGTTGATTCGGAAGATTTAAGTTCATTCAGAACTTTTCAAAATCAAACTCATTCGGAACATTGGTTTATGCGGAACTTTATTCAGAAGATTGGTTCATTCGGAAGTTTTACTTCATCCGGAACATTTGGACTCATTCGGAACTTTCTATTGGTTCGGAACTTTTAAGGGAAAAACTCACTCGGAACTTTTTAAAACACATTCATTCGGAACTTAAAAACATGCATTCATTCGGAACTTACTGTTCATCCGGAACTTCAGTTCATTCGGAAGATACGATTCATCCGGAACTTTCTGTTCGTTCGGAAGTTTTGATTCATGCGGAACTTTAGAAGGAAAACTCAATCGGAACTTTTAAATAACATGTTCATTCGGAAGTTTTGTGTTCATCCGGAACTTTTGAGTTCATCCGGAAGTCTGGAAACACAAGAACAGCAGTTTTACCCGAAGAACAAGGAAGAAGATTTAAATCCAAAAATCACCTAGTTTTTCAACAAAAACTTAAATAAACTAAACACAAAGCATCTACTAACCATAAACTACAAATCCCATTAACAAAAACACAAATCCCAACAACTTTTGAAGATCAAACTCAATAAAATAAGAACTTAAGAACTTGAAGATAAAGATGATGATGAACAAGATGAAATGAAAAGATTAAACAAGAACTTGTATTAATGATTGATGTCTTAACAATAACAAAACAAGGATTAAAATTACAAGATTAAAAATCAAAGATCAAGATCACCAAACACCCTAGTGGTGTTGGTGGTGATACGAACTAAAAGGGAGAAAAAAGGGGAGGAGAGGAAAAACTAAAAAAACTCCTGGATGTGTGTGAGGGGATCCTTTATATAGGCTTGTCTTTTGGTTGGTGAGTGGGCTTTCTCCCGTTCTTCTTGTCTTCTCGTCTTTTCAGAAAAGTTGACGTTTTCGATTCTGATTCGGGATTTGTCGTCGATTAAATTCAACTCGTCTTTTAATTTCTTCGTTCAATAGACTTGAGTTTCTTCGACTTATGTAAATCTTCCATCTTTGGTCCTTTTCTTCGATAAATCTTCGAATCGGCCCAGTGACTTCAAATCGTTTGCATCTCTTGGACAATAGACTTTATCTTGAGTCCTTTTCTTCAGTAAAACCCGTGCAATCCCATGTTTTCTTCAATAATCATCCGGTTGGCTCTGAAAACACAATAAACACAAAAACCACGCATAATTCCAAACAAATGATATTAAATACGTGTTTTGGTTTCGTTTTACTCAGAATTAAGTGGTAAAAGGATGGGTGTTTACACACCTATCAAGCCCTGACAGCCATGTGATAATAATGCACGCGCCTCCATGGATGAAATAATTTGTACTGACCTCCTTGGCAGAAAACCATGGTGTATGTACTCTGGGAATTTAACATCACCGAAGATAACTCGATAAGTGTGGCAGTCAACTGTAGCCTGGTGTTTGGATAACCAGTCCATGCCCAAAATCAAGTCAAAATCGCAAATGTCCAAAGGAAGTGCGTCAACTTTGCGGATCTTATCATCAAACCCTAGGGGAAGATCTTTGTACACCTGAGTTATTTGTACAGAGTCCCTAAGTGGCGTGGAAATGCATAAGGCATTATCTAATGGCATAGGGGAAACCATAACACGTACAACAAAAGTAGTGGATACGTTAACTTGGTTTTGCTATGAACACGGATAAAAGATCCGGAGGTCGGGGAGGATAGAAGTGGTGTGTCACACCCCACCATGGCAGAATATGGGGCGCGACGTATGGATATCATCACAACATGGCGTGTCTATAGAGATAACTATATGAAATAAGAAATGTCATAAAATGGTGACACAAAAGTCATGACAATATCTTAGCAATGAAGGAGTCTAGGTAAGTAGGTAACAGTCCTACCTCTTACCCAAGACAAACAAATAACATAACCAAAACAAATATATGTGTGCCAACAGTATCACTTATTAAATGAACAAATAAAACTAAGAAGGAACGGGGATCTCCTTCTAAATGCATTTCCTACGTTCTCCAAATCCTAGCCACTTATGTTCTCATGCTTAACCATAGTATCACCTGAAAGAGACACTAAAACACGTAAACATAAAGTTGGTGAGAGTCATAGGTTTAGACTCAAACGCCAAAATCATACCATAAGCTGTGAGTAACAACCAAAAGTTAAAAAGATATGGACAATGTGATACTAACATGCATTAACAAACTAACATTCAAGATTTAACTAATCAAACCAAAACCAAGGCTCCCAGCCATACCAAACACCATACTCCCATAGGCATCCAAACACCTATGAACCAATTCCCAAGGCCCCGCCTTTCCAATAACCCCTTGGTACCAAGTCAAAACATAAACAATCAAGAATCAACTAGTAGTTAATCACATAAGTATGCACACATAAGTCCATTACCAACGCAAAACATTCACAGCATAATTTATAAATAATAAAACAGTGTCTCTTCCATCCCATCTTGAAGTCATAAACATTAGTAAACATGGGACTATGAAACTCACCTGATTGAGCTTCTCCAAAAGTCCTCGCACTTACAAAAAAGCTAACAAACCAAAAACACATAATCAAAACATGAACCAATCACTAAGATGGCTCATCAACCTATGATGGACATCTAACCTCCTCCTATATAAATACCTCATTTATATGCTCTAAGCATCTCATTACACCCCTCTATAAAGCCCTTAACTCATTATACTTCATAACCCGTCCCATTAACATTTTACCCAAAACAGTCCCGGTTTTAGGTCTCCAAACTATAAGCCAAACGCCCACTTAAACATACCCATGATCTTTGTAAAGGGAATATTTATGCCCTTACATATGTTAGCTAACACCTCCCATTTTCCCCAACCTTAAAGCTACTGTTAAGGCCCCGATAAATATATATATATATATATATATATATATATATATATATATATATATATATATATATATATATATATATATATATATATATATATATATATATATATATATATATATATATATATATATATATATATATATATATATATATATATATATATATATATATATATATATATATATATATATATATATATATATATATATATATTTGTCTATCCAGATTTACTGATTTTAAACATAAAAAAAGTTTGCTATGATTAGGGGGTCTTACCCTAACCCACAATATTAGCCCCAATGCAGATACTTACTATAATATATAAATCATCTCCCATATTCGTTTGAATGTCCCAATGCAACCCTAAGTACCCCAAACAACCCAAAACTTAAAAAGATAACAGGCTGATTTCAAAACTGTTTTGACCTTCGACTGTTGTAACCTGTTTTTGACCCACTTCCCTACCTCCAATTTAGTTCTCGTTTCTTGCATTGGAAAGCCACTTAAATTACCTTTTCAGGGATACTTGGATCGCAAAATAAGAGTTTGTAGAACTCCCGATATAATCAAAACAATTGACTCAAAATTCTGCTCAGTTTTTAAAAACGGGTTTAATTAAATTACCCTCATTAATTACCCATAACCCCACCAATTACAAGCCCTAAACCATCCAATCATTATGAAATCATTAAAATACAGACTTTTATTAAAACCCTAACCTAAATCCATCATAAGATGATTATATAAACATTAAAAACAATTAAATTAAAAAGGGATTATTAAGGTTTTACCTTAAGATTTATGGAAGATGAAAAAAATACTGAAACCCTAAAAACTCTGTGAAACCGTTGGCTATAGAACTCCAGGAGAAAAAATATGACTTTTGATTTTGATAAAAACATTATATAGTGGATGGGTGAATCCTAGTCTAACCCAAAGCCCACTTTCCTTTTTCCCTTTTTTTTCTTTTGTTTTAGTCGGCCAAACCGACCCCTTTATGTATATTTTTTATTTTTTTTTCTTTTTATTGTTTAATAATACACTACTAATATTACCTTAATTTACCTTAATTTATTACAACTCCTAAAACCTCCAAAACCTCAAAACCGTAAAACTAGTCAAATTTACGCGTTTACCGTAAAAAACGTAAAATATACACTTTTATAAAAAATCTCAAATTTTGAAATAAACTTTATAACTAAGTCCTAAATGACTTAAAACCATCCCGAAAAATATTCATATGACTCATTACCTTATCCGAGACCTCTAAATGCTAAACCGTAGATCCTATAAAAATACAATTACTATAATACTTATACGTATACGTAAACACCAAAATATCACCATTTCATTTCATAGTCACTAATTGTGAGCTCATGAACATGAAATAACCGTTCCTCGATTTACATATGAGTACTTTATACCCATATACGATAACCACACCAACCTCGTTCACACAAAATAAACACGTAAACACACAAATCAAGTATTCACATATAAAATAACCTAAAAATAGGACCAAGTGACGAACCTTAAAACCACGGTTGTCACATCACTCCCTCTTAATAGAAATCTTGTCCCGAGATTTACTCCTTAGGATCGTCATTAACAAACAGCTGAGGATACTTATTCCTCATAAACTCTTCCCGTTCCCACGTGAACTCCTGTCCACGTTTTGAATTCCACCTAACCTTAACTAATGGTATCTTACTTCTTTTCAATGTTATAACTTCACGGTCCATAATCTTTATCGACTCTTCAATGAAACGAAGACTCGCATCTATACTAATATCGTCCACCGGTACTTGCAA
Organism: Glebionis coronaria; assembly: GCA_025667525.1. Taxonomy (NCBI): domain Eukaryota; kingdom Viridiplantae; phylum Streptophyta; class Magnoliopsida; order Asterales; family Asteraceae; genus Glebionis; species Glebionis coronaria. The sequence continues at coordinate 304,598,820 of CM046877.1, forward strand.
GTCAGCTCTTGCTAAGCATTTCCTCAAGTTTGAGACATGAAACACATCAGGTAGACTACTCAACTCTTCCGGTAATCTCAACCTATACGCCACTAGCCCAATCCTTTAAAGGATTTCAAATGGACCCACAAATCTAGGCGCTAACTTCCCTTTCTTCCCAAAGCATATCACCCCTTTCCATGGTGAAACCTTTAGCATAACCTTGTCCACAACCTCAAATTCCAACGGCTTACGCCTCTTGTCCGCATAGCTCTTTTGTCGATCCCTAGCCGTCTTTAATTTCTCCTTAAGCACAGTTATCGCATTCGTAGTCTCCTGTACCTTCTCCGGTCCAATTAGTTGACTACTTCCTACTTCAGCCCATAGCAACGGTGATCTACACTTCCTACCATAAAGTGCTTCAAACGGTGCACATTCTATACTAGCATGGTAACTATTATTGTACGAAAATTCTGCCAATGCCAGATGATTCTCCCAACTTCCTCCAAAGTCTATCACACACGCCCTCAACATATCTTCTAGTGTTTGTATAGTCCTCTCACTCTGACCATCTGTCTGCGGATGATAAGTTGTACTCATATCCAGCCTTGTACCCAAGGCTTTCTGCAATAGTCCCCAAAACCTAGACGTAAACCTGCTATCCCTACCGATATGATCGACACCGGCACCCCATGTTTTGCCACCACATGTTCCAAGTATTTCTTGGCAAACCTTTCCATCTTATCATCCTCCTTCATTGCCACAAAATGGGCAGACTTAGTCAATCTGTCCACTATTACCCAAATCATGTCATTACCACTGTTAGACCTTGGCAGTTTTGTAATGAAGTCTATGGCAATATTCTCCCACTTCCACTTAGGAACCTCTGGTTCTTACAGTAATCCCGATGGTCTTTGATGTTCAGCCTTCACCTTGGCGCAAGTCAAACACTCACTAACGTACAAAGCTACATCTTTCTTTATCCCTGGCCACCAATACATATCCCTCATGTCCTGATACATCTTATCAGCTCCTGGGTGTATCGAATACCTCGATGTATGAGCTTCATCAAATATAACCTTCCTTGTATCGACAAACAACAGAACCCAGATTCTATCCAAGTAATACTTGCAACCATCTCCTCTTTCTTCCATGTACTGATCCATAGTATGTAGATTTTATTCAACCAGCCTCTCCTCCTTAACGGCCTCTACTTGTCCTGCTCGAATTCTATCTTTAAGGGTTGTCTAAATAGTTATGCTCATTGCCCTTACTCTTTTAGGTTTTAGCCTCTCCTTCCTACTTAGAGCATCCGCCACCACATTGGCCTTTCCAGGGTGGTACTTAATCTCACAATCATAATCACTAAATAACTCCAACCACCGCCTCTGCCTCATGTTCAAATCTTTCTGATCAAAGATGTGCTGCAAGCTTTTGTGATCCGTATAGATCACACTTTTTGTCCCATACAAGTAATGTCTCCATATCTTAAGAGCAAAGACTACGGCCCCTAGTTCCAAGTCGTGCGTGGTGTAATTCTTCTCATGGTTTTTCAATTGTCGTGATGCGTAAGCTATCACTTTATCTTGCTGCATAAGAACACATCCTAACCCCTGGTTGGACGTATCACAGTAAACCACAAAATCTTCCACCCCTTCTGGTAAGGACAAGATCGGTGCATTACACAACCTATCCTTTAGTGTCTGAAACGCCTGCTCTTGCTCTTCGCCCCATTCATACTTCTGATTCTTTTGGGTCAACAATGTCAAAGGCTTTGATATTCTAGATAAATTCTCTATAAATCTTCTGTAATATCCTACCAAACCTAAGAATGACCTTATTTCTGACGGTGTAGTAGGTGCCTTCCAATCCTTCACGGCTTCAATCTTCTTTGGGTCTACATGTATCCATCATTGTCGATTACATGCCCTAGAAATTGTACTTCTTGCAGCAAAAATTCACACTTGGAGAACTTCCCATAAAATTTCTCCTTCCTAAGCAGTTCCAATACCGACCTTAAATGTTGGTTGTGCTCCTCCTCCGTATTAGAGTAGATAAGTATGTCATCAATGAAGACTATGACAAACTTATCCAGATATGGATTGCACACTCGGTTCATTAGGTCCATGAACACTATTGGCGCGTTTGTCAATCCAAATGGCATAACGATGAATTCAAAGTGTCCATACCTTGTTCTGAACGCGGTCTTTTGTATGTCCTCCTCACAGACCCTTAGTTGGTGATAACCGGACCTAAGGTCAATTTTTGAGAAGTATCTTGCTCCTTGCAGCTGATCAAATAAATCATCAATCCTTGGGAGAGGGTAACGGTTCTTAATGGTCAGCTTGTTCAGCTCCCGATAGTCGATACACATCCGGAATGATCCATCCTTCTTCTTAATGAATAGCACCGGCGCTCCCCATGGAGAAGAACTTGGTCGAATGAAACCCTTATCCTGCAACTCCTTGAGTTGCTCGGCTAATTCTTGCATCTCTGACGGTGCTAGACGATATGGTGACTTCGTTACGGGTGTTGCCCCGGGTACTAAGTCAATCTTAAACTCTACTTGTCTCACTGGTGGTAACCCCATCAAGTCATCCGGGAATACATCGATGAACTCTCTTACTACTCGAATCTTATTGATTTGTGGCTCATCATCCTTGGCATTCATAAGGGACCTGGTCTTCTTCTCCTTCCTTTCTTCGTACACGTATAACACTTTATTATCACCTATGGGGATCTTGACAATCTTTTCATGACACATTTGCTCAGCCTTATGCTTCGATAACCAATCCATCCCAATAATCACATCGAAGCTCCCATGTCCTAGAGGGATTAAATCTATGGTGAACTTAAATTCTCCCAACTCTAATTTGCAGTTTAAAAATATCTCATCTACCTCTTCTTGCTTACCACTAGCTATCTCAATCACATACCCTGGTTTCGCTACACTAGGGTTCATATTTAACAAAGGCACGAATTGAGAAGACACAAAACTAAAATCTGCCCCAGAGTAAAAAAGAATCGTAGCGAGGTGATTGTTAACAGAAAACGTACCCGTCACTACATTCGGGTCCTGAACTGCTTCTACTGCATTTGCAAGGTAAACCCTGCCTCCATTCCGATTTCCCTTATTCTGATTTCCTTCGTTCCTGTTCCAGTTCCGATTCCCAGTGTTTCCATTGTTGCGGTTGGCATTGTTTCGGTTTCCATCGCCCTAGTTTCCTCGATTTCCTTCCAAAGCTAGCTGGCCTCTGCCCTGGTTGGTTGCTCCAACCAATCTAGGACACTCCCTCTTGAAATGCCCAGGTTGTCCACACTCAAAGTAGTTTCCCCCCGTGACATTCATCCTCACAGACTGGATTGGTGTTGCGTTCCTGTTAGGTGCTTCACAGTTCCTAGCAAAGTGTCCCGGTTTCTGGAAATTAAACATATCTGGCATGGTGTACCTCATGGATGGAACCTAGAGCAGGTTCGGCAAGCTGCATTGTTGTTGTTCGGATTTCCAGAACTTTGAGGTACTCTCATGGTAAAATTTCTTCCATCTTTTGCCTTCTTAACATTTTTCCAGTTGGTGTCAGGCGATTTCGTGGCTTCTGGCTCCTTTCTTTTATCCCCCGCCTTTACCAAGGTTCCACTAGATACCTCCTCCTCAATAAGTATTCCTGCTATAAGTATAACTTGTTGTATCGTGTTAGGTTGGGTAGCCTTGATCATTCCCCTAATCTGAGTAGGCAATCCAGCAATATACCGCTTGATTTTGTTTGCCTCGGGAGTAACCAAATGGGGAACCAACTTTGCCAATTCATGGAAGCGATCCGTGTAATCTGCATGAGCCGCTCCAACCATAGCATGTCCCCAAAACTCATTTTCTATCTTCTCCATCTCATTGCTTGGACAAAACTCCGTAGTCATAAGAGCCTTGAAGTCGGCCCAAGCCATAGCATTTGCAGCAACTCTCCCTCTTGCTTGAACTTGAGTATTCCACCAAGTTAAAGCCTTCCCTACCAGTGAACCAGTTACATACATGACCCTTTGATTGGGTAAACAACCACTCATCTGAATCACATTTTCCATCTTCTCAATCCATTGGGTAAGTACTACCGCGCCACCCTTCGCATCATACTCTTTTGCACCACAAGAAGTGAATGCCTTATAGCTACAACCATTCTTTCCACCTCCTCCTTGACCATTGTTGTTGTTATTGTTGTTGTTCAGGTTATTAGTCACCTGCTGAACAATGGTTGGTATTATGTTGGCCATCTGATCAGCAATCAAAGCAGCCAAATCAAGATTTCCGTCACCACCACTTCCTCCCGTACCATTTCGCGTATTCATCATGCTATAGTAAAAACATGACACTCGTTAACAACTACCAAAATACTCCATATAGTATACTTACCACCATACACACGCCTATCATAACCATACGTACTACCAACATATACTATACAAGCATGTATCAACTCTCTTTCATGCAATCATACTTGAAAGTCCAGTGGTGTTGTGGCACATATATAATTATGTAGGCCTCCATAATTATACATGTTCCCTTTCACCAATGTACTCCCTCCTATGATGACACTTACAAGAAATTAATACTACACAAAACACATAAATCCATCAACTCACAAGCACATAACCACACAAAATAAGATCCAAAACTCCATTTATTAAAATAACATAGTCAAATACTTGAAACATCCCAAATCCATGGTCTAGCTAAACTAGCATAGACATACTCCAAACGAAAACATAAATAATTCTAAGGCATGCCGCCCATAAGAGTCGGAAAAGATTTAAAACAAATAACTATTGGATGCAGTGGATTCGGTATCGTATTCTCCTCCTCCATTATTGTCACTATCTGGGTAAACTGGTCTAGTCTTGACAGTCCTCAATAGAACCTCCTTATTCCCTTCCTGAGCCGTTATCGTTAGGATAGTCTTATAGACCCACACATTGTTCACTTTCACCTTAGACATGTGTGCTATCGCCTCACATGGATCCCACTCCTCTGGAATTTTCCTCCTATAGTTTGTACGTCTGTGGCATCCTAACCTCGTAATTCCAGTGGCTTGCACCACCACTACTTGGCTCTTAAGGGGCATGACTTAAACATCAAAAGAAAATATTACACATCAGATACCTAGAATAACATAACAAAAGACAGATGCTATCATGCACCAAAATATGTACTATAATACACATTTCTAGCAAAGTACAAAAATGACTAGCGTGGACGATGGTAGTTAAACCCGCACTAGTCAAAACCCGAAAAGGAAAATAATATGTGGCCAAGTATGAACCATATTAGTTCATAACTTAACAACATCACAAAATAACATCCAAACATATCATTTATTATAAAATGCACACATACTCCTATGACGCCTATATGCAGGAACCCTTAAGCTATAGACTAGGCTACGCGACTAGGCAATCTAATTCTCTATAACCATTGTCTCTGATACCATTCTGTCACACCCCACCATGGCGGAATATGGGGCGCGACGTATGGGTATCATCACAACATGGCGTGTCTATAGAGATAACTATATGAAATAAGAAATGTCATAAAATGGTGACACAAAAGTCATGATAATATCTCAGCAATGCAGGAGTCTAGGTAAGTAGGTAACAGTCCTACCTCTTACCCAAGACAAACAAATAATATAACCAAAACAAACATATGTGTGCCAACAGTATCACTTATTAAATGAACAAATAAAACTAAGAAGGAACGGGGATCTCCTTCTAAATGCATTTCCTACGCTCTCCAAATCCTAGCCACTTATGTTCTCATGCTTAACCATAGTATCACCTGAAAGAGACACTAAAAAACGTCAACATAAAGTTGGTGAGAGTCATAGGTTTAGACTCAAACGCCAAAATCATATCATAAGCTGTGAGTAACAACCAAAAGTTAAAAAGATATGGACAGTGTGATACTAACATGCATTAACAAACTAACATTCAAGATTTAACTAATCAAACCAAAACCAAGGCTCCTAGCCATACCAAACACCATACTCCCATAGGCATCCAAACACCTAGGAACCAAATCCCAAGGCCGCGCCTTGCCAATAACCACTTGGTACCAAGTCAAAACATAAACAATCAAGAATCAACTAGCAGTTAATCACATAAGTATGCACACATAAGTCCATTACCAACGCAAAACATTCACATCATAATTTATAAATAACAAAACAGTGTCTCTTCCATCCCATCTGGAAGTCATAAACATTAGTAAACATGGGACTATGAAACTCACCTGATTGAGCTTCTCCAAAAGTCCTCGCACTAGCAAAAAGCTAACAAACTAAAAACACATAATCAAAACATGAACCAATCACTAAGATGGCTCATCAACCTATGATGGACATATAACCTCCTCCTATATAAATACCTCATTTATATTCTCTAAGCATCTCATTACACCCCTCTATAAAGCCCTTAACTCATTATACTTCATAACCTGTCCCGTTAACATTTTACCCAAAACAGTCCCGGTTTTAGGTCTCCAAACTATAAGCCAAACGCCCACTTAAACATACCCATGATCTCTGTAAAGGGAATATTTATTCCCTTACATATGTTAGCTAACACCTCCCATTTGCCTCAACCTTAAAGCTACTGTTAAGGCCCCGATATATATATATATACTTTTATGTATCCATATTTACTTATTTTAAACATACAAAACGTTTGCTATGATTAGAGGTCTTACCCAAACCCACAATCTTATCCCCAATGCAGATACTTAAAATCACGAATCAAAAACACGAAATACCCTTGGTTAGCTCTGATGCCAATTGTTAACTTGGTTTTGCTATGAACACGGGTAAAAGATCCGGAAGTCGGGGAGGATAGAAGTGATGTTTAGCCATTTTAGTGAGAGAGAAACAAGTAAGAATAAAAGTGTGTGTTTTATTATAGTGAGAGAAAGGAAAGATAAGAAATGGTAAGCCTCACCCCTCCATGGAAGTATGGAGGGGTTTATATAGCCCGGGACTTGGACTATTACATATGATAATATTAGTCCTTGCAAGTCCCGGCTATGAAACTAATGTAATTCCGTTAGTCGCACACATTTTAAGGCTAACAGGATATAATTGAATGAGTCACTCTAGTATCAAATAGAACACATGCTGCCAAACCATTCATAAAGAGATTTCCAATGATGGTACCTGAAGTCTTATTCGTCTGGTCTCTAGTAGTAGTGAACACGCGACAGGAAGTAGGAGGTGGCTTGGTGTCGGCATGTCCAGAGGTGCCTTCTATCTCATCTTGGCGACAGTCCTTCTGCTGATGGCCTTGTTGGCCACACTTGAAACAACCACCAGTACCTCGACGACAAATACCAGAATGTCTTCGCGAATAAGTAGGACAGATAGGATGCATGAATCTTCCAGCAGGCGTCCTAGTTATTTGGGAGCCTATTTCAGGATTACATGCATGAGACATGGTCGTGGAACATAAACATGATTGTATAGAAGGTTTGAAAATTACCAGGTGAGGTAGAACGGTTAGGCTGTGAACCTTTACGGTCCTGATCCCTGCCGTTACCATTGTTGTTCCTGAATTAGAATCGTTGGAGGTCAGAATATCATAACATAAGATAGTTTAACATGAAAGAAGGCTTATGTAGAGACCTGCTGTTGTTCGAGTTATTAGCGTTGTTACGGTAATTATCATTACCGCCACGCCTCTCAGAACCAGAACGGTCGTTGGTATGACCGTTTCCCTTAGATGCTTGCTGCTGAGCGGCCGTAGGCTTACGGTCGTCAGTCTTCTACCTGGAATATACAGTTGAACAGAGGATGATATGAAAATGAAAATACTAATGGAAATGAATGGTTTACAATTAGTGATTGAAGATACCTCTTCACTGCTCTGTCATCACCAAACTCCTCTCGTTCTTGAAGCATCTCAAGCTTACGGGCTGCATCGGCCACCTGTGCTACTGTAGTGAACGTAGCACAAACCAAACTGTTGCCGACCGAAGTGCAAAGAGCCCAGTGAAACTTCTCAGCTTACTCCTCAGCAGTACCAGCTGCTACTCCCAAGAAACCAGCCAAACAGAGAAACCTCTGTGTAGAAACTAGAAGGGGGGTTGAATAGTTTCTTAAATTTACTTGTTAAATGATGGTTTTCAAAAATCCTTTTTCAAAAATTTAGACTTAAGGAAATAAGTGAAATCTTCTTATGCACAATATGAACAATGATAGTGTAACTAAACTAATACTAACTAATGTATTTGCACAAAGAATAAAGAATGTAAAGAGTTAAGGGTAAAGAAAGATCAAACCAAACACCAAGGATTTATAGTGGTTCGGCAACGAAGCTCACTCCTCGTTCCTACTCCACTCCTCGAGTACTCCTTACTCGAGAGTTCACTACACAACAAGCACCTTATGGTGGAGAAAACCGTACACGTCGCTTAACCAATTTCCGACTCTAAGCTAAAAGTCGAGCCCTAATCGTAGCTAGGACCAATCTACACAACTATACTTAGTACATACACAACTTCCAAATAGACACAACTACTTGGATCTTCACAACTATGACACAACAACAAATGTATAAGATTTGATCTTCAAAGGATCTTTGGTGGTGGACTCAACACTTTACAATGATAGTGTTCTTCTCTTTGCACTTGAAGAGGAAAGGATGGATGAGATAGATTCACTTCTAAACAAGTTGTAATCAATCAAATGATCAAGGATTTGGGTTATTTAAGAAGTATATTTGAATCTGGAAATTTATGTGCAAAAGAGGTGAATTGAAAATCTGAGAAACGTCCACTATTTATAGGACAAAGGGCCAACGGCTATATCTTCCCGCGGTTCCTTATCTCAGCCGACGGTACCTTATCGATAAGGAACCGCCTAGGCGCTAGGGAACCGCCGGACTAGACTCCGCTCCCTTTTTGTCCTTTAGTGGTGGAGGTCTTATCTGATTATAAAATATCTGAAAGAATATTCCAAATCAAAAAGAATATGCCATTTTCAAATTTTCAAATATTTAATTTAATAAAACATTTTCTTAAAAAGAAAGTTTAATTAAAAACTTGTCATACTTAATAAAAGGTGAGTTTTAAGAAAAGATTAAATCACTTGATCACTTGATTAGGGTTAGTACTTGTTTATTCATACCTTAAGTGAAAATGGGTAAAATGAAAAATACTTGAACTCAAGAATTCGTTTTTCTTGTTTTCGTAAATGCTTGTTTTTACATATTGTCGTAATCAAAACTAAGCAAGACCAAAAAATGCAAGTAACGTTTTTTAGGCATTATTGCATTAACAATCTCCCCCTTTTTGATTCCGACAATAGATAAACTCAACCATACAAAAACAAGATTTTCGAAGACGGGTTTATTCATTTCTCCCCCTTTGTCGAAGCAAAAAGGTTGCACAAGTCGCTGTGAAGAGACGGACTTTGCAAAGACTCCCCCTTGGTGCTTACTTCCCCTTGCTTGGGGCACCGAGGAATCGAGATATGGTGACAAGCTACATAAAGGGTTAGTTGAACAAAAGAAACAACCAACAAGATATAGCTATAGGTCACAAAAATAAGAAGAGAAGAAAACACAAAGACTAAGATCAAAGTGAAGTCATATAACAATAAAAGGAACCATACAAAGATGTATGAAAGATGAAACAAGCCAAAAGCATAAATCTAATCCTAGTTAATATAGAATTCTAAGATTTGATTGAATTAGGTGTCTTGTGGATAAGCAATCAATGCTTATATGAAAGACAAGGTAGTGGCGGAAGGTGGTGGTGCTGGCTTGGTGGAGATCTCATAATCAAAGTGAAGAGGAGGCTTGATTAAGAGACTCTTGATGTAGCTCAACTCCTCATAGATGTGTGCCATGGCAAGATGTTGATATTGACAACAATGACAATATGTCCCATGGTGCATCACATTATCATGAGAAGAAGGAAGAACACTAAAGGATGGTGGTGGAAGAAAAGATGTTCCACAATCAACATTCTTGGTAGGAGAGATGTGATTAAGAGTGTTCTTGGGTGAATTTGGATTGAAAGTGTTCTTGGGTGAGATGAGATTGAAAGAAATTGGAGAAAATGGAGGAGAATCAAGGCTTTCATTAGGAGAATAATACATTTCGAGATGTGAAGTAAGGCAAAATTCTTATGGTTAAATAGGGAAGGCTCAAGGTATTTTTAGGGTGGTCAAAGGGTTGAAGCAAAGATTCCCAAAAGTGTTGGAACAAATTTGGAACTTCAGGAATCCCTGAAAAAGGAAGCACTGTACACGGTTCCTTATTTCTTCCGGTGGTTCCTTATTAATAAGGGACCGCGGTTCATATATGGAACCGCCTACAGTGGCTGTGTTTTGGTGGTGAAGGAAGATTTTTCAGCAAATCTTATTTTTCTATTCTAATTTATCATAGGGATATGCTTAAAAGCAAAGATAGACAAAGAGAACACATACTAACTCACCAAATAAGGATTTGACCAAAATACATGGATTTTAAAATAAAAATCGATGTAGGAGGTGTGTAAGACAAGACCTTAAGTCACGACACAATGATCCTCCATGATTCTATCTTGTTCTTGCTATGTTTGAGAGAATCACGCATATAAATTATGTAAGCTCGAGATTAATAGCAAGAATCTATGAAAAACGTTTTTTTGATTGAATTAACAATGTCAAAACATTTCTTGACCATTTTCGAAAGAGACTTTGAGGATTTTGAAAAGGAGAAGAGAAGATTTTCAAAAAGAGTTTAGGAGACTCAACGACTCAAAGTGATAAAAGATTAAAAAGAGAATAAGAGACTCAATAAAAGGAAAGCAATTAAGGAATATGTTCCATTAATCCTAGACCTAGACGTAAGTAATTAAAAGGTTCCCTCTTAAGTGGCTTAGTGAAGATATCGGCTAAGTTATCCTCGGAGGGTACCTTCTCTATTGAAATGATCCCTTTTTTAACATTATCCCTAAGAAAATGGTGACGAATTTCTATGTGCTTGGTTCGCGAATGTTGTACGGGATTCTTGCTACGGTCTATAGCACCTTTATTGTCACACATGATGGGAATATCATCAAGACAAATCCCGTAATCAACAAGCACTTGCTTATTCCATAGAGCTTGTTGGCATGCTTTTCCGGCACTCACATACTCGGCTTCCGTGGTGGATATCGCAAGAGCGGTTTGTTTCTTGGAGAACCAATAAGTTAAACAACAAACCATGAAGGTACAAACACCACTAGTGCTTTTCCGGTCCACATAGTCTCCCGCATGATCCGAGTCCGCGTAGACAATGGTTTCTACGCCGGTCCCTTTAGGATACCATAATCCTAAATGTATAGTGCCCTTAATGTATCGGAAGATACGCTTAACCGCTTCAAGGTGAGAGGTTTTGGGAGCCTCTTGGAAGCGAGCACAAAGGCAAAAATTAAACATGATATCCGGTCGACTTGCCGTTAGGTACAACAAACTACCAATCATACCTCTATATTTGGTGTTGTCTACCGACTCACAATCATCATCTACGGTGAGTTTAGTATCCGAGGCCATTGGGGTCTTCATTGGTCTAGATTCTTCTAATCCAAATTTCTTTAGCATTTCTTTAACGTACTTAGATTGACTAAAGAAAATACCATCGTCCATTTGTTTAATTTGGAGTCCTAAAAAGAAGTTAAGTGCTCCCATCATACTCATTTCAAACTCATCATGCATGATTTTGTCAAAGTCATCACACAATTCTTGACAAGTTGAGCCAAATATAATGTCATCAACATATATTTGCACGATTATGAGGTGAGAACCTTTCTTCTTTGTAAAGAGAGTGTTATCTACCATTCCCATGGTATACTCATGTTTAACAAGAAACGCTTTAAGTCTATCATACCAAGCTTTCGGTGCTTGTTTAAGACCATAAAGTGCCTTCTTAAGCTTGTAAACATGATCCGGTTTCTCAAAATCAATGAAGCCGGGAGGTTGAGCCACATATACCTCCTCATTGATCAAACCGTTAAGAAACACACTCTTTACATCCATTTGTTGAAGCTTAAAATCTAAGGCACGAGCGTAGGCTAAAAGGATTCTAATGGATTCTAATCTAGCTATCGGTGCATATGTCTCGTCATAATCAATCCCTTCTTGTTGATATAGCCTTGAGCTACAAGTCTAGCTTTGTTACGAGACACAACAACATTCTCATCTAGCTTATTCCTATATACCCATTTGGTTCCTATGATGGTAGAACTTCTAGGTGGAGGAACAAGTTCCCAAACATCATTAGCAACGAATTGATTCAATTCTTCTTGCATCGCAATGACCCAACTCTCATCCGTCAAAGCTTCTTTAACATTCTTTGGTTCAATCAAGGAGACGAAATAAAAGAAGTTACTTTGGTTTTGGACTTGAGATCTTAGGGTCCTTTGATTTAAGTCACCAATGATATTATTGAGAGTATGATCCTTAGACTCCTTAATGTTTACTTCCTTTTCAACACTTAGGTCTTCAACTCCTATTTTTCTAACCTTTTTGGCTCTAACTACTTCTACTTCATCCAAGTCATCATCAACCAATTTTGGTGTCTTGGTTAAAGGAGGGGTTTCATCAAAAGTCACGTTAAGTGATTCTTCAATTACGCCCGAGGTTCTATTGAGGACTATGTAGGCTTTGCTAGTTTGGGAATAACCTAAAAAGATACCTTCGTAAGACTTTGGGTCGAACTTGGTAAGGTAGTCTTTGGTGTTGAGGATAAAGCACTTGCTTCCAAACACCCTAATGTATTCCAATGAGGGTTTCTTACCTTTAAGAATCTCATAGGGGGTCTTTCCTAGGAAAGGTCGAATAAGAATTCGGTTGAGAATATAAGTCGATGTGTCCACGGCATTGCACCAAAACTTTTGAGGAAAAAATTGTTCGTTTAACATCGTCCTAATCATCTCTTGGATGGTCCTATTCTTCCTTTCAACTACCCATTTGATTTTGGAGTGCGAGGAGCCGAGAAGTTATGGGTAATACCATGAGCTTCACAAAAGGCACCAAATTGCACTTCATTATCAAATTCCCTACCATGATCCGTCCTAATAAAGACAATTGGACAACCTAGTTGATTTTGAATTCTTCGACTAATGATTTTGAAATGATCGAAAGCTTCATTCTTAGATGCCAAAAATCTAGTCCAAGTGAATCTAGAGTAGTCGTCAACTATAACTAGGGTATAAAGGTTACCTCCAAAACTCCGTATGGCGGAAGGTCCAAAGAGATCCATATGTAGGAGTTCTAAGCACCGAGAGGTTGAAACCAAATTCTTGGCTTTGTGACTTGAGTGAACTTGCTTTCTAACTTTGCAAGCATCACAAAAGTGACTATCAAACTTCATCTTGGGGAGGTGTCTTACCAACTCCTTAGAGACTAAAGATTGAATTAGACGCATATTAGCGTGACCTAATCTCCTATGCCAAAGATTAGAAATATTATCTATAGTCGCAAGACATATGTTGTCTTTTGACTTCTTATTGACCTTCATGACATAAAGCCCATGCTTTCTAACACCTTTTCCAATGACCTTTCCATCTTTTACGATTTCACTGTCATTTTCCGAAAAGATGACCTTACACTTATTGTCACAAATTTGACCTATGCTTAAAAGGTTAAACCCTAAATTATCTACGTGCTCAACATTTTCAATATTCATGGAGTCAAGAGAAACCGTACCTTTGCCAATGATATTACCACGTAGACTACTAGCGAATGTGACGTTACCTCCATCATATGCTTTGTAGCGCTAGAACAAACTTCGATTACCCGTCATGTGTTTAGAACAACCACTATCCTTAATCCACTCGTCGGGTTCCAAATCAATTCCCAAGCATATCTAGGTAACAACACACATGATCAAACATTTGGTCACCAATATCTCATGGGTCCAAAATTGTTAGTTCCAAACATCCCTTGCATTTGGTTGGGTTGCATGAATGGAGGAGGGTTTCCCCATGGGGAACAAAAGGGAGGAGGATAATAATTCATATAACCATTTCGTTGTTCATTATTTCTCCTAGGTGTATTTGATCTTGGTTTAGAGTTGTGATCATTTCTTCTAGGTGTTGGAGTTTTACATCTAGGTCGTGAATTGTTTTGACTATCTCTTCTAGGTGTTGTCGTTCTACTTCTAGGCCTAGACTCATTCCGTGCTCTTGGTGGAGTAGAGGATGGTCTTGATAAACTTCTATTTCCCATTAGAGGTTTACTCAAAGGCTTATAGAACTTATCAACGGCATTGTCGTCAAGTATCGGTAATTTGACATTGTTAACAATAAGATGCTTAGGATGTTCACCTAAATTTGACTTTTCAGAAAGTTCAAGATTTTTATCAAAAACACTTTCTGGCTGCGGTTCCTTACTATAGCGGCGATTCCATATTGATAAGGAACCGCCCCATACAGTCTGGGACTGCGTACAGCAGACAGTTTTTCTGAAAATCTAACTTGTTTAGGTTTACTGGTTGATGCTTCATTTGAGTTAAAACCTACACCAAGTCTTTCCTTAGAATGAATTTGTTTGTTTAAAATATCATCAAGATCACTAGTACCTTTCATGAACTTTTCCAGTTTAATGGAGGTGCTCTTGAGATCTTCATTCTCTAATCTAAGTTTCTAATACATAGCTTTAAGCTGAGTATAAAATATTATCGTCCGATCTCTTCGAATTGATTACCGATTAAGAGTGCGACTCAATTGTGTTTTGGTAAACAAGAGAATGGTTTGGTTTGATTATCTAATTCTAAACTTAAAAGCAAATGATTGTCGTTGAGTAATAGTAGAATCTTTTAGAAAATTAAACTAAAAGTTATTTAGAAAAAGACTTAAACTATAAAACTTGTAAAACTTTAAAACTTAAAGCTCAAACTATCGGAATTCAACAAGTCCTTTCTATCGGAATGCACCAAACTTAGTCCCATCGGAATAATTAAATGCTAAGCTATCGAAATAATAAAGGTGAAAGTCCATCGTAATGTTCATCTGAATACCCATCGGAAAAACAAAATTAACTCTATCGCAATGTTGTCTAGATCGAAATATAATGTTGTTCTATCGGAATGTATGAAAATCTCTTCAGTCGGAATATGGTTATGTCGCAATGCTCTAGTAACGGAATGAGAGTATCGGAAAGCTGTTAACAAAATTTGGGCAGCGTTTCGACTTAAGGCAACCTTAAATCCCGTCGGAATATGCAATCGCAATCCCAGATCGGAATAAGGTGAAACCACACTATCGCAAAGTAAAACCACAATGGGTTATTGCGATCAACAAAAGCAGCCGTCGGAATGTCTGAATCCCCAGTATTGCGATGGAATGCAATAGTAATCCGAAATTGGTGGCAAGCTGAAAACTCAATAAGCACATACAATAAGCTACTTTAACCGACCTTAAACAACTCAATAAGCTTAAATTTGACAACTTTTAAAAACATGAAATCATAAACGTTATAAAAGAAGCTTTAAAAAGACAAAACCTTTTTAATAATCCGAAAAGTAATAAGTTAAAACATGAAATAAGCCAATAAGCATAAAAAGGTTATAGCCTAAACCAAATAAAAGCTTAATAAGTAGTAAAAAGATTAACCTTTTAACCACTTGAACATCAAATAAAATCAATCCGTATGGATTATGAATTTCGGATCAAAATCAAAAGTAAATCAAGAAATGTGAAAAGAGACTAAAGAACAAAATACTTAAACTTGAACTTTGATTAATGAAATCCAAATACAAAAAAGCTTAAACTTGAAAGATTAAAAGAAAGAAAAGATGAAAAACTTGGTGAGAGAAAGTTTGGAACTTTCTCTCTCTAAAAACTAGAAAGGAAAAATTGAAAAACTAAATTTTCTAACCCCCCTCCTAATGTGATTAGGTGGGTATTTATAGGCTAAGTGGGAAGTGCATGTGTGGTGTGCTTCCTTCTTTCTTTTCTTCTCGACTCGATTTAATTCTTTGTCTTTTGTCGACGTCGTCTCGGGATTTGAACTTGTCTTAATAATTTTCTTCTTTAAATTAGACTTGAGTTCTTCGCCTTCATTAAACTTCCGTCTTTAGACTTTTTCTTCGATAAATCTTCAGAATAGGTCTTGGACATCCGTTCTTCAAGCACTCTTGATCTCTTAACTTCGTCTTTTCTCGTTTTCTTCGATAAAAGCCCGTCAAAGCCCGTGTTTTCTTTCTTTTTCATCTTTTGGTCCTAAAACACAATAAAAACACAAACCACGCATAATTTCGACTTTTACGACATAAAATACACGTTTTGGTCATGTTATTATTGGAAATAAGTGGTAAAAGGATAAGTGTTTTCACACTTATTAAATCCTCTACACTTGACCATTGCAATGCCCTCATGCAATGCATTAATTTTAAAGCATGGTTTACATTTTCCATCATAAATAACCCACCTTGGCCTTTATTAAATAATAAACATTTAGGAAAAATAAAAAGATAAAAACAAGTAAAGAAATCAAAGACTTACATTGGGTTTTGGCTGCGATGAACGTTTATCATCATCAAGTTTCACGTTCCCCATACCAAGCTTAAAAACGAGATCATTGTTATTATAAGTTAGCAAACTAACACGAATTCATGTGGGCCAATTTATTTACTTAGACTCCCTTATTCCTAGGTGTATCTCTTATATTTTAATTTTGTCTTGAATGATCACGAGGATGCATTCTTTGACTTATTTCGATAGTTATTTACGCCGAGAATAAAGTAAACGATTTAATCAATAGTTAGCTAAAGGACAAAATCTTTTAAAACTGCTTCTCGGGACCTCTTAAAGTTCATATCTTGGCATAACTCGCTTCACGATTTGAGACCTCTCTCGGACCGATATTTTGCAGTGACTTCATACTTCAAATCTTGAGAGACGTTCTTGAAATTATGCTCTTCTCTTCATAATAGGAATTTCTTCACTTGAAGTTTTTGAGAGATTCTTCATATTTGGACCACGACTTCTTCATTTTTCTCCAATCATTATTTGGGATTTTTATATACAACGATCCGCCTCCTTTTCGGACTTGGATCTATTTATCCTCATACCTTGTTAGGGTCTTTTTGGATAGACTTCTCCATTATCTTTAGGGGAGTATTTGCTTTTTGTCGTGTGTCTCGATCATTCATATTGATTCTTGATAAATGATTCTTCACATCACTTAGGATCTTTAGCAACAAAATGTAGCCCTCATGCCTTCTTAGGGCCTTTTCGGACTCGCCAATCATCGCATCCCGCTTCAATAAGTTATGCCGTGGCTATGAACACTAATTAATACCGAGCAACTTTTAAACGATCTTGGGCTAGAAGCTAAGTAACTTTTCAAATCGTACAACCTTATTTATTTCAGATAAATTTATTAACAAGCGATGGGAGAATAGGCTCATAATTAACTCACATAAATTCACGAAAGAATACCAAACTTATAATTGACTCTATCATCTCTCGTCCTCCACAATTTAAAATCTCAAGGAATGAGACTCGTGGATGCTTAGCCTATTAAATCAAAGTTTTGGGTTTTTGAGTCATCTATAGGATCTTGCAAACTCTTAGACTTTTTCAAGTTTAGAATTCGCATTTTAAGCAACTCTCTAGGATCAATTATAGGAACTTGCAAAAAGTTCTTGTTCTTAACCCGTGAGAGTTAAGACTTTCGCGTTTTAAAGCTCCCTATATAAAATCCTAGCAAACCTTGACTTAAACATGTTAAGGATACTAGCTAGAGTAAACTTAAATAAGTAAACTCGGGTTGAGTCAAAATATTCACGACTTTGAAAAATTTAAAACCACTTTATTGAAAATTTATTTTTGCAAAGAAAGTAAATAAATATAACAAAGGAAAACTACAAGGCCATTGGGCCCATTTGGCTGAGAAAGCTCAATGGTGCCATAGGGAAAGACTTTGGCGATGGTGAATGGGCCAGACCAGCGGCTCTTCAACTTGCCCGAGAAGATCTTCAAGCGAGAGTTAAAAAGTAAGACTTGATCACCAACGTGGAACTCTCGGTTCTTAATCCTTGCATCATGGATGATCTTGGTCTTCTCTTTGTAGATCAACGAGTTCTCATAAGCTGCATTCCTTAATTCGTTGAGCTCATTGAGTTGAATCTTCCGAAGATCGTCAGCATTGTTGATGTCGAAGTTAGCCCACTTCAAGGCCCAGTATGCCTTATGTTACAGCTCGATAGGGAGGTGGCATGCTTTCCCGTACACAAGACGATAAGGTGTACAACCAATCGGGGTCTTATAAGCTGTTTCTAAAAGCCCACAGAGCATCATCTAACTCATCGGCCCACGCGGCACGATGCTCTCCCACAGTACGTTCCATAATTCGCTTCAATCCACGGTTGGAAATCTCGGCTTGCCCATTGGTTTGGGGATGATAGGCGGTGGAAAGACGATGATTGACACCATACATAGCCATGACTCTTGCAAATTGATCATTGCAAAAATGAGTCCCGCGGTCACTGATAATAGCACGAGGAACACCGAATCGAGCAAAAAACTGCTTCAAAAAGTTCACAACCACCCTCGCATCGTTCGTTGGGAGAGCCTTAGCCTCAACCCATTTAGAAACGTAGTCAACGGCTACGAGGATGTACTTGTTCCCTTTGGATGATGGAAATGGCCCCATAAAGTCGATACCCCATACATCAAAGATTTCACATTCTTGTATGAAATTTTGAGGCATCTCATCTTTATGTGTGATCTTGCCTTGTCGTTGGCAAGCATCACAATGCTTAACCATTTCGTGAGCGTCACGATAAATGGTGGGCCAATAAAATCCTGAGTCAAACACTTTCTTTGCGGTGTAGTTGGGGCCAAAGTGACCACCGGTGCGTCCTTTATGACAAGCGTCAAGGATTTTAAAAGCTGCCGGCCCATCAACACATTGACGAATGACAAGATCCGCACATTGTTTGAAGAGATAAGGGTCGTCCTAGAAGTAAGTCTTAACATCTTTAAAGAACTTCTTTTGTTGGGAAGTTAACCCTTCGATGATAATTCCACCCGCTAAGTAGTTTGCAATGTCCGCAAACCACAGGGTGTCATCAAGATTGGAGTGAATAGACATTAAGGCCTCAAAGGGAAAAGAGTCATAGATCTCTTGATTCGAATGATCCCCTTGATAAGGATCCTCAAGTCTACTTAGATGATCTACTGCTAGGTTTTTGGCTCCCTTTTTGTCACGAATTTCAATTTTGAATTCTTGAAGGAGCAAAACCCAACGAAGAAGTCTTGGTTTAGAATCTTGCTTATTCAACAAGTACTTCAAGGCGGAGTGGTCGGTATACACGATGGTGGTGGAAAGGACAAGATAGGGGCGGAACTTTTCAAAGGCATACACTACAGCTAAAAGCTCTTTTTCGGTAGTGGTATAATGCAATTGAGCCCCCGTCATTGTCTTGCTAGCGTAATGGATTGGTTGGAAGTGTTTATTCACTCTTTGGCCCAAAATCGCTCCAATAGCAAAGTCGCTAGCATCACACATCAACTCAAAAGGTAGCTCCCAATTAGGGGTAACCAAGACAGGTGCCTTAGTTAGCTTATCCTTAAGAAGATTGAAGGATTCAAGACACTCTTTGGAAAAGATGAAAGGAGTATCTTTTTCTAAGAGGTGGGTCATCGGGTGAGCGATTTTAGAGAAATACTGAATGAAACGACGATAGAAGCCCGCATGACCCAGAAAACTTCTCACACCTTTCACGATTAAGACATCCACTTCAAGATCCACTTTAGCACGATCCACTTCAAGACCGGCTTTAGAGATTTTATATCCCAGCGCAATGCCTTCTTTTACCATGAAATGGCATTTTTCCCAATTCAGAACAAGGCGAGTGTCTTCACACCGCTTAAGCATGCGTTCTAAATTGGCAAGGCAATGAGAGAAAGAATCACCATAGACCGAGAAGTCATCCATGAAGACTTCCATGGTTTCTTCAACCATGTCATGGAAGATAGCCATCATACACCTTTGGAATGTCCCAGGAGCATTGCATAAGCCGAAAGGCATTCTTTTGTAAGCAAATGTTCCATAAGGACAAGTGAATGTGGTTTTCTCTTGGTCTTTGGGATCGATGGGTATTTGAAAATAACCCGAGAAACCGTCTAAGAAGCAGTAATAGTCATTACCTGCTAGACGTTCAAGCATTTGGTCCATGAAAGGAAGGGGAAAATGATCCTTTCTCGTAGCATCATTGAGTTTGCGATAGTCTATACAAACTCTCCACCCTGTAACGAGACGAGTAGGAATCAAATCGTTGTTTTCGTTGGGTACAACGGTGATTCCGCCTTTCTTAGGCACACAATGGACGGGACTAACCCATGGTGAATCCGAGATAGGATAGATCATGCCTGCATCAAGAAGTTTGATAACCTCTTTTTTGATAACGTCATGGATCTTAGGATTCACCCTTCGTTGGCTTTGAATAGTGGGTTTAAAGTCGTCCTCCATGAGAATTTTATGTGTGCAAAAGTGAGGATCAATTCCACGAATATCGGAGATCTTCCACGCAATCGCTTTCTTATTATTCTTCAGCACGGCGATAAGTCGGGATTTTTCTTCTTCTTTCAAGTCCTTAGCGATGATGACCGGTAACTTCTTGTTTTCTTCAAGGAAAACGTACTCGAGATGAGACGGTAGGTCCTTAAGCTCAAAATCCGGAGGATTTTCGATGGACGGCGGATTTAAAGTCGGATCATCGATAGAGATATCCTTAGGAGATGGTGGAGAAATATGGTCCTCATTGAGAAGTTTCTCAATGGTACGAATGTCTTCATCCCAATTGGAGGGAGAATCGTCATATTACAAGTCCACATCTCCCAAAGTTGCTTCAAATTCTTTCAAAAGGAAATCACTTTCTCCAAATGGAGTTAGTGAGGGAGCAATAGAGGAAACGGTCTCAACAATGGGTAGAGAAGAAGAACCACTTTTACAAGCGTCTTTGAAATGTTCTTCACAAGCCTCATCGAGAACGTCAATGAAATTAACACTCTCGTTTTCAGAAGGTTGCTTAGAAAGCTTACCCATGTTAAAGACGATTTTCTCGTCACCAACTCTCATGATTAATTCGCCAGCGGCTACATCAATGAGAGTGTGACCGGTCCTCAGTAATGGACGTCCAACGACTAATGGAACACGGGGGTCCATCTCGTAGTCAACGACAACGAAATCCACCGGAAAGGTGAATTTTTCGACACCGACGAAGACATCTTCGGCTATCCCCAATGGATAAGCAACCGTACGGTTAGCTAATTCCAAAGTCATTCGTGTGGGGACTAGCTCGGGTAGTTAGAGGCATTAGGTTGATACTAGCACCTAGATCGGCTAGGGCCATACAATTCTCTACCCCGGGGAAGTTGCAAGGAATGAGAAAACGACCCGAATCTCCTAACTTAACTGGAAGTTTTCGTAAAATAACGGCAGAACAATTCTCATTTAATTGGGTATTGGCGATGTCGAGCCATTTTTCCTTATCACTTAAAAGTTCCTTAAACATCTTAGCATATTTAGGCATGTGAGCGAGAGCCTCATCAAAGGAAATATTAAAATTCAGTTGTTTAAACATTTTGAGAAAGTTAGAAACCTGAATATCATCCTTGTTCTTTAATTTCTCTTTCCTCAACCTTGAGGGATAAGGTAATTGGGTTGAGATGAAGGCTTCGGAATGGAATTCTCACTCACATCCATAAGTGGTGGAGGGGTGGAAGTAGAAGGTGGTGGAATTGGAGAAGGGGACTCGTTTTCCTTTGTCACAATCACCGGTGTAGGTGTAGGAATCTCGGGTTCCTTTAAACCTTTGCCACTGCGAGTGGTGATTGCTTTCATCTCCCCTCTGGGATTAGCAACGGTGTTACTCGGAAGAGTACCCGAACCAAAGGCTTGATTACTTGGGAAAAAACTAGCCATCATATCCCTTAAGTTATTCGTTTGATTGTTCATGGAGTTTCTCATGTCGGCTTGAAGAGCATTCCCTTGTTTCGCCATATCATTCCTTAGCTCTGCTCGAATATCGTTCCCTTGTTTTGCCATTTCACCCTTCAAGTTAATGAATTGGCTTTGCAGATTCGTCACCATCTCTCTATTGGTCCTCATGTAATTTTCGAGGTCTTGGTTCAATGCCGTGGATTGATTGAGAGGTGGGGCTTGGTAAGCTGAATTATTTCCTTGAGCTGGATATGGGTTTCTTTGGGATGGATATTGATTGGTAGCTCGAGGTTGGCTTTGATTGTTGCGGTTGAAATTGTTTTGGTTTTGGTTTTGAGGAGAAAAACCGGATGGAGATAGATAGTTGTTTGAACGATAACTTAGCAAGTTACGGTCTCCTTGAGGTCGTGCTTTGTATCCAAAGTTACCATTAGTGGCGTACACATTTTCCGGATTGTCAAGAGTAGAAGGACAATCGGTGTATGTTAGGACCATTGTAATAGTTAAATGTAATAGGTAGACTAGGAGGTATGTAGTTCCTCCTGGTCCTAGTAGTAGTAGGAGCAAGTCCTGCTCCTGGTCCTAGTCGAAGTCAAACTTTATTATTTACTTAATATTCTGTTAGGATATGCATGAGATATGTTAGGAAAGGATATGCATATCAGTTTTACACGTTTTCTTTAAATGCTGTATTAGGGTTTCCTTGTAGTATAAAAGGAACCTTAGGCGGAAGGGTTATGTACACCTTCACAAAACGTAGTTCTAGTCATTATCAATATTAGAAATCCTTAGAAAGGATCAAGTCTTTATAGTTATTCTGTTCTTCTTTATTATATTTATATTCTACATTCATATTGTGTATAGAGTCTCTTTGTGATTTGACTTGTGATTACAGAAGTCATTCACCGGTCCTGACAGGCTGCAAGATCTACATCTAGTAGACCCAACAAGTGGTATCAGAGACTGGGAGGGTCTCTATACAAGAAGAATCAAGTTTTCTTATTACTGACATTTTGTTTATCATGTCTGCCTCAACTTCTACTCAAACAGGAGACGACAGCACTCCTAAAATTGTGCAACCTCAGCAGATCCTTGCTACGGTCTCAAACACGAATGGTAAATTCCCTCTTCTGAAAAAAAGGCGAATATGATAACTGGGCAATGAAGATGGAATGGTGGATCACCAATACTGATCAAGATCTTTGGAAGATCATTCTGAATGGGAACAGCAGGAAGCTTACTGGCAGAGACAAGAATGGTAATATTACCCTTCTTGACCCTAAATCTCATGAAGAAATCATAGCTATTCAGAAGGAGGTCAAAGCAAAAACGATTTTGCTTCAATCTCTTCCTGAAGATCACATGGGTGACTTCTACCATTTGGATGATGCCAGAGAGATCTGGAATGGCATAAAGACAAGGTTTGGTGGGAATGAGGAGTCAAAGAAAATGCGAAGATCCATGCTGAGAGATGAATTCACAGAATTCAAAATCTCAGAAACTGAAGGTCTACATCAAGGGTATGATAGGTTTCAGAAGATATTGAGCCAGTTGAATCAGCTTCGGTCAAAGCCTGATGATGGTGATATTAATGCAAGGTTTCTTAAAGCCTTACCTTACTCTTGGAATCAGGTGGTGATCTCTCTCAAAGCCAAAGGTGGGCTAGACTATCTCAACTTTGATGATCTGTTTCATAAGCTCAG
Source organism: Glebionis coronaria (assembly GCA_025667525.1). Taxonomy (NCBI): domain Eukaryota; kingdom Viridiplantae; phylum Streptophyta; class Magnoliopsida; order Asterales; family Asteraceae; genus Glebionis; species Glebionis coronaria. The sequence continues at coordinate 304,622,458 of CM046877.1, forward strand.
AACTTTCGAACCTCATGTGAGAGGATTTTCGTGTGACTCTTTTCCCACTCCTGCTAATTCTGCCTTTGTGAGTTCTATGGCATCTAGTCCCATGTCATATGCAAGTAGCCCAAGCAATACTGTCTCCTCTCAGCATACTTATCAGCATACTTCTGCTCTTGATCCTACTGCCAAGTCTGGTAGTATGGTAGAAGCTGTTCTCCATTCCTTTGTGGCTGATGTTGATGCTCAACAACAACTTGCTTTTGATGACTTCAAACAGGTCGATAAACTTGACCTGGATGAAATTGATCTTAAATGGCAGATGGCCATGCTAACTCTTAGGGTTCACAAGTTTGAGAAGAAAGCAGGTCGAAAATTTAATTACAACCCTCGAGAGCCAGCAAGATTCGACAGAAGCAAAGTTCGATGCTATAACTGCCAGCAACAAGGGCACTTTGCAAGGGAATGCCCTAGCAAGAATGACCAGGAGAAGAGCAGGTACTCAGCTTTTAAGGTTCAGGAGGTAAAAGATGACAACAAGGCTTTGGTATCTGTTGACTCTATGGTCAACTGGAGTGATCATCAGGCTTCTACTCTGGAATCAGCCGAGTCCTCGACTGGCGTGTTTGCAATGATTGCTGGGAATCTCTCTGATGCAGAAGAAGCAGACGAGTTTGCTCTTATGGGCATCTCACCTCAGGTACAACATTGTCCTCTTGGTTGTCATGATAAATACTCAGAATTGTTGTCCCAATTTAATGAAGTAAATGATCAAAATGATAAGTACTTTTTAGAGGTTCAAGCCTATAAGGCTTCATTAAACACATTGGAACAACAAAAGAGGTGGTTACAAGATACTCAACGTACGTTTGAGGATAAAATCAGGATACTAAGCATCGATTTAGAAAACACGACAAATATGCTTAAATATACAGAAACAGTAAGAGATGCTAGTATCAAAGAAAAAGAGGAGATGCAAGGAAAATTAGATGCTACAATGCTAAGATTTGAAAAATGGCAAAAGGCACCTAAAAATCTTTCAAAATTAATTGATAGTAGCATGTCTGGTAGAACTAAAAGAGGCTTAGGATTTGAAAAATATATTGATTCAGAAGATGTATTTGATTTATCTTTTTCAAGTGTCTTTGATGCCGACAAAGAGGATGAGGGAAAACCTAGTTACAATAGGTTTAAACCAGCAGCAGAAATGCATGCTGTCCCTCCTCCTCTTACTGGAACTTTTATGCCCACTTCATGGCATAATGACTTGGATGGATCACAGATGCTTGAGTCCCCAACAAGTTCTACTAATACTAATGACTTTGTCTCATGTACTTTCAGTGACAAAGCCAGTGACTCTGCATCTAGTGGTTCAAGTGAAGAGTCAAGACCTACAAGTTCCAAGTTGAATGAACATGCTGTTACTGGTGCTAGGAAGTGTGAAGAAAGAGTTGCTGTTATGTCACGTGTGTCTGGTCCTAGTTTATTGAGTCCTAGGAAGAATGTTTCTCCTAGAATTGTGTGTAATAAAGTAGGCAGTATGAAACAATCTCTTTCTAATAAAAGGTCTTTCAAAACATGTTTTGTTTGTGGCAGTGCCTTTCATTTAATTAAAGATTGTGATTATTATGACACACATGCTTCTGTTAATCATGCTTTTCCTGCTCCTGGTCCACCAGGAGCTGCCCCATATGCTACTAGAAGACTTAATCCTAGTGCTCAATCGTTTTCTTCTTCTAGAAGGTCCTCTCCTTTAGTTCCTGATCATTGGAAAAACATTGGATTACAATCCACTAGTAATTACTTTCAAAATTTTAATCCAGTTTATCCACATAATATGGACCACAGGTATTTTGGTTTGGGAAGTTTGGGCACTGCTGTTAAGCCCTCAGCAGGTTGTTCTTGGTCAAATAATAATACCCATATGATGCATTGGCAACCAAGGAACAACGTTGGATCTCATCAATCTTCTTGGCACTCTTCTAAAGATCCACAAGGCAGGCTCAAACCTGAAAAGGTTTGGGTCCCCTTAAGACACTAACTTTTGCATTGTTATTATCTTGTTGTTGTAGGTTACTCCATACCAGGATCCTAGTCTAGGCATTGTTGATAGTGGTTGCTCCAGGAGCATGACTGGCAATAAAAGTCTTCTCTCTAACTTTGTACCATTTCATGGAGGCAAGGTCTATTTTGGTGGGGGTGAAGGCAGAATCACAGGCAAAGGAACAATTAAGACGCCAAATCTAAATTTTGAGCAGGTCTACTACGTGGAAGCACTTCAGCATTTCAACTTGATATCTGTCTCTCAGATTTGTGACAAGAAGCAGTTTGTTCTCTTCACCGAATACTGATGCACTTGTGCTCTCCAAAGACTTTCAGCTTCCGGATGACTCACAAGTTCTCCTCAAAATCCCTAGAAGACACAATCTCTATAGTATCAAGCTGAATGAAGTCAATCCTATTGGTCAGCTAGCATGTCTAGTTGCTAAGGCCTCAGAAGATGAAGCCACTCAATGGCATAGAAGCATGAGGCATGTGAATTTCAAGACCATTCACAAACTTGCAAATCTGAACCTGGTCTTTGGTTTACCTCCCAAGTCGTTTAGAAATGATATAAATTGTGTTGCCTGCAGCAAAGGCAAACAGCACAAAGCATCCTTCAAGGCCATTACTGCTCTTAGTCTTATTACTGAACCATTGCAGCTACTACACATGGATTTATTTGGTCCTACTTCCATTAGAAGCATTGACCACAAGCAATTCTGTCTGGTGGTAACTGATGGTTATAGCAGGTTTTCGTGGGTGTTCTTCATGGCTGCCAAGAGTGAGACCTACTCAATCCTTAGAGATTTTCTTACCCTTATAGAGAATCAGTTGACCAAGAAGGTTAAAGGTATTCGTTGCGACAATGGAACCGAGTTCAAGAATAAAGACCTCATCGCACTTTGTAATGCTAAGGGCATCAAAAGAGATTATAGTGCAGCAAGGACTCCTCAACAGAATGGCGTGGCAGAACAAAAGAACAGGACACTAATAGAAGCAGCACGAACTATGCTTGCCGATTCCAAGCTTCCAACCATGTTCTGGACAGAAGCTGTTAATACTGCAAGTTACGTTTTAAATAGGGTTTCTATTACCAATCCTCACAACAAAACTCCTTATGAGCTTCTAACAGGCAAGGTTCCAAATATTGCTCATTTGAAGCCTTTTGGGTGTCCAGTCACCATTCTGAATACTAGTGACTATTTGGGGAAGTTTGATGGCAAGGCAGATGAAGGATACATTGTGGGATATTCAGCTCACTCTCGGGCCTATCATGTCTACAATCTCCAAGCCAAGCGGATCATTGAAACTATAAATCTCAGGTATTTTGAAGAGAAGTCAAACATCCAAGGCACGGGTCCTGAATGGTATTTTGATCTTGACTATCTTAGTGATTCGTTAGGATATTTTCGTTTCAAAACTAACCATGATGCAGGACCACAAGTGTTTGCAACTTCTAGTACTGGTGTTCCTTCTAATCTTTCTGATTCAGATGATGAGGATGACATTTTTGTGGTTCCATCCTACTCCACCACTGTCTCTCCTACTCCTCCTAGTGATGCAACTCCATTGGATGTACCAGATTCCCAAGTAGCTCTTGACACTCTCCTCAAACAACAACAAGAAGCTACTACAGCAGCTGATCAAGGCGGTTTTGAGTTTCCCTTGAATGATCCTACTGACAAAGCTGCTCCTGGTACTCCAGCTTCTGCTCCTAGTGCTAGCTTATCACCTACTGGTCCTCCGGCTAGTGAGTCTGGTTCCAATACTCGTTTCTCCAGTCCTTCTGATTTGGGGAACCATCAAAAGAAGTCTTCTACCAAGCTGGATGATATTCATAAACAACCAGTATATGGGATTTTCAACACGGCCTCATATGATGCTGACTTTGTTGGTGATCTCAGTAACTTGGCACCAGAAGTGGAGGTCTCTTCCAATCCAGTTTTGCAATCACACAAAGATCATCCTACCACTCAAATCATTGGAGATCCTGGTTCTACTGTCAAGACACGCAGAATGCAGCAGAAGGCCTCGTCTGATCATCATGCTCTTGTGAGCTACATTGAAGATCAAAAGCGTAATAATCATACGGACTTTCAACACTGTTTGTTTGCTTGTTTTCTTTCACAGGTGGAACCTAGGTCAGTCTCTCATGCTCTTGAGGATCAAAGTTGGGTGGAGGCTATGCAGGAGGAAATGCAACAATTCTTGTTTCAGAATGTATGGGTTCTGGTTGACTTACCAGATGGAAAGACAGCAATCAATACCAAATGGATTCTCAAGAACAAGAAGGATGCACGGGGAATTGTCGTAAGGAATAAAGCTAGGCTTGTCGCACAAGGACACACTCAAATTGAGGGCATTGACTACACTGAAGTTTTTGCTCCGGTTGCAAGGATAGAGGCCATTCATCTGTTTTTGGCTTTTGCTTCTTCTGTGGGCTTTATGGTGTTTCAGATGGATGTCAAGAGTGCATTCCTCTATGGCAAAATTGACGAGGAGGTGTATGTCACCTCAACCTAAGGGCTTTGTAGATCCACTTCATCCCAGGAAAGTTTACAAGGTGGTCAAGGCTCTTTATGGATTACATCAGGCTCCTAGAGCTTGGTATGAGTGTCTTTCCACTTTCTTGTTAAAGAATGGCTATAGAAGGGGTAGTATTGACAAAACACTATTTCTTCGGAGGAATACCAAGGACATTATCCTTGTTTAGGTTTATGTGGACGACATTATCTTTGGTTCTACTAGGAAGGAATGGTGTGATGAGTTTGAACACTTGATGAAAGGCGAATTTCAGATGAGTGCGATGGGAGAACTTTCTTTCTTCCTTGGTCTTCAGGTCAAGCAACAATCGGATGGGATTTTCATCAGTCAAGATAAATATGTTCATGAGATTCTTCAGAAGTTTGACATGGATCCTCTTAGACCAGCAGCGACTCCTTATGAAGTTGCTAAAATCAAAATTAAGAATGAGACAGACCCCCCGGTCAATGTTCACATGTACAGGTCTATGATTGGCTCCCTCATGTATTTGACTGCATCACGTCCAGATATCATGTTTGCAGTAAGTGCTTGTTCTCGACACCAGGTGACTCCAACGGTTTCGAACTTAAATGCAGTGAAGAAGATTTTCAAGTATCTCAAGGCTCAACCTAAACTGGGCCTATGGTATCCTAGAGAATCACCTTTTGTTCTAGAAGCCTATAGCGATAGTGACTATGCAGGTGCAAATAATGACAGGAAGTCTACTACTGGTGGTTGTCAATTTTTGGGTCGTCGACTTATTTCATGGCAATGCAAGAAACAGACAATTGTAGCTACTTCTTCAACAGAAGCTGAATACGTTGCTGCTGCTAGTTGTTGTGGACAAGTTTTGTGGATCCAAAATCAGATGTTGGATTATAATTTCAATTTTATGAACACCAAAATTTTTATTGACAATCAAAGCACTATTTGCATTGTGAAGAATCCTGTTTTTCATCAGCGAACGAAGCATATTGAAATTCGGCATCATTTTATACGGGATGCCAATGAGAAGAAGCTGATTCAGGTTCTTAAGGTTCATACGGATGATAATGTTGCTGATTTGCTGACTAAAGCATTTGATGGTCCTCGGTTTAACCACTTGGTGGTTCACATTGGGATGGTCAATCCTTGAGGTCTAGGATTGAGGGGAGGCTAAGCCTAAGGGGAGGCTTTGTGTACATATTCTTAGGACAGACTAACGTATTGATAGAGTTTAACAACTTATTATATTGTTTCTGATGGTGTGTGTTCCTTCTGGTGGAGGATTTTGCTCACTTCTGGTGGATATGGTCTTACATGACTGGCTTCTGGTCCTCATTGGTCAGCTTCTAGTCGTACTTGGTTGGCTTCTGGTGGTTCAAAATCCTTCCTTGTCAAGTGGTGATTGGCTCCTGGTACTGGTCTGGGACACTGTTCATTCCTTTTGTCCTTTGTTAATCACGTTTTGCTCCTGGTCTGACCATTGTGTGCTTTGACTTTTGGTCAACGCTCCCAATCCTGGTATTTACCTTTTTAATTAACTATGGTAAATTGGGAGGTGGTTATTATGTTAAAAAGGGCAAGTGGTTACTATGCAATTATGTATAAATTTGAAAGGGCAACCCCCCATTAATAGGGGTTAATGAACAGTTACACTTTTCCTTATTAATGGTCAATTTAACCCCTTGACTCACTCATTCCAATCAAAACACACACAAAACTGATCCTACTCTCTCCATCCTAACCAAAATCCTTCTTCCATCAATTAATCAAGATCCATGGCTGCTCTTGCTTACCAACCTGCTCACAACCGAGTTGCTTATCTGGGTGATGGTCCACATCGTGAACATTTTGCAGACATTCTAGATTTCATTGAAGCTTCCAACCTAAGGTTTGCGTTTACTGTATGTCCCACTATTTATGATAGTGTTATTCGTCAATTTTGGGCGTCTGCTCGACTTGTGAATGTGGCTGGTCGTTCACGTGCACTCCATGCTACCATAGATGGACGTGCATATGTGGTGACCGAGGCTTCTATTCGCTCTTCTCTTCATCTTCAGGATGAGGGTGGTGTTGAGTCCATCCCCAATTCGGAGGTATTGGAGGGGATGGCTGCTTTAGGATACGAACATGGGGGGAAGTTTAACTTCCAGAAAAATAGGTTTTCCCCCCAATGGAAGCTTCTGGTGCACTTTCTTATTCATTGTATGAGTCCCAAGTCTGGGAGTTGGGATGCTTTCCCTACTCCCTTGGTTACTGGTCTTATTTGCTTAGCTCAGGGTAGGGTATTTAACTTTTCTCATTATCTGTTTGAGGGGATGTTTAGTAATCTATCTAATGTTGGTTTTAGAAAGAAGTTTCTTATGTATCCTAGGTTTCTTCAGCAAATACTGGTTTGCATTCCTCGTGATAGGACTGAGCATGTGCCGTCTAAGCTTACTGCAAAAGTGTATTACAATATGGTCCATGGGTTTACTGGGGAGTGGAGGCCCCTGACTGAGGCCATGTTGGGACTGGCTCAGGGTCCTATGGGTGAGGAGGAGGAGGCTCCTGAGTTTGTTGTGATTGATGATGACCCGATGGAGGAGGAGGCTCCTACTGGTGGTCCTTCTCATGTGGTTGAGGAGGAGCTGGTTGAGGAGGTGGTGGTTGAAAAACCATCCCCCTCCAAGGCTGGTCCTTCTTCAGCACCACACAAGTCTCCATTTGTGGAGACTCCACCTCCTAGTCCTGCTCCACACTCGGCTGATAAACCTTTTGGTACTAGTACTCCACAGGTTGATCCATATGTTGCTTCGGGCTCCAATGACGCTTTCCCTGACCCAAGTTCTCTTGGTGGGCAGGCGGAGGAGCCTACTACACTTATGTCTTTACTTGATCTTATGCGCAGGTATCATGAGAGGATGGTTTCATTGGAAGCTGATTTGAACCAACACCGGAAACTTACTAGGGAGTTTGTTCTTCCTCTGGCTGATCGCATCAAAGCTTTGGAAACTCAGCAACGACGCCGAAAGAAGCATGTGATTCATTCAGATTCTGATGAGGAGGATACGGAGCGTGTTGAGGATGGTTTGACATTATTGGCTAAGGCTGCCTTTGCTGATAAAGTGTATGATGATTTTCCGGTTCCTCCGACATCTTCCAGTGTTCCTTCTCCTGGTGCTATTCCCACTCCTATGGATGGTGATTCTGGTCCTGCTGCTGGTTCAAATGCTGGTCCCTCCCATGATTCGAAGGGCAAGGCCCCAATGACTGATGCTCCATCACCATCTCGCAAGCATACCCGTCGACAGCTTGAAGAGGAAAGGCTAGGTGAGGAGGCTGCTCGTCGGATCCAAGCTGAGATTGATGAGGCTGAAAGGGCTGCAGATGAGGAGCTTCGACAGTGGAGGCGTGAACAAGTTCAGCACGATGCAATGCATTGGAGTGATAGTGAGTGGATGCAGGTGTTGACTATTCTCACCAGGGATTATGCTCAGTTTACAGATCTTTTGGGTGACGATGTTGATGAGCACAACTGTATTCCGAGAGCTATGGTATTGATGCGCAAGCATCAGTTGGCTCTTGCTGCACAGCTTAGGGAACAGAGAAAGAACAGACCTTTATCTAGGACTGAGGAGCGCAAGCAGATGCAGCGCTATGTGCAGTATCAGTCTGTTGCTCATTTTAATGCTCCTTGGACGTGGGACAGGGTTCGGGCCTTAACTTTTGATGAGCTCAAGGCACTTTATGAACGTATGGTGAAGCGTCAGAGTCAACCTATTCTAGAACGATTTATCTATCATCCTCGTGTGGTGACTTCTTCTTCGCCTGCTGCTTCTACTGGTCCTTCATCTGCTCCTACTCCTGGTTCTGCTGCTAGTCCTTCGGGTTTTGTTGCTACTTCAGTTGGTACCTCTACTTCTCCTTTGGTTGCTCCTTTGGGTTCTTCTACTGGTCCTACCACCACCACCTTTGCTACTACAACCACCACCACTGTTACCCCGAATATGGCATCCCCATCACCACCGGTTCCTGGAACTCAACCACTTTCTACTTCTGATGCAGCTCCTATTGATCCATTGGGTGGGCAAACTCATGAGTCTATTTCTCCTGCTCCCACTGCTGCTGCTGAGGTTAAGGTAAAGGTTGAACCCACACCTAGTGATCCCACACCTAGACGTTCGCTTTGCCAGAAACAAGCTCGTCGTGTTCGCCGTGGTAAGACAGTCCCTTATGAGAAGCGTGATCCTGAGAATTTGATTAATGCGGCTTCTGACAGTGATTCTGACTTACCTTTGGGAAATGGGAACATTATTGGTTACACGGTTGAGCGTTCCACAACTCTTCCTGGTGTGGTATCCCATAGAATTACTTTGAGTGATGGGTCTGTGCGTTTGGCTTCGGGTTTGCAGGGTGTGTTGTCTTGGGCTGATCGTATGGATCTTATGGCGTTATATGGATTAGTGGATTCTAGCATGCCTTTTGACCCCATGGCTGTGTCTTCATGGCCAGGTCTGCGTATCTGGGATGATCTTAAGCTGATGTTGGATGCACCTCCTCATGCTCTTGTTTCGGGTATATGGAAGGACCAAATGCAATGGGTGATTCAGCACTGGAAGTTATATGCAGGATGTGATGTGCATATGTTGGAATTATAATCTGGTCATATGGTTTTTATGCTGACAGATGTGGAGTATCCTTTGACAATTTCTTCGATGGAAGCGATGTTGGCTACTCACTTGCAAATCTCAACTGCTCCATCAGGGAATGAGTCCTCTATGGCTACGGCATTGGTGGAAGGTATTCAGGCGCGTTTGATAGCAGATAAGAAGGCTGCTTCTGGTTTGTGATGTGATTGCGTTGTAAGTGTTTATATTTTGTATTTTTGTTTATTTGTTCTTTTTTTCATTCTTTTCACCAATATGTACAGTGATTGGTGAATTTCATTCTTTATAGTTAAAAAAAAATAAGAATAAACATTAAAAATTAGACTAACTTAAAACAATTTATAAAAATATATATATATATATATATATATATATATACTTTTTATATAATATCTGCTTATACTTTTAACACATCTTGGATTTTATACTTGTGAATATGATACCCTTGGCTGCTTCACATTGTGGGTTCTGGTTACTGATTTGTGCTTGTACTGGTACTTGGTTTCACTTGGTGTTGGACTGTGGTCCACACAACAAATGGTTCTCAACTTACCATGTCTAATCGACAAGAAAAAGTTGATTCACCTTGAGGGTACGGCTCCTGGTGCGATTCTCAAATCCGTTGATGGTTGCCAGGTTACCCAAAACTGGATGGTTTTCACTTGCCATAGTCTTGGACTGAAAAGTGGCTAATCCAAGGGGTTACGGCTCTTGGTAAAGATCTTATCAAATCCGTTGATAGCTGTAATAGCTTGCTTAAAGCTATAGGGTTTTCAACTCACCGATGCTTCATTGCTAAGAGTTGGCGAGTCCAGAGGGGTACGGCTTCTGGTAAAGATGTATCAAATCCGTTGACGGCTGTGATGGTTTGCCTAAAATCATCAGGGTACTCCCACTCACCATTGATTCACGTTCTAAGAGTTGGGCTGGGTTCTAGTCTCCCAGGGTGATGCTTATTCCACCAGAAAGACTGGCTAGCCCAAGAGCGAGCAACTACTTGGTAAAGGCTCATCAAATCTGCTCATGTTGCTGAAAAGATTCAACACGATGCTGATTTGTTCCAAGCTTTGGAGAAGTTTCTAGTGTTTCATGTTGTGGCGGTTACTCTGATTCTTATCTTTCTGATGTTGCTATTAGTTTTGCTGATTCAATCCTCGGGCTTTATTTGCACGTTTTCCAAGAAACTTGAACTCAACAGGTCAAATTCAAGTTTAGGGGAGGATTGTTAGGACCATTGTAATAGTTAAATGTAATAGGTAGACTAGGAGGTATGTAGTTCCTCCTGGTCCTAGTAGTAGTAGGAGCAAGTCCTGCTCCTGGTTCTAGTCGAAGTCAAACTTTATTATTTATTAATATTCTGTTAGGATATGCATGAGATATGTTAGGAAAGGATATGCATATCAGTTTTACACGTTTTCTTTAAATGTTGTATTAGGGTTTCCTTGTAGTATAAAAGGAACCTTAGGCAGAAGGGTTATGTACACCTTCACAAAACGTAGTTCTAGTCATTATCAATATTAGAAAACCTTAGAAAGGATCAAGTCTTTATAGTTATTATGTTCTTCTTTATTATATTTATATTCTACATTCATATTATGTATAGAGTCTCTTTGTAATTTGACTTGTGATTACAGAAGTCATTCACCGGTCCTGACAGGCTGCAAGATCTACATCTAGTAGACCCAACAGTGTACGAATGAGAACCCCCGCAAATCTCACAAGAAGGTGCAATAGCTTTGGCTTGTTGAAATTGGTTTGTAGCCATGGTTAAGAAGTTTTTGTTCATCTCAGCTATTTGGCGAGTAAGTTCGGTGAACTCTGGGTTAGATGATGTAGAAGAAACATTTTCCCTCTGATTATTTCTTGAAGATGCAGATGAATCCCAATTTTTGTGATGAGTGGTCATGTTCTCTATCAGCTCTCTACACTCCTCAGGTCGTCTCTTCATGAATGTACCACCGGCGGCAGCATTAATCGTATCACGATCATGAAAAGTTAGACCATTATAGAAAGTATCAATCAAAGTAACGGGGACCATGTTATGGTTCGGACAACGGTCGATCAAGACATTATAGCGTTCCCAAGCATCGAAAAGCGACTCATCAGGTTCTTGTGTGAATCCACTGATTTGGTTCCGGAGACTAGTGACCATGGAAGGTGGAAAGTAGCGCGACAAAAATTTTTGAGTCATATCATCCCATGTTTGAATTGAGTTTTTGGGGAGACGATCAAACCATTTTTCGGCATGATGGGATAAAGTGTGTGGAAAGAGGTGATGGCGAAGAAAATCCATGGAAGCACCGGATAGTTTCATGCTCTGAGTGACGGTAATGAACTTGTCTAGATGTTTGTTGGCATCATCATCTGGTAATCCGCTAAACGGGCAAGCGTTTTGAACTTGCTGGATCATGTGATGCTTCAATGAAAATTCAGGGGCCGTGATTTGCATCGGTGCAATCGGTCCTCCGCGTCCGTTCATGGTGGGTTGACACAATTCCTCCATTGTTCGTAAATCGGGTAGGGGAGCATTGTGGTTGTTGTTATTGTTATTCAAATTGGGTAGAGGTGGGTTATTATTGTTGTTATGAACACCAGCCATATCTAAATCTTCGCGAGTCTTGGGCTCAGAATAATTTGAAGATCTAGTACGCATACACCTGAAGAAGAAAAATATACAGAGAGAATATCTATATAATCTTTTTGGTGCAAAACCTTTGGAAAAGAAATGCTTTTTATGATTTATTTAATGTTTTTGTATTTTTTAAAAATTTATAGTTTTTATGGATTTTTGAAAAAAATTTAACAAGGAAAATAACGTTCCTAAAAGAACGGATCCCCGAAATTCAATGCGTCTTTCACTAAAAACCGTTAATCTTAACGAAAAGAGCCGGCGGCGGCGCCATTTAATACATAGCTTTAAGCTAAGTATAAAATATTATCGTCTGATCTCTTCGAATTGATTACCGATTAAGAGTGCGACTCAATTGTCTTTTGGTAAACAAGAGAATGGTTTGGTTTGATTATCTAATTCTAAACTTAAAAGCAAATGATTGTCGTTGAGTAATAGTAGAAGCTTTTAGAAAATTAAACTAAAAGTTATTTAGAAAAAGACTTAAACTATAAAACTTGTAAAACTTTATAACTTAAAGCTCAAACTATCGGAGTTCAACAAGTCCTTTCTATCGGAATGCACCAAACATAGTCCCATCGGAATAATTAAATGCTAAGCTATCGAAATAATAAAGGTGAAAGTCCATCGGAATGTTCATCTAAATACCCATCGGAATAACAAAATTAACTCTATCGCAATGTTGTCCAGATCGGAATATAATGTTGTTCTATCGGAATGTATGAAAATCTCTTCAGTCGGAATATTGTTCTGTCGCAATGCTCTAGTATCGGAATGAGAGTATCGGAAAGCTGCTAACAAAATTTGGGCAGCGTCTCGACTTAAGGCAACCTTAAATCCCGTCGGAATATGCGATCGCAATCCCAGATCGGAATAAGGTGAATAACCACACTATCGTAAAGTAAAACCACAATGGGTTATTGCGATCAACAAAAGCAGCCGTCGGAATGTCTGAATCCCCAGTATTGCGATGGAATGCAATAGTAATCCAAAATTGGTGGCAAGCTAAAAACTCAATAAGCACATACAATAAGCTACTTTAACCGACCTTAAACAACTCAATAAGCTTAAATTTGACAACTTTTAAAAACATGAAATCATAAACTTTATAAAAGAAGCTTTAAAAAGAAAAAACCTTTTTAATAATCCGAAAAGTAATAAGCTAAAACATGAAATAAGCCAATAAGCATAAAGAGCTTATAGCCTAAACCAAATAAAAGCTTAATAAGTAGTAAAAAGATTAACCTTTTAACCACTTGAACATCAAATAAAATCAATCCGTATGGATTATGAATTTCGGATCAAAATCAAAAGTAAATCAAGAAATGTGAAAAGAGATTAAAGAACAAAATACTTAAACTTGAACTTTGATTAATGAAATCCAAATACAAAAAAGCTTAAACTTGAAAGATTAAAAGAAAGAAAAGATGAAAAACTTAGTGAGAGAAAGTTTGGAACTTTCTCTCTGTAAAAACTAGAAAGGAAAAATTGAAAAACTAAATTTGCTAACCCCCTCCCTAATGTGATTAGGAGGGTATTTATAGGCTAAGTGGGAAGTGCATGTGTGGTGTGCTTCCTTCTTTCTTTTCTTCTCGAATCGATTTAATTCTTTGTCTTTTCTCGACGTCGTCTTGGGATTTGAACTTGTCTTAATAATTTTCTTCTTTAATTTAGACTTGAGTTCTTCGCCTTCATTAAACTTCTGTCTTTAGACTTTTTCTTCGATAAATATTCAGAATAGGTCTTGGACATCCGTTCTTTAAGCACTCTTGATCTCTTGACTTCGTATTTACTCTTTTTCTTCGATAAAAGCCCGTGAAAGCCCGCATTTTCTTATTTTTTCATCTTTTGGTCCTAAAACACAATAAAAACACAAACCACGCATAATTCCGACTTTTACGACATAAAATACACGTTTTGGTCATGTTATTATTGGAAATAAGTGGTAAAAGGATAAGTGTTTTCACACTTATTAGTTTCTCACAACTTACGCAACCTACATCAACTTCTTTATTTTTCTCAAGCTTGGCTAATTTTTCCCTAAGTTCATTAATCTCATTTTCAAGCTTAGTTTTAGTTGATTTTAAGGTTTTGTTCTTTTCTATGAATTTAAGGCTAAGTTTGTGTAAATTATCATATTGGCCTTCTAATTCAATATCATCTATGGTGGAGCTATCATTGCTATAATATTCGGTTTCGGAATGTACCTCTTTAGAAGTGTGAGCCATAAGACATTTCTCCTCTTTGGGGTTGTCATCAACATCTTCACCGCTATCGCTCCAAGAACCACTAACGAATGTCGTGTGATTCTTATCGCGTGAAGGCTTTGGACACTCACTAATGAAATGATTTGGATCACCACATCTAAAGCAATTCCTATCACCTTTTTCGTTCATGGCAAACCGATTCTTTGAGAATGGTTTCTTGTCATTGTTCGGTTGCCTCACGTGTTGACCTCGTCTTTTGAAGAACCTCTTGAAATATCTCACCGCCAATGCATACTCCTCGTCATCGCTATCCAAGGAACTATCATGATCGCTTTGTGCCTTCTTGGCTTTGAGTGCAAGAGACTTCCTTTCACTCTTGGTTTCTGATAGGTGTGAAAACACCCATCCTTTTACCACTTAACTATAATAATAACCAAGCTAAAACGTGTATTTTATGTCGTAAATGTCGGAATTATGCGTGGTTTGTGTTTTTATTGTGTTTTTGGACCAAAAGATGAAAAAGGAAGAAAACACGGGCTTTCACGGTGATTATAGTGTTTTACCACTCTTTAGGAAAAGAGAGTAAATAGGGAAAAGTATTAAGTGATGATTTAGGAAAATCAAGCACTAATGACCCTTGTGGTGTGAAAGTTCGTTTCCCAAAGAGGTATATGTGTGTGAAAAACTTGTTAAATGTTTGAGATTAATAATTGGTTTAGAAGGGGATGAGAAAAGAAGATGACGAAGACGTGAAATTAATACTACGACGACAAAACGTAAAACCGTAAAACTACAAAAATAAAAATTAATTCTAGAAATTACCAAAATTTAAACAAAAATCAAAATAAATAAACTAAGAGTTTACCAATGATCAAAACTTTTTCAAACCTTTTAAATAATTAAATATTCAATTTTTAAATGCTAATTAAAGCCCTAAAAATCAAATAAATTATCAAAAAGCCCAAATAAAGATTTTTCAATTGGTAAACCTCTAAAATGACCTAAAAAGATTAAAAACTATTTTTAGAAATTTTAAAACTAATAAAAACTATTTAAAATAATTTAAAAACTATTAAAACTTAAAATAATTATAAAAATTAATCTAAAAGTGATAAAATTATTCTAAAAGTTGCAAAATTCCTATTTTAATGTATTTAAGCTAAGAAAAATGTACAAAGTTGAAAAATGTGAAACTTGAAAAATAATAATAAAATAATATTAAAATAATATTAAAAATCCAAAAATTTTAAAAAACTCTAAAAACTTGCAAACTAGTTTATTTTATCCTAAATAATCAGAAAATGAAAGTGAAATGACCAGAATACCCCTATTGGGCTCTCAAATGGGCCAAAACCAAAAACATTCCACTTAAATGGGCTTTTTAGCCCAAAAAGTCAAACCTGGCCCAATTAACTTGGAAAAGCCCAATCTGACTCAAAATTTGATTCTAAACACAAAACTCTAAAGGCCCAAAAGCTGAATGTGAGCTTATCACAGCTTATTATGCAAACAGCTTATCCTTATTGGGTTTTTTAGCCCATTAAGCAATAAGCTAATGCCATAAGCTCTAATTTGACACACAACCTTCTTTTGGGATGCTAAAGAGATCTGTAAAAAGAAATTTTAAAAAAAGCACACTCAATAAGCCAGAAATAAGCAATGTACAAATCCACAAAACGACAAAATAATCGGGTTTGAGATTTAGGGCACCTCAGAAGCTCTAGTTTTTTGCAAAAGCTCACAAATAGCTTAACTAGAAAATCAATCAAGAAAATCACAAAAAACCAAGTAGAATAAGCTGTGAGAACCAATAAGCACTCTGAAAAATCCAAATAAGCTAGTTTCCTAGCAAAAGCTTAACCAAAAGACTTGTAACCTTCCAGACTTGATATTAAGCTGAGAAAAATGAGTTCTATTACAAAAACTAAGTTGTTGCATGTACCAATAAGCAAAACAGATTCAATAAGCTATATGACCAAGTTTGACCAAAAGTCAAACGCTGATAAGTGAAATTCAAATGCTGACAGGAACAAAATGGACGTTGACAGACTTAATGAAGTGTTTAGACTATGTTTTCACCCTGCTGGTCAAGGTTTGAGTGCAAACCTTGTGAATCAAGGCCTACCAGTTGAGTAAACTTGACAAGTTTTGGCACAAATAAGCCAATAAGCCAGTAAGCTTATAAGCTATCAACAGATAAATCCAAGTAGCCAAATAACCTCACAAGCAGCACACAAATAGAATCCAAGCAGCAAAACAACAATCCTTATGCTAGAAATCACAATGCAACACCAAATGAGGTGGTCACTTTGCTGATGCAAATGACCACTTCAGCCAACTTTGATAAGCTATAACAATCACAATAAGCCACCAAATTCAACAACCAGATAACCAATAGATAGCTTATCGCCCAAACTATCCTAAACCTGATTTCAGACCTTAGATCCAAGTAACAAAGAAATTATTGGATCTGATGTGTTTGACCAATTCCAAAACACTTCTTTATCAGATTTTAGCAAAACTTCCAATCCTTTTTCCAAACTTTCAGAGACTTAACCAATGACTAAAACTTGTTCAAAATGACTTGTTTAGACCTCCCAAACCCTAAGAACCAAGGGCACAAGGCCACAAGGCCTTATGAACCAGTAATCCCAAACAGTCCTTAATCCACCACTTTTCAAAGCAACTTGTGATTTTTAAACACAACCTACTGATTTTATCATTCAAACAGCTACACTAGGTGACAACTAACATATTTCAACCATAAAACACAAAGCATAAACACAGAATCACCAAATCATACACCAAAATGCAAAACAGGCAGTAACATGAAATTTTTAGAGGAATATTAATCAAGGGATTATACCTGCCCTCTACAACATCCTAGGAGGGCCAGCTATGCTCCTTGGACCTTGTTCAAAAACTAGAACAAGACCAAGGTACTTCAATAAGAAAGATGATGAATGCCTTGGTTGATGTTTCAAAGCAGAAACTCAAGGGCTTGATTTCTTCAACACAATGAACAAACAGCCCAACCAAAGACCTTAATCCCTTCACAAGCTTGGTGTCAACAAGCTTGCAAGAGCTTACAGCTTTTGGTTAAGGATTAGTACACAAAAATAAGCAAATTCAGAAACCTCTTTTCAAGCTTTTTCAAACTTGAAAAACTTACCAAACATAAACGTCCTTGAACCAAATGATTCAAGCACACTTATAACAACAAATGGAACTCAGAATCACCTTTAAACAACACCAACTTTCAAAAACATAAAAAGGAATTACAGTTTTCTCAAAATACCAACTTTTATAAATTTCAAAAAGGAATTACAAGTTTAAAAGGTAAAACTAGAACAAAAGCTCTCTCACAGGTTGAGGAGTCTATTTATAGGCAAATGCCAATGCTAGCACTATTCACAAACCCTAGAACTGAATTTCCTATTCTATCCTTGCAGAATCTTCTAGGCATGTTGCCAGCTGGTTTGGGTGAATCTTGGACGTTTTTTTAGTGCTTGGTGACAAAGGAAAGGTTTTGGTTCATTGATCTTGCCATGTCATGATCAAATGCCAGGTGTCATATTGTGAGTGGGAATGGGGGTATCATTCTGGTAGTGGGATTCAAGGTTTTTGGTGTGGGATGTGATTGTCTTGATGTGAATTACACGTGGGAACAACCAATTTTAATTTCCCCTTTGTTTTCACCTTTTTAATCCTGGGTAAAAAGAGGTGTTCTTGATGGTAAAATTGCTATAGTAACTGTTGCCCGCGTTTTTAGGAGTTTGAACTTTGAGCCTTGGCAGTTTTGGTCCTTGTGTTTTGGCCAAAGTTGTATAACACGTTTTCTTTCAACAAATCTTCATTTCCTTTGTTAATATCTTTCCATTCTTTACACTTTTGGCACAAACTTTTGAGAAAAGGGTTACAAGGGTTATTTTTGGAACTTTTGCATAATTCAAGGGCTGATCTTAGACATTGTTGATCTTCAAAGGTCTTCAATGCAACTTTAACTCCATGAGGGACCATAATTGGCAATTTAGAATTGTTGAGGGACTAAACTTGCCATTTCTTCAAAGTTGAAGGACCATTTGTGTAATTTTGATAAACTTAAGGGACCAAACTTGTAATTATCAATATACAAGGGTTTTAAGTGTCATTTCTTCATTCATTGAGGATCAATCTTGCATGTCTTCAAGGGTATTTGTTGAATATTTCATGATCTAGGGCCTGGTTCTTTGTACGGCTTTGTTTCTCGTGTCCGTTTTTCCTTGTTTCTTGTGATCTTTTGTCTTTTTCACGATATACATACCTAAAATACACAAGTAAACTAACACAAACATATATATATGGTAATTTATGACATTTTTATGCATTTAAATCCCGAAAAGAACGATGAGATCATGTATAAATGCCATCTCATCACTCCCCCATACTAAGCCATTGCCGTGCCCTCACGCAATGCTAGAATAAAGTATCTAAGCATTACCAAAGTTCAATTTTATTAACCTTTATTGAAGAGTAAAAGACTTGCAACATACTACGAGAATGTGTAAAGACATAATGTATGATTTTCATCACGAGTGTGACTTTTAAGGTCAAAGAATAGAAACAAGTAAATGTCCCTTAGAGTAAACTTCGTCATCCTTGATTGTCATACATTACATGCTAAGTGCAAAAACGAGATCATTGTTGGTAAAAGTCACAATGCTAACACTACTCATACGTCCAAATTGTGTAATACTTTTTCTCCCCGCAATCCTAGTTATTATAAAAGGAAATGGGTTACTAGCATTTTTGAACTATTTGTCACGGATCACAAGTGATTCATATTGACTTATTTGAGTAGTTATTAGTCCAAAAGCAAAGTAGCACGATTTGATCGATAGTTAGCCGAAGGACAAAATCTTTTAAAACGGCTTCTCGTGTATCTCCTTAAGTTCATATCTTGGCATCACTCGTTTCACGATTTGAGACCTTTCTCGGAAACGATATTTGGCATGTACTTCATACTTCAAATCTTGGGAAGACGTTCTTGAAATTATGGTCTTCTCTTCATATATTTGGAATTTCTTCACTTGACGTTTTTGAGAGATTCTTCGTATTTAGACCACGACTTCATCATTTTCTTCAATCTTTATTTTGGATTTTGATATACAACGATCCGCCTCCTTTTCGGACTTGGATATATTTATCCTCATACCTTGTAGGGTCGTTTTGGATAGACTTTCTCCATGATCTTTAGGGGAGTAATTGCTTTTCGTCGTGTGTCTCGATCCTTCATATTGATTTAGGAATAATGATACTTCACATCATCTTGGATCTTTAGCAACAAAATAGAGCTCCTCATGCCTTGTTAGGGCCTTTTTGGATGATCACCAATCTTCGCGTCCCGCTTCAATAAGTTATGCCTTGGCTATGAACTCTATTCGACCCCGAGCAACTTTTAAACGATCTTGCGCTAGAGGCTAAGTAACCTTTCAAATCGTACGACCTTACTTATTGCAATTATTATTTATTCCTAATGCATTGATCTTATGGGAAGAAAAAGCCATAATTAAAAACATATGAGTTTTTGAAAGAACATTTTCATGTTCTACGTTTAGCATGATCACTTGTCTAACTCTATCATCTCTCGTTCTTCACTATATAAAGACCTCTATTTAAAGAGACTCGTGAATACTTAGCCATGCAAGTCAAAATTAAGCTAAATTTGGATTAGCTTTCATTAAGACTATATCAAATCAAAGTTTTGGGTTTTCAAGCCACCTATAGGATCTTGCACTTTCTTGGACTTTTTCAAGTTTAGAGAATGCATTTTATAGTTCCCTTGATATGTGACTTTCTAGGATCAATTATAGGAACTTGTGAAAAGTTCTTGTTCTTAACCCGTATGAGCTAAGACTTTCGCGTTTTAAAGCTCCTTATATAAAAGTCTAGCAAAACTTGAATTGAGCGGGTTAAGGAATGTAAATGGCTCCAAATGCTCATCAAGTCAAAAATTAGCTCTTATTCTACCCATCGGAAAATATACATTCGTGTCTTAAAAACACTTATTAAAACTAAGAAAAATTTAAAATTTGGCCATTTTTAGCCTTATTAGCAACAAAACAAAACTTGAAAATTGGAGAGCATGAGGGCGTAGCAAAGCAAGTATCTATTCACCCCCCCCATACTAAAAGTAAACATTGTCCTCAATGTTTCGAGTCTAAAGGTGGAGCACCCCCATACTAGAGATGAAGAATCGAATGCTTAGGATCTAGCATGGAAAGGGTGATCAACAATATATCTAAAGCCGTTTATTAAGTATGCTAAAAGATAATTGTTAGAACAATAAAGGATATGTCAATGGATTCGTGAAAAACTTCTTCAAGCAAACAATGGAGGCTCACGTAAACGAACACGAGAGTCTTCAATCGTAGATGATGATGATCTAGATAACACAATCACAAACAACCACGAGACAACGAGTTGGAAGGGTACAAGTCCCCTTATTAGTGAATAGTAAGCATAAAAGGATAAGCATGGGATCTCCCCCACAAGGCACCTCGTTTTTGATTACCGAGTCATGAGCTCGACTCGATCCCCTAAATGCTAATTATCATTGGGGAAGGTGACTTGGTCGAGGGCAACCATTGAAGGAATTTCCCCGCCAAAGTAGTGCTTAAGCCTATGTCCATTCACCTTGAAGTTACGACCATCATCTTGAGCTAGCTCGATGGTCCCATAAGGAAACACTTGTGTAATGGTGAACGGACCCGACCAACGAGATTTCAGTTTCCTGGAAAATATCTTAAGTCGAGAGTTAAAAAGTAACACTTGATCACCAATGTTAAAAACCCAGTTTTTAATCTTTGCATCATGAAAATTTTTAGTCTTTTCTTTAAAAATTAGTGAATTTTCATAAGCATTGTCTCTTAATTCATCTAATTCATTCAATTGTATTTTCTGGTGATCTCCCGCGGTCTTCAAGTCAAATTTTGCATGCTTAAGGGCCCAATATGCCTTGTGCTCCAATTCAATGGGCAAATGACAATTCTTCCTATAGACTAACTTATAAGGAGTGCAACCGATAGGTGTCTTATAAGCGGTCCTAAAGGCCCATAAAGCGTCATCGAGTTTGTCGGACCATGAAGCACGGTTTTCTCCAATTGACCTCTCTAAAATCCTCTTCAAAGCTCGGTTCGAAACCTCGACTTGCCCACTCGTTTGCGGGTGATAAGCCGTAGAAAGACGATGAGTAACTCCATATTTCTTTAAGACCTTCTCGAATTGGTCATTACAAAAATGGGTTCCACGATCGCTTATAATAGCACGAGGGGTTCCGAACCGACAGAATAGTTGCTTCAAAAACTTCACTACCACACGAGCATCATTAGTAGGCAAAGCTTTAGCTTCCACCCACTTAGAAAGGTAGTCCACCGCGACGAGGATATATTTGTTGCCATGAGACGATGGAAACGGCCCCATAAAGTCTATTCCCCATATGTCAAAAATCTCACACACTTGAATTATGTTTTGCGGCATTTCATCACGTTGAGATGATTTTCCTTGACGTTGGCACGAATCACACGACTTCACAAGTGCGTGTGCATCACGATAGATAGAAGGCCAAAAGAAACCGGCATCGAACACTTTCTTAGCCGTGAGATTAGCACCGTGGTGACCACCTGTGGGTCCCTCGTGACAAGCTCTAAGGATATTAGAAGCTTCGGCACCAAAAACACAACGTCGAATGAGTTGATCCGCACAAACCCGAAGAGATAAGGGTCGTCCCAAAAATAGAACTTGACATCACGAAAGAATTTTCTCTTTTGTTGTGTCGTCATACCCTTGATTATGAAATTGATTATGAGAGTCTCGAGAGGAAATGTTTCGGTGATTTCCTTGTTCTCGAAAACATCTTTGTGAGGATCTTCTAGTCGAGAGAGATGATCGGCTGCTAGATTCTCGGCTCCTTTTTTGTCAAGCACGGTGACATCAAATTCTTGGAGGAGGAGCATCCAACGAAGCAATCTCGGCTTAGCATCTTGCTTAGCTAAGAGATACTTGATAGCCGAATGGTCGGTATACGCGATGCTTTTAGTTAAGACGAGATAAGGTCGGAATTTCTCAAAAGCATAGACCACGGCAAGGAATTCCTTTTCCGTTGTGGTGTACTTCAATTGAGCCTCGGTCATCGTCTTACTAGCATAGTGGATAGGACGGAAATGCTTGTCATAACGTTGCCCTAAGACGGCCCCTATAGCATAATCACTTGCATCTCACATGATTTCAAAGGGTAATTCCCAATTAGGAGCAACAAGAATGGGAGCTTCGGTAAGTTTCCTTTTGAGAGTTTCGAAAGCTCTAACACAATCCTCATTGAAGTTAAAAGGAGCATCCTTCTCGAGAAGGTGTGTCATAGGTCGAGAGATTTTCGAAAAGTCCTTGATGAAACGACGATAAAAGCCCGCGTGGCCTAGGAAACTCCTAACTCCCTTAACGGTTTTGGGATGAGGTAATTTGGCGATGACGTCTACCTTAGCTTTATCGACCTCAATCCCCGCTTTCGACACCTTATGTCCTAAGACGATTCCTTGTTTACACATAAAATGACATTTTTCCCAATTAAGCACAAGATTGGTTTCTTCACAACGTTTTAACATTTGCTCGAGATTAGATAAACACGACGTGAACGAATTTCCAAACACCGAGAAGTCATCCATAAATACTTCCATCGACTTCTCGATCATATCGTGAAAAATCGCCATCATACACCGTTGAAACGTACCCGGTGCATTACAAAGTCCGAAAGGCATCCTACGATAAGCAAACGTTCCATAAGGACACGTAAAAGTAGTCTTCTCTTGATCAAGAGGGTCGATAGGGATTTGAAAGTAACCGGAAAAACCATCTAAAAAGCAATAGAATTCATTTCCCGCAAGTCGCTCCAACATTTGATCCATGAAGGGCAAAGGAAAGTGGTCTTTACGAGTGGCGTCATTTAACTTTCGGTAGTCAATACACACCCTCCAACCGGTCACAACACGAGTGGGAATTAACTCGTTGTTTTCATTAGGCACAACGGTCATTCCTCCCTTTTTAGGGACACAATGGATTGGGCTCACCCATGGGCTATCGGAGATAGGATAAATCATTCCCGCGTCAAGGAGTTTAAGGACCTCCTTTTTAATGACATCGTGAATTCTGGGATTCAACCTTCTTTGACTTTGAATTGCGGGTTTGTAGTCCTCCTCCATTAAAATCTTGTGAGTACAGAATTTTGGGTCAATACCCTTAATGTCGGAAATTTTCCACGCAATTGCCCCTTTATGAGCCTTAAGAACTTTCAAGAGCTCGGTTTTTTCATCATTAGCAAGACCTCTTGCAATAATAACCGGCAACTTGTCATCACCTTCCAAGAATGCATATTCAAGGTGAGAAGGAAGATCTTTCAATTCAAGGATAGGTGGTTCCTCGATTGAAGATTTTGGTTCAACACTCATAACTTCCATCGGCGGAAGAAATGGTGGAATAGAAGTATCATCACTAATCAACACCTCATCTTCATTTTCGATTTCATTTGAAGTGAGATCGCCTCCTTGGAATGGAGTGAGATTGGGTGTGGAATTAGCAATAATTGGATCCAAAATAGTGGGATTGCCACTTGACGAGCTATCGGAAAAACCTAACACTTCTTGTGAAAACTCATCGCAAACCACATCAACGATGTCAATGTGATTGATGGTAGCGATTGCATAAACATGAGAAGGTTTCAAGTTTTGAGTAGCGTTTATAACAAGTTCCTCTTTGTTGAATCTCAAAGTGATAGTTCTTTCATGAACGTCGATAAGCGATCTCGAGGTGTCTAAAAATAAACGACCTAAAATTAGAGGAACTTGAGGATCCGCGGGGATGTCAACTACTATAAAATCAACGGGATAGTAGAACTTCCCCTCTTTCACGAAAACATCTTCGGCTACTCCACATGCTAGAATCGTAGAATGATCGGCCATCTCGATAAACATGTTCGAAGGAATAAGAGCCGGAAGCGAAAGCGATTTCCAAATGGAAAATGGCATCAAATTAATGCTCGCACCAAGATCGGCCAAGGCGAGGCATTCTTTCATATCTTGTATATCACAAGGAATGAGAAACTTTCCGGGGTCACCAACTTTTTCCGGTATGCGGTTAAGATAAACCGAAGAACAATTAGCAAGCTTGGAAAGCTTTTCCTTATCGCTCATCATACTTTTAAAAGTGGAAGCGAAACGAGGCATATACAACAACGCGTCAGCTAAACTCACATCAAAATGCACTATTGAAACATTTTTATAAAAAGCTCGATTTGTTGTTTGTTACGTTCTTGTAATTTCTCTTTGTTTCGTCTCGAAGGGTAAGGTAAGGGTGGTGTGGGTTGGACATTAGGCAACGGCCTTGGAATCTCGGGTTCCACAGTTGGTTCAACCGTAGGTGTGGTTTGAGCGGTACTTCGTGGGATTGTAATGTGCTCCTTTTCGACCATCACCTCGGGTTCTTTCTCGATTTCCTTCTCCGTAGAAGTACTTGGACGAGAGATTGGTTCCTTGAAAGTTTTACCACTTCGTGTAGTAATAACCTTCATTTCTCCCTTCGGGTTTGCAATGGTATCACTAGGAAGACCACCCGAGGAAGCGGGCTTACACATGATTGCTTCAAACATCTTAGCCATTCGGTCCTCAAATTTTGATTGCCTAGTGATAGGTGTGAAAACACCCATCCTTTTTACCACTTAATTACAATAATAACCGAGCCAAAACGTGTATTTTATGTCATTTATGTCGGAATTATGCGTGGTTTGTGTTTTTGTTGTGATTTAGGACGAAAAGGTAAAAAGTGGAGAAAACACGGCATTCACGGGCTTTTATCGAAGAAAAAGACGAAAGACGAAGTCGAAAGATCAAGAGTGGAAAGAGAACGGAAGTCCAAGACCAATTCTGAAGATTTATCGAAGAAAAAGTCAAAAGACGGAAGTTTACTAAAAGCCGAAGAACTCGAGTCTTATTTATGAAGAAATGTCGAGACGAGTTCAAAGAAATCCCAAGACAAAGTCATTAAGTCCAAGATTAACAAAAGATAAAGAAGAAAAGGACTAAAGTGTGCAATTAAGGAAAAGAGGAAAGAGGGAGGAAGCTTCCTAAGCTCCTCCATAATCACCCCTATATATAGACTAGGCTCATTTGATTTCAAGTTGTTGGGTGGTTTGACAAACCACCACTTCCACCATTTTCATACTTGTTATTTTATTTCTTGCACTTTAATTACTTATTATCCACCTTTAATCATTTAATTTTCAAGTAAGTTTTCTTTTATTGTTCTTGAATCCTTACTTTTCTTGCTTTATCTCTCATCTTCCTTTCTTGATTCTAGTTTACTTTTGGTGCGAATTAAATATGATCCGTGTTGTTCATTAATGTTTTCGTGCTTAAAAAGATCATCTTTTTATGGTTTGATTTAAAAGCTTGTTTAATTTGAGTTTAGATAAGTTCTTATTTGTGCTTATTCGATTTGTTTCACTTTAGATTCGTGCTATTTTTGGTTTTAGCTTATTATTATAGCTTATTACCTAGCTTATTTCGAATCCCTTGTTAATCGGAAAAGGTAAACCCTTTTCCGATCTTAACTTTCTGACCAGCACCCCTTTTTCCGATCTGTTGATCGGAAAAGGGTTTTGAAAACATTCCGATTTGGTCTTTTGGCTTATTCCGATTTGCTTCCCCATATTCCGATCACCTAGATCGGAGTAGAGTTTTAAGGATTCCGATCGCTAGCTTGTTTCACATATTCCGATTGGATGTTTTTCTAAGATATTCCGATTGATGCTATTTTACAACATTCCTATTTGTTTTCCTTTTATATTCCGATTGCACCATTTTTTATCTACATTCCGATTATGTCCATTTTGCACATTCCGATCAGCAGCCTTTCCGATGGGTATATTCCGATCGGATTCCGATTGGATTCCGATCGGGTGTATTCCGATTTGATGTTTTGTTTTGTTTTAATATTTTGTTAAAGTGTCAATTGTTCTCGTTTTATTTTAAGTTCATTTTAATTTCATTTCGCATTTTTATTTAATTTTCATATTACTTTTCGTTATGTTTTAATTTTATGTCATTTAATTTCCCGTGATTTACTTTTAAAGTTTTAATATAACACTGTTTATGTTTCAACTAGTTTTAGTTTTAATTACTCGTCATTTATTTTTAAGTCTTGCACATTTAATTTACCAAAACCAAAAAATTTATTCTTTACCAGAAACGACTGAGTCACGCTTTAAACCGGAAATCAATTCGATTAGACACACATCAAAGAATCTTTTTAACTAAGTAAAATCGAGTTATAAAATGGCGCCGCTGCCGGCTCTTTTCGTGAGGATCTACGGTTTTTTGTGAGAGACGTGTTGGCTTTTGGGATCCGTTCACTTGTGAACGTTATTTTTCGTGTCAAAAATTTTCAAAAATCCCAAAAACATTTGAAAAATCATAAAAAGCATTTCTTTTTCAAAGTTTTTGCACCAAAAATATTCTTCTTGCTCATCTATTTTTCTTTATGGATTCTTATGTCCATTGCGCCGGAGTGGGAGACGATTGTACGGGAACGACTCTTGTCAATGGTGTACATGTGAGAGGTGCGGAAACGATATCGACAACACACAATTCGGATTTTGTCCTTTGTGCAACTCGACTAATTCGTCCTTTTTGAACCCACCTCATGTTCCCCCGTGCATCTATTGTGGAAGCGATTCTCATTGGCATATTTCGTGCCCGGCTTGATACCCGTATGATCACGGGCAACAACCGGGGTACAATTATGACTATGATTATAGCTATCCACAAGACGCACCTAGTCTTTCTCCTCAACCGTTTTGCAACAACTGTGGGGGCCCTCACGATACTTCTTATTGTCAACCAATGAATTATTATGAGCAAAATCCGTGTCCTCGGTTTTCTTCACCAATGGATTATTATGAACCAAACCCGGTTTCTAATTCTTCTCCATCGATGAACTACTATGAGCCACAACCATGCTATAATTCAGGTTTTCAACACTTTAAGCCCCCACATCACACCCTCAATCATCAATCCTCTCAAATTAGTCTTGATCAACAACTCACTACTTTGAATGGCATTCTAGAAAGTCTAGCTCAACTCCGAGCTAACTTGCATCAGGAAAGGCAACCGTTGCTTGATGTGGACGAAACCTTGAAAACCACCGACACCTTTTTGAGCCAATTTAGTCGTTTTCCCTTCTTTTCTACACCAAAATGTTTAATTACAGCGTGGGATAGAATTGGTGAAATTGAACATACTCGGGGCGATGAACAACAAAAGTTGTTGCATGAGCTTCTTAAAGATGTGGAGGTTATCAAGGAAGAGTTAGCCGACTATGTCACTCCTAACTGGACTCGTCCCATCTATTATGATGATGACGACGACGATGATGTCTACACTTTCAACCAATCTTCTGAAGTTGCTGCTCCTACTCTCGATGTTCCTACTGCATCTAAGGATCTAGATTCGTTGAATGAGCTTAGTGATGTTGGTCTCGACAAGGTATTGGATGATGAGGTTTGTGACTTACCTGCTATGGAGCTTGAGGACGACGTTGCTCTTACGGAAGAGGTCGATCCTAGTGATGACGATTCTTCTCTCTGCTATGAGAATTTCACTTTTGAAATTTCTCAATCTCCACCGGGAGGTGCGGACGATGACGATTTATTCTCTCCGGCTTACGAGAAGTTCACCGATGAACATGATCTTGTGGATAAGGTTGAAGACGTGCTTCTTCGTGATAGATTACGGAAAGTTCATCTTCTTATTGCTCAAATCGAAGAGTTGACTTCTCCTTCTCTTTCCAAGTCTTTACCTCCATCTATTCCTCCCGTTGAAGATAATGACCCATTGCTGGAAGAAATCGATATCCACTCCATCCCTCCAGGTATTGATGATTCTGACACGGAGGGGGACATTATTTTTGAAAATTTGCTGCAGGAAGATATTGTCCCAAGTCCCCCTCCCGAGCACCTTTCATCCTCCCCTTTAGCCACTATTTCGGAGGATGAGTGCTTTGACCCGGGAGGTGACATTGATTATGCTATGATTGATAACAATACGGCTTTGCCGCTTGCTCATCATTTATTGTCTTTGGGGGAGGACAATGTGCTTACTTTACCCACCCCACCTCGCATGGATCATGATTTCACATACTATACGTATGTTGAAAGAACCTTTCTCCCATACAAGACTTATTCCCCCGCCTCACCTTTGTTGATGTCAACCGGGAACGAGGACAAGATATTTGATCCCGGTATTACATTCGAGGCTTCCCCATGGACTATTTAATTCGGGGACGAGTCAGGCTCGTGACTCGGTTAATATAAACAAGCGCTTTTTGGGAGGCAACCCAATTATCTATCTATTTTCACCATAAGTGTAGGGGGAGCCCCGTGGTGTTTCTTGCTTTCTTTCTTATCATATGCAGGGATTAGCGCTTCAAAGACACACTCTTGATGACTTTTGACAAACCGTGATTCTGTGTTCCCTTCTTCCCGGTTCTATCCTAATCTCTCTTCGATTCACTATTTTATATTTCTCAATATTAAAATAGGAATCTCTTTAGTTGTCCTTTCCTTAGCGAGATTTAAACAAAGTGCACAATGTCCTAAGTGTAGGGGAGTTTATTCCCACATGCTTAATCATTGAGGACAATGTTTATGTTAAGTGTAGGGGGGACTTCTATCGAACTTAAGTGGCCTTTTCCTTGTATTTGTCCTCATTTTAACAGGAAAATCAATTTTTCAACATTTTTCAAAATCTTTGATCTATTTTGGCCTATTAGTTTTTCCCTTTGTATAGTTATTTTCTTTCTTTGCTAGAATAAATCTTTAATAAAGTGGTTTTAATTTTCAAACGTTGTGAATCTTTTGACTCAACCCGAGTTCACTCTAGCTAGTATCCTTAACGTGTTTAAGTCAAGTTTTGCTAGGCTTTTATATAGGGAGCTATAAAACGCGAAAGTCTTAACTTTCACGGGTTAAGAACAAGAACTTTTCGCAAGTTCCTATAATTGATCCTAGAGAGTCGTTTATCAAGGGAACTTTAAAATGCGATTTCTAAACTTGAAAAAGTCTAAGAATTTGCAAGATCCTATAGACGACTCGAAAACCCAAAACTTTGATTTAATAGGCTAAGCATCCACGAGTCTCATTCCTTGAGATTTTAAACTGTGGAGAACGAGAGATGATAGAGTCAATTATAAGTTTGGTATTCTTTCGTGAATTTATGTGAGTTAATTATAAGCCTATTCTCCCTTCGCTTGTTAATAAATTTATCTGCAATAAATAAGGTTGTACGATCTAACAGGTTACTTAGCTTCTAGCCCAAGATCGTTTAACAGTTGCTCGGTACGGATTAGAGTTCATAGACAAGGCATAACTTATTGAAGCGGGATGCGAAGATTGGCGAGTCCGAAAAGGCCCTAACAAGGCATGAGGGCTACATTTTGTTGCTAAAGATCCAAAAGTGATGTGAAGAATCATTTATCAAAAATCAATATGAAGGATCGAGACACACGACGAAAAGCAAATACTCCCCTAAAGATCATGGAGAAGTCTATCCAAAAAGACCCAAACAAGGTATGAGGATAAATAGATCCAAGTCCTAAAAGGAGGCGGATCGTTGTATATAAAAGTCCAAAATAAAGATTGGAGAAAAATGAAGAAGTCGTGGTCCATATATGAAGAATCTCTCAAAATTTCAAGTGAAGAAATTCCTATTATGAAGAGAAGACCATTATTTCATGAACGTCTCTCAAGATTTGAAGTATGAAGTCGCTGCCAAATATCGGTCCGAGAAAGGTCTCAAATCGCGAAACAAGTTATGCCAAGATATGAACTTTATGAGGTCCCGAGAAGCAGTTTTAAAAGATTTTTTCCTTTAGCTAACTATTGATTAAATCGTCCCATTTTATTTTCAGACTTAATAACTATCGAAATAAGTCAAACAATGCATCCTCGTGATCATTCAAGACAATAATAAAATATAAGAGATACACCTAGGAATACGGGAGTCTAAGTGAATAATTGGCCCACATGAGTTCGTGTTAGTTTGCTAACTTATAATAACAATGATCTCGTTTTTAAGCTTGGTTTGGAGAAAGTGAAAACTTGAGGATGATGATCATTCACGACATTTCTAAAACCCAAGGTATGTTTTTAATCTCTTTACTTTGAATGTTTATAGTTTTCTATCTCTTTAATAGAGGCCAACGTGGATTGATTATGATGAAAAATGTAAACGTGCTTTGTAACTAATGCATTGCATGAGGATATTGCAATGGTCAAGTGTAGGGGATTTGATAGGTGTGAAAACACCCATCCTTTTTACCACTTAATTACAATAATATCCGAGCGAAAACGTGTATTTTATGTCATTTATGTCGGAATTATGCGTGGTTTGTGTTTTTGTTGTGATTTAGGACGAAAAGGTAAAAAGTGGAGAAAACACGGCATTCACGGGCTTTTATCGAAGAAAAAGACGAAAGACGAAGTCGAAAGATCAAGAGTGGAAAAAGAACGGAAGTCCAAGACCAATTCTGAAGATTTATCGAAGAAAAAATCAAAAGACGGAAGTTTACTAAAAGCCGAAGAACTCGAGTCTTATTTATGAAGAAATGTCGAGACGGGTTCAATGAAATCCCAAGACAAAGTCATTAAGTCCAAGATTAACAAAAGATAAAGAAGAAAAGGACTAAAGTGTGCAATTAAGGAAAAGAGGAAAGAGGGAGGAAGCTTCCTAAGCTCCTCCCTAATCACCCCTATATATAGATTAGGCTCATTTCATTTCAAGTTGTTGGGTGGTTTGACAAACCACCACTTCCACCATTTTTATACTTGTTATTTTATTTCTTGCACTTTAAATACTTGTTATGCACCTTTAATCATTTAATTTTCAAGTAAGTTTTCTTTTATTGTTCTTGAATCTTTACTTTTCTTGCTTTATCTCTCATCTTCCTTTCTTGATTCTAGTTTACTTTTGGTGCGAATTAAATATGATCCGTGTTGTTCATTAATGTTTTCGTGCTTAAAAAGTTCATCTTTTATGGTTTGATTTAAAAGCTTGTTTAATTTAAGTTTATATAAGTTCTTATTTGTGCTTATTCGATTTGTTTCACTTTAGATTCGTGTTAGTTTTGGTTTTAGCTTATTATTATAGCTTATTACCTAGCTTATTTCGAATCCCTTGTTAATCGGAAAAGGTAAACCCTTTTCCGATCTTAACTTTCCGACTAGCACCCCTTTTTCCGATCTGTTGATCGGAAAAGGGTTTTGAAAACATTCCGATTTGGTCTTTTGGCTTATTCCGATTTGCTTCCCCATATTCCGATCACCTAGATTGGAATAGGGTTTTAAGGATTCCGATCGCTAGCTTGTTTCACATATTCCGATTGGATGTTTTTCTAAGATATTCCGATTGATGCTATTTTACAACATTCCGATCTGTTTTCCTTTTATATTCCGATTGCACCATTTTTTATCTACATTCTGATTATGTCCATTTTGCACATTCCGATCAGCAGCCTTTCCGATGGGTACATTCCGATCGGATTCCGATTGGATTCCGATCGGGTGTATTCCGATTTGATGTTTTGTTTTGTTTTAATATTTTGTTAAAGTGTCAATTGTTCTCGTTTTATTTTAAGTTCATTTTAATTTCATTTCGCATTTTTATTTAATTTTCAATTTACTTTTCGTTAAGTTTTAATTTTATGTCATTTAATTTCCCGTGATTTACTTTTAAAGTTTTAATATAGCACTGTTTACGTTTCAACTAGTTTTAGTTTTAATTACTCGTCATTTATTTTTAAGTCTTGCACATTTAATTTACCAAAACCAAAAATATTATTCTTTACCAGAAACGACTGAGTCACACTTTAAACCGGAAATCAATTCGAGAAGACACCGAGAAAACGAACTTTCAACGAGTAAAATCTCATGTATTACCTAGCATCCGCTTTTAACAACTCTTGCTTAATCTCATGTTGTCCTAATTCCATCTTTTGTTGATTTTGTTGAAGACGTTGGACATTTCCTTCCATTTTATTTGCATGAGTTTTAAGTTCATTAGCAAGTTCATTTTTAAGCTCGTTTTTTCAACTCGGATCTTAAGCTAATCATCTCACGTAGCATGTTATCAAATTTAGCATCATTTGCTTTAGCATAATCCAAAAATTCTCCTTGAAGATTTTTAGTGTGAGCATTTTGAAAACCTTGTGTAGTGTTTTGAAAATCACGGTTTTGGTTTTGATTAGTGACTTGTCCATTCCCATTTTGATAATTCCCCTTGTTGTAGTTACGTGAATTGCCTTGGTAATTACCACCTTGGTTGTTGTTTCGATAGTTATTAGCATTTTGATTTGGTGGAGCTTGATTTGGGCGGGAACCTTGACCGTTTTGGTTATAAGTTCCCGTTGCTACATAAGCACTCGAAGTGTTACCATCCGCGGTAATGCACTCGGAAAGATCATGAGCTCCACCACAAGACAAATAACTCTTAGCAACCGCTTTAACCGAAGCGGAATTTGAAGCTTCTTGAGCTTTCCAATGAGACATAAGATTAGCAAATCTATCAAAAAACCGATTTTCCTCATTAGCTTCATCATGTAAGGCATTAATGCTACGAGACGATGACGACGATGACGAACCCAAATTGGCAACACTCGGTGTGTTACGAGGGCTATAAACCTTAGATCTATTACAGGTAATCTTTAAAGCTTCTTCGGTCGTTTTGCACAAAACATTACCACCCGCGGCGGCATTCAAGTAATCTCGTTCATGATCATTAAGCCCATTATAAAAAGTATCAATTTGATGCAATTCCGAAAAATCATGGTGTGGACATTCATGTAACATTTCTTTAAAGCGTTCCCATGCCATTGAAAAACTTTCATTATTTCTTTGCACAAATCGTGAAATCTCATTTTTCAAATGTATTGTTTTAGATGGTGGAAAAAACTTGTTCACAAACTTAGAAACGAGATCACCCCATGTCAAATTGAATTTGGCGGTTCTTTCTCAAGCCAAATTTTAGCGGGTCCATCTAACGAGTATGGAAACAACATCATCTTAATGGCGTCATGTGGAACATCCTTAAACTTGCTAGTAGCGGTGAGACGATTAAAATTCCTAATGTGATAATGTTGGTTGTCTTTCTCATGACCTCTAAACTTATTTGCTTGCAACATCGACATTAAACCCGTCTTAATCTCGAAATTCTCCGCAAGGATGGCGGGAATCACAATGGCCTCTCCAAAACCCTCGGTGGTTGCTTGTAGCAACTCCATCATAGTACGATTAGCCATGATGACTTCTTGTTCTACAATAGGTTCAACAATTGGAGGTTGTTCTTCAATCAACGTCTCTTGATTGGCTTGCTTTTGAAGACGTTTACGAGCTCGTTTTGCTTGATTACGAGTGATCATAAACTTCACGAAGAATGGGAGGTCAGTAATAAGTGTGAAAACACTTATCCTTTTACCACTTATTTCCAATAATAACAAGACCAAAACGTGTGATTTATGTCGTAAAAGTCGGAATTATGCGTGGTTTGTGTTTTTATTGTGTTTTAGGACCAAAAGATGAAAAAGGAAGAAAACACGGGCTTTCACGGGCTTTTATCGAAGAAAACGGGAAAAGACGAAGTCAAAAGATCAAGAGTGCAAAAAGAACGGAAGTCCAAGACCTATTCTGAAGATTTATCGAAGAAAAAGTCTAAAGACGGAAGTTTTTAACGAAGTCGAAGAACTTAAGTCTAATAGAAGAAGAAAATTAAAAAGACAAGTTCAAATCCCGAGACGACAAAGACGAAGAATTAAAGTCGAGTCGAGAAAACGTGAAGAGAGCAAGAAAGAAGATGCAACACATGCACTCCTTCCACCTTCCCTATAAATACCCTCCTAATAGTCATTAGGAGGGGAGTTAGAGTTTTTAGTTAATTTTTCACTTTTTAGTTTTTAGAGAGAGAAAGTCTTAAACTTTCTCTCACTAGTTCATCTTTTACTTTTAATCTTTCAAGATTAACACTTTTGTATGCTTATTTTTATTAATCAAGTCCTATTTTAAGCTTTTATTTCTTAATCTCATTCTACTTTTCTTTGATTTAAGATTGATTTTGGTGTGATTATCATGTGATCCGTGTTGTTCTAATTGATTTCATGCTAAAAAGTTAATCTTTTGATCATTTTATAAGTTTTCATTTGATTAAGCTTTAAGACTTTTGTGCTTATTGGCTTATTTTTATGATTATCTTATTTTTCCTATTAAAAAGTTTTATTAAAAAGTTTATGTTTTTATTGTTTAATCTAAAAAGTTGCTTGATTTTGAGTTAGATAAGTTGATATAAGTGCTTATTTGATTCGGTTACATATTTGGATTGATAAGCTTTGGGTATTAGCTTATTACTTTAGCTTATCACCTAGCTTTTCCATTTTCCACAAATTTCGGAAAGGGTTTTAAGCCCTTTCCGATTGGTTTTTCCGACCGGAGGTAGCTCCTTGCTGATTTCCTTCATTTTAGGAAGGGTTGTTACTCCCTTATTCCGATCGGTCCCTTATTCCGACGGTTTTGCTCTTCATATTCCGATCAACCCAACGGATTAGGGTTTATCCTTTCCGATTGGGCCTCAAGTCATGTTTTCCGATTCGTCTTGTTCCCAAATTCCGATTAGCAGCCCTTGTTCATTTTTCCGATTGGGTGTCTTACCCAGTATTCCGATTGTAAGCTAGTGAGACATTCCGATTGGTTACCTGAGCTTATTCCGATAGACCCCTTTTTGCCCATATTCCGATTGTGTTACTTCTTCCCACCATTCCGACCATCCGATCGGAATACATTCCGATCGGGCTCCCTTTTGGCTGTTTTTGGTTTCTTTCGATAGCACTTTCTTATAGTACTTTTTATTTTTCTGAAATTGTCCAAGTGCTAGTTTTATTTAAAGAGTTAGTTCTTTTCCATTATCACCTTTAAGTTTATATGCATTATTTTTACTTGTCATTTTAATATTAATCTTTTAACTTCCCTTTTACTCAACGACACCTTAATTACTTGCAAATAGTTTAAAACAAATCAACCAAACCTTTGATTCACCAAAAGACGATTGAGTCGCACTTTAGACCGGTTTTCAATTCGAAAAGATTCGGAACTATAACGAACTTTGATACTTTTGGTTGCAAAATCAATAGTATTAAATGGCGCCGCTGCCGGCTCTTTTCGTTAAGATAAACGGTTTCTAGTGAGAGACGCATTGAATTTTGGGATCCGTTCTTTGAACGTTATTTTCATTGCTATTAAAAATCTCCAAAAATCCATAAAAATTATAAAACTCTTCAAAAATACAAAAACATTAAAAAAACCTATAAAAACCTAAAAGATTATATAGATATTCCTTGTGTATATTTTTCTTCTGCAGGTGCATGCGTACTAGATCTACAAACTATTCTGAGCCCGAGAATCGTGAAGATTTAGATATGGCTGGTGTTAACAACAACAATAATCACCCACCTCAAAATAATTTGAACAACAACAACAACAACAACAATGTCCTTCTACCTGATTTACGAACCATGGAGGAATTGTGCCAACCCACCATGAATGGACGCAGAGGCCCGATTGCGCCAATGCACGTCACGGCTCAGGAGTTTTCGTTGAAGCATCATATGATACAACAAGTGCAAACGAACCCGTTTCGTGGAATTCCGGATGATGATGCCAACAAACACCTCGACAAATTCATTACCATTACCCAAAGCATGAAGTGCCCCGGTGTTTCTATGGATGACCTTCGCCTTCAACTTTTTCCACACTCGCTTTCTCACCATGCCGAAAAATGGTTTGACCGTCTTCCTAAGAATTCTATTCATACATGGAACGACATGACTCAACGCTTTTTATCGCGCTACTTTCCCCCATCCATGGTCACTAGCCTTCGTAACCAAATCAGTGGATTTATGCAAGAGAATGAGGAATCGCTTTTCGATGCTTGGGAACGTTACAATGATTTGATCGACCGCTGTCCTAATCACAATATGCTCCCCGTCACTCTCATTGACACCTTTTACAATGGTCTCACTTTTCGTGATCGTGACACGATCAATGCCGCCGCCGGTGGTACTTTTATGAAAAGGAGACCAGAGGAGTGTCGAGAGTTGATTGAAAACATGACTACTCACCACAAGAATTGGGATTCATCCGCATCCTCAAGATCTAACTCGAGAGTCAATGTTTCTTCTACATCCTCCAATCCTGAAATGTCTGAAATTTCTCGACAACTCGCTGAAATGAACAAGAATTTCATGGCCATGGCCACAAACCACTTTCAACAAGCTAAAGTCGTTGCTATTTCTTGTGACACATGTGGTGGCCCTCACTCTTATAATGATTGTCCTTCTACCCAAGGCAATTATTCTGAAAACGTTAACGCAGCTTACGGCACTTATCCCACGGGAGGCTATCAAGCTCGCCCTCAAGGAGACTGTGGCTTGCTAAGTTATCGTTCCAACAATTATCTTGCTCCCCCCGGTTTCCCTCCTGCAAACCAAAACCAACAACAAAGCTACAACCGAAACAACCAATCCCAACCTCGTGCTCAAAATCAATATCAATCCCAAAGAAACCCATACCCAACTCAAGGAAATTCTCAAGCTCCACCTCTCAATCAACCGATGGCCGTAAGTCAAGACGTAGAGACGTTCATGAAGACTAATCGTGAGATGGTGACGAATCTTCAGAGCCAATTTGTCAACTTGAAGAATGACATGGTGAAACAAGGGAGTGATATTAGAGCCGAGCTAAGGAATGATATGGCCAAACACAGCAATGATATTAATGCCAACATGCAAAACTCTTTTAACAATCAAGCTCTTCACCTTCGTGATATGATTGGTTCGCTCATCCAAGGTAATCAACCCTCTGCTTCGGGTACTCTTCCGAGTAATACCGTTGCAAATCCGAGAGGGGAGATGAAAGAAATCACCACTCGTAGTGGAAAAGGTTATATGGAACCCGAGCTTCCTACACCTCCACCGGTGATTGTGAACAAGGAAACAGAGCAACTTTCCCCACCTCCTTCACCTTCCATCCCCATTTCCCCACCACCCGTGGCTGTGAGTGATCCCATTCCCTTAAAGCCTTCTTCTTCATCCAATATACCTTATCCCTCAAGGTTGAGGAAAGAGAAGCAAAAGAGCAAGGATGATATTCAGGTTTCGAACTTCCTTAAAATGTTCAAACAATTGAATTTTAACATCTCCTTTGCCGAGGCTCTCGCTCACATGCCCAAATATGCTAAGATGTTTAAAGATCTTTTAAGTGATAAGGAAAAGCTTCTTGACATTGCTCGGACCCACCTTAATGAGAATTGCTCCGCAGTGCTCTTAAGGCAATTGCCCACCAAACTTGGTGATCCGGGTCGCTTCTTGATTCCTTGCAACTTCCCGGGAGTAGAGAATTGCATGGCCCTAGCCGATCTAGGTGCCAGTATAAACTTAATGCCTTTAAGTGTTTGGAAGCAATTATCTCTCCCCGAGCTAGTCCCCACCAAAATGACTTTGGAATTAGCTAACCGTACGGTTGCGTATCCAGTGGGGATAGCCGAAGATGTCTTTGTTGGCGTTGATAAATTCACCTTTCCGGCGGATTTTGTTGTCGTTGACTACGAGATGGATCCCCGTGTTCCATTAATCGTTGGACGTCCCTTTCTGAGGACCGGTCGCACTCTTATTGATGTAGCCGCAGGCGAAATAATCATGAGAGTTGGTGACGATCAAATTGTCTTCAACATGGGTAAGATTTCTAAGCAACCTTATTCATATGAGAGTGTTAATGCTATTGATGTTCTTGATGAGGCGTGTGAAGAACATATTCATGATGCTTGCAAAAGTACTCTTTCTTCTCTACCCAATGTTGAGACCGTTGCCTCAATTGCTCCAGCATTGACTCCTTTTGGAGAAAGTGACTTGGATGACTTCGAAGCTAGTTTGGGTCCTCTCGATATTAAGTATGATAATTTGTCCACAAACTGGGATGAAGACATTAGTACTATTGAGAGACTTCTCAATGAGGACCCATTCTGTCCTCCTGCTCCTAAAGAGGTGACTAATGATGATCCATCGTTAGTTTCACCATCTATTGAGGATCCTCCTACTCTCGAGCTTAAGGACCTACCGCCTCATCTTGAGTACGTTTTCCTAGAAAACGACGAGAAGCTACCAGTCATCATCGCAAAGGACCTGAAAGAAGACGAAAAAGAACGCCTTGTCGCTGTGTTGAAGAAGCATAAACGTGCTATCGCTTGGAAAATCTCGGACATCCGTGGAATTGATCCTCACTTCTGCACACATAAAATTCTCATGGAGGACGACTTTAAGCCCACAATTCAAAGTCAACGAAGGGTGAATCCTAAAATACATGAAGTCATCAAAAAAGAGGTTATAAAACTTCTTGATGCGGGTATGATTTACCCTATTTCGGATTCACCGTGGGTTAGTCCAGTCCATTGTGTGCCTAAGAAAGGCGGAATCACCGTTGTGCCCAATGCAAACAACGAGCTGATTCCTACCCGTCTCGTTACTGGGTGGAGAGTTTGTATAGACTACCGCAAACTCAATGATGCCACGAGAAAGGATCATTTCCCTCTACCTTTTATGGACCAAATGCTTGAACGTCTAGCTGGTAATGAATATTACTGCTTTCTGGATGGTTTCTCGGGTTATTTTCAAATACCCATCGATCCCCAAGATCAAGAGAAAACAACATTCACTTGTCCCTACGGCACATTTGCTTATAAACGAATGCCTTTTGGCTTATGAAATGCCCCCGGGACTTTCCAAAGGTGCATGTTGGCTATCTTCCATGACATGGTTGAGCAAACCATGGAAATCTCATGGATGATTTCTCGGTCTTCGGGGATTCCTTCTCTACTTGCCTTGCCAATTTGGAACGTATGCTTAAGCGGTGCGAAGACACTCGCCTTGTTCTGAATTGGGAAAAATGCCATTTTATGGTAAAAGAAGGCATTGTGCTAGGACACAAAATCTCTAAGGCCGGTCTTGAAGTCGACCGTGCTAAAGTTGATGTCATAGCCAAATTACCTCCACCTTCAACCGTGAAGGGTGTGAGAAGCTTTCTGGGTCATGCGGGCTTCTATCGTAGATTCATTCAGGATTTCTCTAAAATCGCTCGCCCGATGACCCACCTCTTAGAAAAAGATACTCCTTTTATCTTTTCTAAAGAGTGTCTCGAAGCCTTCAATCTTCTTAAGGACAAGCTAACTAAGGCACCGGTCTTGGTTACCCCTAATTGGGAGCTACCTTTTGAATTGATGTGCGATGCTAGCGACTTTGCTATTGGTGCGGTTTTGGGCCAACGAGTGAATAAACACTTCCAACCAATCCACTACGCTAGCAAAACAATGACGGGGGCTCAACTGCATTATACGACAACCGAAAAAGAGCTTTTAGCTGTTGTCTATGCTTTTGAGAAATTTCGCCCCTATCTTGTTTTATCCACCACCATCGTATACACGGACCATTCCGCGTTGAAGTACTTGATGACTAAGAACGATTCTAAGCCAAGACTTCTTCGCTGGGTTTTGCTCCTTCAAGAATTCAACATTGAAATTCGTGACAAGAAGGGAGCCGAAAACCTGGCCGCGGATCATTTGAGTCGACTTGAGGATCCATATCAGGGGGATAATCCGAACAAAGAGATCAATGACTCTTTCCCCCTGGAGACTCTAATGTCTATAAATCTCAATCTTGATGGCACCCCGTGGTTTGCGGACATTGCAAACTACTTAGCGGGTGGTATTCTCATCCAAGGGTTAACATCCCAACAAAAGAAGAAGTTCTTGAACGATGTTAAGACTTACTTTTGGGATAACCCTTATCTATTCAAACAGTGTGCTGATCTGATTATTCGTCGATGTGTTGACGGGCCGGCAGCTTTTGACATCCTTCAAGCTTGCCACAAAGGACCCACCGGTGGTCACTTTGGTCCCAACTACACCGCTAAAAAAGTGTTTGATTCTGGATTCTACTGGCCCACCATTTATCGTGACGCTCACGAAATGGTTAAGCATTGTGATGCTTGCCAACGTCAAGGCAAGATCACACATAAGGATGAGATGCCTCAAAATTTTATACAGGAATGTGAAATCTTTGATGTATGGGGCATCGACTTTATGGGGCCATTTCCATCATCCAAAGGGAACAAGTACATCCTCGTCGCCGTCGACTACGTCTCTAAATGGGTTGAAGCTAAGGCTCTTCCTACGAATGATGCGAGGGTGGTTGTGAACTTTTTGAAGCAGCTTTTCGCTCGATTTGGCGTTCCTCGTGCTATCATCAGTGACCGCGGGACTCATTTTTGCAACGATCAATTTGCACGAGTCATGGCAAAGTATGGTGTCAATCACCGTCTTTCCACCGCCTATCATCCCCAAACCAATGGGCAAGCCGAAATTTCCAATCGTGGCTTGAAGAGAATTTTGGAGCGTACTGTGGGAGAGCATCGTGCCGCGTGGGCCGATAAGTTAGATGATGCTCTGTGGGCTTTCCGTACTGCTTACAAGACCCCGATCGGTTGTACACCTTATCGTCTTGTGTACGGGAAAGCCTGCCACCTACCCATCGAGCTGGAACATAAGGCACACTGGGCCTTGAAGTGGGCGAACTTCGACATAATCAAAGCCGGTGATCATCGCAAGGTTCAACTCAACGAGCTAAATGAACTAAGGAATGAAGCTTATGAGAACTCGCTGATCTACAAGGAGAAGACGAAGATGATCCACGATGCTAAAATCAAGAACCGAGAGTTCCACGTTGGTGATCAAGTCTTACTATTTAACTCTCGGTTGAAGATCTTCTCTGGCAAGTTGAAGAGCCGCTGGTCTGGTCCATTCACCGTCGCCAAAGTCTTTCCGTATGGGACCATTGAGCTTTCTCAGCCGAATGGGCCCAATTTCAAGGTGAATGGCCAGCGTTTGAAGCTGTACTTTGGTGAGGACATCTCTCAGGAGATGATTCCATCCCTCACCACGTTCCCCATGAACTAAAATTGGGTCGAGTCAGGCTCATGACTCGGTGAACAAAAACAAGCACTTCTCGGGAGGCAACCCGTGTTCTATCCCTTACTGCTTTCACAATAAGTGTAGGGGGAACCCCGCATATGTTTGTTGTCTTGTTTCTTGTGCTGTGCAGGGATTTAAGCTTCAGAGAGCATCTTGATGACTTTTGACGAACCGTGATACCGTGTTTCCATCTTCCCGGTTCTATCCTAAACTCTTGTGATTCAATATTTCATATTCTATATGTTCACATTGAATTCACCTTAGTTGTCCTTTCCTTAACAAGATTTAAACAACGTGCACAATGTCCTAAGTGTAGGGGAGTTTACTTCCACACGCTTAAACATTGAGGACAATGTTTATCTCAAGTGTAGGGGGGACTTCTATCGAAGTAAGTGGTCTTTTCCATGAATTTGCCCTCATTTTAACCGGAAAATTTGATTTTTCGACATTTTTCAAAATTTTTAATCTATTTTGGCCTAGTTGTATAGTTGCATTTTCCTTTATTATGTTTATTTTCTTTCCTTTGCTAGAATAAATTTTCAATAAAGTGGTTTTAGATTTTTCTTTGTCGTGAACATTTTGACTCAACCCGAGTTTACTTGCCTAAGTTTACTCTAGCTAGTATCCTTAACGTGTTTAAGTCAAGTTTTGCTAGGCTTTTATATAGGGAGCTATAAAATGCGAAAGTCATAACTCTCACGGGTTAAGAACAAGAACTTTTCGCAAGTTCCTATAATTGATCCTAGAGAGTCGTTTATCAAGGGAACTTTAAAATGCAATTTCTAAAACTTGAAAAAGTCTAAGAATTTGCAAGATCCTATAGGCGACTCGAAAACCCAAAACTTTGATTTAATAGGCTAAGCATCCACGAGTCTCATTCCTTGAGATTTTAAACTGTGGAGAACGAGAGATGATAGAGTCAATTATAAGTTCGGTATTCTTTCGTGAATTTATGTGAGTTAATTATGAACCTATTCTCCCTCCGCTTGTTAATAAATTTATCTGCTAATAAATAAGGTTGTACGATTTAAAAGGTTACTTAGCTTCTAGCCCCAGATCGTTTAAAAGTTGCTCGGTAATGACGAGAGTTCATAGCCAAGGCATAACTTATGAAGCGGGGCGCGAAGATTGGCGAGTCCGAAAAGGCCCTAACAAGGCATGAGGACTACATTTTGTTGCTAAGATCCAAAAGTGATGTGAAGAATCATTTATCGAAAATCAATATGAAGGATCGAGACACACGACGAAAAGCAAGAACTCCCCAAAAGTCATGGAGAAGTCTATCCGAAAAGACCCTAACAAGGTATGAGGATAAATAGATCCAAGTCCTAAAAGGAGGCGGATCGTTGTACATCAAAGTCCAAAATAAAGATTGGAGAAAAATGAAGAAGTCGTGGTCCAAAGATGAAGAATCTCTCAAAAATTTCAAGTGAAGAAATTCCTATTATGAAGAGAAGACCATAATTTCAAGAACGTCTCTCGAAGATTCGAAGTATGAAGTCGCTGCCAAATATCGGCCCGAGAAAGGTCTCAAATCGCGAACCAAGTTATGCCAAGATATGAACTTTCTGATATCCCGAGAAGCAGTTTTAAAAGATTTGGTCCTTTAGCTAACTATTGATTAAATCGTTCACCTTATTTTCGGACTAAATAACTATCGAAATAAGTCAAACAATGCATCCTCGTGATCATTCAAAGACAAAAATAAAATATAAGAGATACACCTAGGAATAAGGGAGTCTAAGTGAGTAATTGGCCCACATGAGTTCGTGATAGTTTGCTAACTTATAATAACAATGATCTCGTTTCTAAGCTTGGTATGGGGAACGTGAAACTTGAGGATGATAAACGTTCATGGCCGCCAAAACCCAATGTAAGTTTTTAATTTCTTTACTTGTTTCTATCTTTTATGTTTAGTATTTAATAAAGGCCAAGGTAGGTTATTTATGATGAAGAATGTAAACCGTGCTTTAAAATTAATGCATTGCATGAGGGAATTGCAATGGTCAAGTGTAGGGGATTTAATAAGTGTGAAAACACTTATCCTTTTACCACTTATTTCCAATAATAACAAGACCAAAACGTGTGATTTATGTCGTAAAAGTCGGAATTATGCGTGGTTTGTGTTTTTATTGTGTTTTAGGACCAAAAGATGAAAAAGGAAGAAAACACGGGCTTTCACGGGCTTTTATCGAAGAAAACGGGAAAAGACGAAGTCAAAAGATCAAGAGTGCAAAAAGAACGGAAGTCCAAGACCTATTCTGAAGATTTATCGAAGAAAAAGTCTAAAGACGGAAGTTTTTAACGAAGTCGAAGAACTTAAGTCTAATAGAAGAAGAAAATTAAAAAGACAAGTTCAAATCCCGAGACGACAAAGACGAAGAATTAAAGTCGAGTCGAGAAAACGTGAAGAGAGCAAGAAAGAAGATGCAACACATGCACTCCTTCCACCTTCCCTATAAATACCCTCCTAATAGTCATTAGGAGGGGAGTTAGAGTTTTTAGTTAATTTTTCACTTTTTAGTTTTTAGAGAGAGAAAGTCTTAAACTTTCTCTCACTAGTTCATCTTTTACTTTTAATCTTTCAAGATTAACACTTTTGTATGCTTATTTTTATTAATCAAGTCCTATTTTAAGCTTTTATTTCTTAATCTCATTCTACTTTTCTTTGATTTAAGATTGATTTTGGTGTGATTATCATGTGATCCGTGTTGTTCTAATTGATTTCATGCTAAAAAGTTAATCTTTTGATCATTTTATAAGTTTTCATTTGATTAAGCTTTAAGACTTTTGTGCTTATTGCCTTATTTTTATGATTATCTTATTTTTCCTATTAAAAAGTTTTATTAAAAAGTTTATGTTTTTATTGTTTAATCTAAAAAGTTGCTTGATTTTGAGTTAGATAAGTTGATATAAGTGCTTATTTGATTCGGTTACATATTTGGATTGATAAGCTTTGGGTATTAGCTTATTACTTTAGCTTATCACCTAGCTTTTCCATTTTCCACAAATTTCGGAAAGGGTTTTAAGCCCTTTCCGATTGGTTTTTCCGACCGGAGGTAGCTCCTTGCTGATTTCCTTCATTTTAGGAAGGGTTGTTACTCCCTTATTCCGATCGGTCCCTTATTCCGACGGTTTTGCTCTTCATATTCCGATCAACCCAATCGGATTAGGGTTTATCCTTTCCGATTGGGCCTCAAGTCTTGTTTTCCGATTGGTCTTGTTCCCAAATTCCGATTAGCAGCCCTTGTTCATTTTTCCGATTGGGTGTCTTACCCAGTATTCCGATTGTAAGCTAGTGAGACATTCCGATTGGTTACCTGAGCTTATTCCGATAGACCCCTTTTTGCCCATATTCCGATTGTGTTACT
The DNA here is from genome assembly GCA_025667525.1 of Glebionis coronaria. NCBI lineage: Eukaryota > Viridiplantae > Streptophyta > Magnoliopsida > Asterales > Asteraceae > Glebionis > Glebionis coronaria. The sequence goes on from CM046877.1 coordinate 304,666,981, forward strand.
TCTTCCCACCATTCCGACCATCCGATCGGAATACATTCCGATCGGGCTCCCTTTTGGCTGTTTTTGGTTTCTTTTGATAGCACTTTCTTATAGTACTTTTTATTTTTCTGAAATTTTTCTGAAATTGTCCAAGTGCTAGTTTTATTTAAAGAGTTAGTTCTTTTCCATTATCACCTTTAAGTTTATATGCATTATTTTTACTTGTCATTTTAATATTAATCTTTTAACTTCCCTTTTACTCAACGACACCTTAATTACTTGCAAATAGTTTAAAACAAATCAACCAAACCTTTGATTCACCAAAAGACGATTGAGTCGCACTTTAGACCGGTTTTCAATTCGAAAAGATTCGGAACTATAACGAACTTTGATACTTTTGGTTGCAAAATCAATAGTATTAGTCAGCAAAGAAGATTCTTTTTGGGTGTTTTGTGAATTTTCAATTTTTTTGTTTTTTTGATTGTATTTAATTTTTTTGGATTTTGGTGTATCTTCGTAGACAACAATCTACAAAATCTCTCCTCGAATCAAACTCTTGATTAAAGAAACCTCAAAGGAATGAAAACGATCACGTGGAGTGAACGCCTTCGAATGACTTTAGAACTTTGGTGAAAACCAAATTGTTCAAGAGGGTTTAATCACAAAGAAACCAAGCAAATATACTATACGTAATAATACTTTGGGCGGCAAAACCCTCGATTAGCCTTCAATCTCAAAATACTCACAAGCAAGCGGGGAAACGAGGCGGCGCGAAGCACTTAAGAGCCTTTTTTCTTAGGGTATATTTTATAATACCCGCCTTATACCCACCTTATAGTTCGTATTTTTCAAAATCGAGCTTCACGAAAGTATTTATCTATTTTTGCCTTTTTCTTTTTGTTTGAGATTCGAATACAATAATTAGGAGATCAAATCCCAATTAAGGTTGTGTTTTCACACTTTTGGAGATATTGTTTATTTGTTGTGATACTTAATACAATATAGTAATAATAATTTCACAAGAAAAACCAAGAAAACCGATTATACGTATTAGTAGATTTCTACTAATACAAATACTATTTATGGTTAATATTAAAAACAACAATGCAAATTAATCACGACACACCTCCCCGGCAGCGACGCCAAAATGATTATAGTGTTTTACCACTCTTTAGGAAAAGAGAGTAAATAGGGAAAAGTATTAAGTGATGATTTAGGAAAATCAAGCACTAATGACCCTTGTGGTGTGAAAGTTCGTTTCCCAAGGAGGTATATGTGTGTGAAAAACTTGTTAAATGTTTGAGATTAATAATTGGTTTAGAAGGGGATGAGAAAAGAAGATGACGAAGACGTGAAATTAATACTACGACGACAAAACGTAAAACCGTAAAACTACAAAAATAAAAATTAATTCTAGAAATTACCAAAAATTCAACAAAAATCAAAATAAATAAACTAAGAGTTTACCAATGATCATAACTTTTTCAAACCTTTTAAATAATTAAATATTCAATTTTTAAATGCTAATTAAAGCCCTAAAAATCAAATAAATTATCAAAAAGCCCAAATAAAGATTTTTCAATTGGTAAACCTCTAAAATGACCTAAAAAGATTAAAAACTATTTTTAGAAATTTTAAAACTAATAAAAACTATTTAAAATAATTTAAAAACTATTAAAACTTAAAATAATTATAAAAATTAATCTAAAAGTGATAAAATTATTCTAAAAGTTGCAAAATTCCTATTTTAATGTATTTAAGCTAAGAAAAATGTACAAAGTTGAAAAATGTGAAACTTGAAAAATAATAATAAAATAATATTAAAAATCCAAAAATTCTAAAAAATTCTAAAAACTTGCAAACTAGTTTATTTTAACCTAAATAATCAGAAAATGAAAGTGAAATGACCAGAATACCCCTATTAGGCCCTCAAATGGGCCAAAACCAAAAACAGTCCATTTAAATGGGCTTTTTAGCCCAAAAAGTCAAACCTGGCCCAATTAACTTGGAAAAGCCCAATCTGACTCAAAATTTGATTCTAAACACAAAACTCCAAAGGCCCAAAAGCTGAATGTGAGCTTATCACAGCTTATTATGCAAACAGCTTATCCTTATTGGGCTTTTTAGCCCATTAAGCAATAAGCTAATGCCATAAGCTCTAATTTTACACACAACCTTCTTTTGGGATGCTAAAGAGATCTGTAAAAAGAAATTTTGAAAAAACACAATCAATAAGCCAGAAATAAGCAATGTACAAATCCACAAAACGACAAAATAGTCGGGTTTGAGATTTAGGGCACCTCAGAAGCTCTAGTTTTTTGCAAAAGCTCACAAATAGCTTAACTAAGAATAATCAATCAAGAAAATCACAAAAAACCAAGTAGAATTAGCTGTGAGAACCAATAAGCACTCTAAAAAAGCCAAATAAGCTAGTTTCCTAGCAAAAGCTTTACCAAAAGACTTGTAACCTTCCAGACTTCATATTAAGCTGAGAAAAATGAGTTCTATTACAAAAACTAAGTTGTTGCATGTACCAATAAGCAAAACAGATTCAATAAGCTATATGACCAAGTTTTACCAAAAGTAAAACGCTGATAAGTGAAATTCAAACGCTGACAGGAACAAAATGGACGTTGACAGACTTAATGAAGTGTTTAGACTATGTTTTCACCCTGCTGGTCAAGGTTTGAGTGCAAACCTTGTGAATCAAGGCCTACCAGTTGAGTAGACTTGACAAGTTTTGGCACAAATAAGCCAATAAGCCAGTAAGCTTATAAGCTATCAACAGATAAATCCAAGTAGCCAAATAACCTCACAAGCAGCACACAAATAGAATCCAAGCAGCAAAACAACAATCCTTATGCTAGACATCACAATGCAACACCAAATGAGGTGGTCACTTTGTTGATGCAAATGACCACTTCAGCCAACTTTGATAAGCTATAAGAATCACAATAAGCCACCAAATTCAACAACCAGATAACCAATAGATAGCTTATCACCCAAACTATCCCCAAACCTGATTTCAGACCTTAGATCCAAGTAACAAAGAAATTATTGGATCTGATGTGTTTGACCAATTCCAAAACACTTTTTATCAGATTTTAGCAAAACTTCCAATCCTTTTTCCAAACTTTCAGAGACTTAACCAATGACTAAAACTTGTTCAAAATGACTTGTTTAGACCTCCCAAACCCTAAGAAACAAGGGCACAAGGCCACAAGGCCTTATGAACCAGTAATCCCAAACAGTCCTTAATCCACCACTTTTCAAAGCAACTTGTGATTTTTAAACACAACCTACTGATTTTATCATTCAAACAGCTACACTAGGTGACAACTAACAGATTTCAACCATAAAACACAAAGCATAAACATAGAATCACCAAATCATACACCAAAATGCAAAACAGGCAGTAACATGAAATTTTTAGAGGAAAATTCATCAAGGGAATATACCTGCCCTCCACAACATCCTAGGAGGGCCATCTATGCTCCTTGGACCTTGTTCAACAACTAGAACAAGACCAAGGTACTTCAATAAGAAAGATGATGAATGCCTTGGTTGATGTTTCAAAGCAGAAACTTAAGGGCTTGATTTCTTCAACACAATGAATAAACAGCCCAACCAAAGACCTTAATCCCTTCACAAGCTTGGTGTCAACAAGCTTGCAAGAGCTTACAGCTTTTGGTTAAGGATTAGTACACAAAAATAAGCAAATTCAGAAACCTCTTTTCAAGCTTTTTCAAACTTGAAAAACTTACCAAACATAAACGTCCTTGAACCAAATGATTCAAGCACACTTATAACAACAAATGGAACTCAGAATCACCTTTAAACAACACCAACTTTCAAAAACATAAAAAGGAATTACAATTTTCTCAAAATACCAACTTTTATAAATTTCAAAAAGGAATTACAAGTTTAAAAGGTAAAACTGGAACAAAAGCTCTCTCACAGGTTGAGGAGTCTATTTATAGGCAAATGCCAATGCTAGCACTATTCACAAACCCTAGAACTGAATTTCCTATTCTATCCTTGCAGAATCTTCTAGGCGTGTTGCCAGCTGGTTTGGGTGAATCCTGGACGTTTGTTTAGTGCTTGGTGACAAAGGAAAGGTTTTGGTTCATTGATCTTTCCATGTCATGATCAAATGCCAGGTGTCGTATTGTGAGTGGGAATGGGGGTATCATTCTGGTAGTGGGATTTAAGGTTTTTAGTGTGGGATGTGATTGTCTTGATGTGAATTACACGTGGGAACAACCAATTTTAATTTCCCCTTTGTTTTCACCTTTTTAATCCTGGGTAAAAAGAGGTGTTCTTGATGGTAAAATTGCTACAGTAACTGTTGCCCGCGTTTTCAGGAGTTTGAACTTTGAGCTTTGGCAGTTTTGGTCCTTGTGTTTTGGCCAAAGTTGTATAACACGTTTTCAGTCAACAAATCTTCATTTCCTTTGTTAATATCTTTCCATTCTTTACACTTTTGGCACAAACTTTTGAGAAAAGGGTTACAAGGGTTATTTTTGGAACTTTTGCATAATTCAAGGGCTGATCTTGGACATTGTTGATCTTCAAAGGTCTTTAATGCAATTTTAACTCCATGAGGGACCATAATTGGCAATTTAGAATTGTTGAGGGACTAAACTTGCCATTTCTTCAAAGTTGAAGGACCATTTGTGTAATTTTGACAAACTTAAGGGACCAAACTTGTAATTATCAATATACAAGGGTTTTAAGTGTCATTTCTTCATTCATTGAGGATCAATCTTGCACTTCTTCAAGTCTTCAAGGGTATTTGTTGAATATTTCATGATCTAGGGCCCGGTTCTTTGTACGGCTTCGTTTCTCGTGTCCGTTTTTCCTTGTTTCTTGTGATCTTTTGTCTTTTTCACGATATCCATACCTAAAATACACAAGTAAACAAACACAAGCATATATATATGGTAATTTATGACATTTTTATGCATTTAAAGCCCGAAAAGAACGATGAGATCATGTATAAATGCCATCTCATCACACGGGCTTTTATCGAAGAAAAAGACAAAAGACGAAGTCAAAAGATCAAGAGTGCAAAAAGAACGGAAGTCCAAGGCCTATTCTGAAGATTTATCGAAGAAAAGTCTAAAGACGGAAGTTTAATGAAGTCGAAGAACTCAAGTCTAATAAATTAAGACATTATAAGACGAGTTTAATTAATCCCTAGACAAAGTCGCAAAAAAAAGTCGAAGAGAAGACGAAAAGGCGAGAGAAGAAAGAGAGAAGCAACACATGCTAACTTCCGCTCCTCCTATAAATACCCCCCTAATATGTCATTAGGGGGTGGTTATATAGTTAGTTAAATTTTAGTTAGTTTATTTTTTTTATGTATTAGGAGTAGGTAAGTACTTTCTCTCTCTAGTTTTATTTCATGTTCTAAAGATTTAATCTTTAATCTTGTTTTGAATCTTTAATCTTTAATCTTTTAATTTCAAGCTTTTTATTAATCTCATTCTACTTTTCTTATTGGTTTATTCTTAATCTTTTTTTTTATCAACTTTTTACATAAAGTTTAAATCTTTTTAATTTTCGTGGCTTGTTTTTGATGTTTTTATAAGTTTTAGCATTAATCTAGGCTTTTTAGTTAGCTTATTGGTGTTTTATTTTGCTTATTGTCCTTAAAAAGTTAAGATTTTAGTGCTTATTTTCGTACTTTTACGTTTTCCTAGTTTTTAGGAAAAGCTGATTCGCTTTTGCAATACTTGTTTATTGCGAAATTGTGTTTATGCATTATTGCGAAATCTTGTCCAGCAATTGTGAAATCTTACTTCCAAAGTTGCGAATTTGATCTTCAAGTACATTGCGGAATCATTGATTCCGCAATTATTGCGAATTCTTGGCAATTTGGTCATTGCGAAATCTTGCCCAAATTCACTATTGCGAAATTATGGTTTTGCATAATTGTGAAATTATATCTTTTCAAGTATTGGGAATTTGTGCATATTTAGGGCATTGCGAAATCTTTCTTTTTATTGCCAATTTATTTCAAATTTTCAGTAATTGCGAAATTAATTACTTTTTATTCAAATTTAATTTTTAAACTTGTTTTTCCCGCCATTTTTACTTAACTTTAGTTTAATTGTTTTGTCTTATTTTCACTTAGCTTAATTTTTACTTGTTTTTCTTAGTTTATTTTTAAAGTTTTCATTTTTATAAAGTTTTTTAAGTTTTCATATTTACTTTTAATTAGTTTAATTTCTTCGTCATTTAATTTTTAAGTCATTTAATTTTAGTTTAAATTTTCACGCTTTTGTTTTTATTTTATTTTTACCCTTTACGCAACGACATTTTCATTTATTTTAGTTTAAAAATAGATAACCTTTTTTCTTGATATTCCACCAAGAACGACTGAGTCACACTTTCAACCACGATCAATTCGAATCGAGACGAGACGATAACTTTTTATACTTGGTCAAAACCTTGTATTAAATGGCGCCGCTGCCGGCTCTTTTCGTGAAGATTAACGGTTTATTGTGAGAGACGCGTTGGATTTTGGGATCCGTTCACTCTTGAACGTTATTTTCCTTGTCTAATTTTCAAAAATTTTCAAAAATCCTAAAAAATATAAAATTTTCAAACATCCAAAAAAATAGAAAAACATAAAAAACCAAAAATATTTCTTGTCTATCTTTCTTTTCCTTTTGTAGGTGTGTATGCGTACTCGTGCTCGTAAGAAGAAAGAAACTCAAGCTGAAGTCGAAACTCCACCTATTGTCACCATGGACAATCGACCAATGATCGAGCTTTTGCAATCGCACGTAGAGGGCAACACCGATGCTATTGTCATACCCGAGATTGGAGCCAACAACTTTGAGCTCAAATCCGGCTTCATTCAGATGGTCTCTGCTCAACCATTCTTGGGGCGTACACTTGATGATCCTCATGACCATATCAAAAGGTTTCTTCAACTCACTAATACGGTCAAGTTTAATGGGGTTTCACAAGAGGTAATTCGCTTACAACTTTTTCCTTTCTCCTTAGAGGGACAAGCCCGGCATTGGCTTGATAAGGAACCACCATAAAGTATTCTTACGTGGTCGGATTTAGAGACCAAATTCATCAACTACTTTTTCCCACCCTCACGAACTACCGCTTTGCGGAATGAAATCATTAACTTTGAACAAAAGTACCGTGAGACATTTAGTGAATCTTGGGACCGTTTTAAGGAACTTTTAAGAAAGTGTCCACAACATGGTTTCACAAAAGTGCATCAAATTAACACTTTTTACAATGGTTTAAGCATGAATGACCAAGATTCACTAAATAGTGACTCGGGGGATAACATTTTAGTTAAGTCTTCTAATGTTGCATGGGATATTATTGAGAATAAATCTAAAGTGAAAACAAAAAGTGTTCGGGCTAATGTGGCTAGTGCTAGCATTAGTGACACCAAAAGGAGACTTGATAAGCTTACTACGGTTGTTGAAGCACTTACTTTACAAGCTGTTAACAATGTCAAAAACAACAATGCTATTAATATAACTTGTGAAACTTATGGTGGGCCACACTCTTATGCTAATTGTGATAAAGCATATGATCAATCTCACGGTGAAGTGTATGCTTACAACAACACCGAGAGAGTTCATTTCAAGCCTAATGTCGATGTTAATCACTTGTCTTACAACTCGAAAAATTACTTGGTTCCACCCGGTTTTCAGCAAAGACCACCACCACCCACCCATAACAACCAAGGGCCACCAAGAGCAAATGTTACACAAAATGCTAATGTGAGGGGCTCCAATGCAAACCAGGTAAACTATCACATGCAAAACCAAGGTTTTCAACACTAAGGTTTCAATCCTCAAGGTTTTCCACCTTATAACCAATACCCAAACCAAGGTTTTCAACAACAAGGGTTCAATTTACCTCATTCGCCAATGGACTTGGTTTTGCAAAAATTGAATGAACATGAGAAAATCATGCAAGCAATGCAAGAATCTACTAGACAAATGCAAGAGTCCACGGATAGGAACTTCGTTCAAATGTTACAAACCCTTTGTCCTCAAGGTGCTCTTCCTTCTACAACCGAAACAAACCCTAGAGCGAATGTGAGTGCTATTACTACTCGAAGTGGAGCAACTCTAGTGGGACCTTCTATCCCTCCTCCCGTTACTCCATCTACACCTCCTTTACCCCCATTTATCCCTCCTATTACCACACCTAGTACTAGTTCTCCATTACCGTCTCCACCTATCATGGAAGAAGTACCTAAACAAAACCCTCCACCAACCCCGCCAACCACCTCTAAACCTTCTACTTCTCAACCTGTACTTGCTACACCTTCACCTTCTACACCTACACCACCTAAACCCAACATCCCTTATCCTTCTCGTTTAGACAAGTGCAAATTGCTCACAAAAGAGGATTCTCAAGTTAATTCCTATTTGAAGATGATCTCTCAAATGAATTTCAACATTAGCCTTGTTGAAGCACTTGTCCAAATGCCGAAATTTGTCAAAGCATTCAAGGAATTGGTTAACAAGAAGGAAAAGATGGCTGAGTTTGTCAACACACGCTTAAATGAAAACTGTTCTGCAGTTATTCTTAAAGAACTTCCAGAAAAACTTGTAGATCCCGGTCGTTTTGTGTTGCCTTGTATTTTTAACAAAGTTGAATAATTTACTGCCTTAGCCGATCTTGGGGCCAGTATTAATTTAATGCCATTAAGTGTGTGGAAAAATCTATCATTACCCGACCTTACTCCAACGAAGATGACTCTGGAGCTAGCTAATCGAACTCTCGCTTACCCCATTTGTATTGTCGAAGATGTGTTTATTAAAGTTGGTACCTTCACTTTTTCGGTCGATTTTGTTGTTGTTGATTATGAAATGGACCCTCGTATTCTGTTAATACTTGGACGGCCATTTTTGAGAACCGGAAAAGCTCTAGTCGATGTTGCCGAAGGTGAATTAATCTTAAGGGTCGGTAATGATGCTCAAGTTTTTAAGATGGGTAAGATTACTAGTAAGACAAATGGAAAAGAATCCGCGAAAATGATTAATGTGCTTCAAGAAGAGCTTACTCCTACTTTTGAAAGTTTTAAGCTTGATGACTTTGTTGTATATGATAATCCTCTTTTCGAGTCTTCCCATGACAGTCCACTTTTTCAAGACGATGTGGATGATTTTGATGATTCTCTCCCCAATTTGGATCCACCACCAATTCAGGAGTCTCCACCAATTTATGATAACAATGATGATGATTCTAGTTCCGATGGAGATGATCCTGCTGCTTTGGTTTCAGAGTATCCAGACATGCCAACTTATGATGATTTTGATGATGCTGATACTCTCTTGAGTGCTTCTTCTCATGATGACCCTACTCCTACTTTTGATGAAGATCCTCCACCAAACACTATTGATACTTTGGATAATTACTCATTTGAGGAAGATTTTGCTACTTTTCTCAATACCTCCTTCCCAAATGAGAGTGATGCTCCTCCTTTGGACTTTGATGATTATGGTCTTTATCCTCCTTTGGATATGAAGAAACCCGTTTCAAAGGAGAAGAAGTCGGCCGACACCGATATATGTAGCACCTATGTCTTGACACCTCTCTATCCTCCCTCTGAGGATGAGATTGTGCGATTTATGTGCGGATCCTCTTCAAGGTCTACTGAGCCTGAGTGCTATTTTCCCCTAAAGGAAAAGGTGTTCGATCCCGGTATTGGAATTTTCAAACCATCTCAGTATCCATCTGATGAAATAAAAGGAAAGATTTTTGGAAACAATGGAGATATGCTTGCACTTCATCACAATCTCTACCACAGTGCCCAACAATTGCTTAAGGGAACCTTGCCTACTCTTCTTTGGCTTGCCTTGTTCGCCTTAAGCCTTTGCTACTTGATGGATGAAAACCATGTATTTGATCCCGGTGGATGTGTTTCAAGTTTCTTTCCATGCTAATCAAGGTCGTGTCAGGCTCACGACTCGGTAAACAAAAACAAGCGCTTCTCGGGAGGCAACCCGCAGTATCTATCCTTTTATTCTGTTTTTATAATAAGTGTAGGGGAAGTTACTTCCACATGCTTAAACATTGAGGACAATGTTTATATCAAGTGTAGGGGGAGTTCTATCGAAGTTAAGTGGGTTTTTCCTTGTATATGTCCTCATTTTAACCGGAAAATTGATTTTTCTACATTTTCAAAATTTTTGATCTATTTTGGCCTTGTAGTTTTTCCTTTGTTATAGTTATTTTATTTCGTTGCTAGAATAAATTTTAATAAAGTGGTTTTAATTTTTAAAACGTTGTGAATTAATACTGGGATTTTGTATGTATTTTTGTTCCACAAATCGACTCGAACTTGAAATCGGACTAGACGTAAGATTACTTGTTTTTGGTAAATAATAACTTTTTGTATTTTAAACTAATCTATTTAAAATAAAATCTAATTTTAAAATTTTAAATAAAACTAAAAAGTCTTTGAAACTAATTAAAAGCAAATCTAATTTTAATAAAAATGTAAACTAATGAAAAACTTAAATTTTATAAAAACTTTAAATAAAAATTATTTAAATCTAATTTTAATAAGACTAAATAAAAACTTTTAATTAAAATCTATTTTTTTAACTAAACTAAATTAAATGACACTAATTTTAAAATCTATATAAACTAAAATTAAAATATTTTTTATCCTTTTTATATTTTATAAAAAACTGAATTGAAATAAAACTTTTTAAATAAAATAAAAACTAACAAAGCTTAATAAAAATCTAATTAGTTAAACTGCCAATTAAGAACTAATCCTATATTAATTAAATTCTGAAATGATAAACACAAGAAAGTATCTAGATGAGATGGAAGGGCGTTTGACTGTTGTGCGAGGGGTCGAGGGATTGATTCCCACTAGTGACGAAATTTTTGCTATTAATTTATTTACTTTTTGGAATTCAGAAACTTCAGACCAATGGGATCTGAAATGTTAATCAGCAAAACAAGAGAAGACCAAATATCTAATAGGCTAAACAGCATGTAAAACTTAAGCAAGCAAATAAGCTAAAGAGTGAATAAGCATTAAAATCAAATAGAAAAAAACAGATAAGCTAAAAGATGTACTAAATCTTAAATGAGCAATCTATATTAAGCAATAAGCAAACTGGTACTGAAATATATCAAACTAACAGACTTAAACTAAAATTTTAACAAATGACAGATTACTTAAGCAAAATGAGCTAATAAACCTATAAGCAAAATAGACCAAACAGACCAAATAGTCCAACACAAATAAGCAAAACCAATTAACCAAATAAGCAATCCTAAATAACCTTTTAAAACTCGAATCAAAACAAGCAGTTAATAACCAAAACAACTAGCAGATTCAAAAACGACTACCCAAAACCAAACAAATCAAACGCAGCTAAAACCCAAACAGATGCAATAAGGAAATAAAAGAGATCTAACAACCTAGACTTATCAAATAAACTAAAAAAAATCAACACAGCAACATAAACTTAAACAATAAACATTCAGCAAAATCTAAACATAAGCATAAGCGAATAAAATAAAAAGAGAATAACACCTTTTGGAGATTTCCGTTGTGACGAAGTAGCGCGCTGAGCATACTTATCGAAATCCGATTTGAACCCCACCGAATATCATCATCTCGAACATGATTCCAAACAGTGCTCTCGAACCAATAATCTTCGAAACTATCCTCTCGAACAGTAACAGTAATCCAAACGAACCGAAACAAAAGATCAGTAACCGAACATTGATTTTAAAACTTCCCAGTGGGGAAATTATTAAACACTTTCCTTTATTATTATTATTTTTTTTTTAATAATAATATCATACAAACTGTACAGAAATAAAAATTTTAAGGCAGATTCAAGATTAAATAAAAACTCGACTGAAAATTAAAATTGAGAGACGAAAATAAATTAAACTAACTTTTCATTAATTAATAATCAAAAATTACATTAACTGGAAATTAAAGAAAATACATTAAATCCTAATCTAATTTGCAGAAAAATTAAAAATAAAGAAAAGTGCTCTCCAATTACATGTGAAAGAGGGGGGGGGGGGGGTATAGGAGAAACCCTCAAACCTTGGTGCCCTAGTTCTTTAATCATGGCCATTCATTCTCTTTTCTCTTTCTTTTGCTTGATCTTGCGGTTGTAAATGATTTGAGCCATGGATTGCCAGCCTGGATTAAGTTGATTGGAGGATTTGGAGTTGTGATGTGTATTAACCAATCAAAAACAAGGATGAGGCCACGTCGGATGAGAGATGAGGACCACTAATGAGTGCTGCTTCCGATTTCATTGGGGGATTTATTTAGATTTGTGTGAATTAACAATAAATGGTAAAAGCCCCATGATTATGGATGGTAATTTTTTTTTAGGATGAATTTAGGGTTTTGATGGGTAAAAATGGTGCGTGTGTTTGGGGAGGAGAAAGAAAGGAGAAAGGTGGATTTCACCTAGGTTGTATCGAGTGACAAAAGTGGGGTGTGGGTAAAGTAAATAAAAAATAAACGTTTTATTTTTTTGGTGGACTTTTGACTGATAAAACGTGTGGGGTGAGGAGGTTAGTTACACGTGTGATGTGAGATAGAGAGTTGACTGTGTTTGAGATTTAACGTTTATTAATAAACGTAAATGGGGTAAAATGGTGTTGACCAGGTCAATTTATTCGTTCCAATTTGTCCGATCCAAATGGGCTTGGCCCAAATCAGTTTAAACCGTCCCATTTTATATATTTGGCTTGGCCCAATTTTAAACTTCATCCGTTCCTTCTTTTTTTCAATTTGGGCCGTGATGGGCTTTGTCCCAAAACTTTATCCAATATTGGGCTTTCAGGCCCAATAAGCAATTGTGGGTCCCACTTGTCTCGATTATCTTCGTAAATGATTTAATCCACTAAAACGAGCTCGATTTCGGCTTTCATGATCTTTCCTCTAAAATCGTGTCGGTTTAGCCGGTTTTCGTGAACTTGGGCACACTTTTGGTCTTTTGACTTTGTCTTCGTCTCTTTTTGGACTTTTCTTCAACATTTGACCGTGAAATCCCGTGTTTTCTCTTCTTTTGATCATTTGTACCTATTTTAACACAAAAACACAAAACCACGCGTAATTCCGACTTTTACAATATTAAACACATGATTAGGTCTTGTTTTTCCTTGATTTTAGTGGCAAAAGGATAAGTGTTTACACACTTATTAAATCCCCTACACTTGACCATTGCAATGACCCCATGCAATGCATTATTATAAAGCATAAAGTTACATTTCTCTCATAATTAACCCATCTTGGCCTTTATTAAGATATACTATTATTACTACGACGAAAAGATAAAAACTTTAAAGGAGACAAAATTTGTAACAATTTATTTAACTTGGAAATGATTCGATGGAAGAAACTCGTAGAGAAATCTAAGACTTAGATTAGGGCTTTGGTATCATGAATATAAATCATCCTCAAGTTTCACGTTCCCCATACCAAGCTTAAAAACGAGATCATTGTTTACCATAAGTCCTCAAGTTAAATCCCACTCATATAAGATAATTGTGTAATACTCTTTCTCCAATTCCTACTTTGTATCTCTAGATTTTATTGATTGTCATTCACCCGTAGGCTCATTTGACTTATTTGATAATTATTATTCCAAAAATGAAGGCCAAACGGTGCAAACCCGACACTCAAAACCTAACCTCGTCCTCAAAAACGTTGTCACAAAAGTAAGCCCACATCAAGGATGATTTAACACGATTTGGGGAATAAATTCCCGGACCCAAAATTTGGCCAATAGTACTACTTATTAATTATTTCCTCCAAAGTCATGTAGACTTTATGTGGAGTTTAGCAAGTTCACATCATATACCCTTAGGCTCTTTAAGATGTAAAAATGCTCCCCGTCTATTGTCCACACCCTAAGGCTCCTTGAACGATAAACGAGGGAATTGATTTTTGAATCAATTTTTATTCAACACTTACCATGCCATACACCCTAAGGCTCTAATGACAAGGTTCGTGCTACATGCCCCACACCCTAAGGCTCCTTGAGGTCATGTTTTAATCTTATTCTTTTTATTATGATATATATAGTAGGCCAAATTTCATGGTCCCATGGTCTGAATACCTCCTACGTAGTGGTTATGAGCCACCTTAGTCGGAAGTTCACAACGCTGGCATCCTCAATGTGTTCATGCTTTAATTACAAGGAGATTAAAGATTTGGCTAAGAGTTAAGATATCGAATCGACACCGCAAAAATCCTCATTTAATAAGCAATTTAAATATACAAGCGGGAAGAAAGAACCACAAAAACTCATATAAGCAAAAATTAACCCTTAAACTTATTATCAACTCTATCATCTCTCGTTCTCCACAATTTAAAATCTCAAGGAATGAGACTCGTGGATGCTTAGCCTAATAAACCAATTAAGGTCCATATGGTTAAGGATACTAGCTAGAGTAAACTTGGATAAGTAAACTCGGGTTGAGTCAAAATATTCAAGACGGGCCTAAAATATCAAAGATATCTAAACTTGTTAAAACCATTTTATTTATTTATTTTTATTTTTTTATTTTTTTGACTTTATTCTTGAAATGGAAATATAAATACGATGAGAAGATAAAAAGAAAGAAAATAAAACCAAATACTACTAGGCCAAAATAGATCAAAAATTTGAAAAACGTTGAAAAATTTTAAATTTTCCGGTTAAATGGGGTCAAATTCATGGAAAAGCCACTAAAATTTCGATAGAAATCCCCCCTACACTTAATATAAACATTATCCTCAATGTTTAAGCATGTGGGAGAATAAACTCCCCTACACTTAAGACATTGAGTACGTTGTTTAAAATCGAGCTAAGGAAGGGACAACTAAAGTGATTACATTTATTAACGTTTTATTTATATACAAGATTGAATCACAATAGCAAAAACTTATCGAAGGAACCGGGTACACGGGAAACACGGGAACACGGGTCTCGTCAAAAGTACCAAAAGTGGATCATCAAAGCACATGTCCCTGCACACAACATCACAACACAAACAACCTATTCGGCTCCCCCCTACACTTATTGGTGAAAATGGGTGAAAGGTGAAAAAGGGTGGAAAAGGATGGAAAAGGTATAATCTAACCTAGTTATACGATGCTTGATTTATAACACGAGTCTCTAGCTCGAATCGAATTCCCGAATGTTATCATTCAAATGGGAAAATCATGGAAAACCGAGATTTCCAAGGGAGGAAAATCTCTCCATGATAGAGGGTGAAGCAAAGTCATATAAGGCATACCCCATGAGAATCCACCCGGGTCAAACACATAATTTCCATCATTAAAGGAAATAAACCCCGAGGTGGTACGCAAATCAAAGAAAAGTGGGGTATCCTTAGGCAACGATCTCTTAAATGAAAGGGTAGTATGGTGATAAAGCAATGAAAGCACAAAAGTCTCTATTCCGGGATCAAACACCGGTTCCTTAACGGGAAAATAGCAAGAGGTAGTGTCATTTAAGCTCAAAATATCAGCAAAATCCAAAGTGGGAAGGTCATCCTCTTCCAAACTTGATGTGAAAACATAAGTATCATCGGAGTCATAGGAAAACTCATCCTCGTGAGGAAAATAGGAGTAGAAAGTTATCTAAATCCTCCTCAAATGGAATATCCTCTAAAATAGGGGCAACCTCTAAAGGTGGAGGATCCTCCTCAAAAGTTGTAACCCCCAATTTAGGAATATAAGAGTCAAAGGGAGACTCAAGAATGGGAGAATCACTCATAGAGATAATAGGATCATTAGGCTCACTAGGTGTCTCGTCAAAACTTAAAGAAATGAGATCACTTAAAGAAGTGTCGTAATCATAGTCATCGTAAACTGGGGTATCAAAGATTGGAGGCTCTAAAGGTGTCTCCCTAAGGTCGAAAGGAAAGTGAGCACTTGAAGAAGTGTCCTCACTATCGGTATCATAGAGTGGAGTATCCTCAAAATCCGAAGTGGAATGATCACTTAGGGAAGAGACATCACTAAAATCCTCATTGTCTTCAAAAAGTGGATTATCATTTGAAGTTTCAGAAAGTGGATTTGAATGTACCACAAAATCATTAATGTTAAACTTTTTAGTTTCAAAGGGATTGATAAAAGTTTCTTCATTATCAAAATTAAGAACATCAATCATATTGACCGATTCTTTTTCATTTGACTTATTCACCATTTTCCCCATTTTAAACACTTGTTGATCATTCCCAAACCTAAGAATTAATTCCCCTTCGGCTACATCAACTAAAGATTTTCCGGATCTTAAGAACGGTCTACCAAGTATTAACGGAATACGAGGATCCATCTCATAGTCGACAACAACAAAGTCCACGGGAAAAGTGAATGTACCAACTCGAACAAAAACATCTTCGGCAATACCAACGGGGTATGCGAGAGTTCGATAACTCGAGATTCATACCAGTCGGTACAAGGTAGGGTAATGATAATCGTTTCCATACCGAAAGTGGCATAAGATTGATGCTAGCGCCGAGATCCGCTAAAGCCATACAATCATCGATTTGAGGAAACGAGCAAGGTAACACGAATCGTCCGGGATCTCCTAGCTTTTCGGGAAGCTCTTTGAGAAGAATCGCGGAACAATTCTCATTTAAACGGGTGTTCACGAGCTCAACCATTTTTTCTTTCTTATTAAGCAAATCTTTAAACATTTTAACAAATTTTGGCATTTGAGCAAGTGCTTCAATAAGGATTATGTTAACATTGACGTTAGAAATCATTTTCAAAAAATTAGAGACATGAACGTCATCTTTGGTGAGCACTTTAGCCTTGTCTAACCTAGAAGGATAAGGGATATTAGGCTTAGACTTTGAAGGTTGAGAAGGAGAAGGACTCGCTTCTTGAACAACCGTAGGGATAGGCTCTTTCGGTAATGGAGCACTAGGACTAGGAGTGGTAGTGGGAGGAATCACCGAAGGGGGAGTAGGATTACTCATTATGACCTCCGGGCCTTGTCTCTCCTTTATTAGCGAAGAGATGGAAGGTCCCTGATAGTTGAATTTTTGTATACCCTTTAGGAAAAGAGCAACAAATAGGGTAAGTAAGGAAAACCGTGTGTAAATGACCCTAAAATGAGTTCGTTCTCAAGGAGGCTTAGTGTGTGTGTAATGAATTGATTATCTTTGTGATTATATTTTTGAGAAAGAAAACTAGAAATGAGATTAGAAGAGAATGACGGTTACGAAGATGAATTAAACTAAGTCGAAAAAGGTGTACACGTAAAACCGTAAAAAGCACCAAAATTAAAATTTTACCCTAAAAATCCCTAAAAATTACCAAAAATCCATAATAATATTCTAAGAGTTTACAAAAAATCCAAACTTGCTAAAACCTTTTAATTAATTAGATAATGACTTTTTAATGCTAATTAAAGCCCTAAAAATCAAAATTAATTATTAAAAAGTCCCAAACAAGATTTTAAAGTTTGTAAACCTCAAAAATATCCTAATTAAGCTAAAAAGTATTTTTCAAAGTTTTAAAACCACTAAAAACTATTTTTAAACAATTAAAAACTACTAAAATCAATTAAAACTTAAATTAATTCTAGAACATAATTAAAAGACTCTAAAAATATTTAGAAAATTGCAAAATTCCTAATTAAGTGTCTAGAACCTAGGAAAAATATAAAAACATAGAAAATCAGACTTCTAATTTTTAATAATAAAATAATATTAAAATAATATTAAAAATCCAAAAATCATAAAAAATTCTAAAAACTTGCAAACTAGCTTAATTTAACCTAAATAACTCAGAAATGAAAGTGAAATTACCTAAATGCCCCTATTGGGCCTAGAAAATGGGCTAAACCCAAAACAGTACCTTATTGGGCCAAATTTGGGCCCAATAATAAAAAGTGTTCAAAATAAGCCCAAAAAGCACAGGTTGACTCAAAATTTGATTTTAAACAACTTTTTCCAAAGGCCCAAAAGCTGAAAGTGTAAAATAAGCTAGCTTATAACAAGCAGCTTATTCTTAATGGGCTTTTTGGCCCATTAAGCTATAAGCCAATGCCATAAGCTAAAATTTGACACACAAAGCTTCTTTTGACCTAAATAAGAGTTCTGCAAAAAGAAATTTGAAATAAGACCAAGGAATAAGCCTGAAAATGCAATAAGCAATCTACAGAAAACGACAAAATAGTCGTTTTTGAGTTCTAGGCCACCCCAAGTGCTGATTCAAGTTCCAAAAGCTTTGAAATGACTTAATTAAGAAAAATTAACAAAGAGTTTTCAAATAAGCTGACTCAATAAGCTGGAAAAAGCAAATAATCACTTATGTAAAAGTCAAATAAGATGGTTTTTCTAATAAAAAGTCAAAGTCAAAGTCCAATAGGCTCCAGTCTACTTAAATGGGTCAAATAATGAAGACATATCACAAAAAATAAGTTGTTGCAAGTCTGGATAAGCTAGAATAGCTTATTGATAAGCTGAGTTCAAAATTACTCTAGCAGGGGCTAGTTTTGGGTGTTGAGCAGTGGAAACTTTTTCCACTGCTTGACTTGTTTGACTTTTTGTCTTTAGTGACTTTTTTGGAGATTCAGATTACACAAAGGCACCCAAATGATCTTTGGATCAAAAGGAGTCAATAACAATCAAAATAACACAATCACTAACACCCAATTGATACAGTTTAATCAATCAATCACCAGATATGATACAGACATGAACACTTAAGTAGTTGAGCACAAATAAGCGGTTTTAGCAATAATCAACCAGCCAAATTAAACCAAATGCATACACAAGCTATTATAAACTCCAATAAGCAAGTCTAAACAGGTTTCATGCAATGATTCAAAGAATTAAGCAAGATTCAATCCAATGAATGTTACTGATGAACACTAACACATGCAGTTTCCTACTTTGCTGATGTATTTGACACTTAAGCCAGATTCAACACTCAATATCAATCAAATAAGTTATAATAATGATGTTCTAACCACTTTCAACCCTAAGCATGCACAAATACTAGATTTCACCAAAATCTTAGGTCAAAAACAGTTAAATTCACCAAGTTATAGCAGATTGTGTGATTTGAAGTTTCAAACCCAAAAACTTGCAGCAAAACACTCTCAACAAGGCATATATCAGATACCAAACATGAACAACACAATCCAACAACACAATATCAAGTTACAAGCACAAACAGATAGACCCAAACACCCCTTTATCTTTTCAAAATCAAATTTTTCAAAAGCAAAGTGAGATTTAAGGCCACCCAAGCATCAATTAACACAATAACAAGTAAGATTAACAGATTCAAGCAGATTTAAGCCACAAAATTCACAAGAACACAAGCCACATACAAATATCACCAAAAATCAGATTTTAAGCAGATTTTAGGATTTAGTATGCAAACCTCATGGATGTACATCCACACCCACGATTTTTGAGCTTATGTGCTAGCAAGAACAAGCACAAGCTTCCACAATAAAGCCTTCTAAGAATCAACAAAGTTAGAAGCACAAGTATAAAAATCAGAAACTTGAAAAATCTTGATTAATGCAACCTTGTTACCCCACACTTGATTATCCCCAAGTTATAAGCCTCACCACACCTTAATCAACACAATTAGGATGCTATGATCAGCCCTATAACCTAAGAATTCCAAGATAGAAACAAGAACTTAGCAAAATATCAAGAAAATGAGAAAATGTGCAAACTTTTGCACACTCCTCTTTTGAAAACATGTTTTAAACTTCAAAATCAGTAAACTAAGAACATAAACAAGCAGAAATAAGATGGCACTTGGTCTTTCTTCAAAACACTTAACTCAAAATCATTAAAATGAAAAGGGATTTACAAGTGCTTGAACAAAGGAAAAACCAAAAGCAAACGTAAATGTTAAGACCTAATGCCTTTATATAGGCTACAATGAGACTAAGGAAGCTGAAAAATAACATAAACCCTAGTTGTGAAGTCCCAGAAATGCCCTTGAGAAATTTGAACTTTTTAAGGATCATGTGACTGAATTTGTCATGTAGTTGAGGTGTGAGCTGTTGGAAGCATCAAAGGCTCATAATGAGCTTAGGATGTAAGCAAGATTGTGAGGCGTTGGATGGCTGGCTCAATCTTGTCTTCTTCCTCAAACGTGTAGCAGGGTATGTCCCATGTGGCATGTGGGGTAAAGTGGCATGTTTTTTTAAGGTTGGGATATGATTAAGGCATGCTTAATCATTAATCTAGAGGTTTATGAGGTCTAATTACAAGTAAATTAAGAAAACCCAATTTGTGTTCTTGGTGAATAGTTGGGCGTTTAATCTGAGTTTGGGTTTAAAAAGATGTTTAGCGCCAGTTTATTAAACTAATAAATATTAGTTTAAATCTGTTATGGGTGGGAAGTGATGTGGCAAAATGAAGAGAGCTGATTGGTGGGATGGAGTAAGTGGGACACATGTCACCATTTGGTAGGTTTAGGTAAGTTTCATGTATGGCCATGTTAAGTCCCTCACCTTCTTTTCTCTTTTCACTTGCAATTAAAACAACCAAATCCGGATTTCCTTTGTTATTAAACTTTCACTTTTCGCACTTTTGCCCCAAATACTTTTCCAAAGTATTTTCAGGGGTAATTCTTGCCATATTGTGATACTTGAGGGACTGTTTTGGCAATTTCTTGATGGATAATGGTCTTGACTTGTATGTTGAGCATTTTGGAGGACTGAAATTGCCAAGTCTTCAATTATGAGGGACCATTCTTGCCAAATGTTGAAAGTCAATGGTCCTTTTTGTAATTTTGGGATTTTCAAAGGACCAAACTTGTATTTTCTTGTACTTTGAAGGACTTCATGATATATTTGACATTGTGGAGGATATTGGTTGACAATTTAGCTTTGTTGAGGGGCTAAACTTGCCAAATCTTCAAAGTGGAGGGCCCTTTTTGTAATTTTGACAAACTTTAGGGACCAAACTTGTAATTATGAGGATACAAGGGTATAAAGTGTCAATTCTTCAATATTGGAGGACCCTTCTTCATAATTCTTCAAATCTTTAAGGGTTGATCTTGGGAAAGTCTTCATTAGGGCTTGGTTCATTGTGCGGCTTTGTTTCCCGTGTTCGTTTTTGCATGATTCTTGTGATCTTTTGTCATTTTATCAATATCCGTACCTAAAATACAAAAGCAACAAACACAAGCATATATATGGGTATTTTGATGACATTTAATGCATTTTTAAGCCCTATTTGGAAGATGAGACTATGTATAAAAGCAGTCTCATCACTCCCCCATACTAAACCATTGTCGTGCCCTCACGCAATGCTAGAATAAAGTATCGTAGCATCTCCAAAATTCATTTTTATTCACTTTATTGAACGATAAACTAGCTATACTACTACTATTTCTACTACTACTTGCGTTTTAGACATAATGTATGATTTTCATCGCAAAATGGGACGTTTAGGTTCATAGAATAAGAACACGTGAATGCTTCGTTAGAAATAACTTCATCGTCCTCGATTTTCACCCCAATTCCATGCCAAGCGTGCAACGAGATCATTGTCATTATAAGTTAGTAATGCTAACACTACTCATATGCCCTAATCTCGTAATTATCCTCCCATTATTCCTAAGTTGTATCTCTTATATTTTATATTGTCTTGAATGTTTCACGAGGATACATTGTTTGACTTATGCGATAATAGAGATTTAGGTCTAAAATAGAGTCCTAACGGTGTAACTAAGACCATCAAATCAATAACCCCTCCTAATAGACAACGATGTCAAAAAATTAAGTTGACAAGAACAATCGATAAACACTGTTTTATAACGGTTTTGAACATGAGACTTATTACCAAGACTTTATACGCCCCCTAACGGAAGGGCCTTATTATCTTTGGTTTACCTCCATCTTTTATTCAACTTCGCCATGAAGCTTTTATTATGACTTCGGTCTTGCCTTGCCTTTTATTATCCATCTCATCGGTAGTTTTATTAGCCAAAGACGTATATCCTCACGCTAAGGCGAATTTTGGATCTTTAAAGCTTCGAAGATTAAGGCTTGATTCACTTTCAATTTTGCATAGATTTTTCGGCCTTGTGGGGCTTCAAATGGTTTGCTTGATTTAGGTGAGCACTTGAAATCTTATTATTGGGTGAAGCCTTTGATTATTCGGGTGCCAATACTTCAAAACCGTGACGCTGGCGATACCTTAATGTCTTCCCAATTTAATTACACGGAAGCTACTAGAAAAGACTAGAAACCCAACAATCCTAATTAAACCGCTAAGTCAATATTTATTAAGCAAAAAATATTTACATGCGAAGGGAGAATAAGCAAACAACGAGAACACATGAGTTTTTGAAAGAATACGAGTACTCTACGTTTAGCATAGTAACTTATAATTAACCCTATCATTTCTCGTTCTCATTTAAGAGACTTAGCCTAATGTGTAGTTA
The DNA here is from genome assembly GCA_025667525.1 of Glebionis coronaria. Lineage (NCBI taxonomy): Eukaryota > Viridiplantae > Streptophyta > Magnoliopsida > Asterales > Asteraceae > Glebionis > Glebionis coronaria. The sequence goes on from CM046877.1 coordinate 304,689,380, forward strand.
AGGAACCAAAGCTAAGTGCTCAACACGCACGGTCGAGTCAAAAATTACTCTTATTCTCGCCATCGGAAAATCTACATTCGTGTCTTCAGAAACTTATAAAACATGAGAAAATTTTAAAATTTGGCCATTTTTAGCCTTATTTTGCAACAAAAACGATAAACAAAAAGATAAACTTTGGAAAGCGTGAAGGTTTGGCAAGGCAAGTATCTATTCACCCCCCCCCCCCCCCCATACTAAAGTTAAACATTGTCCTCAATGTTTCGAGTCTAGGGGTGCAAACACCCCCATACTAGAGACGTAGTCGAATGCCTAATCTAGCATGGAAAGGGTGTAACCAATAAATTAATAGCCGTTTATGAAGTGTGCTATAAACCTAAGATTAGAACATCAAAAGGATATATCATTTGGATATTGAGAAAGTCTTCAAAGCAAACGATCGAGTGCTCCAATAAAACGAACACGGGAGGCTCCAATCGTGAAGATCATGATCTAAAAACCACAATTCACAAACAACCACGAAACAAATGTTGGAAAGGCACAAATCCCCACACGTTAACTACATTAGAAAGCGATAATATATACATAGGATAAGCATGGGACTCCCCCACGAGGCACCTCGTTTTTTATTACCGAGTCATGAGCTCGACTCGATCCCCTCAATATTAATTATCATTGGGGAAGGTGACTTGGTCGAGGTAGTTCAAGGATGGAACTTCCCCGCCAAAGTAGTGCTTCAACCTATGTCCATTCACCTTGAAGTTAGGACCATCATCTTGAGCTAGCTCGATGGTCCCATACGGAAACACTTGAGTCACGGTGAATGGACCGGACCAACGGGATTTCAACTTACCGGAAAAGATTTTCAATCGAGAATTAAAAAGAAAAACTTGATCCCCAATGTTAAAAACCCGGTTTTTAATTTTAGAATCATGCAACTTTTTAGTTTTTTCTTTATAAATCAATGAATTTTCATAATCAATGTCCCTCAATTCATCCAATTCATTTAATTGCATTTTCCGGTGTTTTCCCGCGGTCTCCATATCATCATTACAATGCTTTAGGGCCCAATAAGCCTTGTGTTCTAACTCGATAGGAAAATTACAATTCTTTCCATACACAAGCTTATAGGGAGTGCACCCAACGGGTGTCTTATAAGCGGTCCTAAAGGCCTATAAAGCATCGTCCAACTTATCCGACCACAATTGTCGGTTTTCCCCAACGGATCTCTCCAAGATCCTCTTCAAAGCTCGGTTTGAAACCTCGACTTGCCCACTTGTTTTTGGGTGATAAGCCGTAGAAAGCCGATGTGTAACCCCATATTTCCTTAGGACCCTTTCGAATTGGTCGTTACAAAAATGGGTTCCACGATCGCTTATGATCGCACGAGGGGTTCCAAACCAAGAAAACAAGCTTTTCAAAAACTTGACTACCACACCAGCATCATTGGTGGGCAAGGCTTTGGCCTCCACCCACTTAGATAGGTAGTCAACCGCAACGAGAATGTACTTATTACCACGAGATGATGGGAACGGCCCCATAAAGTCTATACCCCAAACGTCAAAGATCTCACACACTTGGATGATATTTTGTGGCATTTCATCTTTTTGTGAGGCTTTTCCTTGTCGTTGGCATGAATCACAAGACTTCACAAGATCTTGTGCATCTCGGTAAATAGTAGGCCAAAAGAAGCCGGCATCAAACACCTTCTTAGCCGTGAGATTAGCACCGTGGTGACCACCCGTGGGTCCCTCATGGCAAGCTCTAAGGATGTTAGAAGCTTCGGTGTCAAATACACAACGTCGGATGATTTGATCCGCACAAGTTCGAAACAAGTAAGGGTCGTTCCAAAAGTAAAACTTGACGTCACGAAAGAATTTTCGTTTTTCTTGAGTCGTCATACCCTTGATGATGAAGTTACCCGCATGGTAATTTGCAAAATCCGCAAACCATGGGGTGGAAGAATCAAGCTTAGAATTCACTACACCAAGTGTTTCAAGCGGAAATGTTTCTGTGATTTCCTTGGGCTCGTAAACACTTTGGTGAGGATCTTCCAAACGAGAAAGATGATCGGTCGCTAGATTCTCGGCTCCTTTTTTGTCAACGATGGTGTGATCAAATTCTTGAAGGAGGAGAATCCAACGAAGTAATCTAGGCTTAGCATCTTGCTTTGCCATGAGATACTTGATAGCCGAATGATCCGTATACACTATGCATTTAGCTAAGACGAGATAAGGTCGGAATTTCTCAAATGCATACACCACGGAAGGAACTCCTTTTCCGTTGTAGTGTATTTTAGTTGAGCCTCGGTCATCGTCTTGCTAGCATAGTGAATAGGCAAGAAGTGCTTATCATGACGTTGCCCCAATACGGCCCCAATAGCGTAGTCACTAGCATCACACATGAGCTCAAAGGGGAGGTTCCAATTGGGAGCAACAAGAATGGGAGCTTCGGTAAGTTTCCTCTTAAGGATTTCAAAGGCTCGTACACAATCTTCGTCAAAGACAAAACGTGCCTCTTTTTCAAGAAGATGTGTAATGGGTCGAGAGATCTTTGAAAAATCCTTGATGAATCGACGATAAAAGCCCGCGTGGCCTAGGAAACTCCTAACTCCCTTAACGGTTTTGGGATGAGGTAATTTGGCAATGACGTCTACCTTAGCTTGATCTACCTCAATCCCCGCTTTCGAGACCTTGTGCCCTAAGACGATTCCACTCTTAACCATAAAATGACACTTTTCCCAACTGAGCACAAGGTTGGTTTCCTCACAACGTTTCAACATTTTCTTAAGGTTCGACAAACACGAAGTGAACGAATTACCAAACACGGAAAAGTCATCCATGAATACTTCCATCGTCTTCTCGATCATATCATGAAAAATAGCCATCATGCACCTTTGAAAGGTTCCCGGTGCATTGCAAAGTCCGAATGGCATTCTACGATAGGCAAACGTTCCATACGGACACGTAAACGTAGTTTTTTCTTGATCACGAGGATCGATGGGAATTTGGAAGTAACCAGAAAAACCATCTAAAAAGCAATAGAAATCGTTTCCCGCAAGACGCTCCAACATTTGGTCCATGAAGGACAAGGGAAAATGGTCTTTTCGAGTGGCTTCATTCAACTTTCGATAGTCAATGCACACTCTCCATCCGGTCAAGAGTCTAGTGGGAATCAACTCGTTGGCATCGTTTGGCACAACGGTCATCCCTCCCTTTTTAGGGACACAATGAATAGGACTCACCCAAGGGCTATCGGAAATAGGGTAAATAATTCCCGCGTCAAGGAGTTTAAGGACCTCCTTTTTGATGACGTCGTGAATTTTGGGGTTCACCCTCCTTTGACTTTGGATTGCGGGCTTGTAATCCTCCTCCATTAAGATTTTGTGGGTACAAAACTTGGGATCGATTCCCTTAATGTCGGATAACTTCCACGCAATTGCCCCTTTGTGATCCTTTAGAACATCGACAAGTGCGGTTTTTTCATCATTCGAAAGTTCCTTTGCAATAATAACCGGCAACTTGTCGTCCTCCTCCAAATAGACATATTCGAGATGAGGAGGTAAATCTTTCAACTCGAGGATAGGTGGTTCCTTAAGTGAAGATTTGGGCTCGATACTCATAACCTCCTCGGGTGGAGGAAATGGGAAATCGTTAAGAAAATCCTTGATAATCGAGAAGTCCTCATCGTTGTCGAGGTCTTCGTCACAAGTACGTGGAACATCGAATTCTTCCAACGTAAAACCACCACCATCAAATGGAGTGAAGGTTGGTGTCGAATTATCAAGAATTGGATCTAACATAGTCGGATTGCCACTAGTTTCTTCATCACCAAAACCTAGAACTTCTTGTGAAAATTCCTCGCAAACCACGTCGATCATATCAACGAGGTTTATGGTTGCAACGGAGTAAACATGAGAAATTTGAGAGTTTTGAGTTGCGTTTATAACAAGTTCCTCGTCGTTGAAACGTAAGGTGATCTTTCTAGCATGAACATCGATTAAAGCCATAGACGTATCTAAAAACGAACGACCTAGAATGAGAGGAACTTGAGGATCCGTGGGGATATCAACAACGATAAAGTCTACGGGATAGTAGAACTTCCCCACTTTCACAAAAACGTCTTCCGCCAAACCACATGCGGGAATCGTGGAATGGTCGGCCAACTCGATAGACATTAGTGAAGGAGTAAGATTAGGAAGATTGAGCGACTTGAAGATTGCAAGTGGCATCAAGTTAATGCTAGCACCAAGATCGGCCAAGGCGAAGCATTCCTCCATATCTTGGATTGCACAAGGAATCAAGAATTTACCGGGATCACCGAATTTTTGAGGTATGCGATTAAGATAAACCGATGAACAACTAGACAATTGGTGCAATTTCTCCTTGTTGTTCAACATAAGTTAGCGGCAAATCGCGGCATCATGACCAAAGCATCGGCGAAACTCACATTAAGGTGCAAATCACGAAACATTTTCATAAAAAGCTCAAATTGATAATTGTTGCGCTCTTGACGTTTCTCCTTCCTAAGTCTCGATGGATAGGGCAAAGGTGGTGTGGGTTGAGGCATAGTAGGCATAGCCTTTGGAATCTCGGGTTTCAATGGTGGTAATGGGTCAACCGTAGGTGTGGCATGAGAGGTACTTCGTGGAATTGGGACATGCTCCTTTTGGACCACCACCTCGGGTTCTTCCTCAATTGCTTCCTCCGTAGGAGCAATTGGTTAAGGAGTCGGTTCCTTAAGTGTCTTACCACTACGTGTGGTAATCACTTTCATCTCACCCTTAGGATTGGATACGGTGTTGCTAGGAAGACTACTCGAGACGGTTTACACATTATTGCCTCAAACATAGACGAGATTTTATCTTCAAACACGGATTGCCTATTCTCAGCTTTAATCATTTCTTGTTTAATCTCGTGTTGCCCTTGTTCCATTTTTTTTTTGTTGCAACCTAGTGACATTTCCTTCCATCTTGTTGGTGTGGATTTTAAGTTCATTAGCTAACTCATTTTTCAACTCTTTCTTCAAGTCGTTCTTAAACTCGGATCTTAGGCTAATGATTTCTCTTTGAATATTGTCAAACCTAGCATCATTCCCACTAGCGTATTCAACAAACTCACTTGGAAGATCTTTCAATGTTTGCAAACCTTTGTTGTTGTTTTGAAAGTCATTTTGATTCTTGTTTGAAACTTGATTATTAGCCCCTTGATTCCCATAGTTTCCCTTGTTGTAATTGTTTTTGAAACCAACTTGATTGTTGCGATAGTTGTTGTTAGCATTTTGATTTGAACCAAAACCCGGTGGAGTCAATTGATTAGAGCGGGAAACTTGACCGTTTTGGTTGTAATTTCCCGTGGCCGCGAAGGCACTCGAAGTGTTACCACCGTTGGTAATGCACTCGGAGAAATCATGACCTCCACCACAATACATGCAAGAAACCTCAACCGCTTTAGCCGTAGCGGGATCACTTTGTTCACCAACTTTAAACTCAATCAAAAGTCCTTTTAGCTTATCAAAAATCTTGTTTTCCAAGTTCGCCTCAATTTGGCAAGCATCGATGGTAGTAGACAAAGAAGGTGAAGCCGAAGACAAAGCCTTACGAACACTAGACGTGCTACGAGGACTATACACCTTAGATCTATTTTCAATTATTACCAAAGCTTCCTCAACCGTTTTACACAAAAAAAATACCACCCGCGGCGGCATTCAAATAATCCCTTTCATGATCGTTAAGTCCATTGTAAAACGTGTCAATTTGATGCAAGTCGGAAAACCCGTGATGAGGACATTCATGTAACATTTCCTTAAACCTATTCCAAGCCGTTGAAAAACCTTCATTAAATTCTTGTGAAAACTTTGAAATCTCATTTTTCAAGTGCGTAGTCTTAGAGGGTGGAAAAAATTGGTTCACAAACTTAGATACGAGATCCTTCCACGTCAATATAGAATTGGGTGGCTCTTTCTCTAACCAAATTTTAGCGGGCCCCGCTAAGGAATACGGAAAAAGCATCATCTTAATCGAGTCATTCGAGACATCCTTAAATTTACAAGTAGCGGTAAGACGATTGAATTGGCGGATATGGTTGTGTGGATTGTCCTTCTCATCACCTCGGAATTTGTTGTTTTGGATCATCGACAACAAACCCGTTTTCACCTCAAAATTCTCCGCAAGGATAGCGGGAATCACAATAGCCTCTCCATAACCCTCGGTGGTTGCTTGAAGTAACTCCATCATAGTTCGATTCGCCATGGTTGGTGCTTCTCTTACAACGGGTTCGTCAATAGGAGACTCCTCACTAGAATGATTTGGATTGGGAGTTTTGTTCTTTCGTTTACGTGCACGTCTTGCTTGATTACGAGTTAGCATAAACGTCACGTACAACGAGGGGACGAGCAAAGAAGATTCTTTTTGGTGTTTTGTATTTTTCAATTTTTTTTTTGTGGTTTTTGATTGTATTAACCTTTTTGGAATTTGGTGAATGTATTAAGTAGACACAAATCTACAAATCTCCTCCTTAATCAAATCTCTCGATTAAAGAAGCCTCAAGGAATGAAAACGATCACGTGAAGTGAACGCCTTCGATGACTTTAGAACGTTGGTGGAACACCAAAACGTTCAAGAGGGTTTAATCAATAGAAACCAAGAAAATATATATGATACTTAGTAATACTTTGGGCGGCAAAACCCTCGATTAGCTCTCACAATCAAATACTCACAAGCAAGCGGGGAAACGAGGCGGCGCGAAGCACTTAAGAGCCTTTTTCCTTAGGATATATTTTATAATATCCGCCTTATACCCACCTTATAGTTTGTATTTTTCAAGATTGAGCTTCACGAATGTATTTATCTATTTTTGCCTTTTTCTTTGGTTTGAGATTCGAATACAATGATTGGGTAATGACCTCCCAAGTCAAGGTTGTGATTTCTCACGTATTTGGAGTACTTGTGAATTTATTGTTCTACGTATACAATATTTTAGTAATAGTATTCACACAAAAACCAAAAACCGATAATACGTATTAGTAGAGTGCTACTAATACAAATACTAATTATGGTTAGTATATAAAAACAACAATTCCAATCAAAACATAACACGCCTCCCCGGCAGCGGCGCCAAAATGATAGTTGAATTTTTGTATACCCTTTAGGAAAAGAGCAACAAATAGGGTAAGTAAGGAAAACCGTGTGTAAATGACCCTAAAATGAGTTCGTTCTCAAGGAGGCTTAGTGTGTGTGTAATGAATTGATTATCTTTGTGATTATATTTTTGAGAAAGAAAAATAGAAATGAGATTAGAAGAGAATGACGGTTACGAAGATGAATTAAACTAAGTCGAAAAAGGTGTACACGTAAAACCGTAAAAAGCACCAAAATTAAAATTTTACCCTAAAAATCCCTAAAAATTACAAAAAATCCACAATAATATTCTAAGAGTTTACAAAAAATCCAAACTTGCTAAAACCTTTTAATTAATTAGATAATGACTTTTTAATGCTAATTAAAGCCCTAAAAATCAAAATTAATTATTAAAAAGTCCCAAACAAGATTTTAAAGTTTGTAAACCTCAAAATATCCTAATTAAGCTAAAAAGTATTTTTCAAAATTTTAAAACCACTAAAAACTATTTTTAAACAATTAAAAACTACTAAAATCAATTAAAACTTAAACTAATTCTAGAAAATAATTAAAAGACTCTAAAAATATTTGGAAAATTGCAAAATTCCTAATTAAGTGTCTAGAACCTAGGAAAAATATAAAAACTTAGAAAATCAGACTTTTAATTTTTAATAATATTAAAAATCCAAAAATCATAAAAAATTCTAAAAACTTGCAAACTAGCTTAATTTAACCTAAATAACTCAGAAATGAAGGTGAAATTACCTAAATACCCCTATTGGGCCTAAAAAATAGGCTAAACCCAAAACAGTACCTTATTGGGCCAAATTTGGGCCAAATAATAAACAGTGTTCAAAATAAGCCCAAAAAGCACAGGTTGACTCAAAATTTGATTTTAAACAACTTTTTGCAAAGGCCCAAAAGCTGAAAGTGTGAAATAAGCTAGCTTATAACAAGCAGCTTATTCTTAATGGGCTTTTTGGCCCATTAAGCTATAAGTCAATGCCATAAGCTAAAATTTGACACACAAGCTTCTTTTGACCTAAATAAGACTTCTGCAAAAAGAAATTTGAAATAAGCCCAAGGAATAAGCCTGAAAATGCAATAAGCAATCTACAGAAAACGACAAAATAGTCGTTTTTCAGTTCTAGGCCACCCCAAGTGCTGATTCAAGTTCCAAAAGCTTTGAAATGACTTAATTAAGCAAAATCAACAAAGAGTTTTCAAATAAGATGACTCAATAAGCTAGAAAAAGCAAATAATCACTTATGTAAAAGTCAAATAAGTTGGTTTTCTAGTAAAAAGTCAAAGTCAAAGTCCAATAAGCTCCAGTCTACTAAAATGGGTCAAATAATGAAGACCTATCACAAAAAATAAGTTGTTGCAAGTCTGGATAAGCTAGAATAGCTTATTGATAAGCTGAGTTCAAAATTACTCTAGCAGGGGCTAGTTTTGGGTGTTGAGCAGTGGAAACTTTTTCCACTGCTTGACTTGTTTGACTTTTTGTCTTTAGTGACTTTTTTGGAGATTCAGATTACACAAAGGCACCCAAATGATCTTTGGATCAAAAGGAGTCAATAACAATCAAAATAACACAATCACTAACACCCAATTGATACATTTTAATCAATCAATCACCAGATATGATACAGACATGAACACTTAAGCAGTTGAGCACAAATAAGCAGTTTTAGCAATAATCAGCCAGCCAAATTCAACCAAATGCATACACAAGCTATTATAAACTCCAATAAGCAAGTCTAAACAGGTTTCATGCAATGATCCAAAAAATAAGCAAGATTCAAGCCAATGAATGTTACTGATGAACACTAACACATGCAGTTTCCTACTTTGCTGATGTATTTGACACTTAAGCCAGATTCAACACTCAATATCAATCAAATAAGTTAGAATAATGATGTTCTAACCACTTTCTACCCTAAGCATGCACAAATACTAGATTTCACCAAAATCTTAGGTCAAAAACAGTTAAATTCACCAAGTTATAGCAGATTGTGTGATTTGAAGTTTCAAACCCAAAAACTTGCAGCAAAACACTCTCAACAAGGCATATATCAGATACCAAACATGAACAACACAATCCAACAACACAATATCAAGTTACAAGCACAAACAGATAGACCCAAACACCCCTTTATCTTTTCAAAATCAAATTTTTCAAAAGCAAAGTGAGATTTAAGGCCACCCAAGCATCAATTAACACAATAACAAGTAAGATTAACAAATTCAAGCAGATTTAAGCCACAAAATTCACAAGAACACAAGCCACATACAAATATCACCAAAAATCAGATTTTAAGCAGATTTTAGGATTGAGTATGCAAACCTCATGGATGTACATCCACACCCACGAATTTTGAGCTTATGTGCTAGCAAGAACAAGCACAAGCTTCCACAATAAAGCCTGCTAAGAATCAACAAAGTTAGAAGCACAAGTATAAATATCAAAAACTTGAAAAATCTTGATTAATGCAACCTTGTTACCCCACACTTGATTATCCCCAAGTTATAAGCCTCACCGCACCTTAATAAACACAATTAGGATGCTATGATCAGCCCTATAACCTAAGAATTCCAAGATAGAAACAAGAACTTAGCAAAATATCAAGAAAATGAGAAAATGTGCAAACTTTTGCACACTCCTCTTTTGAAAACAGGTTTTAAACTTCAAAATCAGTAAACTAAGAACATAAACAAGCAGAAATAAGATGGCACTTGGTCTTTCTTCAAAACACTTAACTCAAATTCATTAAACTGAAAAGGGATTTACAAGTGCTTGAACAAAGGAAAAACCAAAAGCAAACGTAAATGTTAAGACCTAATGCCTTTATATAGGCTACAATGAGACTAAGGAAGCTAAAAAATAACATAAACCCTAGTTGTGAAGTCCCAGCAATGCCCTTGAGAAATTTGAACTTTTTAAGGATCATGTGACTGAATTTGTCATGTAGTTGAGGTGACAGCTGTTGGAATAGCATCAAAGGCTCATAATGAGCTTAGGATGCAAGCAAGATTGTGAGGCGTTGGATGGCTGGCTCAATCTTGTCTTCTTCCTCAAACGTGTAGCAAGGCATGTCCCATGTGGCATGTGGGGTAAAGTGGCATGTGTTTTTAAGGTTGGGATATGATTAAGGCATGCTTAATCATTAATCTGGAGGTTTATGAGGTCTAATTACAAGTAAATTAAGAAAACCCAATTTGTGTTCTTGGTGAATAGTTGGGCGTTTAATCTGAGTTTGGGATTAAAAAGATGTTTAGCGCCAGTTTATTAAACTAATAAAGATTACTTTAAATCTGTTATGGGTGGGAAGTGATGTGGCAAAATGAAGAGAGCTGATTGGTGGGATGGAGTAAGTGGGACACATGTCACCATTTGGTAGGTTAAGGTAAGTTCATGTCTGGCCATGTTAAGTCCCTCACCTTCTTTTCTCTTTTCATTTGCAATTAAAACAACCAAATCCGGATTTCCTTTGTTATTAAACTTTCACTTTTCACACTTTTGCCCCAAATACTTTTCCAAAGTATTTTCAGGGGTAATTTTTGCCATATTGTGATACTTGAGGGACTGTTTTGGCAATTTCTTGATGGATAATGGTCTTGACTTGTATGTTGAGCATTTTGGAGGACTGAAATTGCCAAGGCTTCAATTATGAGGGACCATTCTTGCCAAATGTTGAAAGTCAAGGGTCATTTTTGTAATTTTGAGATTTTCAAAGGACCAAACTTGTATTTTATTGTACTTTGAAGGACTTCATGATATATTTGACTTTGTGGAGGATGTTGGTTGACAATTTAGCTTTGTTGAGGGGCTAAACTTGCCAAATCTTCAAAGTGGAGGGCCTTTTTTGTAATTTTGACAAACTTTAGGGACCAAACTTGTAATTATGAGGATAAAAGGGTATAAAGTGTCAATTATTCAATATTGGAGGACCCTTCTTCATAATTTTTCAAATCTTCAAGGGTTGATCTTGGGAAAGTCTTCATTAGGGCTTGGTTCATTGTGCGGCTTTGTTTCCCGTGTTCGTTTTTGCATGATACTTGTGATCTTTTGTCATTTTCTCAATATCCGTACCTAAAATACACAAGCAACAAACACAAGCATATATATGGGTATTTTTATGACATTTAATGCATTTTTAAGCCCTATTTGGAAGATGAGACTATGTATAAAAGCAGTCTCATCACTCCCACTAAAGTGGCTCCACTTCGAGTATTGATAGCACTTACATTAGCACGAGGGTTAATCTCGGTATTTGAAGGTAAGGCTCCTTGGGGTCTAAGGGTTTGAATCATTGTCAAAAATTTCTTATCGGTCGATTCTTGCATTTGTTTCAAAATTCGCTCATGGTCGGTCAATTTTTGTAGAACCAAGTCCATTTGAGGATTTTGCATATTCATTTGGTTGAACCCTTGATTGTTAACCCCTTGATTAGTAAAACCTTGGTTTTGATATTGAGATTGAAAACCGTTGTTATTATAAAAACCTTGATTATTATTTTGAAACCCTTGGTTTTGACCATTAAAATTCCCTTGATTAGCATTCCCTTGAAAATTACCCATTTGAGGACCTTGGTTCCTATTTTGGTATTGGGTATTTTGGGCGGGTGGGGGTGGTCTTTGTGGTTCTACAAAACCCGGGGGAGCCAAATAATTAGTACTCTTGTAAGACAAATGGTTAACATCAACATTAGGTTTAAATGGAACCCTTTCATTAGCATTAAAATCACAAACTTGTTGTTGTTGATTGTAAACCTTGTCACAATTGAAATATGAATGTGGTCCACCACAAGCCTCACACGTTTCACTAGATTCTTTCAAGGCATTAACTTGACCATTTAGGGCATCGGTTTTTAAAGCAAGTGATTCAACAAGCGAAGTAAGTTTATCGATTCTCTTGTCACTCTCACTAGAACTAGCACTCGCCATAGTGGCCCTAACACTTTTGGTTTGCACTTTAGCCTTGTTTTCAATTATGGACCAAGCCTCGTTCATGGTTTTCACAAGAATATTGCCCTCCGCGGCACTATTAAGTGAGTCTTGGTCATTTAGAGTCAGACCATTGTAAAACGTATTAATTTGATGCACTTTAGTGAAACCGTGTTGTGGACATTTTCTTAAAAGCTCTTTAAATCGATCCCAAGACTCACTAAACGTTTCCCCATATTGTTGCTCAAAAGTGATTATTTCATTCCTTAAAGACGTGGTTCGTGATGGTGGGAAAAAATAGTTTATGAACTTGGTCTCTAAATCAATCCATGTAGTAATACTTTGGGGTGGTTCCTTATCAAGCCAAATTCGGGCTTGTCCCTCGAGGGAAAAAGGAAAAAGTTGTAGGCGAACGGCCTCTTGTGGCACCCCATTGTATTTGACGGTATTAGCTAATTGGATGAAACGTTTGATATGAGCGTGTGGGTCATCCTTAGTACGGCCTAAAAATGGTGTAGCGGCAACCATTTGAATAAAACCCGATTTAAGTTCAAAATGATTTGCTCCAATATTCGGCACCACAATTGCATCATCGTTTCCTTCAACATGAGATTGTAGAATCTCAATCATTGGTCGATTATCCGTTGCCATCGTATTGTCGAAAGCTCAATTCTCGGGATCGGCTTGAATGACGGTCTTTTTGTTTTTCTTCTTCTTCTTCTTTTTGGAAGAATTGGAAGAGTTTGGTACACCAATCGGTATGTATGTATGCGCGCGAGTGCGCATACAATTAAAACTTTGGAATGAGGTAGGTGACCTCGGTCGACTTTGAGAGGAAAAGGATTTTCCCTCTCGAGGAGCAATATGAAAAAGCTACAAAAATATATACTTAATACTAATTGAGTCGGCAAACCAATAATCGGTCGTCCCTCTCAATATACGCACAAGCAAGCGGGGAAACGAGGTGGCACAAAGCACTTAAAAACCTTTTTCCTTAGACGGCTTTTTATAGCGCGTCGCCTTATACCCACCTTATAGTTTGTATATATCGAGTTCAAACGTCTTACTAGTATTTATCTATTTTGCCTTTTTATTTCATTTAGGATTCGAATACAATAGTTAGGTGATGAAATCCCAACTAAGGCCTTATTTGAAAAGTAGGTAAATTAATTGTGCTACGTAATATACTATAGTAAAATAAAAATCTTTTTGTATTTTTTAGAAATATATATTCACAATAAAAATCGAAAGAAATCGAACTAAAAAATAACACTAATACGTAATATTTTTGGTGTAATACTTTTAGGAAAAAGTATTACTTTTTGATTTTTTAATTTTTTTGGTGCAAATCTTAGGAAAGAATTTGCGTTTGTGATTTTTTAATTAATTTTTTTTTGTATTTTTTAAGTTTTTGATTTTTTTTGTATTTTTTGATTTTTTTGTGCAAGAAGGTAACGTTCAAAGGATGAACGGATCCCAAAATCCAAACGTCTTCACGAAAAATCGTCAATCGTACGAGCGAAGCGGCAGCGGCGCCATTTTAATACTAGGATTTTGTATGTATTTTCGTTCCACAAATCGACTCGAATTTGAAATTGGACTAGACGTAAGATTACTTGTTTTTGGTAAATAATAACTTTTTGTATTTTAAACTAATCTATTTAAAATAAAATCTAATTTTAAACTTTTAAATAAAACTAAAAAGTCTTTGAAACTAATTAAAAGCAAAACTAATTTTAATAAAAATGTAAACTAATGAAAAACTTAATTTTATAAAAACTTTAAATAAAAATTATTTAAATCTAATTTTAATAAGACTAAATAAAAACTTTTAATTAAAATCTATTTTTTAACTAAACTAAATTAAATGACACTAATTTTAAAATCTATATAAACTAAAATTAAAATATTTTTTATCCTTTTTATATTTTATAAAAAACTGAATTGAAATAAAACTTTTTAAATAAAATAAAAACTAACAAAGCTTAATAAAAATCTAATTAGTTAAACTGCCAATTAAGAACTAATCCTATATTAATTAAATTCTGAAATGATAAACACAAGAAAGTATCTAGATGAGATGGAAGGGCGTTTGACTGTTGTGTGAGGGGTCGAGGGATCGATTCCCACTAGTGACGAAATTTCTACTATTAATTTATTTACTTTTTGGAATTCAGAAACTTCAGACCAATGGGATCTGAAATGTTAATCAGCAAAACAAGAGAAGACCAAATAGCTAATAGGCTAAACAGCATGTAAAACTTAAGGAAGCAAATAAGCTAAAGAGTGAATAAGCATTAAAATCAAATAGAAAAAAACAGATAAGCTAAAAGATGTACTAAATCTTAAATGAGCAATCTATATTAAGCAATAAGCAAACTGGTACTGAAATATATCAAACTAACAGACTTAAACTAAAATTTTAACAAATGACAGATTACTTAAGCAAAATGAGCTAATAAACCTATAAGCAAAATAGACCAAACAGACCAAATAGTCCAACACAAATAAGCAAAACCAATTAACCAAATAAGCAATCCTAAATAACCTGTTAAAACTCGAATCAAAACAATCAGTTAATAACCAAAACAACTAGCAGATTCAAAAACGACTACCCAAAACCAAACAAATCAAACGCAGCTAAAACCCAAACAGATGCAATAAGGAAATAAAAGAGATCTAACAACCTAGACTTATCAAATAAACTAAAAAAAATCAACACAGCAACATAAATTTAAACAATAAACATTCAGCAAAATCTAAACATAAGCATAAGCAAATAAAATAAAAAGAGAATAACACCTTTTGGAGATTTCCGTTGTGATGAAGTAGCGCGCTGAGCGTACTTATCGAAATCCGATTCGAACCCCACCGAATATCATCATCTCGAACATCATTCCAAACAGTGCTCTCGAACCAATAATCTTCGAAACTATCCTATCGAACAGTAACAGTAATCCAAACGAACCGAAACAAAAGAACAGTAACCGAACATTGATTTTAAAACTTCCCAGTGGGGAAATTATTAAACACTTTCCTTTATTATTTTTTTTATTTTTTTATAATAATATCATACGAACTGTACAGAAATAAAAATTTTAAGGCAGATTCAAGATTAAATAAAAACTCGACTGAAAATTAAAATTGAGAGACGAAAATGATTTAAACTAACTTTTCATTAATTAATAATCAAAAATTACATTAACTGGAAATTAAAGAAAATACATTAAATCCTAATCTAATTTGCAGAAAAATTAAAAATAAAGAAAAGTGGTCTCCAATTACATGTGAAAGAGGGGGTTTTTATAGGAGAAACCCTCAAACCTTGGTGCCCAAGTTTTTCAATCATGGCCATTCATTCTCTTTTCTCTTTCTTTTGCTTGATCTTGCGGTTGTAAATGATTTGAGCCATGGATTGCCAGCCTGGATTAAGTTGATTGGAGGATTTGGAGTTGTGATGTGTATTAACCAATCAAAAACAAGGATGAGGCCACGTCGGATGAGAGATGAGGACCACTGATGAGTGATGCTTCTGATTTCATTGGGGGATTTATTTAGATTTGTGTGAATTAACAATAAATGGTAAAAGCCCCATGATTATGGATGGTAATTTTTTTTAGGATGAATTTAGGGTTTTGATGGGTAAAAATGGTGCGTGTGTTTGGGGAGGAGAAAGAAAGGAGAAAGGTGGATTTCACCTAGGTTGTATCGAGTGACAAAAGTGGGGTGTGGGTAAATTAAATAAAAAATAAACGTTTTATTTTTTGGTGGACTTTTGACTGATAAAACGTGTGGGGGTGAGGAGGTTAGTTACACGTGTGATGTGAGATAGAGAGTTGACTGCGTTTGAGATTTAACGTTTATTAATAAACGTAAATGGGGTGAAATGGTGTTGACCAGGTCAATTTATTCGTTCCAATTTGTCCGATCCAAATGGGCTTGGCCCAAATCAGTTTAAACCGTCCCATTTTATTTATTTGGCTTGGCCCAATTTTAAACTTCATCCGTTCCTTCTTTTTGTCAATTTGGGCCGTGATGGGCTTTGTCCCAAAACTTTATCCAATATTGGGCTTTCAGGCCCAATAAGCAATTGTGGGTCCCACTTGTCTCGATTATCTTCGTAAATGATTTAATCCACTAAAACGAGCTCGATTTCGGCTTTCATGATCTTTCCTCTAAAGTTGTGTCGGTTTAGCCGGTTTTCGTGAACTTGGGCACACTTTTGGTCTTTTGACTTTGTCTTCGTCTCTTTTTGGACTTTTCTTCAACATTTGACCGTGAAATCCCGTGTTTTCTCTTCTTTTGATCATTTGTACTTATTTTAACACAAAAACACAAAACCACGCGTAATTCCGACTTTTACGATATTAAACATATGATTAGGTCTTATTTTTCCTTGATTTTAGTGGCAAAAGGATAAGTGTTTACACACTTATTATGAATCTTTTGACTCAACCCGAGTTTACTTATCCAAGTTTACTCTAGCTAGTATCTTTAACGTGTTTAAGTCAAGTTTTGCTAGGCTTTTATATAGGGAACTTTAAAACGCGAAAGTCTTAACTCTTACGGGTTAAGAACAAGAAATTTTCGCAAGTTCCTATAAATGATCCTAGAAAGTCGTTTATCAAGGGAACTTTAAAATGCGAATCCTAAACTTGAAAAAGTCTAAGAAGTTGCAAGATCCTATAGATGACTTGAAAACCCAATACTTTGATTTAATTGGCTAAGCATCCACGAATCTCATTCATTGAGATTTTAAATTGTGGAGAACGAGAGATGATAGAGTCAATTATAAGTTCGGTATTCTTTCATGAATTTATGTGAGTTGATTATGAGCTTTTTCTCCCATCGCTTGTTAATAAATTTAATTGCAATAAATAAGGTTGTACGATTTAAAAAGTTACTTAGCTTCTAGCCCAAGATCGTTTAAAAGTTGCTCAGTATTAATTAGAGTTCATAGCCAAGGCATAACTTATTGAAGCAGGATGCGAAGATTGGCGAGTCCGAAAAGGCCCTAACAAGGCATGAGGGCTACATTTTGTTGCTAAAGATCCCAAGTGATGTGAAGAATCATTTATCAAAAATCAATATGAAGGATTGAGACACACGACGAAAAGCAAATACTCCCGTAAAGATCATGGAGAAATCTATCCAAAAAGGCCCTAACAAGGTATGAGGATAAATAGATCCAAGTTCTAAAAGGAGGCAGATCGTTGTATATCAAAACCCCCAAATAAAGATTGGAGAAAGATGAAGAAGTCGTGGTCCAAGTATGAAGAATTTCTCAAAACTTCAAGTAAAGAAATTCCTATTATGAAGAGAAGACCATTATTACATGAACGTCTCTCAAGATTCGAAGTATGAAGTCACTGCCAAATATCGGTCCGAGAAAGGTCTCAAATCGTGAAGCGAGTTATGCCAAGATATGAACTTTAAGGGGTCCCGAGAAGCAGTTTTAAAAGATTTTGTCCTTTAGCTAACTATTGATTAAATCGTCCTACTTTATTTTCAGCTTAAATAAACTATCGAAATAAGTCAACAATGCATCCTCGTGATCATTCAAGACAACAATAAAATATAAGAGATACACCTAGGAATAAGGGAGTCTAAGTGAATAACTGGGCCACATGAGTTTGTGTTAGTTTGCTAACTTATAATAACAATGATCTCGTTTTTAAGCTTGGTATGGGGAACGTGAAACTTGAGGGTGATAATCATTCATGATATTCCAAAACCCTAAGGTAAGTTTTTGATCTTTTTACTAGTTTTCTTCCTTTAAATATTTTATCTCTTTAATAAAGGGCAATGTGGATTGATTGTGATAGAAAATATAAAACTTGATTTGTAATTAATGCATTGCATGAGGACATTGCAATGGTCAAGTGTAGGGGATTTGATAGGTGTGAAAACACCCATCCTTTTACCACTTAACTATAATAATAACCAAGCCAAAACGTGTATTTTATGTCGTAAATGTCGGAATTATGCGTGGTTTGTGTTTTTATTGTGTTTTAGGACCAAAAGATGAAAAAGGAAGAAAACACGGGCTTTCACGGGCTTTTATCGAAGAAAAAGACAAAAGACGAAGTCAAAAGATCAAGAGTGCAAAAAGAAAGGAAGTCCAAGGCCTATTCTGAAGATTTATCAAAGAAAAGTCTAAAGACGGAAGTTTAATGAAGTCGAAGAACTCAAGTCTAATAAATTAAGACATTATAAGACGAGTTTAATTAATCCCTAGACAAAGTCGAAAAAAAAGTCGAAGAGAAGACGAAAAGACGAGAGAAGAAAGAGAGAAGCAACACATGCTAACTTCCACTCCTCCTATAAATACCCCCCTAATATGTCATTAGGGGGTGGTTAGATAGTTAGTTAATTTTTAGTTAGTTTATTTTTTTATGTATTAGGAGTAGGTAAGTACTTTCTCTCTCTAGTTTTATTTCATGTTCTAAAGCTTTAATCTTTAATCTTGTTTTGAATCTTTAATCTTTAATCTTTTAATTTCAAGCTTATTATTAATCTCATTCTACTTTTCTTATTGGTTTATTCTTAATCTTACATTTTTTATCAACTTTTTACATAAAGTTTAAATCTTTTTAATTTTTGTGGCTTGTTTTTGATGTTTTTATAAGTTTTAGCATTAATCTAGGCTTTTTAGTTAGCTTATTGGTGTTTTATTTTGCTTATTGTCCTTAAAAAGTTAAGATTTTAGTGCTTATTTTCGTACTTTTACGTTTTCCTAGTTTTTAGGAAAAGCTGACTCGATTTTGCAATACTTGTGTATTGCGAAATTGTGTTTATGCATTATTGCGAAATCTTGTCCAGCAATTGTGAAATCTTACTTCCAAAGTTGCGAATTTGATCTTCAAGTACATTGCGGAATCATTGATTCCGCAATTATTGCGAATTCTTGGCAATTTGGTCATTGCGAAATCTTGCCCAAATTCACTATTGCGGAATTATGGTTTTGCATAATTGTGAAATTATATCTTTTCAAGGATTGCGAATTTGTGCATATTTAGGGCATTGTGAAATCTTTCTTTTTATTGCGAATTTATTTCAAGTTTTCAGTAATTGCTAAATTAAATACTTTTTATTCAAATTTAATTTTTAAACTTGTTTTTCCCGCCATTTTTACTTAGTTTAATTGTTTTGTCTTATTTTCACTTAGCTTAATTTTTACTTGTTTTTCTTAGTTTATTTTTAAAGTGTTTTATTTTAAAGTTTTTAAATTTACGTTTTGTTAAACTTTAATTTCTCGTCATTTATTTTTAAAGCTTTTATATTTTTGTCACTTACTTAATTTCTTTTAAAGTCTTATTTTTAGTTTAATCTTTTCAATCTTTTATCTTAATTTCTTTTAAAGACTTTTATTTAAGTTTTAATTAGTTTATCGCTTTTGTTTTTACTTTATTTTTACCCTTTACGCAACGACATTTTCATTCATTGTAGTTAGAAATATATAACCACCTTTTTCCTTTATAATCCACCAAGAACGACTAAGTCACACATTAACCAATAGTCAACTCGAAAAGATCGGACGATAACTTTTCATACGAGGCAAAAACCTTGTATCAGTTTTCACCAATTCTGAGTCCTTCAAAATTATCATCTCATGAACCTTCGAGTTGCCTATGAGTTCTTCGAATGATAAAGTTGAGAGATCTTTCGATTCTTCGATCGCCGTGACTTTTTCTCTCCACTTCGGATGTAAGGCCCTTAGAAACTTCCTAACATTGTTCTTGCTAGAAAAACCTTCATCAAGTGCTTTTAGACTAGTAATAGTAGTGTTAAATCTAGCAAAAGCACTATCAATAGCTTCATCTTCTAAGATGACAAATTGTTCATATTGTTGGATAAGAAGATCGATTTTGCTTTCTTTGACTTGGCTATTACCTTGGTGGGTTACTAAAAGATTGTTCCAAATATCTTTAGCGGTTTCACACATAAAAATCCTTTCATACTCTATCTTAGGTAAAGCATTATAAATCACCATTTTAGCCTCATTATTTTTCGAAAGTTTCTTTTTAGTATCGTCATTAGCTTTGTCAAAAGTGACCAATTCCTTTGTTTTAGAAACTTCATTAAATTGATAAGGTAAAAATCACCATTGGTAATAACATGCCAAAGATCTAAATCTTTTGATTTCACATAAGTCTCAAATCTATTTTTCTAATAAATAAAACTATCGGTTTCAAAAAGTGGTGGTCTTTGCATAGATTGACCTTCTAGGTACTTGTTGGAACCCATAGATCGATTCAAGTTTTAAAATACAATATACTTTAAAAATACTTGAGCAACCCGCTCTGATACCAATTGTAGAAACTAGAAGGGGGGGTTGAATAGTTTCTTAAATTTACTTGTTAAATGATGGTTTTCAAAAATCCTTTTTCAAAAATTTAGACTTAAGGAAATAAGTGAATTCTTCTTATGCACAATATGAACAATGATAGTGTAACTAAACTTAATGTATATGCACAAAGAATAAAGAATGTAAAGAGTTAAGGGTAAAGAAAGATCAAACCAAACACCAAGGATTTATAGTGTTTCGGCAACGAAGCTCACTCCTCGTTCCCACTCCACTCCTCGAGTACTCATTACTCGAGAGTTCACTACATAACAAGCTCCTTATGGTGTAGAAAACCGTACACGTCGCTTAACCAATTTCCGACTCTAAGCTAAAAATCGAGCCCTAATCGTAGCTAGGACCAATCTACACAACTATACTTAGTACATACACAACTTCCAAATAGACAAAACTACTTGGATCTTCACAACAATGACACAACAACAAATGTATAAGATTTGATTTTCAAAGGATCTTTGGTGGTGGACTCAACACTTCACAATGATAGTGTTCTTCTCTTTGCACTTGAAGAGGAAAGGATGGATGAGATAGATTCACTTCTAAACAAGTAGTAATTAATCAAATGATCAAGGATTTGAGTGATTTAAGAAGTATATTTGAATCTGGAAATTTATGTGCAAACGAGGTGAATTGAAAATCTGAGAAAGGTCCACTATTTATAGGACAAAGGGCCAACTGCTATATCTGCCCGCGGTTCCTTATCTCAGCCGGTGGTACCTTATCAATAAGGAACCGCCTAGGCGCTAGGGAACCGCCGGACTAGACTCCGCTCCCTTTTTGTCCTTTAGTGGTGGAGGTCTTATCTGATTATAAAATATCCTGAAAGAATATTCCAAATCAAAAAGAATATGCCATTTTCAAATTTTCAAATATTTATTTTAATAAAATATTTTCTTAAAAAGAAAGTTTAATTAAAAACTTGTCACACTTAATAAAAGGTGAGTTTTAAGAAAAGATTAAATCACTTGATCACTTGATTAAGGTTAGTACTTGTTTATTCATACCTTAAGTGAAAATGGGTAAAATGAAAAATACTTGAACTCAAGAATTTGTTTTTCATTGTTTTCGTAAATGCTTGTTTTTACATATTGTCGTAATCAAAACTAAGCAAGACCGAAAAATGCAAGTAACGTTTTTTAGGCATTATTGCATTAACACTCTGCATAAATTCGTTGCTATTCTCCCTAGCAACCTATCGGATATTATGATAATCCCGCTTAAGATTAACTTGTTCAACATGTGGAAAGTATTGGTTAAGGAAGAGCTCCTTAAACTGGTCCCATGTTAGAAGTGCAACCCAGTTATCACCACCATTGGACTGCTTGACAGACTTCCACCACTACAGCACATCACCTTCAAACTTATAGCAAGCTAGTCTTACCTTGAAAACGCCGTCACAACCCATCGCATCAAATATCTTCTCGATGTGAGAAATCCAAGCCTCAGCCTCATTGGGGCTGTCAGTCTGCTCAAACGAACGGGGTCGTTGTTTGTTGAATAGCTCCTACCAAGTCATAAGAGTAACAGGTGGTGGTGGTGGCGGATTGTTGTTGTAGTGGTTTTCAGGATGAGGGCCATACTGAACGCCCTAAGCTTGAATTTCATCATGAACTTCGTCCCTGATTTCATTGCGAAGTTGTGGAAGGATGGCTTGTAGAGCTGCATTGACAGCTACAACCAACTCTTGAGCATTGCGTGTGTTCACCATCTGACGGATTACAAACAAAATGCAACATAAATGATAAGTCTGAAATGAGATGAACATTAAAATGCATGAACAATGTATAAATCAATGAAGCAGTTTATAATGCATGAAACAATTTAAAATACATGATGTAGTTTATAAAAACTTTTATATGCGCGAGGGTAAACGCCTATGGTCAGTTCACCCAAAACAAAAGACATAGCGAGGGGACGCTGATGAGACTGCTTTTATACATAGTCTCATCGTCTTTTAAATACATAAAATATCATGAAAAATGCCAAATATATGCTTGTGTTTGTTACTTGTGTATTTTAGGTACGGATATTGAGAAAATGACAAAAGATCACAAGAAACATGCAAAAACGAATACGGGAAACGAAGCCGCACAAAGAACTAAGCCCTAATGAAGATTTTCTAAGAAAAACCCTTGAAGATTTGAAGATTATGCAAGAAGGGTCCTCCAATATTGAATAATTGACACTTGAAACCCTTGTATAATCATAATTACAAGTTTGGTCCTTAAAAGTTGTCAAAATTACAAAAAGGGCCCTCCACTTTGAAGAACTGGCAAGAATGGTACCTCAACAATCATGACTTGTCAATATTAGTCCTCCAAAAAGTCAACCATACAAGTCAAGATCATTACCTTTGAAGAAAATGCCAAAACAACCCTTCAAGAATCAACAAATGGCAAGAAATACCCCTGAAAATACTTTGGAAAAGTATTTGGGGCAAAAGTGTGAAAATGGAAACTTGAAATACAAAGGAATCTGCATTTAGCTTGTTTAAACTTCAAGTGACAAAGAAAGAAGAGAAGAGGGACTAAACTGGGCAGACAAGGATACTTACCTTAACCTGTGAGGGGGTGACACGTGCCCCACTCACCAAAACCCTCCAATCACAAGCCATCCTTCCTCCATGTCATCTTCCACTCACAACAACTTTTAACTAATCTAGATTAGTTAAATATTACGCGCTAAACACAAACATTTAAACCCAAAACAGATCAAAACTTGCATTGTTTATCATATGAACAAAATTGGGTTTTTTCTAATGGCTTGAAATTAAACCCTAATCTCCTCCAGAATTGAGATTAGGGTATCCCTAAACATAACCCAATCACCAAAACCCATGCCACATCGTCACATTGGTCACATGATAAACCCTCCCACGCGGTTTTCGGAGAAAAAGCCAAAAACCCTGCCACATCCAACGTCCAATATCCTAGCTTGAAACTTAAGCTTATTTTGAGCCCCTGATGCAATTCCTACACACTTTATAGATTCACAAACAACCAAAGAGTTCACATGATCAAGCATAAAGCCAAAATTCTCGGGCAAAATGGGACTTCTACAGCTTTAGGGTTTACGTTTTTTATGTTCTTAGTTAAACGTTGTAGCCTATAAAAGGCATAGGGCCTCATACATTGAGCCCTGCTCTTGGTTTTTCCTTTGTTCAAGTTCTGTAAATCCATTTTCATGTTTAATGAATTGTGTTTGAATCTTTGAAGAAATCCAAGTGCCAATCTTTCTAGTTACTTGTTATTGTTATATGTTTGCTAAAACTGAATCTCAAAACGTTTTCTTTAAGCCTTGTGCAAGAAATTGCTCAAAGTCCTAAAACCTTGATATTTTGCTAAGTTCCTTGGTACACCTTGGAATTCTTAGGCTATAAGTGGATCATAGCATCCTGATATTGTGTTATCAAGGTGTTGTGAGGCTTATAACTTGGGGATAATCAAGTGTGGGGTACAAGGGTTGCATTAATCAAGATTTTCTCACCTTTCTGTTTTATATTTTTGCTTCTAACTTTGTTCCATCTTAGCAGCTTGATATTGGAAGCTTATGCTTCTTCTTGCTAGCACATCAGCTCAAACAGACGTGGGTGTGGATGTACATCCATGAGGTTTGAACCCTTAATCTCAAAATCTGTCAAAAATTTGGATATTTGTGATATTTGAGTTCTGCTTGTGTATGTGTTGTTCTTGGGCTCCAAATCTTGTTGTTTCTGTTTAGGTTTGATGTTTTGATGCTTATGTATGCATGTGCTAACCTAAATCCAACTTTTGATTTGAAAATCTTGATTTGAAAATATAAAGGGGTGTTTGGGTCAACTGCATATTGAAGTCATATTGTTATTGGTTAAGTGTTTGATGTTGTATGTTGCTAGTTCTTGTTTAAGAAGTGCAATAGAGTGATAATCTGCAAATTGTATGCTTTTGAACACCTAAATCAATCATATGCTTATAAAATCTTGATTTGTTGATATTTTGGACTGTGATTTGGTGCACACCTAGTTCTAGGCTTAGACTTAGGATAAAAAGTGATAAATCATATCCGACATAACTTGTTAAGAAGATTTAAGTGTTTGAATTTGGTTGTGTGGTCAAGTATATCAGCAAGTGTTCATAACTGCATGTTCTTAGTTCATCAGTAACTTTTTTGTGCTTGAATCTTGATTTAGACCTTGAACTATTGCATGAAACATGTTTAAATTTGTTCATTTGAATTTATTATAGCTTGTGTATGCTTTTGGTGCAATTTGGTTGGCTGATTTTTGCTAAAAGTGCTTATTGAACCAAAACTGCTTATTGTTCATGTCTGTATCATATCTGGTGATGTTTTGAATTAACTGCACTGATTGGTTGTTTGAAATTGTGTTTTTGTGATTGATATTGACTCCTTATGATTAACTGATCATTTGGGTGCCTTCGCTTAACTTGAATCCACAAAAAAGTCACAAAAGACAAAAAGTCAAAAAGGTCAAGCAAGGGGAAAAGTTCCCACTGCTCAACCTCCAAAACTAGCCCCTGTTAGTGTAAAACATCATTTAGCTTATTCATAAGCCATATTGGCTTATCCAGACTTGCAACAACTTATTTTTTGTGATATATCTTCCTCATTTGACCCATGTATTTGATTTGGAGCTTATTAGACTTTGATTTTGACTTTTTACTAGAAAACTCATTAAGTTGACTTTTAAACAAGTGCTTATCTGCTTATTCTGGCTTATTGCTTGTGCTTATTTGAAAGCTTTTTGATTATTTTGCATAGTTAAGTCATTTAAAAGCTTTTTAAAGTTGAATTAGCACTTGAGGTGGTCTAGAACTCAAAAACGACTATTTTGTCGTTTTGTGAAGAGAGTCTTAGCTTATTTCAGGCTTATTTCTTGTGCTTTTTCCAATTTTCTTTTTACAAATCTCTTAAGTAACCCAAGAGAAGCTTGTGTTCAAATTTGAGCTTATGGCATCAGCTTATAGCTTAATGGGCCAAAAAGCCCATTAAGAATAAGCTGCTTTGAAATAAGCTAGCTTAAACACATTTTCAGCTTTTGGGCCTTCAGAGTTTTGTTCTTAAAATCAAATTTTAAGTCAGATAGGAGATTTTTGGCTTATTTGGACAACATTTTTCTTATTGGGCCTTAAAAAGCCCATTAAGGGGTCTGTTTGGACTTTTGGCCCATTTCTAGGCCCAATAGGGGTATTTTTGTAATTTCAACTTCATTTCTTGTAGAACAATGATAATCTTGTGAAACAAGGGGGTTGATGTTTTTCTAGAGAGAGAAAGTTAGAGAGAGAAATGAAAGAAAACACATATATTGAAATGAGAGAATAAAACAACCAACACCTCTTTCCATGGTGGAAAGAGGTTTAAATACCCCAAGTCCTTAAAGGACTTGGGCTTCCGGCCCATGAACATGCTCATGGGTCGGGCTATGTAATAAATAACACTTAACTTAACTACGAGCCTATAACTACATGGTTGGAGTGACCGAGACTTTCTAAATGCGTAAAACGTATTTCCAACAATCTCCCCCAAAGGGAGGTCACTCCAAGTTTACAAAGTCCTAATCTAGCATGTTAGATTTTGTTCTTGAGCTCGTAGTCCTCTTTTCTTTCTTTTTCTTTTCTTTTGTGAATATGTGTTGAATGATATCAGCCTTTTTGCTTGGAACATGTTCTTTTGGCCTTTCACGTGCGATCTTTGCCTTTCTTGTGAATTTGCCTTCTCGTGACTCCATGTTCCACACACTTATGTCTTTTTGTTGAATTCTCGAAAGTTTCAGAGTTTGGTACAGCGGAAGACTTTATCTTGTACTTTCTTGAATTTTTGTTAAACTTTGATGCAGAAAGACATAAGCATGTGAGAACGACTTCTACAGGTACACCGCAACACCACCGTCTTCACTGGTACTCAGCAACGCCACCGTCTTCAACAGGTACACAGCAACGTCACCGTCTTTAACAGGTACACAGCAACGACACGAATAAAATGGCTTTGAACATTTTATTCTAATTCGGTAGCATTTTACCTCCGGTCGGTGAAGACCGTTGGACGATATTAGATATCGTACCCGTGACGGATAGTTTCAATTAAGTAACTTCCTGACAGGATTTCGCGGGTAAACCCGTTCTCTTTATTCGACCGTCCAAAGCTGACTGCGAACATAAAGAGTGAATCACTTGGATAATTTATCCTTGTGATTAGAAGCCGTCAATTCATGAAACCTGGAACAAGTGAATCTCAATTAAGATTTTCACCATCGTTGCTTTCCAGTTGTCACGAGCTTAATTCATAAAGAATCTTGCACGTCACCTACCAAGTGCTGTTTGATGTTGACACTAGAAGGATTTCCACTCGTCACTGTGGTCAATAAAGAGTCACTCTGAGTGTTCTGGCAAGATCATATGATAATGCGAAGAGGCCTGGAACGAGTTTAAGTTCAATTAAGAATTAAACCACTGTTACCTTCCAGTTTTTCACAAGATTGATTCTAAAAGAACCGCACGTGTAACCTACCATGAGCTTGTTTGATGTTGGCTCAAGCAGGATTTCCATCTTCATTGTAATACTTACGTATTACTCAGATGTTCTGGCAATATTACAGGAATATTGCGTAGGACTCATGAAAATCTCTTACTTTTCACAGTGTGTGAGAAAGCAAGGAATAAATGAAAAGTGTCCTAATGAGACTTTTGATGATCTCTTGGCTCTAGACTCGATTGTGCGTTTTGATTTAGCGAGCGATGGCTGGAGAGGAGTGCCACCTTTTCAATACCAGTCTATTCGGAGTGAATAAACCAATAGATAACGTGTTGATCTCCGTGTGATTAAAACAAATACCTTTTGAGAGATATTTGAGTTAGCTGGGAAGGGTTGTGCATTGCATCACTGGGTCCATGATGTCTTTCTTCAATACCGAGAATCATTAATAAAAATGACCTCAATAGCATATGTATTGACCCGGTTTCTGCCTAAAGTTGTAAGGAGGGCTTCTTTCTTTACACCCTTTATCTTTACATTTCTTTTTCATTCTTCAACCCCTTTAGTACTTACCAATACATCATCACTAGCACCTTGTTGTGATTGTTCCAGTGCTAGCATCAGTAATTAGTCGGTACTCAGCTACGTTCACATTCTTTCTCCATCTTTCCTAGGACTTCTAATTCTATCTAGGGAATTGTCCTTGGGAAGATTCCATCGGCTCTGATGAATCATTGGACTAAACCTATTCCTACCACCCTTTTGTCACCACATTCGTCGTGAATTAAGCGTGTTTTGGGAAGGAATTGCCACCATGAAAAATCATTGAAAATCACCTAAGGTACTTGTGATATTGAAATCAAAAGTTTTGTACCTTAGGTGTTTTGTTTATCAAAAACGCTCCCCCTTAACACGTGCTTTACACATATTAAGTTGGATTATCGTTAATTCTTTTTCATCTTTTAGCCAAGTATCACTTAAGTCTCCTTAATCCCATTTTCTCCCCTTATCCAAAATGTTAACCATTAATATTTGGGATATTAAATGGATTAACCGGTCTTTGGGTAAAAATGAAATTGATGTTTGGCCATAGAACATGTTAATGCTCCCCCTTAATTAAATAAGGGATAGTTGTAGTGCTTTAGTATGATATATTTTGAAAGATTTAGAATCTCGTGAGAAATTCTTGAAAAAATTATCATACCTTAACACTACAACAAGCCACAAAAGCTGATAAAGTAAAAAGATAACATATTCACAATAATGTACATATGGAGTTGACCTGTAATGAGACGAACCAAAATTAATTGGTTCGTTCCGTAAGCCGATGGTGAGCTCCATATGGTCGTCCACCGACGAATCGTTCTATGCTTCGTAGCAACCGGCGCTTCCTTAGCACTTCCTCAATCTTCCTGATTGCATACGAAGATCCTTTTCGGCACTGGGTTGTCCAGGTGTATGTGACTGCCGGAAGAGGTAAGTTGGAGTTGAGAACTGACAAATCATCTCGAACATTCTTTAGCGTTCCATCACTGAATTTGTGCAGTTCTGAGAATCGCATGTATTGCATGACGCCAGTCTGATTCGGATAAAAGATTCCTGCTTCCGGCTTGGTAGTCCCCATGTAGACCTTCTTGTCCTTGTGGAAGTTACTGAGTGGAGTCGTATGGGGACGTTGCAGGTTTAGCTTCTTCTGATAGCTTTCTACCCCAAGTTGAAAATCTTCCACCCGGTGTTGAATGACAATTTTCCTGGCATATTGACGAAAGTTTGAACTCAAGGCTATGACAATATCAGGTGATAGATGGTCAACTTTCTCTTGAGCCAAAAGCAGCAATAGATCTTCTATGTCTTCAAGTTGAAGGTACTGGAGATCACTTTCGTCAATGCGGTATTCTTTCTCATCGGTACGTTTGAGCAAGATTACATTTAAGTAATCGTAACCAAAAACCGTCTGAGTAGTTGCCCCAAGGATACTTTTGATTCTGTGAGATGAGACGATAGAAGCACCTCTCTTAGGACGATGGAAGTGATTATAGGCTAACTTCTTCTTTTTGTCCCAGTGAGATATGCCAAGTGAAGCATAGGTGTCATAAAATTTGAGCAGCTTCTTTCTCCAGATTGAGTCAGGCACTTTGTCTTCTATCCAAGGAACATTCTCCAAGTTGACAGCCTTGAGCATTGTTAGTGACGTGGCATACTTCTTTGCTCCATTTTCAAGGTATTCAAGATCGTGAGAGACAAAATGCTCGATTGGGATAGTGGCAGAACTAGTGATGACCGTTGGTGTAAGAGGTTGCAATATGGGAGTTTGAATTCCTGTAGTTGTCGCTCTCATTGCTTTGGTAAGCTCATTCAGGTGATATTCTGCTTCATTATGGGTGATCTTTAATGTGTCAAAGAAGTCCACATTTGCAGCTGCCATTTTGATCAGATCCGGGGTCATCGTTGGTTTCCCATGAGAGTACCTTAGAAAAGCCGAGAAGTCGATAGGGTTGTTGAGGAATTGAGTCATCTCCATTACAGTTGCAGTTTCAAATGGATGATGTGGTGCTGCGTTTGTTAGCCAAAGTTGTTCTTGTACCGTATCATCAATGATAAGAGATTCAGCAAATGTCGGTTCTGGAACATTTAAATCTTCAACTTCCATGTCATCATCATGCTGAGCTGTAGAGGATGTGGAAG
Organism: Glebionis coronaria; assembly: GCA_025667525.1. Taxonomy (NCBI): domain Eukaryota; kingdom Viridiplantae; phylum Streptophyta; class Magnoliopsida; order Asterales; family Asteraceae; genus Glebionis; species Glebionis coronaria. Next base: position 304,718,959 of record CM046877.1, read on the forward strand.
GTTGAGTTTGCGTCACCGGTATATCATCGTGATGTTCTTCTTCAAGCATTGTGTCTGTCGGTTCTTCTGCTTGCATGTATTCTACAGTCTCAATATGAGAATCAGTAGTGAATTCTGGTGCAGTAGATATACCTGAAGCAGCCTGCTGAGTTTCTGATACTGTTGTCTCCAGTGGCTTATCTGTGGTGTCAGCAACCGTTTCTGCAATGTCCTCGAAACCTTTCTCGGTGGCCGTTTCATTGTCATCCTTGTTTGTCTCGTCGGCATTTGTACCAGTGTTGTCATTCTTATCACCTTTGCTGACTTCATTACCCTTGTCATTATCGTCATCGTCATCCTGATCATCATCTGTATCCTCGTCCTTGTCCTTATCGTCATCAACATTCTTATCCTTTCCTTGTTCATCCTCTTCATCCTCCTCATCTCCTTCTTTATCCTTATCCTCATTCTCATCATCCTTTTTACCATGTTCCTCGTCATCTTCCTCTTCTAACGCATTCTCATCATCAGACTCAGAGTCGGTAGTGTCTGCAGGATTCTCTTCATCAATTGCGTAGTTGAGATATTGCAGAACTTTGCGTTTGTATTTTGATTTATGAGCTCCCAAGTCTAGCAGACGTTTCTGAAGCAATGTCATGATTTGAAGAGTAGATAGACCATTACCGACCAGATGTGGTAATTGTTGATCAACATAAGACTTGACTTCGCGTTGAATGATCGCGGTCATCTGCTCGTCAATTGACCCGAGAAAAGCAGCATTTTCTTTATCCCGAGTTTTCTTCTCTTTACGAAATGCTTTATGTTGTTCTTTGAGCTTTGACACTTTGTCTGATAGTTTTTGAAGAATGGGCTCATCAGGATGCGGTTCCTTTGGAGGAGTAGCAAACCTTTCGGTCAACGTAGCTATTTGGGTAGCTTGAGCCTCTAGCTGTTGTTGAAGAGACTGGATCAACGGATCATTGATTGTGAGAAAAGGATTTGATGTAGATGAAGTTTGTGGTTCTGTTGGTGGAGGTGTGACCAAAACCGTTAAAGTGGTCGTGGATGATACTGGTTGTACCGGGATAGGTGTTGATGTAGATGCAGTGGTTAGGACGGTGGTTGATACAGGTTGTTCAACTGTAGATGCTGGTGATAATTGCTTTCCAGGGTTGCCCTATGTGTGAAGTGTTAAATTGTGATGGACTGTTAATTTCACCCTCATAATTCATGGCACGAATAACTCGAAGCACTTCATCATTCTTTGGGTTAGGCACAAATTGTTCTCCTTGTGCCAACCTAGGGAGCTTAAACAATTTCCTAAAAATGCTCAAGTTGAGTACCCTCGGTGTTTTGTTCAATTCGAAAGATATGATCTTGTTATCGAAAGATGCAGTATTCCAGAATTCATGGATGTAGACTTCGGGAACAGATGCAGTACGTCTGAGTGTGTCGCTGATGGGTGAAATGTCTAGGATATCCGTGGCAATTTTGAAAGCAGGTAAAACCGGATCAAAATCATCTTGCAACCTAGTGTTGTTCTCAGCATATGGGAGCCTATGACTGAGTGGGACAAGTTCAAGATCACGGACTCGTTGTTCTTCCTCGGTGATTGACATTTTCCTGCTTTGATGACATATTCACAAATGATATACACAACATATGTAGATATATTCAATCAATGCCAATTTTAAACACAGGAAAAATATCATTACACTTATTACCACAACATTCACACATACATCAGATGAACAAGGTCTTTACATATAGCAATGCACTTAGGAAAATAGCATGAGAGCCAGTGATAATTTTATTCTAAGGAGATACCGTCCTAGCCTTAGTTCTTACAATATTTGGATTTCTTGGTGGTCATGACCAAAACCTCAGCAGGTTTTGGGTTGATTTCAACCAAAACTTCAGTGGGTTTTGATTTAGTTTCAACCACTACCTCAGTAGGTTTGGGTTTGATGTCTACTAACACCTCAGTAGGTCTTGGTTTGATAACCAAAACTTCAGTGGGTTTTGAGTTAGTTTCAACCACTACGTCAGGAATTGTAGGATTATCCTCAACCCAAATGATAGTGGGCTTGAACAAAGATGAAGCTTTGTCTGCCATGGCCTGGAAACACAAACCCAAGATATTGAGTAAGTAATTTGTATCTCTTTTGTTTACATCGGAATCAACTTATTAAATAAGAAGAACTTTTGTAATAAGAAACCGTTCAAGTATTCTTATGAGATAAAAATTGGCTTATTTCAACAACACTTGGTTTCGTTTAAATGGCCCTAAAGAACTAAAAACTATAGAAGGATTAGTGCAAGCTAGGCCGAACACATGGTATATCCTAAGGCAATAGCATAAGAATAAGAGACCTAATTCCATCGCAATGTAGCAAACCATCAGAATCCTAGCCATACCATCGCAATGAAAAAATCATCGGAAACCTAATGAAATGACATCCTATCGCAATATCTAAGGCATCGCAATCAGTGCATTTCCATCGGAACATCTTAGAAATCATCGCAATATAACCCATCGCAATACATAGAGCGAATCCATCGCAATGACACATCGGAATGTGCCATCGCAACACGCCATCGCAATGATCCATCGAATGGCTATCGCAATGAGCTGTCGCAACGAGCCATCGGAATGACTCGTCGCAACGACTCATCGCAATAAGACCATCGCAATGACTCATCGCAATGAGCATCGCAATGAGTCATCGTAATGACTCATCGCAATACCCCATCGCAAAGAATCATCGAAATGACTCATCGCAATGACGTCATCGCAAAGATGTATCGCAATATGCATCGAAATCCGTGACAGGGATTCGATCTCAACTTTGACTTCACGATCTGGGTTTTTAGGCAACGTTTTAATCGATTCTGAACAAAACCATTGTGTAATAGGGTATCCTTAACAAATCCCAGCACTAAAAATACATGTTCATGGCACGAATTTAAAACCCTAAATCGAGGAACTTGAAACTATGGTTTCTGTGTTAAGATATGATGATTAATCATGTAAGACGAAGGTTAATAAGCCATAGATTTACCTAGATAATGAAGTAATCAAGAAACACTTAATCAATCTTGAATCAAGTTGAAGCTTTTGAGATCCTTAACAATGGCAGAAAGAGAAACAAGTGTGTTTTGTGTGTGTAGCGAATGACGACGGGAATGGGAGAGAGGGGGGGGGGGTTTTGTTTTTGACTTGGTCAAAGTGGATGCAAGCCCCTCCCATTATTGCCAAATTGCAAAACGAGTCCCCCTATTTTGTAAGTGAAATTGCAAGTTATCTTGGCACATAAGAAACTTATTCCCAAACACAAACACAAATACTTTTCGCCAAAATGTTAATGACCTAACCAGGATATACTTAATTCACACATAGCACACATAGCGTAACTGAAGATGATGGGTAGCTAATATTTTCTGAGTAACCTTTTGAACGACTAAATTTGTTAACTTTAAAGAATTAATATTTGCTCCCCCTTAATCCCTGACCCGTTTTCTAATTAAAGAGCTGTAATCAAAGATATGAGGGACACAACTATTAATGAGGACATTTGCCGATTAAGTGATTGTATAGAACGATTTTGGTGGAAATAAGATTTCTCTTATTTAAACAAGATAAGTGCACTGAAACGTACACAAATTTGTGTTAGACCAAGTTATTAAGTAAACTTGGCCCCTTACAAGGTTTTAAAGTAAAACCTTGCCCGAGAAACTTAATTCCCGTTGTGAGCCAACGTTTTCAAAAGAAATACGTGACTTTAATATGAAAAGCGGGTTGCAGTCAGAAATAACTACAAGCCATTATGGGCATGTTTTAAAACTTGTACAACTTTTATACGGACTCTATTTATGGCGCCGTGTCAATAGTAATCGACATTTCTAAAGCCGTAAATATTACCGTACTAAAAGACATGCCCGATTTGAAACGAAAAATATTTTTGGGTTTTCTTGATTTTATATTTTTTATGGTTTTTCTTGGTTTTATATTTTTGTATTTTGTTTTTGATGGTTTAAGTATATACTATAATATACAAGATCACGATCAAAAGGATACTAGAGAATAGTTTACCAGTACTATTCTTCAGACTCTTCTGCCAACTCCTTAAGTGTCGCTGGTGAAAATGATTTCATGCCTAGCTTTTCGATCAAAAACTCGATGCGTGCTCGATCTAAGGCCTTTGTGAATATATCTGCCAGCTGATACTCAGTGTTGACGAAGTATAATTCGATCACTCCATTTTCCACTTGCTCCTTGATGAAATGGTAGCGGATGTCAATGTGCTTTGCTCGAGAGTGTTGAACATAGTTGCAGCATAGAGCGATTGCACTTTTGTTATCACAGTACATCGGGATTTTGTTGAAACCAAGGCCGTAGTCAGTCAATTGTGATCTCATCCAAAGAACTTGAGCACAGCAACCGGACATAGCTATGTATTCAGCCTCAGTACTTGATATCGCAGCGCTTTTCTGCCTTTTTGATGCCCAACTGATAAGTCTATCTCCAAGGAGTTGCACACTGCCAGAAGTGCTACGTCTTGTATCTTGACACCCGGCATAATCTGCGTCTGCATATGAAATTAATGCAATAGAAGAATCCTTCGGATACCACAGACCACGATTAAGTGTTCCTTTTAGATACCGAAAGATCCTTTTCACAACATGTAAGTGCTTTTCGGTAGGCCGAGCCTGATACCGGGCACACATGCCTATAGCAAATTGCAAATCAGGCCTGCTAGCAGTCAGATAGAGAAGGGTGCCGATCATTCCACGGTAAAGTTTAGGATCGACAGCTATCCCTTCCTTATCTTCATCTAACTTGGATCGCTCCACCATTGGAGTATCCACGGGGTCACAGTTTTCAAAGTGATATTTCTTTAAGGATTCAAGAGAAAATTTGGATTGATTAATAAAGATGCCTCTGGGATTCTGAGAAATTTGCAACCCTAAGAAAAATGAAATTTTTCCCATCATTGACATCTTAAAACGTGTGGACATAATTTTCTCAAAACGGTCAGACAAACGTTGATTAGTAGCAGCAAATATTATATCATCAACATAAATTTGTACCAGTATCATGTCGTTGTCCTCCTTGAGAATGAATAATGTGGGGTCCACTTTGCCTTTGGAGAAGCCTTTGGAGAAGCCTTTGGAGATGAGATACGTCGATAAGAGATCATACCACGCGCGTGGAGCCTGTTTCAACCCGTAAAGAGCCTTCTTGAGCTTGTACACATGATTAGGATACTCTGAATTGACGAATCCATTCGGCTGGCTTACATAGACATCTTCCCTTAATTCACCATTAAGAAATGCCGTCTTAACATCCATTTGGTAGACGATCATATTCATATGAGCAGCATAAGCAAGGAATAGTCTAATTGCCTCCAATCGTGCAACAGGAGCAAAGGATTCTTCAAAATCGATACCCAAAGCTTGTTTGTAACCTCTAGCGACCAATCTAGCTTTGTTTTTCAGCACACTACCTAACTCATCAAGCTTGACCTTGTATACCCACAATAGTGTCAGGATTTCAACGTTGCTGGGTAACGGAACTAATTCCCACACTTCAAGACGTTGGAATTCATTAAGTTCCTCTTGCATTGCTTCAATCCATGATGATTTGGTCATGGCTTGTTGCCAGTTTTTAGGTTCAGTGTCTGACAGAAATGCATCAAAATAGCAATATAATGCATGTTCTTGGAGTTGATGGCGTGTTAAGACTGGTCGATCGATGTCACCAATAATATTACGGATTGGGTGATCCTTTGTCCATTTAGTGTTGTGAGTTTCAATCCTTGGTGGTCGGGAGTGAACGATTGCAGGAGCTTCCTCTGAGGTAGACGCACCCGTAGGGTCATCAGGTATATGTGAACCAAAGAAAGGAAGCTCTTGTAAGTGAGCATATTCCAGATCGTGATCATATAATTCCTCTTCAACATCGTTAGGAACGAGTGGGGGTGATGATTCAGGTGTTGTTTGAGAATTGGTAGGGGATGGTACATCTTGATCAAGAGTAACAGTAGTTGCCTCGGATTCATTTCCATTATCTTGAGCAACAAATACGGGAATCGGAGCCACTGCTACGGGTACTGAAGAATCATTACTCTGTGGATCAAAGAATTCATCAAACATAGGTTGAAATAACTTATCCCACTCGGACCTTGTTGGTGGTGTGAATGATGGAGAAGTAGGGTTGTTGGGAAGTAAACCGGAACTGATTGTACCGGTTCCCATCTCGTGTAAAGCGGGTTCAGAGCTGTGTTGCTCAGAAGCCATCGCTGTCAGCTCATCAAAATCGACATCCAAAGTTTCTACAATCTTGCCAAGACGACGGTTATAAATCCGGTAAGCCTTCTTTGCAGGTGAATAGCCAATGAAAATTCCAATATCAGCCTTCGGTTGAAGTTTTCCCAGATTTTCACTATTTGTATTTGGATAGCAAAGTGCACCAAACACATGAAGAAAGGAAATATCGGGTTTATGTCCATGAAGAAGCTCATATGGAGTTTTACCATGACGTTTGCGAATGATTGAGCGGTTTTGGGTATAACATGCGGTTGCCACTGCTTCTGCCCATAAGAATAAGGGAGCATTCGCATAAATTAACATAGTTCTAGCAGCTTCCATCAGTGTACGGTTACGTCTTTCAACGACACCATTTTGTTGTGGAGTGCGAGCCACAGATGTTTCATGAGAAATACCAACCTTTTCGTAATACGTTCGAAGAGTCTGATTAACGAACTCAGTGCCGTTATCAGTCCGAATGCGGCGAACAGTAGCATTCCGACGGACTTGGATCATTTTTAAGAAGGTAATGATACACTCTGGTGCTTGATCCTTAGATGCTAAAAACTTTACCCATGTAAACCTTGAGAAATCATCCACTATGACGAGGATGTATTTTCTACCACTCACACTAGCTGTACGCATTGGCCCACAAAGATCCATGTGCAAAAGATACAGTGGTTCTTGGTTGGTGTCTTCTGCTTTAGGTTTGTAAGATTTCTTGGTGCTTTTCCCCAATGAACATGCGGAACATAAATGATCCTTGTCGAACTTAAGTTTCGGAAGACCACGAACAAGTTCGTTTCTAGCCAAATGGTTAATAGCATCAAAGTTAAGATGAGATAACCGACGATGCCACAACCATGACTTGGTCTTAGATGCTTTGGAGAGTAAGCAAACAGGAGAGGCGGCCATCATGTTTTGAATAGACAAAGTATATAGATTATCCCCTCGAGAACCCTTTAACAAATCATTTCCTGCAAGATCGCGAATGAAGCAAGTATGTTGTCGAAAGGCCACTTCAAGGTTAGAATCACAGAATTGTCCTACTGAGAATAGATTATGACCAAGTCCCTCTACATAGTAAACCCTTGAAATCGTGACATTCCCAATTTGATATTCACCATAACCCATAATCTTTGCAATATGGTCGTTGCCGAATTTTACCGTTCCTAGAAACTTGCTGACGAAATTTTTGAGCATCGAGCGGTCTCCAGTCATATGTTTGGAGCACCCCGAGTCCAAATACCAAAGAATAATTTGGACGACCTGAAAATTTTACCAAACATAGACGATGTATCGGATTCTAATTGTTCTTCTGAGTTAGCAGGTACAGATATAGTTATCTTAGATTTGCTATCAGACAAAACTTTAGGTTTCCAGATTTTCTTACTAGTGATTGGCTTAGATTCTAGTTGTCTAGTATTCTGAGGTACTTTGTGACTGGGGACATTACCACTGGTAGGCACATTAGTGGGGGCAGACCTAGTTAAAGGGCGCTTGTTCCTTTTCTTAGTGCTAGTGTTCCTATTTAAAGGACGCTTAGACCTAACTTCCGTGGATGTGATCCTAGTTAAAGGGCACGTAGTTCCATTTGCAGTAAAGGTCCTACCAGTGGGTTTCCATTGCCACCCAACTTGAGTAAATTTCTTACCTGTTGGCTTCCATTCAAGATTGTTCTTAATAGCATGCATTTCATTCACGTGATCAATAAGGCATAAATCATGATGCTTAGAAAACATACATTCGTTACAATTCTAACATTTCGCATTAGAATTCACACTTTGCTTAGGTTTCCACTCATAAAGAGGACCTTTTGTCTTAGCTACATGATTCTTTTTATTTAAAACTGAAACAACGTTCCTAGGGTGCACTTCTACTTTCTTCTTCTCAGTCCTATTAGTGGAAGGCTTGATCCTATCTTTCTTTCCTCGAGATCCTTTAGCCTTAGTGGACACTTTTACTCCTGTAGAAGCCAAGGGAACATTAGCGACAGATTTTAAAGGTGCCTTTCTTGATAGTGTCAATGACGGTTTTGCTCCTGGAGTCTTATTGAATGGAGTGACAGCAATGGGCTTATTATTAAGTAGTGCAGAACCTGGTGTACCTATGTATTGCAAATATGCTAGGCAATATTGAACTCGCTTAACATATTCATGAGCCGAATAATAGTCGCTACTTGAGGGATCTAAGGCATACAGATCGTCTAAAATATCCCTAAGAAGATCGACATGCTTAATGGCATTCCTCATATAATCATCGTAGGTAACCGGGTTTCTCTTATGAAGTGGATTCTTATAAAGCACTACTGACTTGGTTGTTGGAGCACTAGTGGACGGTGCAGAGTCGGTAGCTAAGTTATCAACAACTTCTTGTCGAGTGAAAAGAAGTGTCTCCTTTAACTCGGCCAAAACCATGTTTTTATCTATGAGCTGAATTTTTAGGTCAGAGGTTTCCTCACATTTCTTGTTCAGTTTGTCAATTAAAGACTTTCGCTCTGTCGCATTAAACGCGAGGTGTTCTGCTATTGAACCAGAAATTTGTGAGTCTCCCTGCCTTACTTGTTCACGCTCTCCTAGTATAGAATTAATTCTTGTTTCTAGGACATGATTGTTAGCCTCTGCAGCCTCTAGTTCCGTTTTTGTTTCTACTAATTCTCTCTTAAGTCTCATCATTTCATCTTCTAAATTTTGAACCATCTGAATCATCTTGTCACTTGTCTCAACGGAGTTTCCACCTTCATTTAGTTTTGAAAGAGTTTCATTGATAGATTGATTCTCAATTTCAAGAGATATAGAATGTTGTTGAAGCTCGTTAAAACTTTTTGAAAGTGTATTATATGAATCCTGAAGCATTAAAAATTCAGCGTTGGATTCATGACAAGAATGATTTTCTACAGTATTCACATGTTCAATAGTATTCACAAATTTATGCACATCATCACAAATATTCACAGTAGATGAAATTTCATGAGTATATTGAGTAGTAACAACTTGCATCACTTCAAGAGACACCATATGTTCTAAAAAGCAGTCATATTCTGATAAAATCTTTTCCTTTTCAATTAAGTGTTGTTCATAAGCATCATCCATGTTATTGAAAACTTTTTGAACTTCACCAAGCTCAAATTGTAAATTACACACTAGATCATAGACTCCTTGTTTAATATGGTTCACAAACGGAACGATCGCTTCTTCAAACACCGATTTCATGTGTTCGAATGCCCATTCTCCAGCAGTTTGAGCCGTTGAAGTCGTACATTCCAAGATGACCTTGTCAAAATCGGTAAGATATTGCCCAATCTCTTCAATACTGAGCCTTACCGTACTAACCGGGGGAAGATTCTTAGGAATTTCCTTTGGTTTGTCCGAGTTGACAAGTGTAGGAATTATACTAAGGCATTCTCTAGTCGGCATGAAAGTGGATGTTTGGAGAGTTTTCTTTTTCATATTAAAACGAGTTCTAAGATCTATTGTGGCATTTTTTGCATTCATTGAAGCATAATCATATTCAGGATATGTCAAAAGTAATTTTAACTGCTTTTCATCGTATGGTGATATAGAATCACTTGAGAACACTATCGGGTCTAATGCCAAACCTAACTTTGTTGCATCATACAGTCGGGGGTTGTGGTTAAGTGCTTGCTTTGCATAACCCGGGTTAGGTGGTAAGTCTATGAGACGCGATAAGTTGAACTCTTTAAATGAAGCATGAAACAAGTGTACTAGATGTGAAGCGGCATATTGTTTTAAAAGCTTAAGTTCCGTTTCTTTTATTCTGTTAGACGTCTTAATTTCCAGTTCAAGCTGTTTGGATTCCAGAATTTCAAAATCTGTTTGAAGTTGTTGAAAATTAGTGACGACTACTCTTTTTCTTTAAGCTCATTCGAAAGGTTTGCTCTTAAACTTTCAATTTCAAGCAGATTGTCCATTTGAACTTTCCTAAACCTATCAAATTCAGGATTGGTTAAGGTAGTGGACACAGGAGTCATTTCCAAGGTTTTAACCTTGTCTTTATGCAAAGCAAGCTCAGCAGATAAAGTCTGATTAGCATTAAGGGTTTCATGGACTGCAATATTCATTTTGCTAAGCAAAGATGCAGGGACCATAACCAAATCAGGTTGAGCAGACGAATTAATAGTCATAGGAGCTTCCGGTTGTGGTTCACTCAAAATCTGAGGACTTGCAATGTTATTGCTATCATTGTTTGTCTCATCGATTGAATTACTAACCACCGGAGGCTCTTCCGAATACTCAGACATTTGCTCAACTTGATAAGGTACAATGCTAGTATTTGTAGCAGTATTTGGTACCTCAGCAATGGTGTCAGTCCCATAGAATGAAAGATTTGCCATAAGAGCTGCTTTAGCGATGTTAAAATCATCACAATCCGAGTCATATGCATCCAAATCATCGCATTGATAAGCAGCATTGTTGGTGATGACTGTTGTGGGACAATCAGTTTCCGCTACTCCTGGATCTGCAAGGAAGGCCAATTCTTCTTCATCAAGCTCACGACCTTTGGCTTGAGCATTCACCAGGTAGATCTTCTCCTTAAACCAAGTGTCGTCCCTTCTCCTCTTAGGCTGCTTGCATTCTCGGGCCATGTGCCCTTCCCCTTTGCAGTTGTAGCAAATAACCACCTTCATTTTACCAGTGCTATTGGTCCTTGTAGCAGTAGTATTGGATGAACGTGCACCAGCAGTAGACGAATTTGATCTCCCTTGAAGTGGTTGCACCATGACCCTGCCGTCCTGAATTGTTGCCTGTTGTCGAGAGTTAGACGAGTTCCTTAACTGATTGTTAGTTGGTGCTGAACCTCGGTAACCTCTTTTGTTTAAAGTTTGACTTAAAAATGCAGACAACAGAGCTAGGACTTCAGTATGGCTATCTCCTTGTTTAAATTCAGGGACAGGGATGTCATCTTCACAGTAGAATGCTGATGCTGGTTGAGCAACAAACTGATTGGTTGGAACACTTTCTTGATGTGAGTAATGATGTTGAGGAGCCTCGAGTTGTGGATAGGTACTAACAGGTTTTGTGGGAGGTTGATACGGTGAATACTGGTGTGAAGCATAAGGTGATGGGTGTGAATCTCCTTGTGATGATGATGTTGCTGGTTGGTGATAAGATGTTGGTGGCGGTGGCAGAATCGATTATTGTGGAAAGCTTGGTGTTTGATACACAGGTTGATATGAAGATTTGTGTCCTACAGCAAGCTGAGAGTTGTGATATGACAGTGTAGGATGATTTGCCAATAATGCCATTGGTTCATGATAAGGTCCTTGAGAGATTCGGTTTTGGATCACATGCTTCTCATGTTGTTGTAAGAAAGCATATAGTTGATCTAAATTGGACTTGTGTAGATCATGAATCATTTTGACATCCGTCACATATTGACTCCATTCAGGGGGTAGTGTGTTCAAAAACTTGGTGTTTAACTGAAATTGTTCAATCCTTAGATTATAGACATTCATGTCATTCATCAGAGTAGTAAAACGACAGTAAAAATCATGAAGAGTCTCCCCTGGAATGTATTGGAATCTATCAAACAAATCATATAATTGACATTCTCGTTCTTGCTTAGTGAGAGATGTCCCTTGTAGCAAAACCGCAAGTCGATCCCAAAGATTCTTAGCCACTTTATGTTCACTCACCATTCTGAAGATATCAGGTGGAAGGGCTTGAAGAATTGTTTGCACAGCCCTTTCATCGGCATCTGTAATGAGTTTGTTGGCATCGGTTAACTCATGATACTGCCTTGGCCTTGTCACATTGTTGACTGTAACCTCTCCCCAATCTAATGGACCTTTGTCAATTGATTCAAGCATAAGTCGACCACTTTGTTTGCCCATGATGTATGTTCTCATTCGACTTTGCCATGATTCAAATAAGTCTTTGATGAGCAAAGGCGGGCGAGTATCGGTACCCGAAATGATCGATATATCGGTGAGTGAAGTCATAGTTGGCATAAATGAGTGTGAATTCATTTTGTGATCCCTTGAATAAGATTATCAAAGATGATCGAACAATGAAATAAAGTTATGAGTTTTTTGTGTTGTTAACTAAAAGATGTTGTTATCTTGTTGTGGTATTAGCTTTTGAACGTTTCCAAATTACCAAATTAAATGCCAAATAGAAGAAAATCCACTAAGTATCTAAAAACAGTTCTGTCGCAATGTTCTTTATGTCGGAATACCTAGATCGGAAAGTCTTACTATCGGAATCAGTTCAGATCGTAATGATTTTAGATCGCAATGTAACCGTGTAGCGATGATGATGGTATCGGAATGTCTAGATCGCAATGCGATGTGTATCGGAATGCTTCAGATCGCAATACCTATCGCAATGATCTAGATCGCAAAGTGGTTTGCAAAATTTGAGCAGAGTAACGACTTAACACACCTTCCTTATACCCGTCGGAATCTCAGATCGCAAAAGCTATCGGAATGATTCAGATCGGAATAAGTAATGAAAATCCAATGATCGCAAAGTAGTACCCTAACCCTTTCCGATGGTTAAGGTATTGCGATGGAGGCCCAAGTACCTTTTGTACTTTCCGATGGATGCGTCTGCTGAAATTTCGGAATGTAGAAAAACACACTTTTTGCACTTTTGATCCAAGAAACCTGAAGATTTAATGAAATCCAAGATACCAAGAACACGTTTAAGCCCAAATTCCTATGTTACACTACTTATCACTATGATCAAACGAAAAAAAAAATTTGAAAGTTTCGACCAAAAAGCTAGTTTGTGATTTACGAATGTAAATACACAACTCAACACAAAAACAAGCCTTTATCTCATCCCATGCTCTTGATACCAATTGTAGAACACTGATAATCTTGTGAAACAAGGGGGTTGATGTTTTTCTAGAGAGAGAAAGTTAGAGAGAGAAATGAAAGAAAACACATATATTGAAATGAGAGAATAAAACAACCAACACCTCTTTCCATGGTGGAAAGAGGTTTAAATACCCCAAGTCCTTAAAGGACTTGGGCTTCCGGCCCATGAACATGCTCATGGGTCGGGCTATGTAATAAATAACACTTAACTTAACTACGAGCCTATAACTACATGGTTGGAGTGACCGAGACTTTCTAAATGCGTAAAACGTATTTCCAACATTTCTGCATTATTTAGGTTAAAATAAACTAGTTTGCAACTTTTTAGAATTTTTATAAATTTTGGATTTTTATTAATATTTTATTATTATTTTATTATTAAAAATTAAAATTTAGATTTTTCGAAGTTTTTCATTTTTGTTAGATCAAATACATTAAGTTAGGAATTTTAGAATTTTTAGAATATTTTATTTGTCATTAGATTAATTTTTAGAATTATTTTAAGTTTTAATAGTTTTTAATTGTTTTTAAATAGTTTTACTTAATTTTAAAATTTTCAAAAATAGTTATAAATTTAGTTAAGGTATTTTAGAGGTTTACAAGTGAAAAAATCTCATTTTGGGCTTTTTGTTAATTAAATTGATTTTTTGGGCTTTAATTAGCATTAAAAAATTATTATTTAATTAAATAAAACGTTTTAGTGATTTTTGATTTTTTTTTAACTCTAATTACATTTTTTAGGATTTATTTCAATTTTCTAGGAATTTTTAGGGTAATCTTTTAATTTTGTCACTTTTTACGGTTTTACGTGCACGACTATTCGTCTTAGTATAATCCATAATCGTAACCGTCATTATCTTCTAATCTCTTTTCTTCTTTTCATTTCTCATCAATATAATCACAAACCATTAATCAATTCTTAACACAACGCACTTGCCTCCTTGAGAACGATCCCCACTTTTGGGTCATTAGTGCTTGCTTTTCCTAAACCGACACTCAATACTTACCACTTTTACGCTCTTTTCCTAAAGAGTAGTAAAAACACTACTATAATTTTTTACGCCGCTGCCGGGGAGGCGTGTTGTGTTTTGATTTGGACAATTGTTGTTTTTATATAGCCATAATAGCTAATTTTATTAGTAGCACTCTACTAATACATATTATCGGTTTTTCGTATTTTGTGTGAATACTATTACTATATTGTATATGTAGAACAATAAATTCACAAGTACTCCAAAAGTGTGAAAACACAACCTTGATTGGGAGGTCATTACTCAATCATTGTATTCGAATCTCAAACAAGAAAGAAAAGGCAAAATAGATAAATACTTTCGTGAAGCTTAATTTTGAAAAACACAAACTATAAGGTGGGTATAAGGCGGGTATTATAAAATATACCCTAAGAAAAAAGGCTCTTAAGTGCTTCGCGTCGCCTCGTTTCCCTGCTTGCTTGTGCGTGTTTAGATAAAAAGGACTAATCGAGGGTTTACCAACCAAAGAATTATCTAAGTATCATATATATTTTCTTGGTTTCATTTGATTAAACCATCTTGAACGTTTTGGTGTTCCACCAACATTCTTAAGTCATCGAAGGCGGTCACTTCACGTGATCGTTTTCATTCCTTGAGGCTTCTTTAATCAATAGATTTGATTAAGGAGGAGATTTGTAGATTTTTGTCTACCTAATACAATCACAAAATCCAAAAAAAAGTAAAAACAATAAAAAACCACAAAAAAATTGGAAAAATTAAAACACCAAGAAGAATCTTCTTTGCTCATCCCCACGTTGTACGTGACGTTTATGCTTACTCGTAATCAAGCAAGACGTGCACGTAAACGAAAAAACCGAAAGGAGTCAACACCTACTCCTAATCTTTCTAGTGAGGAGTCTCTTATTGACGAACCTATCGTAAGAGAAGAACCAACCATGGCGAATCGAACTATGATGGAGTTACTTCAAGCACCCACCGAGGGTTATGGAGAGGCTGTTGTGATTCCCGCTATCCTTTCGGAGAATTTTGAAGTGAAAACGGGTTTGTTGTCGATGATCCAAAACAACAAATTCCGTGGTGATGAAAAGGACAACCCGCACAACCATATCCGCCAATTCAATCGTCTTACCGCCACTTGCAAATTTAAGGATGTTGCTAATGACTCGATTAAGATGATGCTTTTTCCGTACTCCTTAGCGGGGCCTGCTGAAATTTGGTTAGAGAAAGAGCCACCCAATTCTATATTGACGTGGAAGGATCTCGTTTCTAAGTTTGTGAACCAATTTTTCCCGCCCTCTAAGACTACGCATTTGAAAAACGAGATTTCAAAATTTTCACAAGAACTTAATGAGAGTTTTTCAACGGCTTGGAATAGGTTTAAGGAAATGTTACATGAGTGTCCTCATCACGGTTTTTCTGACTTGCATCAAGTTGACACGTTTTACAATGGTTTAAATGATCATGAAAGAGATTATCTAAATGCCGCCGCGGGTGGTAATTTTTTGTGTAAAACGGTTGAGGAAGCGTTGTTGATAATTGAGAATAGATCTAAGGTGTATAGTCCTCGTAACACATCGAGTGTTCGTAAGACTTCGTCTTCGGCTTCACCTTCTTTGTCCAATACCATCGATGCTTGCCAAATTAAGACGAACTTGGAAAACAAAATCTTTGATAAGCTTAAAGGACTTTTAATTGAATTCAAATTTGGTGAACAAAGTGCTCCCGCTACGGCCAAAGTGGTTGAGGTTTCATGTATGTATTGTGGTGGAGGTCAAGATTTCTCCGAGTGCATTACCAACGGTGGTAAAATTTCGAGTGCCTACGCGGCCATGGGAACTTACAACCAAAACGGTCAAGTTACCCGCTCTAATCAATTGAATCCACCGGGTTTTGTGATATTTGCTTTTTGCTATGGGTTCTAATTTGTCTCACAGTCCTCTCGAATTGATCTCGGCCTTCAGTGGAATGATTGTTCTTGGTTACTAAAAGGGGATTGGTTTTCTAATCTACTAAGGGTTTAAATGCACTAAGATGTAAACTTAAACTAAAAGCAATTAATTTAATAGCAATTAATAAAACTTGAATTAAAATTTAAGTATTAAAAAAAACAGTAAATATCACTTAAAAATGCTCAAAAGAAAATTGATTCGGAAGTTTCTACTTTACCTTGATCCGGAACTTCGTTCGGAACTTTCGTTCGGAACTTTCGTTCGGAACTTTCGTTCGGAACTTTCGTTCGGAACTTTTCGTTCGGAACTTTTCGTTCGGAACTTTTCGTTCGGAACTTTTCGTTCGGAACTTTTCGTTCGGAACTTTTCGTTCGGAACTTTTCGTTCGGAACTTTTCGTTCGGAACTTTTCGTTCGGAACTTTTCGTTCGGAACTTTTCGTTCGGAACTTTTCGTTCGGAACTTTTCGTTCGGAACTTTTCGTTCGGAACTTTTCGTTCAGAACTTTTCGTTCAGAACTTTCGTTCAGAACTTTTCGTTCAGAAATTTTCGTTCAGAACTTTTCGTTCAGAACTTTTCGTTCAGAACTTTCGTTCAGAACTTTTCGTTCAGAACTTTTCAAACAAAACTCATTCGGAACTTTTAAAGGGTATGTTCATCCGGAACTTTTGGTGTTCATCCGGAACCTGGGAACATAAAAACAGTCGTTTACCCGAAGAACAAGGAAACCAATTTTGATCCAAAAATCACCAAGTTTTTCACCAAAAACTTAAATAAACTAATCACAAAGCATCTACTAACCATAAACTACAAATCCCATCAACAAAAACACAAAACCCAACAACTTTTAAAGATCAAATCAATCACATAAAAACTTGAAAACTTGAAATAAAAGATGATGATGAACAAGATGAAATGGAAAGATTAAACAAGAACTTGTATTGATGATTAATGTTGTAACAATCACAAAACAAGAATTAAAATTACAAGATTAAAAATCAAAGATCAAGCTCACCAAACACCCTAGTGGTGTTGGTGATGATACGAACTAAAAGGGAGAAAAAAGAGGAGGAGAGGAAAAACTAAAAACTAAACTGGCTAAAATGTGTGAGGGTGGACTATTTATAGGCTTTTCTTTTGGTTGGTGAGTGGGCTTTCTCCCGTTCTTCTTGTCTTCTCGTCTTTTCAGAAAAGTTGACGTTTTCGATTCTGATTCGGGATTTGTCGTCGATTAAATTCAACTCGTCTTTTAATTTCTTCGTTTAATAGACTTGAGTTTCTTCGACTCATGTAAATCTTCCATCTTTGGTCCTTTTCTTCGATAAATCTTCGAATAGGCCCAGTGACTTCAAATCTTTTGCATCTCTTGGACAATAGACTTTATCTTGAGTCTTTTTCTTCAGTAAAACCCGTGCAATCCCATGTTTTCTTCAATATTCATCCGGTTGGCTCTGAAAACACAATAAACACAAAAACCACGCATAATTCCAAACAAATGATATTAAATACGTGTTTTGGTCTCGTTTTAGCCAGAATTAAGTGGTAAAAGGATGGGTGTTTACACACCTATCAAATCCCCTACACTTAACCATTGCCATGCCCTCATGCAATGCTTAGTGATAAAGCAATTTTACACTTTTCTCATAATCAATCAACCTTGGCCTTATTCAAATACTACTAAACAAAAATTTAAAGTATTAAACTTAAAAGGAAACAAAAGAATAGAAATAACTTGCAAAGAAACCAATGACTTACATTAGGGCTTTGGTGCTGCGAAGATTTATCACCCTCAAGTTTCACGTTCCCCAAACTAAGCTTAAAAACGAGATCATTGTTATTATAAGTTAGCAATTCAAACACTTACACACATGGCTTAATTAAATGCTTAAACTCCCTTATTCCTAGGTGTATCTCTTATATTTTATTTTTGTCTTAGAATGATCATGAAGATGCATTTTTGGACTTATTTCGATAGTTTATTTAGGCTGAAAGCAAAGTAGGACGATTTGATCAATAGTTAGCTAAAGGACAAAATCTCTTAAAACTGCTTCTCGGGATATCCAAAAGTTCATATCTTGGCATAACTCGGTTCACGATTTGAGACCTTTCCCGGGCCGATATTTGGCATGTACTTCATACTTCATATCTTGAGAGACGTGCTTGAGATAATGGTCTTCTCATCGTTCATAGAGTTTCTTCACTTGGAGACTTTTGAGAGGTACTCCAACTTTGTTGACCACGACTTCATGATTATTTCTTCAATCTCTATTTGGGATTTTGAGATACAACGATCCGCCTCCTTTTCGGACTTGGATCTATTTATCCTCATACCTTGTTAGGGTCTTTTCGGACAGACTTCTCCATGATCTTTATGGGAGTTGATTGCTTTTCGTCGTGAGTCTTGATCCTTCATATTGACTTTGGGAATAATGCTTTTCACATCACTTTGGATCTTTAGCAATAAAATGGAATCCTCACGCCTTGTTAGGGCCTTTTCGGACTCGCCAATCTTCGCGCCCCGCTTCATAAGTTATGCCTTGGCTATGAACTCTTATCATTATCGAGCAACTTTTAAACGATCTTGGGCTAGAAGCTAAGTAACTTTTCAAATCGTACGACCTTACTTATTGCAGATAATTTATTAGCAAGTGATGGGAGAATAGGCAAATAATTACACCAAGTGAGCTTGTGCAAGAATACCGACTTATAATTGACTCTATCATTTCTCGTCCTCCACAATTTAAAATATCAAGTAATGAGACTCGTGGATACTTAGCCTAATAAACCAATTAAGGTCTACATGGTTAAGGATACTAGCTAGAATAAACTTGGATAAGTCTATTCGGGTTGAGTCAAAATAAACACAACGGGCCTAATATGTCAAAGACTTCTAAACTAGCTACACCACTTTATTAATATTTTTGACTTTATTGCGGGATATATACATATGAAAGCAATGATAAAAATTTAAAAATTACGACTAAATGGCCAAAGTTAATAAAAAAATTTGAAAAATGTTGAAAAATATGATTTTCCGGTTAAATGAAGGCATTTTCATGGAAAAGTCCACTTAAAACTTCGATAGAAGTCCCCCCTACACTTAAGATAAACATTGTCCTCAATGTTTAAGCATGTGGGAAAAGTCTCCCCTACACTTATGACATTGTGCACGTTGGTTAACTCGAGTTAAGGAAGAGACGACTAAAGGTGATCAATTTCAAATGTGAGTATGAAGAAAATTGAATCACGATAGTTGAGAGATAGAACCGGATTTCGGATAACACGGGAGCACGGTTCTTCAAAGATTCCAAGAGTGCACTTATCCCTGTAATCACATCACCACACAAAGACCAAGAACCTATAGAGGTCCCCTACACTTAGGAGGTTAAAACATAAAAGGGTAGATACTCGGGCTGCCTCCCGAGGAGCGCTTGTTTTTTATAACCGAGTCACGAGCCTGACTCGACCCAAAATTAGTTCATGGGGAACGTGGTGAGGGATGGAATCACCTCCTGAGAGGTGTCCTCACCAAAGTACAACTTCACTCGTTGGCCATTCACCTTAAAATTAGGTCCATTAGGTTGAGCGAGCTCGAGAGTATCATATGGAAAAATTTTGGCAATCGTGAATGGGCCGGACCAATGAGATTTGAGCTTTCCCGAGAAGATTTTCAACCGAGAGTTAAAAAGTAAGACTTTGTCGCCAACATGGAACTCTCGGTTTTTGATCTTGGAGTCATGGATGAGCTTAGTTCTTTCCTTATAGATCAAATAATTTTCATAAGCCTCATTCCGAAGTTCATTGAGCTCATTGAGTTGGATTTTGCGTAGGTCACCGGCTTTGTTGATATCAAAATTAGCCCACTTCAAGGCCCAGTAAGCCTTGTGCTCCAACTCAATGGGGAGGTGGCACGCTTTCCCGTACACAAGACGATAAGGCGTACAGCCGATCGGGGTCTTGTAAGCAGTACGGAAAGCCCACAAAGCATCATCAAGTTTATCAGCCCATGAGGCACGATGCTCTCCCACGGTTCTTTCCAGAATTCGCTTAAGTCCTCGGTTGGATATTTCAGCCTGGCCATTAGTTTGTGGGTGGTAGGCTGTGGAGAGACGATGATTTACATCGTACTTAGCCATGACTCTAGCAAATTGGTCATTGCAAAAATGAGTCCCACGATCACTAATAATGGCACGAGGCACACCGAATCTAGCGAAAAGAGCTTTCAAAAAGTTCCAAACCACCCTTGCGTCATTAGTAGGTAAAGCTTTGGCTTCAACCCACTTTGAAACGTAGTCAACGGCTACAAGGATGTATTTGTTTCCTTTAGAAGAAGGGAATGGCCCCATAAAGTCGATACTCCAAACATCAAAGATTTCACACTCTTGAATGAAATTCTGAGGCATCTCGTCTTTATGTGTGATCGTGCCTTGTTTTTGGCAAACATCACATCGTTTAACCATCTCGTGAGCATCACGGTAGATGGTGGGCCAATAAAATCCCGAGTCAAACACTTTTTTGGCGGTGTAGTTGGGACCAAAGTGACCACCGGTGGGTCCTTTGTGGCAAGCATCAAGGATTTCCGAAGCTGCCGGTCCATCAACACAACGACGGATAATCAGGTCGGCACATTGTTTGAATAGGTAAGGGTCGTCCCAAAAGTAAGTCTTAATGTCGGTGAAGAACTTTTTCTTTTGTTGGGACGTCAACCCTTCCTTGAGAATTCCACCCGCCAAGTAGTTTGCAAAGTCCGCAAACCACGGGGTTTCATCAGAATTCGAATTTATAGACATTAAGGTCTCCAAGGGAAAAGAATCATTGATTTCTTTGTTTGGATGATCCCCTTGGTAAGGATCCTCAAGTCTGCTGAGATGATCCGCGGCTGGGTTTTCTGCTCCTTTTTTATCGCGAATGTCGATTTTAAATTCCTGGAGCAGCAAAACCCAGCGAAGAAGTCTTGGTTTGGAATCTTGCTTTGTCAACAAGTACTTCAACGCGGAATGATCGGTATACACGATTATTGTGGAAAGGACAAGATAGGGGCGGAATTTTTCAAAAGCATAGACAACAGCTAAAAGCTCTTTTTCGGTTGTCGTATAATGCAATTGTGCCCCAGTCATTGTCTTGCTAGCGTAATGGATCGGTTGGAAGTGTTTGTTCACTCTTTGTCCCAGAACCGCTCCAATAGCAAAATCACTAGCATCGCACATCAACTCAAAGGGAAGCTCCCAATTAGGGGTAACCAAGACGGGTGCCTTAGTTAGCTTATCCTTAAGCGAGTTGAAGGCTTCAAGACACTCTTTGGAAAAGATAAAAGGAGTATCTTTTTCCAAGAGGTGGGTCATCGGGCGAGCGATTTGAGAAAAATCTTTGATGAATCGACGGTAGAAGCCCGCATGACCCAGAAAGCTTCTCACACCCTTCACGGTTGAAGGTGGAGGCAACTTGGCGATAACATCGACTTTAGCACGGTCTACTTCAAGAGCGGCTTTGGAAACCTTGTGTCCCAGCACGATGCCTTCTTTTACCATAAAATGGCATTTTTCCCAATTCAGAACAAGGCGAGTGTCTTCGCACCGCTTAAGCATACGTTCCAAATTGGCAAGGCAAGAAGAGAAGGAATCCCCGAAGACCGAGAAATCATCCATGAAGACTTCCATGGTTTGTTCAACCATGTCATGGAAGATAGCTAACATGCACCTTTGGAAAGTCCTGGGGGCATTACATAGCCCAAAAGTCATTCTTTTGTAAGCAAATGTGCCATAGGGACAAGTGAATGTTGTCTTCTCTTGATCTTGGGGATCGATGGGTATTTGGAAATAACCCGAGAAACCATCAAGAAAGCAGTAATATTCATTACCCGCTAAACGTTCAAGCATTTGGTCCATAAAAGGTAGAGGGAAATGATCCTTTCTCGTGGCATCATTGAGTTTGCGGTAGTCTATACAAACCCTCCACCCAGTAACGAGACGAGTGAAAATCAACTCGTTGTGTTCATTGGGAACAACGGTTATTCCGCCCTTCTTGGGCACACAATGGATTGGACTAACCCATGGTGAATCCGAAATAGGGTAAATCATACCCGCATCAAGAAGTTTGATAACTTCTGTTTTGATGACTTCATGTATTTTTGGATTCACCCTTCGTTGGCTTTGAATTGTGGGCTTAAGGTCGTCCTCCATGAGAATTTTGTGGGTGCAGAAGTGAGGATCAATTCCACGAATATCAGAGATTTTCCAAGCAATAGCCTTCTTATGATCTTTCAATACGGTGATAAGTCGGGCTTTTTCTTCTTCCTTTAGGTCCTTAGCAATGATGACTGGCGACTTCATCTCTTCTTCAAGGAATACATACTCGAGATGGGGCGGCAACTCCTTAAGTTCTAAATCCGGAGGATTTTCGACGGGAGGCGTATTCGAAGTCGGAGTATTGATAGCAATGACCGTGGGAGATGGAGGCGAAGGATTGTCTTCGTTGAGAAGATTGTCAAAGAAATGCATGTCTTCATCCCCATCGATAGGAGAATCATTAGTAGCTAAATTCACATCTCCCATGGTGTCTTCAAGATTGTTCCAAAATAAATCACTATCTCCAAATAGAGACAACGATGAATCAATAGAGGACACGGTCTCAACATTGGGAAGAGAGGTAGGAATACTTTTGCAAGCATCATTAAAGTGTTCTTCACAAGCCTCATCAAGAACGTCAATACAATTAACACTCTCATATGAATAAGGCTGTTTAGACAACTTTCCCATGTTGAAGACTACTTTATCGTCACCCACTCTCATGATAAGCTCACCGGCTTCAACATCAATGAGAGTGCGACCGGTCCTCAAGAATGGACGACCAACAATTAGTGGCACACGAGGGTCCATCTCGTAGTCGATGACAACAAAATCAGCAGGAGTGAATTTGTCGACTCCTACAATGACGTCTTCGGCTATCCCCACTGGATAAGCAACCGTACGGTTGGCCACATCCAAAGTCATTTTGGTGGGGACTAGCTCTGGGAGAGATAATTGCTTCCAAACACTTAGAGGCATGAGATTAATACTGGCACCTAGATCGGCTAGGGCCATGCAATTATCTACTCCCGGGAAGTTGCAAGGGATAAGGAAACGACCCGGATCACCAAGCTTGGTTGGCAATTTCCTTAAGAGTAATGCAGAGCAATTCTCATTAAGTTGGGTGTTGGCAATATCGAGGAGCTTTTCCTTGTCGCTCAGAAGATCTTTAAACATTTTCGCGTACTTTGGCATGTGAGCGAGAGCCTCAGCGAAGGAGATGTTGAAATTCAGTTGTTTAAACATTTTAAGAAAGTTTGAAACCTGAATATCGTCCTTGCTTTTAAGCTTCTCTTTCCTCAACCTAGAAGGATAAGGTATATTGGAAGAAGAGGAAGGCTTTGGAAGAATAGGATCACTCACATCCTTGGGTGGAGGAGGGGTAGAAGGAAGAGGTGGAGAAATTGGGGAAGGAGAAGGATGAGGAATAGGAGCAGGTGACTCGTTCTCCTTAGTCACAACCACCGGTGGAGGTATAGGAAGCTCGGGTTCCTTGGTACCTTTGCCACTTCGAGTGGTGATTGCTTTCATCTCCCCTCTTGGATTCGCAACGGTGTTACTCGGAAGAGTACCCGAAGAAGAGGGTTGATTAACTTGGAAGAAACTAGCCATCATGTTCCGTAAATCATTAGTTTGGCTATCCAACGTGTTTCTCATGTCGGCTCTCAAATCATTCCCTTGTTTGACCAAGTCCGCTTTCAAATTGATCACTTCACGCTGAAGATTTTCCACGATCACATCGTTTGTCCGCATGTAGGTCTGCACTTCTTGGTGTAGAGCGGTGGATTGGTTGGGAGGAGCATTGTATGCGGGTGGTTGATAAGCAGGTTGTTGGTAAACTTGGTTGTTACGTTAGGTGGTTGTTGCTGCTTGTGAGGTGGGATGTATGGTTGTCGAGGTTGTTGTTGTTGTTGAGGAGGGCGATTGAGGTTTTGTTGTTGGTTTGGGTTGTTTGGAGGGAAACCGGGTGGAGAAAGATAATTGTTAGAACGGTAGCTAAGCAAGTTACGGTCACCTTGAGGTCTAGCTTGATAAGCGGGTTGAGGATAGGTGCCATATGCCGCATTCACATTTTCAGCAGGGTAGTCTTGGGTGGCGGTACAAGTGGTGTAAGAGTGAGGACCACCGCATATCTCACAAGGTTGGCTGACAGCGTTAACTTGAGCGTTTTTAGCGTTGTTGCTGTTGTTGTTGCTGACGGTGTGGGTGACAAGCGATTCAAGAAGCGTAGTAATTTTGTCCAGTCGCTTGTCGCTGTCACTAGTGCTAGCACTAGCGACATTGGTCCTAACACTCTTGGTTTGTACACGAGACTTATTCTCAATGATGTCCCAAGCAGCATTGGAAGTTTTAGCCAATAAATTACCCCCCGAGGCACTGTTTAGTGAATCTTGGTCACTCATGCTTAAACCATTGTAAAAAGTATTGATTTGATGTACTTTGGTAAAACCATGTTGTGGGCATTTTCTTAAAAGATCTTTAAAACGATCCCAAGATTCACTGAACGATTCATCGTACTTTTGTTCAAAATTTATGATTTCATTCCGCAAAGCGGTAGTACGAGAGGGTGAAAAAAGTAATTGATAAACTTTGTTTCCAAATCTGTCCACGAGAGAATACTCTGTGGTGGTTCCTTAGCAAGCCAATGCCGAGCTTGTCCCTCTAAAGAAAAGGGAAAAAGTTGTAACCTTATAACCTCTTGTGGAACACCATTGAATTTGACCGTGTTGGTGAGTTGCAAGAATCTTTTTATGTGGTCGTGTGGGTCATCAATGGTACGTCCCAAGAATGGTTGAGTGGAGACCATCTGGATAAAGCCTGATTTTAGCTCAAAGTTGTTGGCGGCAATTGGAGGTATGACAATTGGATCCGTGTTGCCATCTACATGAGCTTGCAGCAATTCAATCATCGGGCGATTATCCGGAAGGGGCTCATGGTTGTTGTTATTGTTCATGTTGTTGAAAGGCGGGTTGTTGTTGTTATTATTGTTGTTCGGAGGTGGTATGTTATTGTTGTTTTGTACACCGTCCATGTCTAAGTGATCGAGAGGCTCGGGCTCTTGATAAGACGTGGATCGAGTGCGCATACACCTGCAAAAGAACGAACAAAGAAAAACAAAGCAAAAATATTTTTGGTTTTTATGTTTTTTAATTTTTTTGTATTTTTGAAAATTTTATATTTTTTAGTGTTTTTGAAAATTCTTATGAAAAAGTAGCGTTCACGGGGAACGGATCCCAAAATCCAAGTTCTCACAAAAAACTTTTGATCTTAACGAGAAGAGCCGGCAGCGGCGCCATTTGATACACGGTTTTTGTATGGGTTCAATTTTCTCTCAGTCCTCTCGAATTGATCTCGGCCTTAAGTGGAATGATTGTTCTTGGTTACTAAATAAAAGGGTTTGGTTTTCTAATCTACTAAATGTTAAATGATCTAAAATGTAAACTTAAATTTAAAAGTAATTGAATTAATAACAATTAATAAAACTTGAATTAAAATTTTAAAAAAAAACAGTAAATATCACTTAAAAATGCTCAAAAGAAAATTGATTCGGAAGTTTCTACTTTTCCTTGATCCGGAACTTCGTTCGGAACTTTCGTTCGGAACTTTCGTTCGGAACTTTCGTTCGGAACTTTTCGTTCGGAACTTTTCGTTCGGAACTTTTCGTTCGGAACTTTTCGTTCGGAACTTTTCGTTCGGAACTTTTCGTTCGGAACTTTTCGTTCGGAACTTTTCGTTCGGAACTTTTCGTTCGGAACTTTTCGTTCGGAACTTTTCGTTCGGAACTTTTCGTTCGGAACTTTTCGTTCGGAACTTTTCGTTCGGAACTTTTCGTTCGGAACTTTTCGTTCGGAACTTTCGTTCAGAACTTTTCGTTCGGAACTTTTCGTTCAGAACTTTCGTTCAGAACTTTTCGTTCAGAACTTTTCGTTCAGAACTTTCGTTCAGAACTTTTCTTTCAGAACTTTTCGTTCAGAACTTTCGTTCAGAACTTTTCGTTCAGAACTTTTCAAACAAAACTCATTCGGAACTTTTAAAGGGTATGTTCATCCGGAACTTTTGGTGTTCATCCGGAACCTGGGAACATAAAAACAGTCGTTTACCCGAAGAACAAGGAAACCAATTTTGATCCAAAAATCACCAAGTTTTTCACCAAAAACTTAAATAAACTAATCACAAAGCATCTACTAACCATAAACTACAAATCCCATCAACAAAAACACAAAACCCAACAACTTTTGAAGATCAAATCAATCAAATAAAAACTTGAAAACTTGAAATAAAAGATGATGATGAACAAGATGAAATGGAAAGATTAAACAAGAACTTGTATTGATGATTAATGTTGTAACAATCACAAAACAAGAATTAAAATTACAAGATTAAAAATCAAAGATCAAGATCACCAAACACCCTAGTGGTGTTGGTGATGATACGAACTAAAAGGGAGAAAAAAGGGGAGGAGAGGAAAAACTAAAAACTAAACTGGCTAAAATGTGTGAGGGTGGACTATTTATAGGCTTTTCTTTTGGTTGGTGAGTGGGCTTTCTCCCGTTCTTCTTGTCTTCTCGTCTTTTCAGAAAAGTTGACGTTTTCGATTCTGATTCGGGATTTGTCGGCGATTAAATTCAACTCGTCTTTTAATTTCTTCGTTTAATAGACTTGAGTTTCTTCGACTTATGTAAATCTTCCATCTTTGGTCATTTTCTTCTATAAATCTTCGAATAGGCCCAGTGACTTCAAATCTTTTGCATCTCTTGGACAATAGACTTTATCTTGAGTCTTTTTCTTCAGTAAAACCCGTGCAATCCCATGTTTTCTTCAATATTCATCCGGTTGGCTCTGAAAACACAATAAACACAAAAACCACGCATAATTCCAAACAAATGATATTAAATACGTGTTTTGGTCTCGTTTTAGCCAGAATTAAGTGGTAAAAGGATGGGTGTTTACACACCTATCAAATCCCCTACACTTAACCATTGCCATGCCCTCATGCAATGCTTAGTGATAAAGCAATTTTACACTTTTCTCATAATCAATCAACCTTGGCCTTATTCAAATACTACTAAACAAAAATTTAAAGTACTAAAAGAAATTAAACTTAAAAGGAAACAAAAGAATAGAAATAACTTGCAAAGAAACCAATGACTTACATTAGGGCTTTGGTGCTGCGAAGATTTATCACCCTCAAGTTTCACGTTCCCCAAACTAAGCTTAAAAACGAGATCATTGTTATTATAAGTTAGCAATTCAAACACTTACACACATGGCTTAATTAAATGCTTAAACTCCCTTATTCCTAGGTGTATCTCTTATATTTTATTTTTGTCTTAGAATGATCATGAAGATGCATTTTTGGACTTATTTCGATAGTTTATTTAGGCTAAAAGCAAAGTAGGACGATTTGATCAATAGTTAGCTAAAGGACAAAATCTCTTAAAACTGCTTCTCGGGATATCCAAAAGTTCATATCTTGGCATAACTTGGTTCACGATTTGAGACCTTTCTCGGGCCGATATTTGGCATGTACTTCATACTTCATATCTTGAGAGACGTACTTGAGATAATGGTCTTCTCATCGTTCATAGAGTTTCTTCACTTGGAGACTTTTGAGAGGTACTCCAACTTTGTTGACCACGACTTCATGATTATTTCTTCAATCTCTATTTGGGATTTTGAGATACAACGATCCGCCTCCTTTTCGGACTTGGATCTATTTATCCTCATACCTTGTTAGGGTCTTTTCGGACAGACTTCTCCATGATCTTTATGGGAGTTGATTGCTTTTCGTCGTGAGTCTTGATCCTTCATATTGACTTTGGGAATAATGCTTTTCACATCACTTTGGATCTTTAGCAATAAAATGGAATCCTCATGCCTTGTTAGGGCCTTTTCGGACTCACCAATCTTCGCGCCCCGCTTCATAAGTTATGCCTTGGCTATGAACTCTTATCATTACCGAGCAACTTTTAAACGATCTTGGGCTAGAAGCTAAGTAACTTTTCAAATCGTACGACCTTACTTATTGCAGATAATTTATTAGCAAGTGATGGGAGAATAGGCAAATGATTACACCAAGTGAGCTTGTGCAAGAATACCGACTTATAATTGACTCTATCATTTCTCGTCCTCCACAATTTAAAATCTCAAGTAATGAGACTCGTGGATACTTAGCCTAATAAACCAATTAAGGTCTACATGGTTAAGGATACTAGCTAGAATAAACTTGGATAAGTCTATTCGAGTTGAGTCAAAATAAACACAACGGGCCTAATATGTCAAAGACTTCTAAACTAGCTACACCACTTTATTAATATTTTTGACTTTATTGCGGGATATATACATATGAAAGCAATGATAAAAATTTAAAAATTACGACTAAATGGCCAAAGTTAATAAAAAAATTTGAAAAATGTTGAAAAATAGGATTTTTCCGGTTAAATGAAGGCATTTTCATGGAAAAGTCCACTTAAAACTTCGATAGAAGTCGCCATTTGATATTTGCTTTTTGCTATGGGTTCTAATTTGTCTCACAGTCCTCTCGAATTGATCTCGGCCTTAAGTGGAATGATTGTTCTTGGTTACTAAAAGGGGATTGGTTTTCTAATCTACTAAGGGTTTAAATGCACTAAGATGTAAACTTAAACTAAAAGCAATTAATTTAATAGCAATTAATAAAACTTGAATTAAAATTTAAGTATTAAAAAAAACAGTAAATATCACTTAAAAATGCTCAAAAGAAAATTGATTCGGAAGTTTCTACTTTACCTTGATCTGGAACTTCGTTCGGAACTTTCGTTCGGAACTTTCGTTCGGAACTTTCGTTCGGAACTTTTCGTTCGGAACTTTTCGTTCGGAAATTTTCGTTCGGAACTTTTCGTTCGGAACTTTTCGTTCGGAACTTTTCGTTCGGAACTTTTCGTTCGGAACTTTTCGTTCGGAACTTTTCGTTCGGAACTTTTCGTTCGGAACTTTTCGTTCGGAACTTTTCGTTCAGAACTTTTCGTTCAGAACTTTTCGTTAACTTTTCGTTCAGAACTTTCGTTCAGATTTTTTCTTTCAGAACTTTTCAAACAAAACTCATTCGGAACTTTTAAAGGGTATGTTCATCCGGAACTTTTGGTGTTCATCCGGAACCTGGGAACATAAAAACAGTCGTTTACCCGAAGAACAAGGAAACCAATTTTGATCCAAAAATCACCAAGTTTTTCACCAAAAACTTAAATAAACTAATCACAAAGCATCTACTAACCATAAACTACAAATCCCATCAACAAAAACACAAAACCCAACAACTTTTGAAGATCAAATCAATCAAATAAAAACTTGAAAACTTGAAATAAAAGATGATGATGAACAAGATGAAATGGAAAGATTAAACAAGAACTTGTATTGATGATTAATCTTGTAACAATCACAAAACAAGAATTAAAATTACAAGATTCAAAATCAAAGATCAAGATCACCAAACACCCTAGTGGTGTTGGTGATGATACGAACTAAAAGGGAGAAAAAAGGGGAGGAGAGGAAAAACTAAAAACTAAACTGGCTAAAATGTGTGAGGGTGGACTATTTATAGGCTTTTCTTTTGGTTGGTGAGTGGGCTTTCTCCCGTTCTTCTTGTCTTCTCGTCTTTTCAGAAAAGTTGACGTTTTCGATTCTGATTCGGGATTTGTCATCGATTAAATTCAACTCGTCTTTTAATTTCTTCGTTTAATAGACTTGAGTTTCTTCGACTTATGTAAATCTTCCATCTTTGGTCCTTTTCTTCGATAAATCTTCGAATAGGCCCAGTGACTTCAAATCTTTTGCATCTCTTGGACAATAGACTTTATCTTGAGTCTTTTTCTTCAGTAAAACCCGTGCAATCCCATGTTTTCTTCAATATTCATCCGGTTGGCTCTGAAAACACAATAAACACAAAAACCAAGCATTATTCCAAACAAATGATATTAAATACGTGTTTTGGTCTCGTTTTAGCCAGAATTAAGTGGTAAAAGGATGGGTGTTTACACACCTATCAAATCCCCTACACTTAACCATTGCCATGCCCTCATGCAATGCTTAGTGATAAAGCAATTTTACACTTTTCTCATAATCAATCAACCTTGGCCTTATTCAAATACTACTAAACAAAAATTTAAAGTACTAAAAGAAATTAAACTTAAAAGGAAACAAAAGAATAGAAATAACTTGCAAAGAAACCAATGACTTACATTAGGGCTTTGGTGCTGCGAAGATTTATCACCCTCAAGTTTCACGTTCCCCAAACTAAGCTTAAAAACGAGATCATTGTTATTATAAGTTAGCAATTCAAACACTTACACACATGGCTTAATTAAATGCTTAAACTCCCTTATTCCTAGGTGTATCTCTTATATTTTATTTTTGTCTTAGAATGATCATGAAGATGCATTTTTGGACTTATTTCGATAGTTTATTTAGGCTAAAAGCAAAGTAGGCCGATTTGATCAATAGTTAGCTAAAGGACAAAATCTCTTAAAACTGCTTCTCGGGATATCCAAAAGTTCATATCTTGGCATAACTCGGTTCACGATTTGAGACCTTTCTCGGGCCGATATTTGGCATGTACTTCATACTTCATATCTTGAGAGACGTGCTTGAGATAATGGTCTTCTCATCGTTCATAGAGTTTCTTCACTTGGAGACTTTTGAGAGGTACTCCAACTTTGTTGACCACGACTTCATGATTATTTCTTCAATCTCTATTTGGGATTTGGGATACAACGATCCGCCTCCTTTTCGGACTTGGATCTATTTATCCTCATACCTTGTTAGGGTCTTTTCGGACAGACTTCTCCATGATCTTTATGGGAGTTGATTGCTTTTCGTCGTGAGTCTTGATCCTTCATATTGACTTTGGGAATAATGCTTTTCACATCACTTTGGATCTTTAGCAATAAAATGGAATCCTCATGCCTTGTTAGGGCCTTTTCGGACTCACCAATCTTCGCGCCCCGCTTCATAAGTTATGCCTTGGCTATGAACTCTTATCATTACCGAGCAACTTTTAAACGATCTTGGGCTAGAAGCTAAGTAACTTTTCAAATCGTACGACCTTACTTATTGCAGATAATTTATTAGCAAGTGATGGGAGAATAGGCAAATAATTACACCAAGTGAGCTTGTGCAAGAATACCGACTTATAATTTACTCTATCATTTCTCGTCCTCCACAATTTAAAATCTCAAGTAATTAGACTCGTGGATACTTAGCCTAATAAACCAATTAAGGTATACATGGTTAAGGATACTAGCTAGAATAAACTTGGATAAGTCTATTCGGGTTGAGTCAAAATAAACGCAACGGGCCTAATATGTCAAAGACTTCTAAACTAGCTACACCACTTTATTAATATTTTTGACTTTATTACGGGATATATACATATGAAAGCAATGATAAAAATTTAAAAATTACGACTAAATGGCCAAAGTTAATAAAAAAATTTGAAAAATGTTGAAAAATAGGATTTTCCGGTTAAATGAAGGCATTTTCATGGAAAAGTCCACTTAAAACTTCGATAGAAGTCGCCATTTGATATTTGCTTTTTTGTCACACTCCCAAAATATCAGAGTATAATGGCGACAAGGGAGTGGTGACGTCATGATTATCATACGCACACAGTTACAAGAACGACCTCTAAATGAGACGTTCGGAAAATAGATCACTTGTAATTGATAAATTAAATAGTTTTAACATAGTGCGGAAGCATAAAACTGGTCACAGTTACAAAACATAGTTTTCCAAGTAGTACAAATGATCTTTGTTTCAAAGAAATGACGGCAATGCATGAGACCTCACTTAGCATATTCCTTCTTAATACCTGAGAAAAACATTGCTAAAGTGTCAACATAAAGTTGGTGAGTTCATAGGTTTAGTTAATTTGAAATGTTTAATGAACCACAAGATTTTCCCAAAAGTGATGACAATATAACAAATACAAAGTCATCCCAAAAGTATTTATTACAGTCTAAGCTCGTGACACCGAAGCGTTAACAACACCGGTAGTATAATCATATAAATGTAGCCCAACTGAATGCCTAAACCCACGACATCCTATCTCAGACTCAAATGAAATTGTGCCTGCTTGTCCCCTTGTTGGACAAGACAGACAGGGACGTCAATCCCGATAGATCTATCCATAACATTCGCGCTTACACAAAGTAATTAACGGTTCACGATTCACGGGCCAAAGCAACTGGGTTTTTAGTGGGACTTAGACTAATATATAAATCAGTAAATGCACTTGTGTTCATACGTTAAAATCAAGCAATGTCTCACCCCAAAAAGCAGTAAAAATAGTTAAGCATGGGGCTATAAACTCACCTCGTAATTCAGCAAAAAGGACGAAGGTAAAGGTAGCTCGAGAGTACGGTTACGCTAGCCGCGACCTATTTAATTATAAGGATCGTGTTACGATATGAAAATTTATACTAGTAAAAAGACACGACACCCTAGTTGTGCTTGACAATACCTTTCGTTTACGGAAAGACACGATACATAAAAGTCGGTTATAAAACGATCGAGGTTTACGGGTTAAATTATACGTTTAAGTTACAAGTTTTCGTTTTGGGCTTTAAATAAACCCATACACCAACACTGGCCCAAACAAGACCATCATTCCCACCCCATGGCCCGGCCCAAGGGTTAATTAACCCGGCCCATGCCCAGGCGATACAAACAAGGAGAAAAGGAGTAAATACGTGTGTTTGTATCACACATAAATCAAAAACACTCAGTTTATCTCTCTCTCCTCTCTCGAAACGCTCCCACCGCCCCACTCTCTCTCTCTCTCTGAAAACTGGATCGGATCACCACCCTCCCATGGCTAAGCTTGTTTTCAGTTTAATACATCAATCATTTGTGATGGGTTGCGGTGATTAAGTCGCGTGGGATGTGGGGTTTCATCCCCACATCAAACCGATTCGGTTTTGATGGTGTTCTTCCCCAGGGTTAAAGTTATTCATCATCAATCAAAGATAAGTTGTTCATCCCTCTTTTCTTTTAATAAAAATGGTTAAATGATTTTCGTTTATAAAAAGATTTGTGGTTTTAAATCACTTGTATAAATATGCTGTGAACATAATGACTCTCGAATTTAATGATAAACAAATTAGGGTTTCGAAAATATTTGGGGGTTTTTCTAAATCTCATGTTTAAATACAATTAATTAACGTTTTCTTTTATAAAAACATGTTAATTTCAACATATAAATGATTTTATAAAAATTAGGGTTTCGGTCAAAATTGGGGGTTTATTCATACCTTGTTTCCAGTCAAATTAATTAATAGATTCGGGTTTGGATTGGGTTTAATTAGGGTTTTAATTAATAAAATCAAATTAGGGTTTATATAAATTGGGGGCTTTTGCATTGGTTGATTATTCAAAATTAAATGGCGTTTTTGGAATATATAAAGTATTAATTTCATAATTAAAAAGGTTTTCAATTTTTAGGGTTTCGAATTAAAAGGGGGTTTTATACCCGCGGCATATTTGAGGGTTTTATGATGTTTCTGTAAAATGAAATGGTTAAGATCTTGGATTATGGTGACTTTGAATGGTAAGGGTTTCGGCAGAAAAACTAGGATCTTGGTTGTCTTGGTTTGGTTCTCGGTTTGGTCTCGGTTTGGGTCTCGGTTTGAGTCTCGGTTTGAGTCTCGGTTTGAGTCTTGGTTTGGTCTCGGTTTAGGTCGGTTTGGGTCTCGGTTTGGTTGGCAGAAATAATGGGGTCATGGTCATGTTCAAGTAACAAATGCTATGGTTTATCTTTTCAGTTTTTGATTAAAATAGGACCGTGACAAAGACTAACACATTCATTTTATTTTCGCAGGTTTGGTTAATGACGAGCACAACTAAGATTTTATATAGGAAAAACGAAGAGATGGTTTAAAAGACTCACAATTGGATGATTAGGTTTCGGTTTGTAGGTGTGGACGAGAAGGATGGATCGGCTTGACACTACACTTCACTTTCACCCAGGAACTTTGTTTGAAAACTTGTCCAGGAACTATTATTGTAATATTTGGACTGTGAATACTTTGTGTGTTATGTTTGGACATTGGATAAACTTTGGACTGTATTTAATCTTGTATTATTAGTTTAGGGTTAGTCTCAAACTGAATTTGGTAAGCTTGTGATGTACCCATTTTGGGTAAACTTGGCATGTGTGCTGGATTGTAGTGCTTAGTGGATGAATAAACTATGAAATTAAGTTGTGACTGAAAATACACACTTGCTAAACAAGTCTTTTGAATTAAAAGTGAATAAGGGTTCATAATTTAAATGTTTGTACATGATGCACCAATATACCACTCGGCTCAGGTTTGTCGGATGTTTAAGTCTTAGACGCGAAAACTGAATATACACGACTCGATAACAACTCGATACACGATCCAAATCAAAGACAAATATGCGTGACCTCAAGGGATTCAGTAAGTACTTCAAATAGACATACGGCAAAACATAATACGTTTAACAACTTCGTGTATTACATTCATAATTTAGTAGACACGAAAACTCGAGATGTTACATTCGCTCTCCCTAAAAAGGGCTTTGTCCGCAAAGCAAAGTAAATAACACATTTATATCGACAACTCCTCGGTAAATAATTAAAGTACTCCTACTATATGAAGAATTTACGATAGAAATTTGACGGATGTCACAGTATTCCCATGTTTTAGAGATTTCGTCACGAAATCAGGACGTTGTTGTAGTAGGATGATTAGCGAAAAGATGAGGATACTTGCTCTTGAATTGGTCTTCACGTTCCCACGTGTATTCTGGACCTCTACGCGCATTCCAACGGATTTTTATAATAGGTATACGGCTTAGCTTGAGTTGTTTGACTTGACGGTCCATAACTTCTACTGGTTCTTCTACAAAGTTGAGTTTGTCGTCGAGTTGAATCTCTTCTAAAGGAATAACGAGTGTCTCGTCGGCTAAACATTTCTTCAGATTGCAAATGTGGAACACATTATGCACTCGGCTAAGTTCCTGGGGTAATTCCAAACGATAGGCTACGGGGCCAATCCTCTCTATAATCTTGAAGGGTCCAATGTAACGAGGATTCAACTTTCCACGCTTTCCAAAGCGAATCACACCCTTCCAAGGTGAGACCTTCAACATGACTCTATCACCAACCTCAAACTCAAGAGGTTTGCGTCTCATGTCGGCATAACTCTTTTGTCGATCTCTTGCGGCTTGCATACGGCTCTTGATCTTAAAGATCTTCTCAGTAGTCTCGTGTATGATCTCGGGTCCAGTGAGTTGTGCTTCACCAACCTCTGCCCAACACACGGGTGAACGACACTTCCTACCATACAGTGCTTCGAACGGTGCTGCCTTAATGCTAGTGTGATAACTATTGTTGTATGAGAACTCCACCAGGGGTAGGTGTCTGATACAAGGATTTTCAATGGGTTAAAATATTTCTCGATATCCTCTCGAATTGATCTCAGTTTAAAGTGGAATGATTTGTTCTTGGTGACAAAAAGGAGTTTGGTTTTCTATTCTATTAATAAGTAAGCTGGACTTAAAAATTTAGATCAAACAGTAAATGAAAAATACCCTAGCAGAAATTACCCTGTTCGGAAAACAAGCACTGTGCGGAAAGCAATCTTCTATTCGGAATATTATGCTCAATTCGGAAAATGAGACCTTATGCGGAAAATCTGCTCTACTCGGAAAAAGATGTCTATGCGGAAAATCGTCCTATTCGGAATATTATGATCTATGCGGAAAAACATGTGCTATTCGGAAAAACCAACCTATGCGGAAAAATGACTCTAATCGGAAAATCTGGTCTATGCGGAAAGTCGAGCTATTCGGAAAGATGAATTCCTATGCGGAAAATATGCTTATGCGGAAAAATCAGAACTCTATTCGGAATATAATGTCTATTCGGAAAATATGGTCTATGCGGAAAAAACTGGACTATGCAGAATATGTAAATATTCCGATTAAGGATGGAATAAACAAACAATTCGGAAAGACTGAAATGTTCCGAATAAGAGAGAAAGAAAAAGAGCTATTCGGAAAGATCTGGGAATCAAGAACAGAAGCAGACATACGAAAAAACAGGGAGCTCGAATATTAATTAAAATCAAACCAAATACTCAAAAAGGTTTTACCAAATTAAACACACATCATTTAAATACCCTAAGTAACAAATCCCACCAATAAAAACACTAAATCAACAACTTTTAAAGATCAAACTTGAATCAAATAAAAACTTAAGAACTTGAAATAAAAAGATGATGAAGAACAAGATGGATAGAAAGATTGGATTGAAATATTAATGTGAAAGTAAACAAGAGTAATGATTCAAACTTACAAGATTGAAGGAAAAATTAAAAATCACCAAACACCCTCATAGTGTTGGTGAAGCTACGAACCTAAGAACTGGGAGAAAGGAAAAATGAAGCTCTCCCTAAAATGTGAAGGAGGAATCTATTTATACTCCTAGTGGTTGGTTGGTGAGTGGGCTTTCTCCCTTTCTTCTTGTCTTCTCGTCTTTTCAGAAAAGTTGACGTTTTTTATTCCGATTCGGGATTTGTTGTCGATTAAATTCAACTCGTCTTTTAATTTCTTCGTTTAATAGACTTGAGTTTCTTCGACATATGAAAATCTTCCATCTTTGGTCCTTTTCTTCGATAAATCTTCAAATAGGCCCATTGACTTCAAATCTTTTGCATCTCTTGGACAATAGACTTCGTCTTGAGTCTTTTTCCTTGATAAAACCCGTGCAATCCCATGTTTTCTTTAATATTCATCCGGTTAGCTCTGAAAACACAATAAACACAAAAACCACGCATAATTCCAAACAGATGATATTAAATACGTGTTTTGGTCTTGTTTTAGCCAGAATTAAGTGGTAAAAGGATGGGTGTTTACACACCTATCAGTGTCTATCCCATCTATTTCCGAAGTCAATCACACAAGCCCTCAGCATATCTTCTAAGGTTTGAATGGTCCTTTCACTTTGACCGTCAGTTTGGGGATGGTACGCAGTGCTCATATCCAACTGTGTTCCCAATGCCTTCTGCAGCGACTTCCAGAACTGCGAAGTAAATCGGCTGTCTCGGTCGGAGATTATAGACACAGGCACACCATGCTTCGTGACTACTTCCTCCAAGTATGTTCTTGCTAACTTATCCATTCCATCGGTCTCCTTGATTGGTATGAAATGAGCCGATTTGGTGAGTCGGTCGACGATTACCCAAATGGTGTCAAATCCGGCTGAGGTTTTTGGTAGCTTAGTAATGAAATCCATAGCGATCCTTTCCCACTTCCATTCTGGCAGTTCGGGTTGGACCAATAATCCTGATGGTTTCATATGCTCGGCCTTAACCTTGGCACAAGTCAAGCACTTGCTAACGTATGTAGCAATATCCGCCTTCATGTTCGGCCACCAATACAACATCTGCAGATCATGATACATTTTGTCAGATCCCGGATGTATGGATTATTTTGACTTATGCGACTCATGCATAATCAAAGATCGTAGGTCACCATGGCACGGTAACCAACTCCTATTATCAAGGCATAACGTTCCATCCGAGCGAGCTTCTAACTTCTTTATCATGCCTTCAACATCTTCAGTCTTGAGAATTTCTTCCTCGACTGCCTCTTTCTGAGCCTTGAGAATTAAGGATGGAAGGTCTAAGTCAATGGTCATCACCAAGGCCTTCACCCTAAGAACTCTCTCCTTTCGACTCAAAGCGTCGGCCACGACATTTGCCTTGCCCGGGTGATAACGGATCTCGCAATCGTAATCACTGAGCAACTCTAGCCAACGTCGTTGTCTCATGTTGAGTTCCTTTTGATTCAAAATGTGTTGTAGACTCTTATGATCAGTGAATACAACACACTTAGTACCATAAAGGTAGTGTCTCCAAATCTTCAGGGCAAACACCACTGCTCCCAACTCTAGGTCATGAGTTGTGTAGTTCTTCTCGTGCACTTTTAGTTGTCTTGATGCGTAAGCTATGACCTTAGTCCTTTGCATCAGTACCGCACCTAACCCTTTTATGGATGCATCACAATACACCACAAAGTCTTCATTACCCTCGGGTAGGGCTAGTATAGGTGCTTCACACAACATCTGCTTCAATGTCTGAAATGGCAAATCTTGATCCTCTTTCCACTCAAATTTCTTGTCCTTTTGAGTCAACTCCGTCATTGGTTTAGCTATCTTGGAGAAACCTTCAATGAATCTCCTATAGTAACCAGCAAGACCTAAAAATTGGCGGATCTCCGTGGGTGTTGTTGGAGTCGCCCAATCTTTCACGGCCTCGATCTTAGCAGGATCAACGTGAATACCACTGCTGTCGATTACATGCCCAAGGAATTGCACCGTGTTTATCCAAAACTCACATTTGGAAAACTTTGCATATAGCTTCTCCTTCCTTATCAGCTCTAGTATGGTCTTCAAATGTTCCTTGTGTTCTTCTTCATTACGAGAATAGATGAGAATATCATTGATAAATACAATCACAAACTTGTCCAAGTATGGTTTGCAAACTCGGTTCATGAGATCCATGAATACCGCAGGCGCGTTTGTCAAACCGAAAGGCATAACTTGGAACTCGTAGTGTCCGTACCGGGTTCTAAAAGCCGTCTTATGAACGTCTTCCTCTCTAACCCTTAGCTGATGATATCCTGACCTTAAATCGATCTTCGAGTATATGCTAGATCCTTGAAATTGGTCGAAAAGATCGTCAATTCTTGGCAATGGGTAACGGTTCTTTATCGTCAGCTTATTCAATTCTCGGTAATCGATACACATCCTAAAGGATCCATCTTTCTTTTTGACAAATAAGACCGGTGCTCCCCAAGGTGAGGAACTTGGTCTAATGAAACCTTTGTCAGAAAGTTCCTTTATTTGTTCAGCTAACTCTGTCATCTCGGCCGGTGCTAAGCGGTATGGGGCTCTAGCAACAGGCGCGGCTCCTGGTGTAAGCTCGATGTGAAACTCCACTTGCCGTGCTGGTGGTAATCCTGGTAAGTCCTCTGGGAATACGTCGGGAAAGTCTCTAACGATCGGTACATCTTCCACCTTCTTCTCGTGATCTTCTTCTCCTTCCTTTTGTGTTATTTGAACCAAGAATACTGGACATCCCTTCTCAATGTATCTTTGGGTTCTAATACATGAGATGACTTCCAGTCTTGATCCATTCTTCACTCCACTTCTTTCGCCTTGTATGATTAGTACATCGTTTCCATAAGGAACACGGACGCACTTTTCATGACATACAATTTCCGCGTGATGCTTCGACATCCAATCCATTCCAATAATGACGTCAAAACTTCCCAATTCTATGGGGAGTAAGTCGATACTGAACGAACGATCTTGTAACCTTATACTACATCCTTTTAGAATAGCGTCGGTGGTTACTGACTTCCCATCGGCTAATTCTACATTATACTTAACGTCTAACGCAGTAGGGGTAATATTTAGGCTTTCACTAAATACAGATGACACAAAACTCCTATCCGCACCAGAATCAAATAGTACTGAAGCATAGTTGTTATTGACTAGAAACGTACCAGTCACAACATTGTTGTCTTGCACTGCAGCTTCAGCACAGAGATGATACACCTTGCTAGGTGCCGTGAATCCTCCAGGAGTACTAGTTGTGGCTCGGTTATTCCCTCCCTGGTTCCCTTGATTCTGCTTCTGGTTTCCTTGGTTGTGATTCTGATTGCCTCGAATCTGGTTACCACGACCTTGGTTCCCACTGCTTGGACACTTGTTCTTGTAGTGACCTTTCTCTCCACATCCAAAGCAAGTGACATTTGCTCCTTGGCCACCTTGTGTTCCAGGTCCTCTTTGGTTAGTAGGACGAGGTGGTGCTCGACATTCCTTTGCCTTATGTCCGGCCTTCCCATAATTGTAGCACGTAGGGGGACATGCTCCTTCGTGGTGTCGGCCACACTTTCCGCAGAAAGGAAGTCTTCCAGCGTAGTTTCCAGTATTACCTTGTCCAGCAGTAAACACCCTTGCTACTTCTTGTCGCTTGTTCTGGTTGTAGTTGTTTGTGTTGTTGCTGTTGTTGGTATTGTTGGTATTGTTGTTGTAGTGGTTGCCAGACCACTTCCTCTTATCCCCAGTATTTTCTCCCAACTCTTGTACCACTTGGTACATCAGACTCTAAGCCATGTCGATTGCCTCGTGCAAATCAGTTGGCTTGGATGAAGTCACATTCCCTTTGATGCTCAAAGGTAGTCCTTCAATGTATCGCTCCAACAATCGGTCGTCGTTGGGCACCATTTCAGGACATAACAAGATCAGCTCTTGAAAGCGCTGATTGTAAGCAGTAAGAGCAGTACCCTTGACCTTCAGGTTCCACAGCTCAACCTCCATCTTCTTGACTTCATTTCGTGGGCAGTATTTCCTCACAAACATAGCTTTAAATTCACTCCAGGGCGTCGCTTGGGCAACGTCAATGGTCACTGCACGAGCATAGACGTTCCACCAAGTCAAAGCACCATCCACTAACGTGCTTGACGCAAACTTCACCTTATCAGCTTCAGCAACATTGCTAATCCCAAATTGGGATTCTAGCTTCTCAAACCATCTGGTAAATCCTACTGCTCCTTCAGTACCGCGGAAACTTACTTGCGTAACTGCACGAAATTCCTTGTAGGTACAAGCCCGTGCAATAGCATTAGTAGCTCCTTGGTTGGTCTCCTCCTGTGTGCTAGCCGTACGATTTGCTTCGGCTGTTGCGATTTCCTCGGCCACCCGTTCGGCTATCATTTGACTTAACATGACGGTGTCAATTCCACCGGTAGTAGCTGGTGGATTCTGGGTTTCGGATCTTCTAACTGGCGCCATAATCTAAAAAGGTAATAGGACAATGAGTTTTGCCAGACATAACATGCATGGCACGCACAATACAATTATGAAATGCTCCAGGGTATAATACACAATATATAATGATCTCACAATTTTTGTAACCCATAATATCATTCATAGAATTGTTTAGTAGTACGTCATAGTTTGTCATACATAATAAAATAAAATAAAAAAGCCAACTAGCTAAGATGAACTTCAAAGCTTAGTGGTCATACAACGATAAGTCAATGGTACAAGATAAATCTAACTAGTGCCCTCACGGCGCTGATGAAGCTCTCTTTCCAACTCTGCTAACCTCCTCTCAACCACGATTTCATGAGCCTGGGAATCTCTAAGTCTAACATCGGTATCATAACAAGCAGCTCTAAACCTCTTATCCAAGTCTGCAACAGGGTCCTCCACAGGTGCCTCTAGTCCGCCTGTCTCAACCAATGGCTCTACTCCCCAACGGGTCATCAGGCTCTCGATCTCCTCAAGACGAGCATTCGGCATGGTATCCATCTGATCAAGAACAGTATGAAGCTGTCCTCGTAGACGGGTCACACAAACCGTCAACACTGTCTCATCCCTAACTGGACTCTTCTTTGCCAGTGCCTCTAGCTTATCCTGCACCTCATTATACTCTTCACCTAAAGCCTCTACAGCATCCTCCAACCTGTTTAATCGTGTCGTCACACATCCATCTGCTGCCCCAAGCATCACCACCGTCGATGTAGCTCTCCTAGGAAGAGGAGTCGTAGCTCTCGGCCCAGTAGAGATGCTAGCATCAGCAAGCATCTCCTGGTACACAGCAGGTACAGTCTCTGGTGGTGGTAGTAGTAGTGGTACCTCTGGGACAGGACTGGCAGGTGTGCGGGCTGCATGCCTGTCAGTGGCAGTGAAGGGTATGAGGGGTCGGTAAGGTGAAAGTGGTGGTCGAGCAGCTCTCCCCCGAAGACGTCGTCTCACATAGTAGAAAGGTAGAGTACCAGGTGCTAAAGCAGGAATATCAGTCCTCTCCTCTTCATCTTCAGATGAAGATGAGGAGATGTGTGCTAGGGAAACCTCAGGAGTAGCAGCATATGTAGTAGGAGGGTCCTCAGTGTCAGTGACTTCCATGGGTTCTCCTTCCCCATCTGTGAACTCCATATCATCATCCTCTGTCTCCTCTACCGTCTCATCCCTAGTAACTGATGCCTGACCTGGTGACTGCACCACATCAGCGTCTAGGTCATCCTCTCCTCCGCCTTCTAGGCTAAGTACGTCGTCAGCTGATGCATCAGGAATACGGATCGGTGAACGATGAACCTCCTCAGTCTCTCTCTCAGTATCATCATCTGAAATCATCCGGTACCACGGATATCCTGATGGTGATCCTCTAGGTAGTCCTACTGATGAACTGATAGTCGACTGTGAACTACGGTTGTAGTACGCTCCTGTAGACGTGGAATCATCAGAAGAAGACATCGCTGTAATCATAAACAAAATAAATGTGTGTAAATATCTTATAAAATTAGTCCGTAAAAAGGGACATTAACATAACATAGCAATCATTGTTGAATCCATATGTATCCCATATAACATAATTCAGATTTTGTCGTTGCACATGTAACCCATGTAAATATACCTCGTATTTGTTAAACCACATGTATCCCATTTATTACTTATCTATGTCCATGTATCTACATATACTTAATACTTACAATCCGTATGATAATCGATTAAACACATAGCAGTTATAGTCTAGAGTTACTAAATGCAACCTAGTTCTCTATAACCATGGCTCTGATACCAATCTGTCACACTCCCAAAATATCAGAGTATAATGGCGACAAGGGAGTGGTGACGTCATGATTATCATACGCACACAGTTACAAAGAACGACCTCTAAATGAGACGTTCGGAAAATAGATCACTTGTAATTGATAAATTAAATAGTTTTAACATAGTGCGGATGTAAAACCCAGTATAGCCGTATCTTTAATTCGGGGACGAATTATTGTTTTTAGAGGGGAAGAATTGTAAAACCCGTATTTAAAAATCAGGATATTAAATACGCAGTTTAATTTTAATAAACTATTTAAGTATTAATTATTAGACAAGAGATATAAACGCAGAAATTAATTACGTTATCCCAGTTTATTTAAATAATATAAATATTGCAGCTTATTCGGATAAGAAGTATTTAGTCTCAGAAAA
The DNA here is from genome assembly GCA_025667525.1 of Glebionis coronaria. Lineage (NCBI taxonomy): Eukaryota > Viridiplantae > Streptophyta > Magnoliopsida > Asterales > Asteraceae > Glebionis > Glebionis coronaria. Next base: position 304,762,154 of record CM046877.1, read on the forward strand.
TACTACAGATGAATTAATATTTTAACAGAGATAATTAAACGTTATTATTGAATACGCGTAGCTTCAGTTTATTTAAATATTACAAATGAATAATTATTCAGGAAATAATTATTAAGTTCAGAAAACATTGCGAATGCATTATTTTAGCATACGGAAAAGATATTTACGTTTCGGGAAACTAAAATACGATCGAGATTTAATTCACGAATACGTACGTTCAAAAAAAAATATATATACAACATAAAGTGGGTGTATATTGTTGGGCTGCGGGTTTTAAAACAAAAGAAAAGAGGAAAATGGGCTTGTAGCCCGGCCCTTTTGGGAAGAAAGAAAAGAAACGGGATTTAAAACCCATCTATTTACAACAAACGTGAGAAAAAAAAAGGGAATTAGGGTTTTGCCTTTGTTTCCTGCCGACAGAAAAGACAAAAGAAAGAGGAGCCGCCACTGTGTTTCTCTCCTTTCTCCCTGCCGACGAACAAGACAAAAAAAAAGAAAAGAAAAGAGGAAGTCGTTGTTCCTTGTTTTGTCCAACCGACGAACCACAGATTGATCTTTGAGTCTTGTTTTCCTCCTTTCACGCAAACCAAGGTAGATCCAAGCTTTTTCTTTTTCTTTTTCTGTTGGTTATCCACGAAATTAGATAAGGGTGCCGTGTTTTGGGTTGAATCCAGGGAAAAACCGAGAGCATAAAGCTCTCGGTGTGGTGGTCCTTGCCAGCCGTGAACCACCAGTCCCAAACAGGGGTTCGGTGTGTGTTTTTGGTGTACAGCCGAGGCCTAGTGCCTCGGTGGTGCCTTGGTTGACCAACCGCAGCCCAGAAACAAATGGGTGTTTGGGATTTTAGTATACAACAAATAGAAAGAATCAAACAGGGTGCGTTTGGGTTGAAAAACCGCATATACAAACCAACAGGGGGCGTTTGGGATTGCAGTTCCAAACAGGGGTGTTTGGGTCTGTCAGAAAACAAAGACGGTGGGAACTGTTTAAATCAAGCAGTGGGAACTGTTTATACCAAGCAGTGGGAACATTATACTAGCAGGGGAAACTATATAGCTAGCGGTGGGAACTTAACACCAACAGTGGGAACTTATAAATATCAGTGGGAACTTATAGATAGCAGTGGGAGTACAACAAAAGCAGTGGAAACTAATACAAACAGTGGGGACCACAAATTATTGAATTGGTATATTATTTAATAAATGGGTTTTATAAATAAATTAATTATAGTTTCTAATTTTATTAATCTAATTAATAAAATTTAATTAATTCTAGCTTTACCATTTTTTTATCCTTTTAAAACTTATGATTTATAAATAATTTAATCTAAAGATACTAAATTGGAAATATTTCTAAATTAGGAAACTTTCTAATTATGACGAGTTACTAATTATAGTAATGTCAGATTATACATTATCCAGTAATCAGAAATACATGGTACATTAAATCAGTAATATTTACGAACAATAAGAATTTATTAGATTATACAAATAGTAATACAAGTATAACTTAAATCCAACTAAAACAGTTAAGAGCAGTAAAACAGTAATCAGTTAACTTATTTTCGCGTACGTTATTTATGTAGTAACCATGAAGTCAGAGTCGATCCTTCAGCTTTCATTCTTATTTCATTAATGGACACAAGGTACGGATTTTCCGTCCTTTCAGTAAGGACTTCTTTTATGCATGATTAGGATTCCCCGTCTGCAGCCAAATGTTTTCCCCAGTATATGTTTAAGCTTATCAGTAATCATATTAATAATAGAATAAATTGCCTGAGCATTATATACAAGCATGATTAGTTTATGTACTAGTTACGGAGGTACCGTAACCACGACACTAGAGGCACCGGTGTCGTGACTCACATGCAGGAGAGTGATATCCTGCATCGTCCCACTCAGCTCAGCTTGGCCATTTTATCAGTTTATTATTGGGGCGTATGGATGCATCCTAGGCTACAGTTTACAGTTTAGCAGGTGAATGCGGTGTGTGCTCTACATCCTTCACACTGGAGCTGATCCCTCCACCCAGCACAGTTATTTAGAGGTCACCCCTCTATAGCATGACGAGGACACCCCTCTATGTATTCATGCAGCAGTTGATTTAGTTCATGACCTATATAAGCTCTGGGCAAACTAAAATACAGAAAATGCATGTTTTCAGAATTAATAAGTTATATTTCAGTTCAGTATATATATGAAAAGGTTTATCAGATTTTATACATAGTTGTACCACATGTCATATCAGTCTTATAGTTTCATTGTAGTTTTCTAATTCTTTTACTTTCAGTACATCCTATTCATGCTATATCCGTCCACTGAGCGTTATGCTCAGCCGTAGTTCCTTTCATGTTCTAACGGCAGGTACATCAGGACGCTTTTAGGATTCTAAGAGCATGTGCATTTGGAGGGAAGCTATCCAGACTTCTTACATTATGCATTTCTTATATTATTCGGCTTATTTGGACATTGTTTAGTCCTTCCATTCAGTATTTTATATTTCATGTTTTGGGCTTATGTTTGGATTGCCGAAGTTTGATTCCGGTATTTCCTTTATGGTCAGTTAATGTTTTAGGACATTTACCTTATGCTTTGATGACACGCCATAAATATACGTAACGGTCCACTTATCCAAGTGGGGTGTTACAATTATGGTATCAGAGCCCAAGGTTCGACCTGTAGGCTCTAAAACTTGACCTGTGACTAGTGGGTAGTCACCAGGAACTTCCCAGATTTTGGCGTTGTTATCTTTCATGTTTCTCATGGATTATTCAGTCAGTTTTCTCCACTTATCAGTCAGTTTTCTTTAAGTTTTGACTAAGTAAAAGGTTGGTACATAACTAACCATATTTAGTCGCATGTGCTTTTTAGCGAATTTTCGTTTTGGTGAGCTGACCATAGGCGCTCACCCTTGCCCGTTCAGATTTTGTATTGGTAAACCGACCATAGGCGTTTACCCTTACTCATGACAGATTTATGTTTTTCAGTCAAATATTACTTGGTGAACCAGCCATAAACGTTCGCCATTTCTCAAGCCAAATTTCATGCCTTTCAGTCAAATGATGTGTTGTGAACCGATCCACAGTTGTTCACTTTTGTCACATCAGGACATTTCATAAATTTTGACAAGTATAGATTGGACTACAGCCATCCATATTTAGTCCGAGATTATAAATTTCCATACATGACAGTTCTCAGAAAATTTTTGACCAGTATGGATCGAACCAGAATAGCCCATTCTTAGTCTCATGTTTCCTTCCTTGAAGTACGTGGATTGAACCATAGCCGTCCACATCAGCTAATATTACACCTCAGTTGATTTAACTTTTTGTGTTCCTTATAACAGTCAAATTTTCATACCCTCACGTTGAAGTCATCTACATGATGATTCAGTTTCATGTCTCCTTACGAGGATTATGTTTTCAGCAAGGTGATGATGCCTTCAGGCTAAAATATAGAAGGGTTACAGAAAAATCCTATTTCATGATAAATCATGTTCTGGTCTTTATCAATCATGTTTTCTGTCTTCATACTGAACATTGATGAAACACTGTTTAATCATATTTTCAGCCTCTATACAACCATCATTAAGTCTACGCAGAAATTATCAACCTATCATGTTAACCGTTTCAGTTCAGTTTGCTAATCAGTTAAATCAATTTATGTCTTGGATGATGTCAGACAAGCGACACCAGTATCGATCATCCCATAAAATTTCCACCAGCTCCATGTACAGTATTCCATATGTACCCCATGTACAGTGTCTCAGTTATACTCCATGTATAATATTTCACGTGTACTCCAGGCGTTTCCACTTGTCGATAGTCTACCAGGTGCGGATGCTGCTCGTGAGTGAAGATTTTACCAAATGCTGATGCTGCTAACACTTGAAGACCTCACAAACGCTGATGCTGCTGATACTTTGGAGATCTCTCAAATGCGGATGCTGCTGAACGTTGGAGATTTCTCAAGATGCTGATGCCGGTTATACTATGAAGACTGCGGAACGAGGACGAAAACTATAAATTTGAAAATTCTGACAAGAATAAATTCAACCATCAGGCACTACCATTCCAGTCCATACTTTTAGCTTCTCAGCTAGATGCCCCACTTCACGCAGCTAACCGTTCATTCAGAAGAGTGAGAACCGGAACCCAGCCGGCCACTCAACAGAATAGTTACTGAATCACGGTCATGATAACGACCGTCAGGAAACTGACAGACAAAGTAGTAGTGACAACCACCGTGCTTATAATTACCCAGTCAGTAACCATCGGAACCCCGGAACGGACGTGACCAGAAATACAGAGGTCAGCAGTCTAGCCGGTCCGCCAATCTTAACAGTTACAAAAAATTTTCAGCCTTTTTCATATTCATCTATTAAAACACGTGCCAAGACATCAGTCAATACATAGCTCTCAGGTATCATTTCGGAAGACACATATCAGGGCACCAGTCATGATACAGGTCATACGAATATCTTCTCAGAGTACGAGTCTGAACTCTTAGTCCCAGTATGTTCCAAGCAAGACCCTCAGTAATTCAGGGTACCTTTCAGAAAGGGGTATACTCATTCTATTATGCCACGCATATATCAGATCATTAAAAATTCAGTCACCACGACCAGATTATTATTCAGATTAAGCACACGGTAATATTTCTGTAAGGTTCCAGACGAATCCACTCAGTGAAAGTCGCCACGTTACTCCACGTATTCCTATGTCAGCTTTATCTCAAACCAGGTAGTTACCTGTCTCTCAGTCAGGAAGGACTCAACAGTATCACCATATTTATTAAAGTTCTCCTTTCAGTTAACGACGAGGTCCGCCACACTAAATCCCAAATATATTCGTTATACTTTCTGCCAGAAAAATCAGTACAAATTATTTCTGCCTTACAAGCGCGTGACTTATCAGTCTATAGCTACGAAGACTTTTAGCTACCGGTTATAAATTCACTTCTAAAATTTTTCGAATACATGATCAGCAGATTATACTAAAGTTCCAGATGTCGTACCAGAAGGCTTCACAGAAATCCCTCCCTAACCAAGAAACAGTGTTCAACCTCGAGCGTGTCCCAAGGACAGAAACTATTTTCAGAACTCTTTATCGCAGGACAGCAACTAAGTTAAAAGAGTTGCAGCAATTGCTGCAAGAGTTACCAAAACTAAGCTTTATTCGCCCTAGCGCACCATCGAAAATTTTTACCAGATCACCATTCTTAATCAATGTTCATTCCATAAATAGCAGGTTTATCTCACCTGCTACGATATCTTAAATATTTTCCAGAACAAGATTGCGACCATGCCATCAGAAGTGGCGAGAGAAGAACATGATGTTTTCCATGACTGCTGTTGCACATATTATAGTCTCTCTAAAAATTTTAAATTTTACTTCTGAGCTCCCTAATGCTCCAGCTATATTACGGAGTTTATGAATAAATTTTTTTTCTATGATTCTCAGACAAAAACGTCAGCGTATTCATTGATCACATTTTGGTATGCTAAATTCTAGAGAAGAATAAGAGAGTCATTTTCTCACAGTTGTATAGAATCTTCGATAGGAGTTATTTGTTTCAAACACAGCTTTCCAGATAGGAATTCCAATTGAACAAAGTGGCATTTCTGAAGCCATGCTACCTTAGCAGAAAGAAATTGCAGGTAATCCTGCGAAGGTGAAGGCCATCACCTGATGGTCCCGACTGACGACTGTGAGCGTAGTATAAAATTTCTAGAACTCAATTGACTGCTACCGCAGAAATTGCCGACAGTCATCACTAGAAATTCTTTTATGACTATTCAACCAGATTTCCACCAGAATGTTCCATAATCCCAGACAAAACACTGATAGAATCCGCATCACGCATTAATGCAGCTATGTTCATACCTAGATGCCTGACCTACTGCAGGTTCAAGATAGAACACCGACATGCTATCACTACAAGTAGAAATTCTAGACCGAAAAGAGACAAGACTCCATGGAGATTGTAATCAGTTTACCACAGACTCAGAGAAAGTATGATGCTATCTAAGTTATCATCAACCATGTAATCAACCTGCGCGTTCTTTCATCCGAAAGGATCACGTAGCAGCAGATCTGCAGAAGATTTTGAAATTCAGCAGTAAATCGTACGAATTCAAGGCATTCCATTGACCATTATATCAGACAGAATTCATGTTCACGATCAAGTGTAGGTTTACGCCCACTTTAAGTTCATGTTTATTTTTCATTTTCACGTTTACGTCTCAATCGCAGCATGATGCTGTTTCAGTTCATCTTTTATGCTACCCCATGATTTAAGCTCACGTTAGCGTTCATAACATTGTTCACATCAAGTTCGTGTGCCATTTCACGATACACGTTTCTCAGTTATTACCGAATACGGTTACAGAAAGCTTGAGAGACCAGACTCAAGTTTAGCACAACTATTCCATAACTAGACATACGTTTCACATCTCAGGCCGTATCGTTTGGCATTCATTCCTCAGTCAGCATACGTTCATGATATGTTCTAGTATCACGTTCACAGTACGATTCACTTATCATATTCAAATTCCATGCCAGCGCTCCTCATATAATTATGAACCACGTTCACAATTGCTCACTTAGCATGTTCACATTTATTCACGTAGTTCGTCCCTATATGTTTCAGCAGCTTGCTCAGAAAAATAAATGTTATCGTTTCAGGATAATTGTACGTACCGTTTCATGTATACTACATGCTATAGCTTATTCATTCAGGATCAGGAAATCTATCTCAAGTTTAGAACCAGAAACTATTTAGCATCATCAGGACCAAGATTTTTCACTATGTTTAGACCTTTAAAGAAATCGTTTCGAGCGGGAGGCCACTCGAAACGGAGGAGTCCATCCGGACCTCTCATCCTTTTCTTCCATATATCCAGTTAAGCTCTTTCAGTCATGTTACGTTCCATGTTCATTTCAGTCATGTCAGGTTTATACCTATCAGCAGCATTATGTCTTAATTAGAAGACAATTTATCCTCCAGTTTAAATGTCTTTCAATCTACGTGTTCTTTCAGTCCTTATAACTTCATCAGCTTACTACCTTTAATTCGAGGACGAATTTCTCCTTTTTAGAGGGGAAGAATTGTAAAACCCAGTATAGCCGTATCTTAATTCGGGGACGAATTATTGTTTTTAGAGGGGAAGAATTGTAAAACCCGTATTTAAAAATCAGGATATTAAATACGCAGTTTAATTTTAATAAACTATTTAAGTATTAATTATTAGACAAGAGATATAAACGCAGAAATTAATTACGTTATCCCAGTTTATTTAAATAATATAAATATTGCAGCTTATTCGGATAAGAAGTATTTAGTCTCAGAAAATACTACAGATGAATTAATATTTTAACAGAGATAATTAAACGTTATTATTGAATACGCGTAGCTTCAGTTTATTTAAATATTACAAATGAATAATTATTCAGGAAATAATTATTAAGTTCAGAAAACATTGCGAATGCATTATTTTAGCATACGGAAAAGATATTTACGTTTCGGGAAACTAAAATACGATCGAGATTTAATTCACGAATACGTACGTTCAAAAAAAAATATACAACATAAAGTGGGTGTATATTGTTGGGCTGCGGGTTTTAAAACAAAAGAAAAGAGGAAAATGGGCTTGTAGCCCGGCCCTTTTGGGAAGAAAGAAAAGAAACGGGATTTAAAACCCATCTATTTACAACAAACGTGAGAAAAAAAAAGGGAATTAGGGTTTTGCCTTTGTTTCCTGCCGACAGAAAAGACAAAAGAAAGAGGAGCCGCCACTGTGTTTCTCTCCTTTCTCCCTGCCGACGAACAAGACAAAAAAAAAAAAAAAAAAGAGGAAGTCGTTGTTCCTTGTTTTGTCCAACCGACGAACCACAGATTGATCTTTGAGTCTTGTTTTCCTCCTTTCACGCAAACCAAGGTAGATCCAAGCTTTTTCTTTTTCTTTTTCTGTTGGTTATCCACGAAATTAGATAAGGGTGCCGTGTTTTGGGTTGAATCCAGGGAAAAACCGAGAGCATAAAGCTCTCGGTGTGGTGGTCCTTGCCAGCCGTGAACCACCAGTCCCAAACAGGGGTTCGGTGTGTGTTTTTGGTGTACAGCCGAGGCCTAGTGCCTCGGTGGTGCCTTGGTTGACCAACCGCAGCCCAGAAACAAATGGGTGTTTGGGATTTTAGTATACAACAAATAGAAAGAATCAAACAGGGTGCGTTTGGGTTGAAAAACCGCATATACAAACCAACAGGGGGCGTTTGGGACTGCAGTTCCAAACAGGGGTGTTTGGGTCTGTCAGAAAACAAAGACGGTGGGAACTGTTTAAATAAAGCAGTGGGAACTGTTTATACCAAGCAGTGGGAACATTATACTAGCAGGGGAAACTATATAGCTAGCGGTGGGAACTTAACACCAACAGTGGGAATTTATAAATATCAGTGGGAACTTATAGATAGCAGTGGGAGTACAACAAAAGCAGTGGAAACTAATACAAACAGTGGGGACCACAAATTATTGAATTGGTATATTATTTAATAAATGGGTTTTATAAATAAGTTAATTATAGTTTCTAATTTTATTAATCTAATTAATAAAATTTAATTAATTCTAGCTTTACCATTTTTTTTTATCCTTTTAAAACTTATGATTTATAAATAATTTAATCTAAAGATACTAAATTGGAAATATTTCTAAATTAGGAAACTTTCTAATTATGACGAGTTACTAATTATAGTAATGTCAGATTATACATTATCCAGTAATCAGAAATACATGGTACATTAAATCAGTAATATTTACGAACAATAAGAATTTATTAGATTATACAAATAGTAATACAAGTATAACTTAAATCCAACTAAAACAGTTAAGAGCAGTAAAACAGTAATCAGTTAACTTATTTTCGCGTACGTTATTTATGTAGTAACCATGAAGTCAGAGTCGATCCTTCAGCTTTCATTCTTATTTCATTACTGGACACAAGGTACGGATTTTCCGTCCTTTCAGTAAGGACTTCTTTTATGCATGATTAGGATTCCCCGTCTGCAGCCAAATGTTTTCCCCAGTATATGTTTAAGCTTATCAGTAATCATATTAATAATAGAATAAATTGCCTGAGCATTATATACAAGCATGATTAGTTTATGTACTAGTTACGGAGGTACCGTAACCACGACACTAGAGGCACCGGTGTCGTGACTCACATGCAGGAGAGTGATATCCTGCATCGTCCCACTCAGCTCAGCTTGGCCATTTTATCAGTTTATTATTGGGGCGTATGGATGCATCCTAGGCTACAGTTTACAGTTTAGCAGGTGAATGCGGTGTGTGCTCTACATCCTTCACACTGGAGCTGATCCCTCCACCCAGCACAGTTATTTAGAGGTCACCCCTCTATAGCATGACGAGGACACCCCTCTATGTATTCATGCAGCAGTTGATTTAGTTCATGACCTATATAAGCTCTGGGCAAACTAAAATACAGAAAATGCATGTTTTCAGAATTAATAAGTTATATTTCAGTTCAGTATATATATGAAAAGGTTTATCAGATTTTATACAGAGTTGTACCACATGTCATATCAGTCTTATAGTTTCATTGTAGTTTTCTAATTCTTTTACTTTCAGTACATCCTATTCATGCTATATCCGTCCACTGAGCGTTATGCTCAGTCGTAGTTCCTTTCATGTTCTAACGGCAGGTACATCAGGACGCTTTTAGGATTCTAAGAGCATGTGCATTTGGAGGGAAGCTATCCAGACTTCTTACATTATGCATTTCTTATATTATTCGGCTTATTTGGACATTGTTTAGTCCTTCCATTCAGTATTTTATATTTCATGTTTTGGGCTTATGTTTGGATTGCCGAAGTTTGATTCCGGTATTTCCTTTATGGTCAGTTAATGTTTTAGGACATTTACCTTATGCTTTGATGACACGCCATAAATATACGTAACGGTCCACTTATCCAAGTGGGGTGTTACAGCGGAAGCATAAAACTGGTCACAGTTACAAAACATAGTTTTCCAAGTAGTACAAATGATCTTTGTTTCAAAGAAATGACGGCAATGCATGAGACCTCACTTAGCATCTTCCTTCTTAATACCTGAGAAAAACATTGCTAAAGTGTCAACATAAAGTTGGTGAGTTCATAGGTTTAGTTAATTTGAAATGTTTAATGAACCACAAGATTTTCCCAAAAGTGATGACAATATAACAAATACAAAGTCATCCCAAAAGTATTTATTACAGTCTAAGCTCGTGACACCGAAGCGTTAACAACACCGGTAGTATAATCATATAAATGTAGCCCAACTGAATGCCTAAACCCACGACATCCTATCTCAGACTCAAATGAAACTGTGCCCGCTTGTCCCCTTGTTGGACAAGACAGACAGGGACGTCAATCCCGATAGATCTATCCATAACATTCGCGCTTACACAAAGTAATTAACGGTTCACGATTCACGGGCCAAAGCAACTGGGTTTTTAGTGGGACTTAGACTAATATATAAATCAGTAAATGCACTTGTGTTCATACGTTAAAATCAAGCAATGTCTCACCCCAAAAAGCAGTAAAAATAGTTAAGCATGGGGCTATAAACTCACCTCGTAATTCAGCAAAAAGGACGAAGGTAAAGGTAGCTCGAGAGTACGGTTACGCTAGCCGCGACCTATTTAATTATAAGGATCGTGTTACGATATGAAAATTTATACTAGTAAAAAGACACGACACCCTAGTTGTGCTTGACAATACCTTTCGTTTACGGAAAGACACGATACATAAAAGTCGGTTATAAAACGATCGAGGTTTACGGGTTAAATTATACGTTTAAGTTAAAAGTTTTCGTTTTGGGCTTTAAATAAACCCATACACCAACACTGGCCCAAACAAGACCATCATTCCCACCCCATGGCCCGGCCCAAGGGTTAATTAACCCGGCCCATGCCCAGGCGATACAAACAAGGAGAAAAGGAGTAAATACGTGTGTTTGTATCACACATAAATCAAAAACACTCAGTTTATCTCTCTCTCCTCTCTCGAAACACTCCCACCGCCCCACTCTCTCTCTCTCTCTGAAAACTGGATCGGATCACCACCCTCCCATGGCTAAGCTTGTTTTCAGTTTAATACATCAATCATTTGTGATGGGTTGCGGTGATTAAGTCGTGTGGGATGTGGGGTTTCATCCCCACATCAAACCGATTCGGTTTTGATGGTGTTCTTCCCCAGGGTTAAAGTTATTCATCATCAATCAAAGATAAGTTGTTCATCCCTCTTTTCTTTTAATAAAAATGGTTAAATGATTTTCGTTTATAAAAGATCTGTGGTTTTAAATCACTTGTATAAATATGCTGTGAACATAATGACTCTCGAATTTAATGATAAACAAATTAGGGTTTCGAAAATATTTGGGGGTTTTTCTAAATCTCATGTTTAAATACAATTAATTAACGTTTTCTTTTATAAAAACATGTTAATTTCAACATATAAATGATTTTATAAAAATTAGGGTTTCGGTCAAAATTGGGGGTTTATTCATACCTTGTTTCCAGTCAAATTAATTAATAGATTCGGGTTTGGATTGGGTTTAATTAGGGTTTTAATTAATAAAATCAAATTAGGGTTTATATAAATTGGGGGTTTTTGCATTCGGTTGATTATTCAAAATTAAATGGCGTTTTTAGAGTATATAAAGTATTAATTTCATAATTAAAAAGGTTTTCAATTTTTAGGGTTTCGAATTAAAAGGGGGTTTTATACCCGCGGCATATTTGAGGGTTTTATGATGTTTCTGTAAAATGAAATGGTTAAGATCTTGGATTATGGTGACTTTGAATGGTAAGGGTTTCGGCAGAAAAACAAGGATCTTGGTTGTCTTGGTTTGGTTCTCGGTTTGGTCTCGGTTTGGGTCTCGGTTTGAGTCTCGGTTTGAGTCTCGGTTTGAGTCTTGGTTTGGTCTTGGTTTGGGTCGGTTTGGGTCTCGGTTTGGTTGGCAGAAATAATGGGGTCATGTCATGTTCAAGTAACAAATGCTATGGTTTATCTTTTCAGTTTTTGATTAAAATAGGACCGTGACAAAGACTAACACATTCATTTTATTTTCGCAGGTTTGGTTAATGACGAGCACAACTAAGATTTTATACAGGAAAAACGAAGAGATGGTTTAAAAGACTCACAATTGGATGATTAGGTTTCGGTTTGTAGGTGTGGACGAGAAGGATGGATCGGCTTTACACTACACTTCACTTTCACCCAGGAACTTTGTTTGAAAACTTGTCCAGGAACTATTATTGTAATATTTAGACTGTGAATACTTTGTGTGTTATGTTTGGACATTGGATAAACTTTGGATTGTATTTAATCTTGTATTATTAGTTTAGGGTTAGTCTCAAACTGAATTTGGTAAGCTTGTGATGTACCCATTTTGGGTAAACTTGGCATGTGTGCTGGATTGTAGTGCTTAGTGGATGAATAAACTATGAAATTAAGTTGTGACTGAAAATACACACTTGCTAAACAAGTCTTTTGAATTAAAAGTGAATAAGGGTTCATAATTTAAATGTTTGTACATGATGCACCAATATACCACTCGGCTCAGGTTTGTCGGATGTTTAAGTCTTAGACGCGAAAACTGAATATACACGACTCGATAACAACTCGATACACGATCCAAATCAAAGACAAATATGCGTGACCTCAAGGGATTCAGTAAGTACTTCAAATAGACATACGGCAAAACATAATACGTTTAACAACTTCGTGTATTACATTCATAATTTAGTAGACACGAAAACTCGAGATGTTACATATTTGCTATGGGTTCTAATTTGTCTCACAGTCCTCTCGAATTGATCTCGGCCTTAAGTGGAATGATTTTTCTTGGTTACTAAAAGGGGATTGGTTTTCTAATCTACTAAGGGTTTAAATGCACTAAGATGTAAACTTAAACTAAAAGCAATTAATTTAATAGCAATTAATAAAACTTGAATTAAAATTTAAGTATTAAAAAAAACTAGTAAATATCACTTAAAAATGCTCAAAAGAAAATTGATTCGGAAGTTTCTACTTTACCTTGATCCGGAACTTCGTTCGGAACTTTCGTTCGGAACTTTCGTTCGGAACTTTTCGTTCGGAACTTTTCGTTCGGAACTTTTCGTTCGGAACTTTTCGTTCGGAACTTTTCGTTCGGAACTTTTCGTTCGGAACTTTTCGTTCGGAACTTTTCGTTCGGAACTTTTCGTTCGGAACTTTTCGTTCGGAACTTTTCGTTCGGAACTTTTCGTTCGGAACTTTTCGTTCAGAACTTTCGTTCAGAGCTTTTCGTTCAGAACTTTTCGTTCAGAACTTTCGTTCAGAACTTTTCAAACAAAACTCATTCGGAACTTTTAAAGGGTATGTTCATCCGGAACTTTTGGTGTTCATCCGGAACCTGGGAACATAAAAACAGTCGTTTACCCGAAGAACAAGGAAACCAATTTTGATCCAAAAATCACCAAGTTTTTCACCAAAAACTTAAATAAACTAATCACAAAGCATCTACTAACCATAAACTACAAATCCCATCAACAAAAACACAAAACCCAACAACTTTTGAAGATCAAATCAATCAAATAAAAACTTGAAAACTTGAAATAAAAGATGATGATGAACAAGATGAAATGGAAAGATTAAACAAGAACTTGTATTGATGATTAATGTTGTAACAATCACAAAACAAGAATTAAAATTACAAGATTAAAAATCAAAGATCAAGATCACCAAACACCCTAGTGGTGTTGGTGATGATACGAACTAAAAGGGAGAAAAAAGGGGAGGAGAGGAAAAACGAAAAACTAAACTGGCTAAAATGTGTGAGGGTGGACTATTTATAGGCTTTTCTTTTGGTTGGTGAGTGGGCTTTCTCCCGTTCTTCTTGTCTTCTCGTCTTTTCAGAAAAGTTGACGTTTTCGATTCTGATTCGGGATTTGTCGTCGATTAAATTCAACTCGTCTTTTAATTTCTTCGTTTAATAGACTTGAGTTTCTTCGACTTACGTAAATCTTCCATCTTTGGTCCTTTTCTTCGATAAATCTTCGAATAGGCCCAGTGACTTCAAATCTTTTGCATCTCTTGGACAATAGACTTTATCTTGAGTCTTTTTCTTCAGTAAAACCCGTGCAATCCCATGTTTTCTTCAATATTCATCCAGTTGGCTCTGAAAACACAATAAACACAAATACCACGCATAATTCCAAACAAATGATATTAAATACGTGTTTTGGTCTCGTTTTAGCCAGAATTAAGTGGTAAAAGGATGGGTGTTAACACACCTATCATTTTGCTCCCAATCAAAATGCTAACAACAACTATCGAAACAATCAAGTTGGTTTTAAAAACAAATACAAAGGAAACTATGGGAATCAAGGGGCTAATAATCAAGTTTCAAACAAAAATCAAAACAATGATTTTAAAAACAACAACAAGGGTTTGCAAACTTTGAAAGATCTTCTAAATGAATTTGTTGAATACGCCAATGGAAACGATGCTAGGTTTGACAACATTCAAAGAGAAATCATTAACCTAAGATCCGAGTTTAAGAATGACTTGAAGAAGGAGTTGAAAAACGAGTTAGCAAATGAGCTTAAAATCCATACAAACAAAATGGAAGGAAATGTAACTAGGTTACAACAAAACCAACAAAAAATGGAACAAGGGCAACATGAAATAAAACAAGAGATGATTAACACCGAGAAGAGGCAATCCATGTTTGAGGATAAAATTTCATCTATGTTTGAGGCTATAATGTGCAAACCGTCTTCGAGTAGTCTTCCTAGTAACACCATATCAAACCCTAAGGGAGAGATGAAAGTGATTACCACACGTAGTGGTAAGACACTTAAGGAATCGACTCCTCAACCAATTGCTCCTACGGAGGATGCAATTGAGGAAGAACCCGAGGTGGTGGTCGAAAAGGAGCATGTCCCAATCCCACGAAGTACCGCTCATGCCACACCTACGGTTGACCCATTACCACAATTGGAACCCGAGATTCCAAAGGTTATGCCTATGCCTCAACACACACCACCTTTGCCCTATCCATCGAGACTTAGAAAGGAGAAACGTCAATAGCGCGACAATTACCAATTCGAGCTTTTTATGAAAATGTTTCGTGACGTTTATTTTAATGTGAGTTTTGCCGATGCTTTGGTCTTGATGCCTCGATTTTCCGCTAACTTTAAGAGTATGTTGAACAACAAGGAGAAATTGAAACAATTGTCTAGTTGCTCATCGGTTTATCTTAACCGCATACCTCAAAAAGTCGGTGATCCCGGTAAATTCTTGATTCCTTGTGCAATCCAAGATATGGAAGAATGTTATGCCTTGGCCGATCTTGGTGCTAGTATTAACTTGATGCCACTTGCAATCTTCAAGTCGCTCAATCTTCCTAATCTTACTCCTTCACTAATGTCTATCGAGTTGGCCGACCATTCCACGATTCCCTCATGTGGACTGGTGGAAGACGTTTTTGTGAAAGTGGGAAAGTTCTATTATCCGGTAGACTTTATCGTTGTCGATATTCCCACGGATCCTCAAGTTCCTCTCATTTTAGGTCGTTCGTTTTTAGATACGTCTATGGCTTTAATTGATGTGCATGCTAGAAAGATCACCTTACGTTTCAACGACGAGGAACTTGTTATAAACGCAACTCAAAATTCTCCAATTTCTCATGTTTATTCCGTTGCAACCATAAACCTCATTGATATGATTGACGTTGTTTGCGAGGAATTTTCACAAGAAGTTTTAGGTTTTGGTGATGATGAAAATAGTGGCAATCCCACTATGTTAGATCCCATTCTTGATAACTCGACACCAACCTTCACTCCATTTGAAGGTGGTGGTTTTACGTTGGAAAAATTCGATGTTCTACGTACTTGTGACGAAGACCTCGACAATGATGAGGACTTCTCGATTATCAAGGATTTTCTTAACGATTTCCCATTTCCTCCACCCGAGGAGGTTATGAGTATCGAGCCCAAATCTTCAATTGAGGAACCACATATCCTCGAGTTGAAAGATTTACCTCCTCACCTTAAATATGTATTTTTGGAGGAGGACGACAAGTTGCCGGTTATTATTGCGAAGATCTTTCGGATGATGAAAAACCGCACTTGTCGATGTTCTAAAGGATCACAAAGGGGCAATTGCATGGAAGTTATCCGACATTAAGGGGATTGATCCAAAATTTTGTACCCACAAAATCTTAATGTAGGAGGATTACAAACCCGCAATCCAAAAGAGGGTGAACCCCAAAACTCACGACGTCGTCAAAAAGGAAGTCCTAAAACTCCTTGACGCGGGAATGATTTACCCTATTTCCGATAGCCCTTGGGTGAGTCCTATTCATTGTGTCCCTAAAAAGGGAGGAATGACCGTTGTGCCAAACGATGCCAATGAGTTAATTCCCACTAGACTCGTGACCAGATGGAAAGTGTGCATTGACTATCGTAAGTTGAATGACGCCACTCAAAAAGACCATTTTTTCTTGCCCTTCATGGATCAAATGTTGGAGCGTCTTGCAGGAAACGATTTATATTCCTTTTTAGATGGTTTTTCCGGTTACTTCCAAATCCCCATCGATCCTCGTGATCAAGAAAAAACTACGTTTACGTGTCCATATGGAACGTTTACCTATCGTAGAATGCCATTCGAACTTTGCAATGCACCGGGAACCTTTCAAAGCTGCATGATGGCTATTTTTCATGATATGATCGAGAAGACGATAGAAGTCTTCATGGATGACTTTTCTGTGTTTGGTAGTTCGTTCACTTCGTGTTTTTCGAATCTTGAGATAATGTTAAAGTGTTGTGAGGAAACCAACCTTGTGCTTAATTGGAAAAAATGTCATTTTATGGTTAAAAGTGGAATCGTCTTAGGGCACAAGGTTTCGAAAGCGGGGATTGAGGTAGATCAAGCTAAGGTAGACGTCATCGCCAAATTACCTCATCCCAAAACCGTTAAGGGAGTTAGGAGTTTCCTAGGCCACGCGGGCTTTTATCGTCGATTCATCAAGGATTTTTCAAAGATTTCTCGACCTATTACACATCTCCTCGAAAAAGATGCATGTTTTGTCTTTGACGAAGATTGTGTACGAGCCTTTGAAATCCTTAAGAGAAAACTTACCGAAGCTCCCATTCTTGTTGCTCCCAATTGGAACCTCCCCTTTGAGCTCATGTGTGATGCTAGTGACTACGCTATTGGGGCCGTATTGGGGAAACGTCATGATAAGCACTTCTTGCCTATTCACTATGCTAGCAAGACGATGACTGAGGCTCAACTAAAATACACTACAACGGAAAAGGAGTTCTTTGCTGTGGTGTATGTATTTGAGAAATTCCGACCTTATCTCGTCTTGACTAAATGCATAGTGTATATGGATCATTCGGTTATCAAGTATCTTATGGCTAAACAAGATGCAAAGCCGAGATTACTTCGTTGGAAACTCCTCCTTCAAGAATTTGATCACAAAATCGTTGACAAAAAAGGAGCCGAGAATCTAGCGGCCGATCATCTTTCTCGTTTGGAAGATCCTCACCAAAGTATTTATGAGCCCAAGGAAATCACCGAAACATTTCCGCTCGAGACACTTGGTGTAGTGAATTCTAAGCTTGATTCTTCTACCCCATGGTTTGCGGACATCGCAAATTACCATGCGGGGAACTTCATCATCAAGGGTATGACGACTCAAGAAAAACGAAAATTCTTTCGTGACGTCAAGTTCTATTTATGGAACGACCCTTACTTGTTTCGAACTTGTGCGGATCAAATTATTCGACGTTGTGTATTTGGCATCGAAGCTTCTAACATCCTTAGAGCTTGTCACGAGGGACCCACGGGTGGTCACCACGGTGTTAATCTCACGGCTAAGAAGGTTTTTGATGTCGGCTTCTTTTGGCCTACTATTTACCGAGATGCACATGCACTTGTGAAGACATGCGACTCATGCCAACGACAAGGAAAAGCCTCACAAAACGATGAAATGCCACAAAATATCATCCAAGTGTGTGAGATCTTTGACGTTTGGGGCATTGACTTTATGGGGTCGTTCCCATCATCTCGTGGTAATAAGTACATCCTTGTCGCCGTTGACTACCTATCTAAGTTGGTGGAAGCTAAGGCTTTGCCCACCAACTATGCTCGTGTGGTAGTCAAGTTTTTGAAAATCTTGTTTTCTCGGTTTGGAACCCCTCGTGCGATCATAAGCGATCGTGGAACCCATTTTTGTAACGACCAATTCGAAAGGGTCCTAAGGAAATATGGGGTTACACATCGGCTTTCTACGGCTTATCACCCACAAACGAGTGGGCAAGTCGAGGTTTCAAACCGAGCTTTGAAAAGGATCTTGGAGAGATCTATTGGGGAAAACCGACAATCTTGGTCGAATAAGTTGGACGATGCTCTATGGGCCTTTAGGACCGCTCATAAGACGCCCATCGGGTGCACTCCCTATAAGCTTGTGTACGGGAAGAATTTTCACTTGCCAATTAAACTCGAACACAAAGCTTATTGGGCCCTTAAGCATTGTAATGATGATATGGAGACCGCGGGAAAACACCAAAAAATGAAATTAAATGAATTGGATGAATTAAGGGACATTGCTTATGAAAATTCATTGATTTACAAAGAAAAGACTAAAAAGTTTCATGATTCAAAAATTAAAAACCGGGTTTTTAACATTGGAGATCAAGTGTTGCTTTTTAACTCTCGTTTGAAACTATTTTCTGGTAAGTTGAAATCCCGTTGGTCCGGTCCATTCACCTTAACTCAAGTTTTTCCATATGGGACCATCGAGCTAGCTCAAAATGATGGCCCCAATTTCAAGGTGAATGGACATAGGTTGAAGCACTACTTTGGCGGGGAAATTCCATCCTTGAACTACCTCGACCAAATCACCTTCCCCAATGATAATTAGTATTGAGGGGATCAAGTCGAGCTCATGACTCGGTAATAAAAAACGAGGTGCCTCGTGGGGGAGTCCCATGCTTATCCTATGTATATATTATCGCTTTCTAATGTAGTAACGTGTGGGGATTTGTGCCCTTCCAACCTTTGTTCCGTGGTTGTTTGTGAATTGTGGATTTTAGATGATCATTGTCTTCACGATTGGAGCCTCTCGTGTTCGTTTTATGGGAGCACTCGATCGTTTGCTTTGAAGAATTTCTCAATATCCATGATATATCCTTTGATGTTCTAACCTTAGGTTTATATCACACTTCATAAACGGCTTTAAATTTAACGGTTACACCCTTTCCATGCTAGATTAAGCATTCGACTACGTCTCTAGTATGGGGTTTCCAACCCTTAGACTCGAAACATTGAGGACAATGTTTAACTTTAGTATGGGGGGTGAATAGATACTTGCCTTGCCAAACATTCACGCTTTCCAAAGTTTATCTTTTTGTTTATCGTTTTGTTGCAAAATAAGGCTAAAAATGGCCAAATTTTAAATTTTTCTCATGTTTTATAAGTGTTTAAAGACACGAATGTAGGTTTTCCGATGGCGAGAATAAGAGTAATTTTTTACTCGACCGTGCGTGTCGAGCACTTAGCTTCGATTCCTTAACTTTACATTAGGCTAAGTCTCTTAAATGAGGACGAGAAATGATAGAGTTATTATAAGTTACTATGCTAAACGTAGAGTACTCGTATACTTTCAAAAACTCATGTGTTCTCGTTGTTTGCTTATTCTCCCCTCGCTTGTAAATATTTTTGCTTAATAAATATTGACTTAGCGGTTTAGTCTTGATTGTTGGTTTCTAGTCTTTTCTAGTAGCTTCCATGTTTAAATTGGGAAGACATTAAGGTATCGTCAGCGTCACGATTTTGAAGTATTGGCAACCTGAATAATCAAAAGCTTCACCAATAATAAGATTTCAAGTGCTCGCCTAAATCAAGCAAACAATTTGAAGCTCACAAGGCCAAAAAATCTATGCAAAAGTGAAAGTGAATCAAGCCTTAATCTTTGAAGCTTTAAAGATCCAAAATTCGCTTTTAGCGTGAGGATATACGTCTTTGGACACAATAAACACCTCATGGCGAGGTTAAATAAAAGTCAAGGCAAGACCGAAGTCATAATAAAAGCTTCATGGCGAAGTTGAATAAAAGATGGAGGTAAACCTATGATAATAAGGCCCTTCCGTTAGGGGGCGTATAAAAGTCTTGGTAATAAGTCTCATGTTCAAAACCGTTATAAAACCGTGTTTATCGATCTTTCTTGTTGACTTATTTTTTTGACATCGTTGTCTATTAGGAGGGGTTATTAATTCGATGGTCTTGGTTACACTGTTAGGACTCTATTTTTAGACCTAAATCTCTATCATCGCATAAGTCAAACAATGTATCCTCGTGAAACATTCAAGACAAAATAAAATATAAGAGATACAACTTAGGAAAATGGGAGGATAAGTACGTGATTAGGGCATATGAGTAGTGTTAGCATTACTAACTTATAATGACAATGATCTCGTTGCACGCTTAGCATGGAATTGGGGTGACAATCGAGGACGATGAAATTATTTCTAACGAAGCATTCACGTGTTCTTGTTCTATGAACCTAAACGTCTCATTTTGCGATGAAAATCATACATTATGTCTAAAACGCAAGTAGAAGTAATAGTAGTAGTGTAGCTAGTTTATCATTCAATAAAAGTGAATAAAAATGAATTTTGGAGGTGCTACGATACTTTATTTTAGCATTGCGTGAGGGCACGGTAATGGTTTAGTATGGGGAGTGATGAGACTGCTTTTATACATAGTCTCATCGTCCAAAACGGGCTTTAAATACATAAAATATCATAAAATTGCCAAATATATGCTTGTGTTTGTTACTTGTGTATTTTATGTACGGATATTGAGAAAATGACAAAAGATCACAAGAAACATTCAAAAACGAATACAGGAAACGAAGCCGCACAAAGAACCAAGCCCTAATGAAGATTTTCCAAGAAAAACCCTTGAAGATTTGAAGATTATGCAAGAAGGGTCCTCCAATATTGAAGAATTGAAACTTGAAACCCTTGTATAATCATAATTACAAGTTTGGTCCTTAAAAGTTGTCAAAATTACAAAAAGGGCCCTCCACTTTGAAGAATTGGAAAGAATGGTCCCTCAACAATCATGACTTGTCAATATTAGTCATCCAGAAAGTCAACCATACAAGTCAAGATCATTACCTTTGAAGAAAATGCCAAAACAACCCTTCAAGAATCAATAAATGGCAAGAAATACCCCTGAAAATACTTTGGAAAAGTATTTGGGGCAAAAGTGTGAAAATGGAAACTTGAAATACAAAGGAATCTGCATTTAGCTTGTTTAAACTTCAAGTGACAAAGAAAGAAGAGAAGAGGGACTAAACTGGGCAGACAAGGATACTTACCTTAACCTGTGAGGGGGTGACACGTGCCCCACTCACCAAAACCCTCCAATCACAAGCCATCCTTCCTCCATGTCATCTTCCACTCACAACAACTTTTTCCAATTTTCTTTTTACAAATCTCTTAAGTAACCCAAGAGAAGCTTGTGTGTCAAATTTGAGCTTATGGCATCAGCTTATAGCTTAATGGGCCAAAAAGCCCATTAAGAATAAGCTGCTTTGAAATAAGCTAGCTTAAACACATTTTCAGCTTTTGGGCCTTCGGAGTTTTGTTCTTAAAATCAAATTTTAAGTCAGATAGGAGATTTTGGGCTTATTTGGACAACATTTTTCTTATTGGGCCTTAAAAAGCCCATTAAGGGGTCTGTTTGGACTTTTGGCCCATTTCTAGGCCCAATAGGGGTATTTTGTAATTTCAACTTCATTACTATATTATTTAGGTTAAAATAAACTAATTTGCAACTTTTTAGAATTTTTTATAAATTTTTGATTTTTATTAATATTTTATTATTATTTTATTATTAAAAATTAAAATTCAGATTTTTCAAAGTTTTTCATTTTTCTTAGATCAAATACATTAAGTTAGGAATTTTACAATTTTTATAATATTTTATTTGTCATTAGATTAATCTTTAGAATTATTTTAAGTTTCAATAGTTTTTAATTGTTTTTAAATAGATTTACTTAATTTTAAAATTTTCAAAAATAGTTATAAATTTAGTTAAGGTATTTTAGAGGTTTACAAATGAAAAAATCTTATTTTGGGCTTGTTGTTAATTAAATTGATTTTTTGGGCTTTAATTAGCATTAAAATATTATTATTTAATTAAATAAAAGGTTTGAGTGATTTTTGATTTTTTGTAAACTCTAATTATATTTTTTAGGATTTATTTCAATTTTCTAGGAATTTTTAGGGTAATCTTTTTATTTTGTCACTTTTTACGGTTTTACGTGCACGACTATTCGTCTTAGTTTAATCCATAATCGTAACCGTCATTCTCTTCTAATCTCTTTTCTTTTCATTTCTCATCAATATAATCACAAACCATTAACCAATTCTTAACACAACGCACTTGCCTCCTTGAGAACGATCCCCACTTTTGGGTCATTAGTGCTTGGTTTTCCTAAACCGACACTCAATACTTACCACTTTTACGCTCTTTTCCTAAAGAGTAATAAAAACACTACTATAATTTTTGCCTATGGGTCGGTCCCAAAGTTACAATTTTCGATAAAAGCACATGCGACTAAATACGGCCAGTCCTGTACTAACCATTACTTAGTCATAAACCTGCGACAATGATATGAATGCATGAAATGAAATGAAAATGAATGAATGCATGAAAACCAACTATCAGTTTTAGGAAGACGCTGGTGACTACCCATAAGTCACAGGTCATGTTTTACAGAGCTACAGGTCGAAACCTTGGGCTCTGATACCATAATTGTAACATCTCATTTGTTAAGATGGAATGCTACAGTAAATCATGGCGTGTCATCAAAGCATGCAATGTAAATGTCTAAACATTCATGACCATAAATAGAAATACTGGAATCAAACATCGGTAGTTTAGTAACTCACACACAAGCAATATTAAGTACTGTAAATGAAAGGACTAAACAATGTCCAAATGAAGTAAAGTATGAAAAGTAGGAATAAATGCATAAGGCAAAAGAGGCCGGATAGCTTCCAATCCGAATGCACATACTCTGGAGTTCCTACTTGCGACCTTGAGTACCTGCCGTTTGGGGACATAGAAATGGAAAACGGTTGAGCATAACGCTCAGTGCACGGATATATAACATAACGTAAAGACATAAAGGAATGAAAGCATATAAAGCATATAAAACATGAATTGCAGCGGAAATGAATAAGTCCTGGGGAAAACCTAGATGTATGTCATGTTTACCGGTTTTAGTTCTGAAAACATAGCTTATGTTACTTATGAAAATCTGTATTAGTTTAATATACCAAAAGCCAATATAGGTCATGAGGTCAACAACGTGCATGAATACTTGGAGAGGTGACCTCGTCATGCAAATTAAAGTGGATGCCTATAATTAACTGGTAATGGGTAGGAGGGATAAACTCCTTGTGAAGGATGCAAGGCATACACCACATTCACCATGAAATCCAGACTTAAATTGAACCTAGGATGCACCCATACGCCCCACATGATAATAGTAATATAATAATGGCCAAATAACTGAAAGGGACGCCACGAGCTATCACTCCGCCGTGATGAAGTCATAACACTAGTGCCTCTAGTGTTATGGTTATGGTATCTCCATGACTAGGTGAAACTGGTCATGCATGTATATGGCTAAGGTAACTAATAAAATATAAGCATTTAATCTGTAACTACTGGGGAAAACAGTTGGCTGCATACGAGAAATCCTAATAAAGGAATAGGTTGTCCTTACTGAAAGGCGAGAAATCCGTACCTTATGTCCAGTAGAAGCTAACGAAAACGCTGAAGAAACTACTCCGCCTTGACGGATAATACTACATAAGAATGGGAACGTGTATGAGTTGTCTGAATTACATGTGTTTTACTGGTTCTATGTGTTATTAGCTTATTATGCTTATTCCGTCATGTTTTACTGTTTACTGTGTTAATTGTAGTTATTCTGATGTTCTGTTGTGTATTATTCATGTATTAGTGTATTATATTACTTGTATTGTAATACTAAGTAACTTTCTAAAAATAGCAGGTTTTCATAAATAGTAAATTTCTAAAAATAGAAAGTTTCCAAAAATAGTAAGTTTCCATAATTAAAAATAAGTTGGATTATTAATAATAAGTAAAGTTGAATTAGTATAATACAAGTCATGGTCTAAAGGTAGTAGCTTATTAATTAAATAACGTGGTTAATTAATTAAACTATACGTTATAAGAATTTAATTAAAAATACATGTTTTTATTAAATTAAGCTAAGTAAAATACTTTAGGTTATACATGAAATATTAATTTTAATATTTAACATAAGTCATGAATTTAATTAAATTAACAAGTCTAGTAATTAATTTAATTAAACATATTTTCTAATTTTAATAATTATCCCAAAACCCGAACCCGTGTTTTAAAAATTAACCCGAGCCCGAAACCTAGGGTCACACATAAGCCGAGCCAAACACCCTTGATAGTGGCTAACCCGGCCTAGCCGGTTGCCACTGTCCGAGTGGTTTACCCGCTGCCCGAGCCATGGCTAGCCGCTGTCGGACTCGGTTCCCACCGGCGGTCTGCCGGTTCACACCGGTTGGTCACCGGTTCAACCCGGTCCCCTCCTTCCTGCTTTGTTCGGTTCCCACTGTTAGCCAAAAATCCCCACCGAGACCCTATAGGTCTCGGTTGGCACTCGATCCAAGCCAAAACCCTACCCCGACATGCGGTCGGGTTTCCTTGTGTTGTCCGCGCCAAGACCAACCAAGCCGAGACCCCTTGTGGTCTCGGTGGTGGTGATAAAGACAAGCCGAGAGCCACATAGCTCTCGGTGGTGTCTCGGCCGAACCAAAACACAAACCAAACACCCCTTAAACCATGATTTAATTAATCCCACATGTTTTATTTATTTGTTTTTAAGATTAATTAAATAAGAACATGAATTCAATAAGAATTTAAAAAGAAAAGGAAGTGCTTTGATTTACCGAACACGTGGAAGAAAAGATTAAGATCACGATCACGTACACACAGAGAATTAATAACCAAAATCGTCCGGTTTCTCCTTTTTGTTCGAGGTGGCCGGCGGCAAGAGAGGCAAAGGAGGCAAGGGAGAACTTTTTCTGTAAACCTAAAATATGTTTATGTTCTCCTATGTTTTTACTTAACATGTTTTAAGTTGTGTCATGGGCCAAGCCCATCTCTTCCTTTCTCTTTGTCTTAGTCGCGGCATATGGGGCCCCACATGGGGAAACCCGTAGTTTTCCCGAGTTAATTTATTTACGTGATCGTTCATGTTTAATTATCGTGATTTTTATATGTCTGTATTTAACACATTTATAATATAAACGTAATTACATGTTATTAAATATCGTGACACGTGAATTATATTATAAATGGAAAGTTTTAATTTTACCGTATTTTTTGATGTTCACTGTTCATGGTATTTTAATGCGGGTTTTACAACCAAAGTATCTCAAATTTTTTATTTTTATATTTGACAATGTAAACCGCATGTTTATTATGTTTTATTCATTCACCATTTATAATGATGATTATAAATATGAAACCCTAATGGACTTTAAACCCATAAGCCGAGCCGGGCTATACTTATCTACTAATATTATATTTCACCAAATACCAAGTACATGTAATAGATTTATAAAATTAAATAAGTTATATAAAATATGATAATCTAAAGATTTAAGTTCATTTGGATACCAAACTTATCTAAGATATGGGGGGACTCATCCCCACCCTTCATCTCTTTTTCATCCAATGACTAAGATTAAATCTTTAATTTACACTGCAAGGGTATTTCAGTCATTTCACCATCTACTATATAATGTTTTTTCTTCTTTCTTCTCTCACAAAAATCACACATCGGATCTCTCTTTCTCTCTCTACCCCTGATTTACTTTATCTCTCTACCCCGATCTATAATCACGATCTACTATATCATGAATCAATCGAAACGCGATCATGATGAATCCATGACGAATTCATCACGAACATGTATAATCACGAATTGATTTATCCATCACCAGGTTTGATTAATATGTTTTTTTAGCTTATTTGGTTTAAATAAGCTTATTAATGTATTATCATTAGCTTTTAATTGGATTATTATGAATGAATCTTTTTGGATTGATTGTTCTTAATTATAAGCTAAGTTCTTAGATGAGAAGTTATGAATAAGTTATAAAGTTGGATTAATAAGCTAGTTAGTTTGGATAAGCTTATGAATAAGCTTTTTTTTAATAAGAGTAGAGTTATGAATAAGCTTTGTAAATTAAATGATTTGAATTCATTGTGTTGCATTATAAGATAGCTTATTAGATTATTTCAATGAGTTATACGTTTTTGTGAATAAGATAGTTATGAATAAGCTTATTTTCATGTTAATAAGCTGTATTATTATGACTTTTTTTTACTTTCTGATGTTATCATATATGATGTACATTTCTTATCATATATGATAGATATATCATATATGATAACTGATGATATATCATATATGATATATATATATCATATATGATATATCAAATAAATCATATGAAAAAACAGATTTTGTATGAGTATCTTTTAGAAAATCTGTATAAACTCTTGAAACCTGCCTTCTATCATATATATATGAGTAATTCATTTTGGTATTAAAATTTTTGCATAATATGTTGTTTTTTCTTTTATAAATGCAGTCAAACAGAGATGGTGTGATTGCCCTATTTGGAGCAAAGGAGAGAGGGATGATTATAACAAGAGGATGTGCACGGATGTGTTTTAAGGATCAAGACGAAGTATGCGTTGTTCATGAATCCATCATTTGATAATTTGTTTTAAGATAGTGTATTATTGAAAAAGAAGAGTAGTTTCAATAATAATGTTGTTAGCACCTTTTGATTTTGTATAAATGGTTATCATTCAGATGTATATCATATATAATTTTACATTAGGTTATGTTCTGTTTGAATTATCATATATGATTCTGTTCAAACGCACATTATTTTATGTTATGAACAAGTGTTTAGTTATTAATTGTGCATACTTTTTGTTGTAATCATGAGTTCATCAGATTCTTTGTTTAATATATCCAAGTTTTCTTTGAGTATCATATATGATAATGCCTTATCATATATGATAGTGCATTATCATATATGGCTTAATTTATTAAACCATCATGACATAATACCAAGAAAGTTAATCATATTAACAAGACGCTGTACCAGATACCAATGGATTATAAAATCGTCCATATACTTCAAAACTTCATTAGGAGATTACAAAGAAAAAACAAACAATAAACGTAAAAAATTCATGAGCTTCTTCACTAAGCTTCTTGGCCTTTTGGATGCTTGTGATATTCAACATGCCTTGTAAACAGCTTCCTCTACACAAAAAAAGAAGATTTAATTAAATTTTCAAGCACTAATCATATATGATATATTTTATCATATATGATATTATAGCTTATATCATATATGATATAGTATATCATATATGATATGTCACTAGCAAGTCATACTAAATATGTTCAACGAGATTAAGCCATAAAAAATAAGAGTTAATTCAGTTTTCAACCACATAATCATATATGATATATTTATCATATATGATACTTTAGCTTATATCATATATGATATAGTATATCATATATGATACTTCACAAACAGGTCATACTAAATCTGTTCAGCGAGATTAAGCCATAAAACCTTATAATTCACGAAAATAAGCTAATAAGTTAGCTTATAATTCATCATAATAAAGATGATGATAATCTATAAGCTTATTCACATTATTAGCTTTCAGTTCACGTAGTTTCTCAAATAAGTTATAAAAGAATAAGATGAATAATAAGCTTATTCACATCGAATAAGCTAAAAAAAGATGAATCAAAATAAATCGAATGAACTTTACCTTATTTATGAAGTGGATGATCGATTTACGAGGTGATGATCAACGGATTTGATGTTTGTGATGATTGATTACGACATGAATATGTGTATGTGTGTGTGTTTTTGTGTGTGTTTTAGAGAGAAGAAGAAAAAAGGAACCCTCGATCCAGATCTGAGATGTGAAATTGTTATTTGGTGTTAGGTGGGAGGGGTAAAATGACGAAAATACCCCTCCGTTTTTTTAATTAGAAAACAAGAATTAATGTGAGCCTTTGATCAAGATTAGATGGAATGTGGGGATTGGTCCCCTTGTATCCAAAGGATACAAGGGATCCACAATAACCGGACTCTAATCTAAATTATAAATTTAATCAAAAAACATAATATTTATTTATGAAATAAGCTCTTATAATTAAGTTAATATTCAAATTAAGCATAATTGGCTTATATGAATTAATCTTAAAAACACATTTTAATAAAATTTTAAAAAGTTTGATAAAAATTCGAGCAGAGGTATAAAAAAAAATTTAAGCTTAATACTCCCTCCGTCCCAAAATTATAGTCTCTCTTTTCTTTTTGGGTTGTCCCAAATTAATTGTCCACTTCTAAAACTTCTAAAAATAGGTAGGAATTTTATATCGAGATTACTAGATTACCCTTAATTGAATTCATAATTACAAACTTTTGAAAGGTTTTAAATTAATTGGTTAAGGGTAAAACTGTCTTTCTGAAAAAAGTAAGAAAGAGAAAACTGAAAAAGTTATACTTTTCTTAAACTGTGTGTTTTTTGTCGGGAGACAATAATTTTGGGACGGAGGGAGTATATGTTTTAAACTATTTTTTAGACTTGAAGATTGGCTTGATTAAACCTATTATTCACGAGAAGTAATAATAATTGAATCTATTTACAACATTTGATTTGAGTTACCGACTTAATCCACCAGCCCTCCTCCCCTTTTCAGGAATGTTGTTGTTTAAACTAGATTCCTTTTTTCCACAAGAATACTTGTGATCTGTCTGATTTCTTGCAATGGTTCATCATGTTTTAGTAAGATAATGTTAGATGAGATGTTTTATTGGTTTTTGTAATCAGACTCTCAACATCATCTTATAATGTCTCAAAGCAATGCTGGTTATACATAGCTGTCCCCATCCGTTCTATTGCTCCATCTACTCAACCTCACAAACGGCCTACCACCATTCCAAATCTAAATTTTACTTTTCTAAGGAACCTCCCACCAGTGTATGTTCTTGCAGCTCCGGGAATGTCTGTTTTCCCTCTTCCAATGAGTCCCTCAATGCCTGCCTCACGTGTGCGTGGAACGAAAATCAGGCTTAGGGCTAACCAGAAGCTACTTTACAAGCTTGCTAGTGAAGGTCACAATCTTTCCCATCCAGTTGACCTCAAGTCACATTGGGGTAAACTTGGTACTAATAACTTCGTCAAAATTAAGTAAATAATGTGTGTGACTGGCTTTTGAGACTCTTATTATTATGTCCTTTTGCTATTAT
The DNA here is from genome assembly GCA_025667525.1 of Glebionis coronaria. Taxonomy (NCBI): domain Eukaryota; kingdom Viridiplantae; phylum Streptophyta; class Magnoliopsida; order Asterales; family Asteraceae; genus Glebionis; species Glebionis coronaria. Next base: position 304,791,647 of record CM046877.1, read on the forward strand.
GTAATTATGGTCTATGCTTTTAAAGTATATACTCATGTTATAAGTCAGTAACGCAAAATGAAAGTAAAAGTTTTGGACAAGTTTTTAGTCAATCATATCAAGTTGTGAAATGTCTGATCTTGAATGTCCTTTGGGATACCTTATGACTATTGCTAAGGCTTTATTCTTGTACTTATTTATACTATATGTTAAGGATTTTGTTCTCTACCTAAAAAGCTTATGCTTATTGCTAAACATTATGCATCATAATTTTTTGACTAAAATAAGGAAGATCCTTGGTTTAGTGGCAAACAAAATCACTCCAGTGATAACTTATTCGACAGTCGAGTGTTGTATAGATGTATACTAAAACTTTGTACGTCCTTCATATTATTAAGAATATGCAGATAGCATTGATAATAATATAGGTCCTTGTTTTATCTTCTTAAGGTTTCATTTAAGAATTTGATTCCCTATATTACAGATCTCCATGAATAGATGAACGTAACTAAATACATATGGGATTGTAGTGTAACTCTCATGAGACTCGTTATAAAGCCTAACACTCAGAATTTTACATGAAAAAAGAGGTCGTAGAGGAAATAAAAATCAAGGGACTTTTTTTATCCATGTTAAACCACTTCTTTCTTTTTACTTTAAGCTTTTGTAGCTTCCAATGTAGCTGAGGCCTTGCTGGCTGTGATTTGCTCAAAGAGGTCTCGGATTTTCAAACCAACAATAGTTTGAAAGAGACCAGTTCCGTTGTTGCTACCAGGGAAGTCGGCATGCTTCAACATCTGTTGGGTAATTTCTCCATAGAATTTTGTGGAGATGTTGCTCAGATGGCTCTCAACATAGATGAGCTCGTCCAGTCTGTCAAATTGTCCATCCATCTCCAAGACTGAGACCTGGAAGGTAAAAAGAAAATCAGTTACCTACCTGCTTAAACTGGTGCATGCTATAATAAGAGACATAGGTACTTAAATGAGCAGACTGTGTGCTTGGGAGTGTCATAGAGGTGTTAATTTAACAGGTCTAAACAGGTAAAAAATCACTTATGCTTGCCAAAACTTCATTATTTAAACAATAATCTAAGTTCTGAAATAAAATGATTTAGAAGGTTTTAAGCGTTAACCTTACACTTTCGAAGACATACTACCAGATGACCCATTTCTTTTAGCTACTTGCTTTATTTGTTGACCCGTTAGAGATAATAACACAATCAAATTGACCCACTCACACGTCAATGGGTCAAAATTTCTACCTCTAATACTCTAATAGAAGATTATATGAAGTTACCTCATGGTCGTAGTAAGAATCAGGGCCATAAGCGAATTTGATTCCGGGGTAAGAGCAAGTGAGCTTTCTCCCGCATGGGATCCATGAGATGGTGGAACCTTCATCAAACAAGTAAACAGGGCTGAAGTATTTCACTCCCTCTTTCATTATGAGCTTCACTCTCAAAACCTTTCCCTCATTGTCATCTGGAATCAGCTGTGTAGGCAATACTTCTATAACCGCATCTGCGTATTGCTTTTGTGGGTCTGCATCATGGAGGTCAAGTTTTATAGTTCAGAATCGAGTTCTAAGAAAAGGTAATTTAAGTTCCATATATAAGTTTTTAATGTATATGTATATATGCTATTTATGTTTAGTAACACAACTGACTGAGTACAATTTTTACTGGAGTTAGGAACAATGTTTTAAAACCCGGGTTTTTTATTGACCCGGTCGATCTACCGGTTCACCGGGTCACCGGTTCAACTGGTTGAACCGCCGGGTCAAACCGGTTTTGTCAAAAAATATATTTACATTTTTAGTGTGCATATGAACCACGTTACTATTTTCTAGGAAAGGAAAAAAAACAACTTTAGTGATATTAGTAGTATCTGTTTTTTAGCACTGTTATCAAAGTACCATTATATCACTTTGAAACTTGCTTCACTCAACCCTTGACCCCATCCATCAGTCGTCATTTTCAAAACACAGATTCATTAACTTTTTACTTTGACAAACAAGAACTCCCAAACAAATCCATACTCATGACTTTATTTTCAACCACCAGCTACCATCTCTTTACTTCATGTATCAGCCATCATCTCCTTTTTATATATGAAACCTCATTTTCTTGCATCACTCGTTATACACACGAATCCTCATTTTCATCGATGGATCATCATCTTTCACAAAGTCAGCTCCTCGTCGCATCAACTTATGGTTCATGTTGTTAATCATTCTATTTTTTCTCTTGATATGTTAAATCCGGCCGGTTTCCGGTCCGGCGGTTCGACCGGGTCACTCGAAACCCGGCGGTTCAATCCGGTTCGAGATGCAGTAGAAAACTGCCTCACAACGGACCGGTCTACACTCCGGTTCCCGGTTCAACCGGTTGAACCGCCCGGGTTGAACCGGTTTTTAAAACACTGGTTAGGAACATAGATAACATGATTAAAAGTTTAAGGTCATATGTTTACCAATATAGGCATCAAAATCTGGCTTTCTGGCCTCAATACTAGCTTTGATACTTTCAAGACTGTGTCCTCTCTCTGCCATGTCCCTCTGCAATTTGTAGGTACTGTTAGCAAAAGTCCTGATGTAGTATGTGTTATTTGTTATGGCATTTTATACTTGGAGCTACTACATGGAACATAGCCAATATTTTCTAATCATTTATATTTGTTTCTTCTTTCATGGTGTATTCTGACCCCTTTGAAATGAAACATAACTTACTAGAACCATTTGTAACCAAATTGGTTGAAAGTGTCACCTTCAACTCTCCAAGTAGGATATGAAGGATTTGAGTATCCAAAACCTTTTATATAACACATAATGAAAATCTGAAAATACCTGAATTTTCCAGGCAAATTTAACATCGTTGCTGATGTCCAAGTAGATACTGAAGTCCAAAAGGTCTCTTACTCTCTGATCGTACCTACATATATTGAAAGCCAAAGTTAAATAACCAATGCCTAGGCATACCCATGGACAAACTAGTAAAAGCCTTTTAGAGATGGTCTAATGCATTTTGAGACGTTTGTGTGCCTCATACCTTTGATTTTAAGTCACAAAGATTTTGTTGATTAGTCTTAACACTTTTTGTCACCAATCAACCTTTGATTTCAAGTTCACAAGGGCAATACTAAAGTGTTTGGATGTGCCTTTTCTATTTAAAGTTGTAGAAGTTGGGCAAAGGGAATGAGTTAAAATGGGGTGAAAGAATTTTAGTATAGGTTGAACCGGGCCAGATCGAGCTGGGTGACATTTTTAACCCATGTAACGTTCAACTTATCTGACTCATGACCCGTTTAGATTTTTTTTCCCGATTTATCCCTTTAGAGGTAAAATCACAACACAATTTAACCATAAATAGGCGCCATTCCTAGATTGGAGTATAAGATCAGAGGCTCTATAAGACTAAAGTTTTAAGCTATGAACAGAATTCGACTTACATTGGGTGCAAACCTTCGATAACAAGGATCTTAGGTGGCTTGATGAGCTCTGGAGGGTCCAAAAGACCACTAACGTGGTTATAGATAGGCTTCTCAACAGCAATACCATCCTTAAGAGCCTTAACTTGTTCATACATAAGATCAAAGTTATTGGCTCTTGGATCAAGTGCGGTCACACCTTCCACTTTCCTTCCGGTTCTATCCAATGAATGGTAATCATCTAAACATATAACAGTTGTTGTGTCACTTATAAGCGTGTTTGAATCAGGATTGCCTCCCTTTGGTGGCTCTGCTGCACCTCCAAACACACTCGTCAACCTTCTCATGAAGGTACTCTTCCCACACCCTGAGTCTGCTGCTAGTCCAATTACGATAGTGTCCCCTGCGCATCTTATCACACCACTTCTCACTCTGCCTCTAGTGGTCTTTTTACCAGCATTGAAAAACAACACTTGTCTTTGCTGAATTCCTAAGTTGGTTTTTGTTGGTGTTGAGATTGAGCATGTTGAGTTAAGAGATTGGACTGTGTATACAGTGGACACTGCCATTTTTTCTCTAAACTTTGTGAAGTTTAAGAGAGAGAGGGAATGAGATAATAGCCTTTTAATATGTCACTGGGAATGGCTTTTTGGTCATTTTCTTTCAAGTGATAGTTTTTGTGAGATACAAAATGAAAGAAAGATTGTACAAATTGAGTTTCACATGGTACACCTCTTAATTGCGTTTTATACACTGTATAGAACTTGATCTTAAGGTGGATAAAGAGAGTGGTCACAGTTTGGCTGTCCTTTAAAAGGTTTAAGGGCATTTTAGTCATTTCATAATTTTGAAAAATAAAAGATTGGGTAATCAAGATGAGGTGATCACTTTTGTGATAACAATAGGCATGGAATAGCTTGGTGGTTATTTGTTGCAATTTGGATATTAGTCATGCCATGTGGCATCATGGTATAGGTTGATCGAGGATGAGGGTAGTTTGTGTGGAGTAGAGCTTGGGTCCTTATTTGCCACCCATATTAAACCTTGGTCAGTTTCTACTTTCTATGCATTTGCTTCTCATCAATCTTGAATACCAGTGCATTACTAAAAAAAAGACATACAAACTTGTAGCTTATTTATTTTTCTAATTTATGTCATATAATCATTTAATTAGGTACAAGTAGTTACCGTATTTCCTTTGACTTTGGTTTCCATAAACATTATGTGATAGGTTTCGTTCTACCTACGTGCATATGATGCTAAATTGGATATAACCAAAACATAAAGATGAATGTAGAAAGACTACACTGTGTTCTTAAGTTGTTTCATTAAAGAAAAGTAAATGAAAGTAAAGAAAACATATTCTTCCCAAAATTGAGAGGAAACATTTTCTTTCCATAATCATCCAAATAACACTAACTTTCGTGCAAACAACCTTGAAGTGTCCACGCCAAACTCGTGAAAAGAGAGTGCTTTACCTGGTTTGAGTCTGTGAGGCGGTGGGTTCAAACCGTGTCGGAAATCACGGTTACCAAAAAAAACACCAACTTTCGTTCCATTTCATTTTCTTTTCTTTCTTAAGTATAACTCAAGAACACAACATGTTTGGTTTCATTTTCATTCTTAACACTAACTCGAGAACATAGTGTTAAGCATCTGCCATTCCACATGAAATTCTAATAAATTGTTCATGTACTGATAAACCTTTACTAAGAACACCTATAGTTTTGAGTTTGAATTGTGTACCATTTGTTTAGAGTGGGCTATTGTACTTCATCTTTTCATTGTGATTTTTTCATCTCAGAAATGATTTTTAATATGTATGCAATAATGCAGGCCAAACCATTTCAAACATTTGTGCTGATATTTTTTCTTTATCTATTCTTTGAAAAGTATATACGGTAACATTATCAGGACTATTTCCGTTCGAGAAGAAAAAACACATCACTAGGAAGGCGGATACGGTATCAACTCCCATGTTTCATCCCGAAAAGTGAGTCGACAAGTTTAGAACAGCATCCCTTCTATGTCTTGGGACTCTTGGTTGATAATAAAAAAATACAAAAAATACCCTTCACTTGAAGGTGCAAAAGTGGTTTTCGTTTAGTTGTGGCATTTTTTGTACTATATCTTTTTCGTTTAGGTGTGAAGTGCAGATGTTACAAAACATTAGACATTAATTGCAACTGTGACGATAAAAAGGATATGTTTTGACGTATATCTAAAAAATTAATCATAATTCTATGACGATAGAAAGGATATGTTTGATGTATATCACCTCTATGCAGACAGATATTCACCTGTATCCATAAAATATTAAACGGTTTTTGAGATAACTTTAAACCTTTATCTAAACAGGGTTTAATAAACTGTTTGGCCATCAAATAAATTATACTACGGAGTATTTCAGAAAGGAATACTAGAGATACTTTGGCAAATTTTCTTTTGGAATACTACACAACCTGCTAACAAAAAACTTATTAAAATCAAGTTTGTTTTGCGGATGTGATATCCTACCATCCGCAAACATGTATCAGGGAGAATCAAATCAAATGAGTAATAGAGAACAAACAAACGGATAAGGAACCTATAAAACAAAAAACTTGTTGAAATCCAGTTTTGCGGATGTGATATCCTACCACCCGCAAACATATATCAAGGAGAAATCAAATAAGCAATCAAATGAGTAACAGAGAACAAACAAACGAATAAGGAACCTATAAAAAAAATACAATCAAGAGCATAAGTGTTTATTTCCATGTTCCTATAATCAAAAGTCTCCACATAGCAAGTCAAGCCGCAAGCAATGCTCATAGATAGGTACAAAACCAACCTATAAGCATCACTTGTTCCCACGGAAATACATGTAAACTTTCTGTATAAATAAAGATGATGGAAAAACATTAGCATAAATTCAACACCCAATGAGACAAGAATAGCTGAAAAGAATATCTCTAACCTGAAGTACCCAGAAGCTTAGAAGTGATTCTAAGCAAAATAATCCAAATCCAACCAGATAGAAGATCTGCAAGAATGAAAAATGGTTGTGGTTATTGGTGTTGGCAGGTCAGTAGTCAGCACTCAGCTGAGTCACACAACGTGCAAAATCTGGAAGAGCATGAGTGCGAAGGGTTAACTTTTTTCTGTAAGGTCAAGGCAATGGATTTTATTCTTCTATCATATATGTGTCAGTGATAGAACAAGGCTAAGGGTTATATGAAAAGAGAATGATAGGTATGATTTATTGAAGAACAATGCAGAACCTGGACAAAGAAACTTCAATGAAATCAACTAGTCCTTAGAGTAGTAAATTATTCGATGCCTTATTCTTAGGCCTACTGCCACAATTTATAGATGCTTAGAAGTAACTAAAGATGGTAAGAAATCACAAATGCTGAAATTGGGGAATCAACCTCTGAAGATAAGGGGAAATCAAATTGCTGTAAATCAGGGATTCATTTATTGTCCAGATTAATCTTTCCAGCTTTCTTTGAGTAAGTACCCATATTCTTATCAGTACTTCCCCCTTGGAAACTTGCCTTGTCCTCAAGACAAAAGTGTGGATATTGACCCGCAAGCAAGTCATAATCCTCCCAAGTCGCTTCTTCTAGTGGTCGATGCTTTTCTGGACCCACGGATACCCTATCTTTTGACACAACATGCCCTAAAAACTGAATTTTTCTGTCACCAGAAGCACACTTCTTTGCATTGGCAAATAATTTATTGCTGCGTAAAAAATCGAAGCCATTCTGTGCTTCGATCTTTGGTATGACATGTGTTGGTGGTGATTCTGAAGTGGCAGCAGGAAGTGTTGAATAAGATTGAAGAGACACGTCTTGTACAGCAGCGACTGATGGCAATCCTTGCAATTTGAATTTCTTCCCGTTCACATCAAAAATCATGAACATTTCGTTCCAATTGGCTTGTATCGTGTTCAGTGATGCTAGCCAATTGATTCCCAACACAAGATCAGCTCCTCCAATCGAAAATGGGAAGTAGTCTTGTGTAATTTTCAACCCCGGTAACACTACAGAAAGATCACGACAAATTCGATTGCATTGAATTATTTGTCCGTTCGCAATCTGAACTCCGAAGGAAGGAACCGTACTCGCCTTCAATCCCAATTGTTTCACTAGTGATGCTGAGATGAAGTTGTGAGTCGAGCCACTATCGATGAGTATCAATACTTTCTTGTTCTCAAGCGTACCCTCAACCTTCATAGTCGTACCCGATGTCTTTCCAAGAATGGCATGAAAAGATATTTCAGTCATGTCTTGCTGATTCATATCTCCATCATACTTATTCCTATTATCATCCGCTTCTCTCTCAACTAGTGGTTCACTATCATTTGCAATTTCCAGCGACGAAAAGGTCGGTGCTTTGCACCTATGCCCTGGTACGAATTTCTCATTGCACCTAAAACAGTCCCTTATCACGACGATTTTGTCGTTCGGTATTCCAATCCTTAGATTGCACTAAGGATGATGTATTTTGGGATGTAGCATGTGAATCGCTTGGTCACGCGCAGAAGTTAAGAAAGATTTCAGTGAGTTGGGTCCTGTTGGGTTGCTAGTGGGTCGAGACTTAGCTTCAAACTCTAGTGCCAAACTCACCGCCTTGAAAACAGTTCTGGGTTTGTGAATTCGAACATCGACTTTCAATTCTTCCTTGAGACCACTAATAAAGACTCCCAAAAGACGATGATTAGGCCAGTCATGAACTCGTGCAACTCTTTTTGCAAATTCTTGTCTATATTCTTGAACCTTGCCCATTTGTTTGATGTTGCACAAATGTTCATCCGGGTTTTGAAATTCTGCCGGGCCGTAATTTTCATGTAAAATTTTCACCAATTCTTCCCAATAAAGATGATCATTCTCCGCGCTGATCCATGCAAAGAGGTCGAGTGCATCCCCCTCTAGGTACATGGATGCAATCTCCACCTTCGATTCATCAGGGGTCTGATAATAGCGAAAATACTTTTCCGCCTTTAAGATCCAACCGCGAGGGTCACCCCCTTCGAATTTGGGAAATTCCATCTTGGTGAATGGTCTTCTTGTCGAGTTATGGTACCAGCCCGAACTTTCGGAATCATCGTCCCCATAACGAGATCCAAAGGTGGCTTCTTTTGACTTACCCCTATTGGGCCTGTTAGGGTTCGCTTGTGCCTTAAGAGCTGCTACATCAGCAGCAAGGGCATCAAGAGCATTGAGTTTGGAAGCAATGGAAGACAATTGGTGTGCGAGGTTTTCGGGGTTTTGTGAAGGTGAAGATTTGTCGTTATGGTTGGTCACCATTCTGGATCACTGCTCCGATACCAAATGATAGAACAAGGCTAAGGGTTATATGAAAAGAGAATGATAGGTACGATTTATTGAAGAACAATGCAGAATCTGGACAAAGAAACTTCAATGAAATCAACTAGTCCTTAGAGAGAGGACAAGACTCATAATACATCAAAGAGTAGTAAATTATTCGATGCCTTATTCTTAGGCCTACTGCCACAATTTATAGATGCTTAGAAGTAACTAAAGATGGTAAGAAATCACAAATGCTGAAATTGGGGAATCAATCTCTGAAGATAAGGGGAAATCAAATTGCTGTAAATCAGGGATTCATTTATTGTCCAGATTAATCTTTCCAGCTTTCTTTTGAGTAAGTACCCATATTCTTATCAGTCAGGCAATAGACCTTAAGACTGTTAAGATGATTTAAATCAAATAAAAGGGTAAGATCGATGTTTACTTGGCGCATGTACCTCACTTTTTCCCAATGTACATTCAGAAATGTTTTAAGGAATCACTCCTATAGAAGTTGAGTGGCAAGGGTAAGGTGATTATGCTGTATATTGCCTTTTGAAACATTCTAAAGTTATTTACCCTTTGCTAGATTTTGAAAAGTTTATTACCATTTTTTTATTGAAGTACCCTATAGTTAGAATTTCTCGAAATATGTTGTTATTTGTTAAAAAAAGTACATGGCGCAAGGTGAGAAGGTTGTTTTTCTGTACATCCAACTTTGTTAGAAATCAGAGTTAACTACAAAATCGGTCCCTGTGGTTTGCTCGAAATTACGGATTCAGTCCATTTGTGAATTTCGTAACAGATCCGGTCCTTGTGGTTTCAATATGTATCGGATTTAGTCCATTTTGACATGAAATGACCAAAATACCACCAGAAAAATAAATACTATTAAGGTAGAAGGTAGGGGTATTTTGGTCATTTCCAATACCTTTTAAGACAAAATGGACTGAATCCGATACATGTTAAAACCACAGGGACATAATTTGTCACAAAATCGAAAAATGGACTAAAACTGTAATTTCTAACAGACCACATGGACCATTTATGTAGTTGACTCTAGAAATCATAAACATACCTGAGTAAACGAACTCATATTACTTCCTTTATTTCATAAGAAAGTAAACTTTGATTTTCAGGCCACTACTTTGATTTTCAGGTCACACTACTCTGGTGGTAGAATCTGGTTTTAAAAAGCGCGAAGCGCGCCGAGGCGTTGAGGGTCAAAAAGCCAAGGCGCCGAGGCGTTGATGGTCAAAAAGCCGAGACGCAAGGCGCCGAGGCGAAAGCGCGCGCATCACGTACCCAAGGCGACAGTCTAATAAAAAATACTTATAAATTATATGCAATGCACAAAACACAAAACTACCAAATTTACGATCAAAATATACCATGGATTTTCATAGTTCACGATTCCGTTCATAAACATTACATGTCATTGTGTGGATAAATTCATGTAAAATAGTGTGGTGTTAGTATTTCTCATACATAAATACTACCAAAATCTTCAGAAGTGTTATCATATATGTAAATTATTTATTATAATTGGTCAAATTGACCCTATTTTAAAAAGAAAAGCCCATAAGAAAAAGCCCAATACATATGACTAAGACCAAATTCACTTTATAATGCCTAAGTACATGATGCGCAATAAAGCACCGATGCACGCTTTAGCTGATGTGTGCCCGATGCGTGCGCCTCACCACGCATCCCGTAATTGCATTGCCTCAGGGTGTCCGATGCAATAGGGGTGTGCATCAGCCTCAGTCACGCCTCAGGCACGCTTTTTTAAACACAGGGTAGAATACTTGTGATGTTAATGTTGTATACTTGTATGTCTCTTTCTAAGTAAAATTGTTATGGTATAGTCATATGTTTGATCAGGTTAGATTTGCATTGCACATGCAAGTAACCAAATTTTACGAAATCATTGCAAGTCTTCACACGGTATAAGAGAGAAGAGTGGTGCAACAATTTGTGTTAAGTCACTGATTTTATGTGTAAAGTGTAAAAATGGATGACCACCATTCTTTCCATATATAACGTCGTCGCAAATCATAACAATCTCAAAGCAATTTGTCACATTTACTGAGATACACACATATATTATCCTGGAAACCTAATGGAAGAATGAGTTTTGGACATCGAGTTCTTTTATGACTGGTAAGCATAAGTAATTATATTATAATTACTTATCAAGTGCCTGAGGTTTTTCTCCTTGTTTATTATCAGTCATATACGCACAATACATAAACGGATTAGAACTTACCCCTGCTAAAGCATGGTCAGAAAGGACGTCAATCGCAGCTAGGATGCCCCTGGTGATTAAAGAGAAGTAGACTACGCTTAGAATAGGTCACTAAGAATACACACATATTAATTTTGGTAAAATACAATATACAGGTGGCAAATGGCAGGAGATGGGTAAATTTGGGTAACAGGTCAAGAAACAGTGACACCTGTTTGAATTCATGAAACAGAACTTACGTCAATGACTTCCCATGAAAGACTATTGGAGGAGCGATAGAAGCAAATATACAGAAGCCAAGATGAAGCTGCAAAATAACAATGGATTAAAATTACATGGGAGATATTATCTGAAGTCAAGTATTTGGTTGGTTAGTCAGCACGAACTTACTAAGTAAAACAAGAAAAACCAACCAAATTTCAAAGCACTGTCAGTCCTGCAAATCAAGAAACACAAAAAGATTAGTGACCAGCTTCCAGTGATCATTCAAGCAAAGTCATGTAATAATAATGTAGTAGTTCAAATGACCAAAAAAAAACTTTATTCTAACAAATACTTTTTACTAGTTTTAAACTTTGAGAGAAGAGCATACTAGGGAGGTCATGGTTGATGTCAGCAAAAACTGCATCAATCTTACTGATTTCCCTAGTCTTGAATGTCTTGAATCTATTCGCCGTCAGGTGAATGATGGTGGTGTTGAGGGGGTAAACATGACTGATTGCACGACTACTTTTAGTATGGGGTCCCAATCCTATGCTCGATTGCTCAAGGCCGATTTGAACACACAAAAGGTGAACTTTTGTACCCTTGATGTCCTTCTGTAAAGGGAGCTGATGTCACTCCCATTGGCGGAGGTGAGTAAGAAGTTGGGTGATACAGTTTGTGGATATATCATTGTGGACGTCTTAAAATCTGTCAAAGCTCCTCGTCAAGCATCGAGAGGTTCTCAAAGTTAGTGAAAAATCTAAACCCTTAATACATTTATAAACCTAAAAAGGATGGAAATGGCAAACCTTTTTAGAAGAATTCTACTACTAAGGCTCATATACGTGCAAAGGGCTGCACGTATACGAAAGTCTCAAATACTTTTGATGTTATGAGCACCATGGCTGATACGAATAATGAATGAATGTGGTTCGAATACTAGTAATCCTACATGTGAAAAAGTGGTAAATGAAAAGGAAGACAATGGTTTGGATATGAAGAACATGGAAGACCAAGGGCTGAATGTGGAGAACTGAAACCGAGTCACAACCAAGTACATCAAGTTGACTCCCAGGGGGAAGCTCTTGGAACGAACATGGAAACAAGCACGGGCTGTGTAACTACGGATAGGCCTCCACGGGAAGAAAAACATGCGGTTTGATCATGCTGAAATGCAGAGTGTGAGTTATAAACAATATGATTTCATTGTGAGTTCGACGACAACCACTCATGGGGAGGACAGTATCAAAAAAGGTTGATTTGAAGATCCTAGTCTATGTTTGCCTTGTCTTGTATGTGTTCGAGTCAAATGTAGTTTAGTGGTTTTCTTGGTGATGTAGTTTGTCATCCTATGTACTCAACTGCTTTTTAGCATACTACTGTACTTTTTTCCGGGGTAAACCCAAATTTTTTTTGAATAACTCTGAAAGATTTTGAATATACGCCTCTCCAACATTGACATTTTATAGCAAAGCTGTTTCTCAAACTGTTGTTCTGATCTTACGTCAATGCAGACTAAAAATAAACTGCCTAAAATTCTCACAATTATGTTAACCGCGTCACCTTCATCAACTTGTTATCCAAATACAAGTATAGATGGCCAATTTGGGATAAGGGGACAATTTGTAAAACAATTGTATTAGGAATTGTAATATATTCATGAATACAACCCCTAACACATTCAAGTTAAGTAACTGGATAGCCAAGTGTTGCCAAAAATGAAAGAAAATACACACCTCATTGCACGATAGAGCGGCCTGTACCATAATACATAGGAAAGGGGTACCCCAAGAAGGGCATAAATTGTTGCAAGGAAAAATATCTTGACACCTGTATAGAAAAAGCATTAAAGCTCAGAACTTACAGTGCCTAATTTCATACCAGTTTAGACTGTTTAACATAAACTTACCGCCGCCTTTGATCCAACAGACAATCACCGCTATGACATTAAATGTGAGGCAAAGAACTAGACCTGCATGTAAGTTTTGGTACCAACAAAATCAATATATACTTCGTAACATTCACTTCCGTATAGAAATTAGGATTGTAACAAATACACTAATCGAGATATATCTATATATAGCAATAGACATATAAGATAATGCCACACAAGTATACCAATCGGCAAAAGCAACATAAGACAACCTATAACATGACTCACTCCCAACTGATTTTATTTGTTTCTAGATATAAATGTTTTCTTTTCACAGAAGGATTTTGCATCACAAAAGTCAAGATACCCACTAACAAATATTCAGAAACTTAAAACATGTGGTTCATACCTAACCAACTTGCGAAAGCCAAGTATTGCAGCTTTTGAGCATGAACTGGTATCTCATTGGCTATATCATGATGAATTATTGGGAAAAATGGAGGCCAGTTTCTATCATCTGTGGGGATGTTGGCTGTTTTGACATGTAATGAGGGTAAAAGTTCAAAAGAGTGACAAATAAAAATAAAAATATAGTTGAAGGATCGATAGTGAACAGCAATACTCACCACCAGCAACAGCTTGTTCTCTTCGTTTGATGTCCTGTAATGAACATGGTAACAGGTAAGTTCAAGTCATTCTAGAATGCATAGTTACATGACGCATCATTAATTTGTTTCAATGATAAAATACATCTCCTAAATAAGATACAAGTTGTCCTTCTCCACAGAGGAAAAAAGAAATGTCACACAAGATAGCAAGGCAGATGGAAACTACTAAAGAATGACTATAAACCAACCTTTTCCCGTCTCTGCAAGTCAGATTCCCAGTTTGAAAGTTCTGTCACTTTTTTCTTTGGATCCAAGAACATGAAAACATCCGATAAGGTAAGCATCAAAACAGAGTTCAAACATTAAAAGAAAATAATATAGAATAAGAATACCATATTACCTTTGTTGAGTCCAATGGTATATCAACGGTTGCATCATGCTTTTGACCGAAACCAAAAGTACTAGCAACTGACTGAGGAATACGAGATTTTGATCCAGGAGCAGCATCTGCATTCTGCAATCAAGACATGAAATCAAGACCGAAACCGAAAGTACCCAACTCCTTTAGGACATTAGTCAAAACTTCCGAACAGTTTTACCCTTTAACCTCTAGTAGATATTTTCGCATGTCCATATTATAAGAGTTGCTCTTTATGAACTACGGAGTCCATATGTTTATATGTATATTACCTTACAAGAGGCCTAAAACTTTATTTGATTTAATTATAATAAGCTTGATAACTACTGTGTATCATGGCTTTCATTTACTTTTCTGTCCACTCGTTAGAAGACAGGAGAAGAGAACTTAGTTCTCCTTTTCTTTCTGATGCAGCAGGATGGAAATAAATTCAAGGAAGTTGTGCAGTTTGTGTCTTAAAGTTTAGTAGCCTAAAAGTCAGTCCAAATAAATGTGATTCTGTCGGTTTTGGGTCTATTGGCCTATATAATGACCTGATATTGTCATCTAAGGCAGACAACCAAAATATTATGTATATGTAATAAGCTTTTCAGCTTGATTATCCATATAACAAGAATCATCCTTAGATCTCTAGTCATTATCCCTTTCTAGTTGCAGTTTTACCACACCAGTTGGTATCAGAGCGGTTGTGGTTTGTGTTTTTGCTTCATCATGCCTCCTAAACATAGGCATCCAAGAGCACATACCAATGTACATGCCGATCCAAGAGAAGAGGTGAATGAACTAAGGAGACAAGTAGAGATTCTGACCCAGCGTTTGGCCCAACTCGAACCTTCTCAGGAGGAAGAAGATTCCGTGCCAGACGATGCCTTCCAAAACCCATTTCATAGGCATCCTCGTCAACGTGAACCACCTAGGCGTAATGATCGTAGGTGGGAGGCTAGCATCAAAGTCGAAATTCCAGACTTTTCTGGAACTTTGAAGGCCGAGGAGTTCATTGACTGGTTAAACACCGTTGAGCGGGTGTTTGAATTTAAGGATGCACCTGAAAATAGGAAGGTAAAATGGGTAGCCATCAAATTAAAAGGCCGAGCATCTGCCTGGTGGGAGCAACTCCAGTTGATGCGAGAAAGAAGAGGAAAACAGAAAATAGTAAGTTGGGATAAGATGAAAAAGAAACTCCAAGAGAATTTCCTTCCGTTCAATTATACACAAACAATGTTCCAGCGATTTCAAAATCTAAGGCAAGGAATCAGGACCGTAGAGGAGTACACCGAAGAATTCTATGAGCTGGTTTCACGTAATGATATATCAGACAGTGAAGAACAGCTTGTTTCAAGGTACTTGGGAGGTTTACGGCAAAGTATTCAAGCCGTGTTATGTCTCTACACCTTCTGGACAGTTTCTGAGGTATTCCAAAGGGCGTTGTCAGTAGAGAAACAACAAAAAAGATCTGGAAATCGTGAGGGGGGATCAAAAACCAAATTTGTTGGAGTGAAGCAAGCTGAACATGGTGCTAAAAGTTCAGAATCTGATGTTGGTATGTCCAAGAGACTGATATGAACCGGATCGATTATAGAGATAAAAGGATAGATAGGCTATAATAATGGGATAACCCGACCCCCCGATGGCTTATATTAATGGGATAAACCGACTCCCCAATTAACTAAGAAAACAATAAACCAAAATAAAACATAATCATATTTCTCTGCATCTCATATTACAGCCCTTACCCACTTTATATAATAAGCACATCTTGTAAAATAAGTCACTAGCTAATCTTATCTAAAAATAAAACATATCCTAATAATAAATAAAACATTCTTAATACTTTCCATAACTAATAATCCCAGAATTCATATCATTACTCCGCCCCGCAAAAACACCTTGTCCTCAAGGTGTTGCCTAAGAATGCAGCCTCGTGAATCCTCATGAATTCCTGGATCCCAAGTCTTGACTTGTAATCCTCCCTCTTGCGGGGCATCATCAAACATCAAAAAGTGTTGGCATGGCTATTCATAAGTTGCTATTCTATTATCCCAATTCAGCCTGCCTTGGATAGCTTCAGTTTGCCCAACCTTGATGACAACACGAGACTTTGATTTCGTCCACTCGAAAGGCCCTTTCCTTTTCTTTCTCTTTCTATTGGCAGCACAATGTCGGAGACCCAAATGAGACCCCTTACTCTTATTCAAGGCACAATCAAACCCCTCGTTACCGACTCCTTTTCCCGTAGTCTTTTTGTTTCGATCAGATGGCAAATTATCGTAACGTGAAGAATTGTGAATCGGTCTTGCCGGCACCGTGGTCATTACTGCAGGTACCTTAGGTGTCACTGGTTGAGGCGTTTTAACTGTTATTTTAGCCTCTTTCTGAGATTCAATATCTTCCTTTTTCGTTACAGTCTTGCACTCAACAGGAAGGAACAAGCATCAACAAGCGACCCGTAGCATCATTCACTGGTGCACAATGAGTTGTTGTGGGTACCTTAGTGGTAGGTGAAGTGGTGAGGGCAAAGGTTGGCGGCTTCGATGTAGTGGTGGTATAGGGGTGTTGTAGCGGCAGGGTGGTGTACGACTGCAGCGGCATGGTGGTGCGCTGCATGGTGGTGTATGGTTGCAGCAGTTGGGTGTGGAGAGGAGGCTTTAGGGTGGCCAGTGGCGTGGTGATTGTCGACATGGTTGTGTACGACTGCAGCGGCATGGTGATGTATGACTGCAGCGGTTGGGTGTACGACTGCAGCTCCATGGCGGTAAAGAGTGGCGGCTGTGTGATGGTCGCCGGCTGTAGGGTTTTGATAGCATTCATAAGTTCAGCGAATGCTGATCGAACTTGTATTGTTTCTGATTTGCCTCCATTAATATGGTGTTTCTGGATGAACAGCAACTCCGACAATGAATAGTATTTTCTGCTGGTGAATAGTGGTTCGGATGAACAGTACTCTTTTTTTTTTTTTTTGAAAACCCTAGAATCGAAACAGCTCTGATACCAATTGATATGAACCGGATCGATTATAGAGATAAAAGGATAGATAGGCTACAATAATGGGATAACCCGACCCCCCCGATGGCTTATATTAATGAGATAAACCGACTCCCCAATTAACTAAGAAAACAATAAACCAAAATAAAACATAATCATATTTCTCTGCATCTCATATTACAGCCCTTACCCACTTTATATAATAAGCACATCTTGTAAAATAAGTCGCTAGCTAATCTTATCTAAATATAAAACATATCCTAATAATAAATAAAACATTCTTAATACTTTCGATAACTAATAATCCCAGAATTCATATCATATCATAGACCAACTACAGGGCGTGGAGGTGGAGGAGTTGGAAACGCTAGTGGTTTATCGACCAAAACCTTTAAATGCTTTAAGTGTGGGGAACCTGGCCACAGATTGTAGAAAAGAGAGTGGTAAGCAACTAATAATAGAAAATGAGAAGCACGAAAGTGATGATTATGAATATGAGGAAGAGTATATGGTGATACCGGGTTATGATGAGTATGAAGAAAACAAGGAAGACAATTTTGTTTATGGTGATACCGGTCAAATGTTGGTTATAAAGAAGAGTCTTTTGCTGCCAAAAGAGGAGTCTGGTGAATGGCTTCGAAACAACATATTTCACACGACTTGTACCATCAAAGAAAAAGTCTGCAAACTTATCATTGATAGTGGGAGTTGTGAGAATGTCATCTCTCGTGAAACTGTTGACAAGTTAAATTTAAAGGTAGAGAAACATCCAAAACCATACAAGTTAAGTTGGTTCAAGAAGGGAAACGAGATGAGCGTTGATACGCGAAGCTTGGTTTCTTTCTCAATTGGGCAAAAGTACTTTGATAATGTTTTGTGTGACGTTGTTCCAATGGACGCTTGTCACATCCTTCTTGGAAGACCTTGGCAATTTGATCGCTGCACAACTCATGATGGTAGGTCAAATACGTACACTTTCAATAAAGACAATCTTAAGGTGACACTCGTTCCATCAAAAGAATTCAGCCTCACCAAGCCATCTAAAAGGGCCAATGAAACTGTCTTTCAATATCCAGCTTTATTGGGAAGGTATATGAATCTGGAATTATGTTTGCATTGGTGGTTTGCGAGGTGGAAACCCTTAATTCAGCCCACTATTCTGTGAAGCCGCTTCTTGAAAAGTATGTTGACGTGATGCCCACAGAACTTCCATCACGGCTGCCACCAATGAGGGATATACAACATCAAATTGACCTCATTCCGGGTTCTAGTTTGCCTAATAAACCAACATATCGCATGAGCCCAAAAGAGCATGAAGAATTACAACAGCAGGTTGAGGAAGCCTTGATAAAGGGTTTGATAAGAGAAAGCATGAGCCCTTGTGCGGTTCCTGCACTTTTAACTCCCAAGAAAGGTGGTTCGTGGCGTATGCGTGTGGATAGTCGGGCAATAAACAAAATCACAGTCAAGTATCGTCATCCAATTCCTCGCTTAGATGATATGTTGTATCAACTTGCAGGTTCAAAGGTATATTCTAAGATCGATTTACGGAGCGCGTACCACCAAATTCGTATACGACCCGGGGATGAATGGAAAACAGCATTTAAAACTCGAGAGGGTCAGTATGAATGGCTTGTGATGCCATTTGGGTTGTCAAACGCTCCAAGTACGTTCATGCGAGTCATGAACCACGTCCTTAAGTCATTTCTTCAAAAGTGTGTTGTCGTCTACTTCGATGATATCTTTGTATACTCACACTCCTTAGAAGAGCATTATGAACACTTGGAAGAGGTACTTAAAACTTTGAGAATAGAGAAATTGTATGTAAATCTAAAGAAATGCAGTTTTGCAACTGCATCCGTGTTGTTTCTCGGGTTTGTTATTTCAGCTAAAGGAGTAATGGTTGATCAATCCAAGGTTCAAGCTATTGTTGAATGGCCTACCCCTCGTTCAATTCATGATGTTCGAAGTTTCCATGGACTAGCTTCATTTTATCGGCGCTTCATTCGGAACTTTAGTAGCTCAATGGCTCCAATTACTGAATGTATGGAGGCGGGTGTGAAGTTTCTGTGTGGACTCTGGAAGCAAGTGAAAGTTTTGAACTTATCAAGAATATTCATGAAGAGGTCAAATTGCAGGTTGAAGCCCACAACGCCAAGTATAAACAAGCTGCTAACAAGCTGCTGACCTACATCGAAGAAAAGTTGCTTTCGGGGAAGGAGAATACGTATGGGCTGTTTTGACTAAAGATAGGCATAGGGTGCAAGTGCAGCTACCACATCATCTAAATACCTCGGACGTATTTAATGTTAAGCACCTAATTCCATATAAGGGAGACCTTCCAAACAGCAATAACTCGAGGGCGAGTTCTTCTTCAACTCGGGCCGACTGATGCAGCAGGATGGAAATAAATTCAAGGAAGTTGTGCAGTTTGTGTCTTAAAGTTTAGTAGCCTAAAAGTCAGTCCAAATAAATGTGATTATGTCGGTTTTGGGTCTATTGGCCTATATAATGACCTGATATTGTCATCTAAGGCACACAACCAAAATATTATGTATATGTAATAAGCTTTTCAGCTTGATTATCCATATAACAAGTATCATCCTTAGATCTCTAGTCATTATCCCTTTCTAGTTGCAGTTTTACTACACCACTTTCTTTCTACTTTTCTAAGGACGAAGGGTGTTCCTCGTATATATTTATGGTGTTAAGTTGAGTTATGACAATTACGTCCACCAAAATTATGTTTGGTCAAGCATCCATTGTTGCTAGAATACCCAACTCTAAAAGTATCTCTGCTAATAAGAATGGGTATTAAGCAAATGAGAAACAGTTCAACCACCTATTACTGAATTGGTTATCGTCAAAGGAGTCTGAGGTATCGTAACCAAAACTGACAAGGATTCATATAATCCATGTGATGGAAAAGGTGTTGTGTGAAATTATAAGTAACATATTGCCTGTTTACTTCCTACTACTATATAAATAATAATTATTGAATTAAAAAAAAAAGTTATTCAAAGAATTCAAGAAAAAAAAAAAAAAAACCTTAAAAAGGAATGATAATATGATTTGTTGATGTTTTACCTTCTCTCTATTTAATAGTTCAAGAGGTGATGGAAGTGGGCATATGAATTATTACAGTATTGAGAGGGATATATGTATATATATCAATATATGTAATTTCCCCTCGCAATACATGTCCTATTATATTGCAACTATTGATGATTTCAAAACACAAATATTTTAGAGACCCAAAGACAAATATCATTTTGTTTTGTGTTTGCTTATTTATTCTACAGTCAATGAAACAAATAAAACACAAGAAAGAGACAAAGAAACATTTTCCTATGTGTATTCTTATTCTATTCTGACAACAATTTAAGATAAAACGACAGATGTCATGCCTACAAAATGGACACACCAGATTTGGACTACTGGCCCAAACGGTCCAAGTGGTGGTTAGAGTATCTCTAAGATAATATTGACCTCTTAATAATCTCATACTACTAGGGTGTATTTTTCAAGGGGAAAAAGAGAAATTTACATCAACGAAGGGCATCCACTATGGTCATTACAAGAAAAGGTTTAAAACACATGAAAAGGTTTATACTTTGTTTTAACCATAGTGAGTTGATGTTTCATGCTTATCATATGGAATGAAGAGAGGTCTAAGATCTTGGACTTTTTTTATAATTTAATGCATGTGTAATTTTGTTAACCAATTTATAAACTAGAAAAGTTTTGTAAACTAATGATTTTATAAATGTTTACACAAGGTCAGTGGATGGTCTAAGATGGATGTGTTTATTTTATTTAGTAACAAGTGTCTTTGTAGTAGGGAGTGCTTGTTTCGGCTTATATGTTGGCTTATGAGCTTATTTGATTCCGGCTTTTGAGACTTGTGGGGGGTTATCTATATCTATATGTATACTATCTATATACTATCTATAAAGGGTGCATATACACATCCTAACTCCAAACCTAACTCCAAACCAAAAATTAAGATAAACATATTAACAACTTAACTATTAGATCCAGTGTAGTCAAAAGCGAGAAAAGCGAGCGCTTAAGCGAAGAAGCGAAGCGAAGCGCCCTAAAGCGCTTTGATTCCAAAGAAGCGAGGCGTTTTGCTAAAGCGAGATAAAGCGTTGTCAGGCGAACAAAAAGCGACCGAAAAGCGCTCGCTTTTATGTATAATGGCTAATTTTTTTATTTTTTAGCTCATTTTTAGACTTTAGGCTATAAGTATTTAATAAACTTCTCTTTTGTGGTCATTTTATATTAAAAATGAAGATTTTAAGATAATTATGTTTTTATTTAATCATTGTTTTCATACTAGAAACTATTATATGCACAAAGGGTAAAATGTTAACTGAAGCGCTCGCTTTTGTCGCTTCTCGTTTCTCGCTTTAGGGAAAGGCATGTCGCTTTGGGGTCGCTTTCGCCTTTAACTACCTTGATTAGATCATTTTTAATCCAAACCTAACTTCAAATCTTGACCATCCATTTCTTTTGTAACAAACTTTTGTAACAACTTATTAAAAAACCATTTTTATTTTTAAATTGTAATATCTTTTAGCACATTTATTTTTTTCGTAATCTAATTTCACCATATTTTTTAAAAAATTTTAAAATTTTGTTCTCTTTAATTCAAGATCCATTTTGATATATTTATAAATTTTATTTTTTTTTTCATTTTTAGTGATTTATTTATTTTAATTTAACTTTTTTACATTTTAACGTTAAATTGATTTAAATTGATTGTTAAAAAATAGTCACTTATTACCCGTCGTTGCATTGCGCGAGTATCATGCTAGTATAACACAAAGTCCTGAGATAAGCTTGAGGCTTATGAAATAGGAAGCCAAACAAACACCTCCGTATCACGATTTGTTCTCGACTGCTGTTTCTAAGAAATTGTTGATATAGTAACAACAATGTACGTAGTATATAGTTAAAGAATCATAAAAACGAACATGACATAAAGTTAAAGAATCAGATCTAGAAGAAAAACATTAATTAAAACAGACTCTCATTAAAGAAAAGTAGATCTGAAAATTACCGAAAATGGATTGACTTCTTCTTGTTCGGCAAAAGGATTCTGATTCATGGCTTCTCTTTTTTTCTTTTATTACAAATTTTGGAAATTCAAGGCTGGCTAGATTTATGCTGCTGCTGCTGCGATCTCTCTCTCTCTCACACACACTTACACTTGGTGTGTGTGTCTTTTCTGTCTTCGCTGTCAAAAGTAAAGCGGGATTATTATATTAGATTTGCACACGTTCATGTTTTTATGATTAATTTTAAGCATCTATACTTAAATTAGCTTAAAGCTATTAAACCAATTATAATCACTCATTTAAAAAAAACTCACTTCTCATCATTTTTTAAAAAATTAAATATCTCACAAACGGTAAATCGTCAAACGAAAAAAACACACCATTATAACGATAATTAAATCATCTATGTATCGAGGGGCACATGTATATATACTTTCGACGAACTTTTTTTCGACTTTTTTTCTTAAGTCACGTCTGAGAGAATCATATATGATTCGTCACGAAACATATATGATTTTCAGAAAATCATATATGATCATCATATATGATTTTCTGAAAATCATATATGTTTCGTGACGAATCATATATGATTCTCTCAGACGTGACTTAAGAAAAAAAGTCGAAAAAAAGTTCGTCGAAAGTATATATACATGTGCCCCTCGATAGATAGATGATTTAATTCTCGTTGCGATGATATGTTTTATTTTACGTAACGATGAACCGTATGTGATATATTTAAGTTATAAAAAACGAGTTTTTTTGTTACATGATAAAAATGGTTGGTTGTGATTGGTTGATTAAGTATATGTTAAACTAAGGTGCCGTTTGGTTGGAGGGCATTTGAGGATATCTACTTCTTATATAAAGTAGGGTTATTTCTTTAAATCCTTTCTCAAAATATGTAATCAATTGACACCTGTAAAATCGATTTTTAATAACCGTTTGATCAAATGCCTTCCATATACAGTTTTCCCAAGCCACTTCCCTTATTGACTTTAGTATCATTCTTTCAATAATTAACCTTAACAACACCCCGCTCCCAAAAATCTCCAAAAAACAATTATTCAAAATCAATCACTAACATCAAAACCCCAAAATATTATTAGATTGATGATGAATTATTCCATTGATAAATATTAATTTTGAATTGAAAGGTAAATCATCATATACATACTTATTTGCTTGCTTTGTTTTGATGTGACTTGGGTTTATATGAATTTTTTTTCAAAGAAAGGAGGCAGCGACAGAGGATGATGACGAGGAGGAGGATTTGGAACTAGGGTTACTTTAAACCCTCACTTTTGCGTTAAGCCACCGGTAAGATGTTTTTAGGTTGGTGTTGTTAGAGGTGTTTTTTTAATATTAAGGTTTATTAGATAGTCATCGTGAAGTTTATATGTTAGGTGATTATTGTTTTGTATTGTTAAAATGTTGATGCAATGATGTCCCACAGGAAGTTTGGGCATACCAGCCATGGTTCTCTTGGATATTTTTTTCCATAGAATTGTACTACCATGACATGTAGGAAAATGTTCTATAACTATTGTTTTGTTGAAGATGGAAGTTTGTGTTTCTATGCTTGGGTTGTCGATTGTTGGTTATGTTTTATGGGATGTTTGTTTTAGTTTTTCTTTTTGGCCTTATTAGCTTTTGCCATTTGGCTTTTGTTTTAGAAGCCAAATAGAACATATGTTTTGGATTAAGCCGAAGAACTCGACATAAAAACTTCCTTTAAGCTTGTGAAAAAGAATGGTTTGTTTCAATGTATACTAAATCCTACTGCTATAAGAATTGTTGCAAACCTCATGTCCAAAATGCCCTAGCAAATCACGCTACCAACTTCAAAAGTAATTTAGTGGTTCTTTCTTTAAGAAAGTATGTTTCCCGTGTAAAGATATTAGATTGTATTTTCAAATTATTAGTTCATCTTCTAATATCATTAATTTTGTAAAATGGGTGTAATTTTGATTATGTCATCAGTTAAAATCTAATGAAGAAATATCATAATTTTGCAGACATCCTCGAAGAAAAGATGACGCTGAAGTGAATTTTGAGTAGCTGCAAAAAGCTTCTCAAGTAGTGCTCATACCAATATTAATCTGGAACAACTTGCATCATTCTGTTTAGTGTTTGTGAAAAGTGAATCATTATCAGATACGAAAAGTGGAAAATAGAGGTTTTATTTTTTTGAACATTAAAAATATAAAAATATGTAATGGTTAAGGGAATTTTTCTTAATACATAGGGATTCGATTAGGATTAGTTTAACGGTTGGAACCAGTCTCATGATATAAAATGAGACCTCATTGCTCTGTCATTACTAGCGATTGTTGGCCAAGCTATCTAGCACGTGGCCCAGTTTACAGAGACCGGTTAGGTAAGACGTTTAATACTAATTGAAGTAAATAAAAATATATTTACGTGGTGATATTTATTTAACTGAAAACTATGTGTTATTCACAAGTTTGTGAACTTATGGTTCTGATTTGTTGATTTTCGGGCACTCTTTTTTTTTGTAGAAATCAATTTGGAGAAGCACAAGCAAGATTCAATGCAAAGCAAGCGTAACTTGGTAAGGCGAAGGCTGGACCTGATACTTATCAAAATCTCATAGAGGTAGCAAAGAGAATTATCACTAAAGAAAATCCAAAGGACCCTATTCCTGATGTTGTTGTGGTAAACAATTTCAACTTTCACCAGTGTTGCATTACATCTTTTGAAATGGTTCAACAAGTCCAATGGGGTAAATAATATTGCGTGACAGGAAACAGGTCATGTGGGTCGGAAGCTGTCCAAAGTGAATTGTTATTGCATACAACCTATTAGACCCTCTTTGCCAAAAGTTATATATTCCTATTGTGATGACATATTTTTTGTAAATCCTATTTGACACATGCTATTAAATCTTTGACAAGTGTCCTTCGGCAGCCAATCAAACCCTTTCTGACATGAAAAGTTTACTCTTTTTTATTTGTTTCCACCATCAAACCATTTTACCACCTCTGAACTAACTCATCTATTATTTGTTTTTATATAATAATGGAGCAGATACAATTCACAAAGTGTTTGCTACTTTTATAAGTCATAAAAGTATTTGTATGCCTTCACTTCTTTTTATTATCACGTTAGTTTTTATGACTAAAGTGGCTTTCTTTATTCCAATCACGAGTGTCAAATTATATTTTAAGGTTTTTTTTACCTTCCAGGGATGTGCCTCTTCTTGATTCTGGTACTTACCAAAACATCACCTGAAGGTGGGTTAGCAGAAGAGATACTAAAGAAGAAAAAGATCACCTTATATGTGGAACACCCTTGTCTTATTGAACCTCCAACTGAACCTGCTCCACCTCTGCCTCAACCCTTAAAATTCACTCATAAATAACACAAGAAACTGATGACACACAGACGTCTTATCACATCGAAAAATCGACGAGAGATGATTAGGCAAGGGCTCTTAGAACCCCCAAAACCCAAAGTCAAAATGAGCAATTATGTAGGTCCTTGGCTCAAAATCTATCCAAGACCCTACCAGGCTCGAAATAGAGATTAGAAGTGTTGCAACAGAGAGTGAGCAAACATACATCACTTTAAAGTTATACATCATCATATTATAATATATATATATATATATATATATATATATATATATATATATATATATATATATATATATATATATATATATATATATATGTTCCATTTACCGGTTACTAAATGACTCGCAAATTTGGCTTTACTTTCTTATGATTTAAGGACTTCATATGAAAGGTGTTACCATTTGGTTTGATTATCTCCCCGTGAGAAGAGACGTATCACCAGCATAGGCGTGACATGAACCTATTTTGAGTACCAACAATAATATATATATTCTGTCACATTATTCTATCAAATATATTAGATCTTTAATATGTTTAAACAATTTTAAAGGTAGCCGCCCATTGGGCGGGCCTTGAGGCTAGCTTAAAATATTTACATCTTAACATCCTCCAAATATTGTGTTTGTTACTACTAATAGAGGAATTTAAAACTCCTCGTATTCCCAAAATGAAGGATATTAGAATTACTCCAAAAAGTGAGAAATTTTAATTTACTTGAAAATTATTTTTATAAACTTTTTTCTAGTCGTTATTATTCGGGTTTTTATTTTTAAATAAAAACTTATTAAATTTTAAAAGTTTGTATAAATTTATTTTTTATAAAATTATATACATTTTAAATAAAAATTTATATCAATTTTAATAAAATTTATAAAAAAAAAATTAAAAATATATAAATTCTTTATACAATTTATTGAATTTTTAATAATATTTATATAAACTTTTTATAAATTTTAATGAATTTTTTAATAAAATTCATATAATTTTTTTATTAAATTAATGATTATTTTATAAAATTTATATAACTTTCTAGAAGATTTATATAAATATATTTATAAAATTTATATAAAACTTTTGTAAAAAAATTATAAAATTTGTATAAATTTTTTATAAAGTTTATATACATTTTTTATAAAATTTAATTAAATTTTTTATAAAATTTAAATAATTTTTTATAAAATCTATATAACTTTTTTATAAAATTTATATAAATTTTTATAAAATTTATATAAAAAGTGAAATTTCGATTTTTTTCTCTTTTAAATAGAAAAAATTTATATAAAAATACTTATTCGTTAATTGATTCAACCCAAAATCAAAATTTCAAAATATTATAAATTTCTGCTAACCAAGCAGGCGTAAGCATTTTAAATTCTAGAAATTTAAATTACATCAATTTTAAATTCTAGAATTTTAGATTATGAGGAATTTTAATATACTAGAATTTAGAATTCCATAATTCCAAAATTTCAAAAGGTTTATATTGAACTTTTTCCATGAATCACATCTATGTAAAATTATTCTTTTCTATTTTTGTCTCTTTGTAAAAATAACCAAACGTGTAACAATCAGGTAATGTACCCGCCGCGCTTCGTCGGGGAAGTTTGTACGAGAAATTTGGACATCGGATCAAAACGTTAATTGAGGACCGAAGTGTTAACAATAAGATTCACTCTAACACGGTATTTATTCGAAGATTAAAGAGATGTGTTGGGAATCTAAGTCTGTTAGATTTCCCTTAGTCATAGATTTAAACTTAAATAAGCTGTTTGATATTAACTTGCATGTGCCTAGGAGACAGGCAAGTAACCCAAGACTCACAGAGCTCTAAGTCTCTATGAGCAACCACTGAGGAGTCCATGTCAGAGACATTGTCAAGGAAGTCGAAGATTACTTGAAGACATACTCATTGGCTGTGTTGGATAACAACCAATATGTATCAAGGACTCTGAGTGGTTGAGTGTTAACAGGGGTGGCAATACCCTGTTAACACTCAGTACACTTTGGACACACCTAAGTGTTTAGGCGGGAAGTTTCACAGCCTAAAGTACAAGGAATAAAGAAAAGGGAAACTATGTCAGCTTTGTTTCCCTAAAGCGTTGTGGCAGACTACCAAGAATAGAAGAGCATCTTTTGACAGATGTCTGACATTGTCTGTTTTGTGTAGTCACCATCAACCAGTACATATAGTCAACCTCGTACCACTATAAATAGGATGTATAGGCTAGAGTTAATGTTGTTCACTTTGTTAGTTTTCACACATTAACTCTTTACAACTCATAAGAAGAATAGCTTTGCCTGTGTTCTTGAGTTGCTTTATTTTGTCCAAAGTGTACACAACATATTGTCCTCAAACTGTATTATCCATAACACATGTAATACTTGTTATACAATAATAAAGTACTACATTTGAAAAGTATTTACTTGTATTGATTATCCTTATTGTTCGTCTTTAAGCTAGTATTAGGGACTTTCAATTGGTATTAGAGCGGTGTTTGATATTAAAACCTTCATAAACATCGTTCTAAGTTTTATAATCAAGATCCACCATGCCTGAAACGAGCAACACCCCACCACCACCACCTAATTTGGTCTCCGGGAACATTCCACCACCACCAAAGTCACCTAGAGTAACCCCCACTCAAAATGAAGACGACCTTCCTCAACTTCTTGATTCAAGAGGTGGTTCCCATGTTACCAACGTTCCAGTATTTGATGAAGATGACTTTGCAAGTTGGAAAAGTCAATTTCTTGTCTATCTAGATGGACTTGAACCATTTCTTCTAGAAATTCTAGAAAATGGACCATATGTTCCCATGGCGCTTACCTCTATTGATGAGAATCCTCTTCCCAAACCTCTCAAGCAGTGGACTCCAGCTGATAGGAAATTGGCTAACCAAGATAAACGTCTCAAAAGCATTATCATCTCATGTCTCCCAAAACACATCATGAAATCAGTAATCCAATGTCCAACAGCCAAACAAATGTGGACAGACCTCATCCTAGGCCATGAAGGACCCTCTAAAACCAGAGAAACAAAGATTCTGGCACTCAGGCTTCAGTTTAATGCTTTCAAGGCACTTGAAGGTAAAAAGGTACAACAAACATACACAAGGCTAAAGATTCTTCTCAACGATCTGGCTATGAATGAATTCACCATTGGACAAGCTGAAGTAAACGCCACCTTTGTCAACAGCCTTCCCAGAAAATGGTTGAGCATGAATCAGACCCAGAGAGCCAACAACTCTATCAAGAATGATACGTTGGCTCAGCTATATGGAAAATACAACTATGAAGAAGGGTTGATTGATACCATTTACAAATCTGAGTCTGAAAGATTTGTAGTACAGGGAGCAACATCCAAAGCATTGATTTCCACCTCACACACTCATGACAGCGATTCAGATGTTGAAGAAGACACTCGTAGTAGTCAGGAGTTCATGACAGACCTTAATGTTGAGTTTCATGAAAGAGCTCTACTAGTTAATCAAAGAAGGTTCTACAAAAGGTCAGCGAGAGTAGGATCAGCTAGTAAACAGACTGACAAATCCAAAGATACTTGCTTTGCCTGTGGAAAACTTGGACATTTTCAAAAAGACTGTCCATCCACAAAAACATCCTCACCATCCTACCCTTCATCATTCAAAACTTATAAATTCAAATCACAACAAAACAACTGATCTCATAAATCCAATTCCTCGGATAATGAGAAAAGGATTACAAAAACAAGTACAAGGCACTAAAGGCTGAGTTGGAACAGATGAATTTGAAGTTAGAATCTCTGTCAAAGAAGAAAGGGGGTGATAAAAGGACAGAGAAAGGGTTGGTAGCTGAAGCCTATGATTGGAATGATGAGCCGCTGACATCTGATGAAGAAGACACCACCAGGGTCAGGGAATTTATGGCTATAGCTGAGGATGAACCTGCTGTTGGTAAAGGAGATGCTAGGTCAGGACAATGGGTTGACATCACTATGAAAAAGGTACACAAGCTTATCTCTATGTCTGAAAGTGATGAACGTAAACATGTCCTTGATTATACCATAGTTGATTTACACTTTGTTGAGGAACAAAGAAAGAACCTGCTTGAAAAATTTCACTCTGTTAAACATGAATTATTGACTGTTAAGGCTGAATCTGAAACTTTAAAACAGGTTAACTCTGAAATGACATCTCTTCAAAATGAAGTTAATAAGTTAACTTTAAGAAACAGTGCCTTAAATGATCAAGTAACTGAACTAAACAAGGTTATAGAAAAATGTTTGTGCAGTAGGTTCACTATAAATGAATTACTTGATGATGAAGTACCAGCTGACATATCTAGGGTTGTGACTGCTAAGAGAAACAAAATGAAGGCACTTAAGAAACCCAAAGAGATTGTTTTCAAGTCCACATAGACTATACATGTGTCTGACCCACTCATGACTGATGTACTTATGTCTGAAGTGGTTACTGATAACATTGAATCTTTACCACCTTTGCCTAAACTATCTGGTGTTGAACCCAACAACTCTTCTAGAGGAGTTAAGGCTGAACTCAAACCAGATGTTGAGACACCTCCTGCTAAGGTTTTTGTTGTTCCTGCAAAACCATCTCTTAAGCAAAATGTTTATAAGGCTGTCTCAACAAACCCTATGAACAAAGTTGAACCATCAACTGAAGAACGCCTGTTGTCATTAATGAAAGAAGTAGAAATCTTAAAAGAACATATTAAGCCTTCTGCTGAATGCTCTGCTTCCTCTGAACCTAAGTCCGTCTTAGGAGAACCCAAAGGTGAAGAAGTTATCAAACCTTATTCTAATGTGTGTAAGAATTCTCATCACATGACCATAGATCATGATAGACATATGGTTGTTAAAAGCGCTCAGACACCTTTTAGGGAAAGACAACATGCTACTAGGAGACCATCAGGCAACTACGGACCTTACCCTCCCTGTAAATATTGTGGTCTTACAAACCACCACTTAGATGAGTGCAGGTACTTTCCTGGATGTGACATCTGTGGAAGGTCCACCCATGATACAGTAAATTGTCCTTCACATCGTCACAAGTTTTACAGGAACTTAAGAGTTGCTAATCACCAATTCAAGGAACCCACTAGAAAGTGGGTTCACCATAGGAACTGATCAGTTTCTATATATTTATGTAGAAACATCTCAGGGAATCAGTCTGGTATCTAGATAGTGGCTGCTCTAGACACATGACATATATCAAACAATATCTACACAGATATTCAAAAGAGCCTGATAGGTGTAGAAATACGTGTTTAGGAAAACAACGTATAAGTGCGGCAAGTATTAATCGACACGATTTAATGAAAAACCGTGAAGACGAATAAATGCGGGTTCGTTCTCGAAGGAGGTGTATATTGTGTATGCCAATTAATAAAATAACAATGTTTGGATTAGTGACGTTTTTGGTTTTAAGAGAGAAAAATAAAAGACGAGCTACGACTACGTTTAAACTACGACGAATTAACGTAAAACGCGAACGTAAATACGTAAAACGTGACGAAATTAAAAATTAAACCTAAAAATTAATTAAAATATTAAACTAAGTCTTAAATAATATAAATAAGAATAAAAATCCAACAAATATATTTTAAAACCTTTTATTAATTAAATATTCAATTTTTAATGCTAATTAAAGCCCAAAAATTAAATATAATTAACAAAATGCCCAAAATATTAATTTATTGAACTAATAACTAACTTATATTATTTAATGACTAAAAACTATTTTTCTTGAATTTTAAAAACTATTTTTCTATTTTTAAATGACTTAAAACTATTTTTTAATTAAAATAATCCTAAAAAATAATAAAATAATGCCAAAATTAATCTAACAATTTTAAAAATCCTAAAATACTCTAATGAACAGTAGAAAAATAAAAGAGTTTGAAAAATGTAAAATTTTACACTAAAAGACAAAACAGTTTATTAATTAAACCCTAATTATCTTAAATTAATTATAAAAAATAATTAAAAAGATGAACAGTGACCAATTTAAAAACCAAAAATCTTAAACTAATTTTATAAACCTAATAAAAATATTAAATCTGAAAAATATATATTTTCTACACTAAAAGACAAAACAGCCTAATTAAAAAGTAATTAAAAATGCTATTAATTCTAAAAATTACCAAATGAACAGTAGAATAAAAATAAATTATACTGAAAAATAAAGAATTAAAAAAGAAAAATATAGAAAAAAGAATGAAAGTCTAAATCCTAATTAAAGGCACTAAAGACAAAAATCTAAGAAACCTGAAAGTGACACTTCCTTGTTTCTGTCTTTTTGTGCAAGCAGTGGGAAAAACAACCTTATCAGTGGGAAAGGAGTTCCCACTGTTAATGAAAATTCAAGGTCTGTGGATTCAATTGCTTGTAACTTGTTTGTTTGTTGGTTTTACTTGGAAACAAAGGCACCCCCACACTCAGTGGAGTGTGGGGAGTCAGTATAAAGCAAGAAAAACACAAGTCCAGTACAAGAAAAACACTCAAATGGGCAATTTTAAGTTGCTGATGTGGTGCTACGGGTCTGGTGAACCTTGCTGATGCAAATGGTCTCTAGGGTGAGATTCAAGGGCCTAGAACTAGCACCACATTAAACTAACTCACATATAAACTAACAACAATCCTATACAAGCACTTACTTTAACTGAATCTAAGATTTGGTGGTCAAAAACTAACTTAAATGACCTATATAACCTGCTGATTAACTAAGACTGTTTTTACCAAGTTAGAACATGCAGAACTTACTTATATCCTATATCACTCAAAGTTACTTCCTATTTTACCCTAATACTACTCACTTGAGTGTGTTTGAGCTGGTTTTAAGCCACAAATTTGTCACAAGCTCCCCTTAATGAGCAGACCCAAACACCCCCTTATATTTCAGAAATGGAAATTAACACACAAATTCAAAGCAAACTTCAACTAAACAGATTATCAATGATCTAAACATGCATTAATACCCTAAATGAGCATAAACACATAGAACCTAACACATTAAACAAGTAACTCACCAAAAATCATATAGTTCACATAAAACTCAAAAATTTAAAGTCAATAGGGTTCAAGCCCTTACCCCAAGCTGATGCCTTCTATAGACCTATTTGAGAGCTTCTGAAAGCTTATGATCAAGTAGAGAGAGCTTGTTGGAGGAATCCAATGATGGACCCTAAGCTTAAATATCTTCAAAGGTTAAAAAAAAATGAAAGTGATGAAGGAAATCTCTTGTTGATCTTGTTACCTGCACATAACACCACAAGACCACCAAACAACTGCAAGTAGCAAGAGCTACAAGCTTTTGGCTTGTAGCTTTTGCTACAGTGAAATGATTAAAAAAAATGAAAGTGAGATTTTTGAGAAAAATCTTTGAAAAACTTTGTGATGACACTCAATCTCTTGAACCTTTTAAATGTAAACAACAAATTTTTAATTCAAAACTGGATCCAATGTACCAGTTCCACTTTCACTTCCCTTGTACTTGGATTCGGATTTAAAGAAATAAGAAAAACTTTTGAACCAAATTCCTTCCTTTTTCTTGAAATGATAAAACTCAAAACACTTTAACTAAATTGATCACAAAATAAAGTCTAAGCTAATTTGGAACTCAGGATTTGCAAAATATTATCTTTTCATTTTCATTACTTTAATAAAGATTTTACAAAAAACTGGAACAAACCTAATGTCACAGGCGACACTGGCTTTTATACAAAAGAAAGAAGGTTCTAGTAACACAAACCCTAACTAAACAAACTGACTAAATTGCCCTAGCATAATTCTCAGAATATTCCAAGTTTGAATATTGGTCTTTGGTTGATTCTTGGTATGGCAGTGTACAATATGATCTCATTCGTCCATTCAACCCTTAGGGAGCACGAAAATCCTTTGAGCCGTGGATTTTCTGTAAAGATGCCATTGTTGCTATATTAGGGGTGACAGGGGACATACGGGGGACCACTTGGGAGTCACGGGTGAGAGTTTTGTGAGTGGGTTTGTGTTTTGGGTGGGCTCAATTGGTGATCTGGAGTGAATCGGGTTTGGGGATTAAGTGATTCAAGAAATCCCAATTAGGGTTCTAAGCTTGGATTAGGGGAAGATTAGGGGGAGGGTAATGAACAGTAAATGTTTACCGCGTATTTTAATTATATAAAATACGTTTAAAACGTTGGGGTTAGTGGTTAATTATTGACTGGGTTTGACTTGGGCCGGGTATAGGGCTATAGGTGGGCTAAGGGTGGTGTTGACTGGGCTAAGTACGGGTTTTGACCGGGTTTGGGTTTGTTTTATGGCAGTTTCAGTCCCCCATGTCTCATAATTAATTCACTTTGTAAATAAAAGCTTCAACTCTTTTTCCCTTTGTTAATTGTTTAGGCAGTTGGCAAAACCAGTCCTTGTACCATGTAAACTTGAATAAAGGACTAAATTGGCAATTCTTGTGATTTCCAAGGGCTTATCATGTAAAGTCTTCAAACTTCAAGGATGCATCTTGCACAAATGAATAGTGGAGGGTCATTTGTGACAAGTCTTCAATAGTTGAGGGACCAAACTTGCCAATCTTCAATTCTTCAAGGACTTCAAAGGAAAATCATGATTCGGGTCCGGTTCTTTGTGCGGCTTCGTTTCCCGTGTTCGTTTTTGCTTGATTCCTTTGATCTTTTGGTGAATTCACGATATCCATACCTAAAATACACAATGAACAAACATAGGCACATATATGGGTATTTTGACGATATTTTAAGCGTTTTAAGCCCATTTTGGACGATGAGACTATGTATAAATACAGTCTCATCACTCCCCCATACTAAACCATTGCCGTGTCCCCACGCAATGCTAGAATTAAGTATCGTAGCACTTCCAAAATTCATTTTATGATGACATTTATTCAAGACATAAATTTAAATAAACTACTACACGTGTTTTAGACATAATGTAATGTTTTCATCACGATTAAGTGACTTTTAGGATCATAGAACAAGAACACGTGAATGCTTCGTTAGAAATAATTTCGTCGTCCTCGATTTTCACCAAATTCCATGCTAAGCGTGCAACGAGATCATTGTTATTATAAGTTAGCAACACGAACACATCTTATGAGTGTTAATTACGAACCTAAACTCCCTTATTCCTACTTGGTATCTCTTGTATTTTATTTTGTCTTAATGATCACGAGGATACATCATCGACTTATGCGTGAATAGAGATTAAGTCTAAAAATAGAAACTTAACGGTGTAACCAAAATCATCAAATCAATAATTCATCCCAATAGACAACGATGTCAAAAAATTAAGTCAACAAGAAGGATCGATAAACACGGTTTTATAACGGTTTTGAACATGAGACTTATTACCAAGACTTTTATACGCCCCCTAACGGAAGGGCCTTATTATCTTTGGTTTACCTCCATCTTTTATTCAACTTCGCCATGAAGCTTTTATTATGACTTCGGTCTTGCCTTGCCTTTTATTATCCGCCTCATCGGTGGTTTTATTAGCCAAAGACGTATATCCTCACGCTAAAGCGAATTTTGGATCTTTAAAGCTTCGAAGATTAAGGCTTGATTCACTTTCAATTTGGGCATAGATTTTTCGGCCTTGTGAGCTTCAAATTTTTGCTTAATTTAGGTGAGCACTTGAAATCTTATTATTAGGTGAAGCTTTCGATTATTCGGGTGCCAATACTTCAAAACCGTGACGCTGGCGATACCTTAATGTTTTCCCAATTTAATTACATGGAAGCTATCAAAACAAATTAGAAACCCAACAATAGTGACTAAACCGCCAAATCAATATTTATTAACAATTTATTATGCAAAAGCGTGGGGAGAATAAGCTAATAATTACTACACATGAGATCGTGACGATTACGAGACTTATAAATAACTCTATCATTTCTCGTCCTCATTTAAGAGACTTAGCCTAAAAAGTTAAGGAATCGAAGCTAAGTGCTCAACACGCACGGTCGAGTCAAAAATTACTCTCGTTCTCACCATCGGAAAACCTACATTCGTGTCTTAAACACTTATGAAAAATACGAAAAATTTTAAAATTTGGCCATTTTTAGCCTTATTTGCAACAAAACGATAACAAAAAGATGAATTTTGGATTGCGTGTTGACGTAAGCAAGGTGAAGTATCTACTCACCCCCCCATACTAAAACTAAACATTGTCCTCAATGTTTCGAGTCTAGGGGTGTAAACACCCCCATACTAGAGACGAAGTCGAATGCTTAATCTCGAGCATGGAAAGGGTAAAACGAATAACCTAAAAGCCGTTTATGAATTATGCTAATAAGATAAACGTTAGAACATAAAAGGATATCATCGGATATCGGAATCTCCAAAGGCAACGATCGAAGCTCGAGTGCTACGTAAAACGAACACGAGAGGCTTCAATGATGACGATGAACCTAATAGATCACAATCACAAACAACCACGAAACAAAGGTAGGAAGAGCACAAGTCCCCTCGTTACGTTAACTAAGAAAGCAATAATATTTACAAGGATAAGCATGAGAATCCCCCACGAGGCACCTTGTTTTTGTTAACCGAGTCAAAAGCTCGACTCGAATCCCCATAAATGTGATCATTTAGGGATAATCTTGGTATGGTCATTTTTGGTGGGGCTTACATGATAAACAAGGCCCAAAAGTACGTGGAGTACTTTAAAAACCCGATAAACGTATACCGGGGTCAAAGATAGCGTCTTCGTTTTCGGATGAAAGACGAAACAACGCTACTTCAACACAAACCCCATTGGGGTAGAAGAAAAGAGATAAGAAGTAGAAAGGTGGGGCAATGGGTAAGGCAACATAATGAGCTACTCGAGGTAGA
Organism: Glebionis coronaria; assembly: GCA_025667525.1. NCBI lineage: Eukaryota > Viridiplantae > Streptophyta > Magnoliopsida > Asterales > Asteraceae > Glebionis > Glebionis coronaria. The sequence goes on from CM046877.1 coordinate 304,827,963, forward strand.
CTCACACCAAGCAAATAGATATGATTTCCATTTATTGCATCGGTGGAAGACCGAGATTTCCCTTTACAAGCAATTCCGGGATCGTAAATCTCGTCCTCGGTGGAGAAATGGGAGGGAACATTTGGGGCTTCCCCCACACTAGATCCACACCAACTATCGTCAAAAGGAGTAGACGAGGTGGTAGCACTCATAACACGATGTGATGACGGAGTTAAACATGTAGAAAAATCATTTAAAACATTTTTAAAATCTTTTCCTTTTTCATCGTTCAAAAACTCTCTATGAAAACCCGATTTAATGATGTCGAAAATATTTGGCGTGTCAAATTCAAAATTAGTCGCGCTAAAAATCCTCACATTTAAGTCATTGGTGGGAGGGGGTGGCGGATTATATAAGTTCTCAAAACGTTTGTCAATAAAGAACACCGCCCCCTCGGGGTCAACATACTCGTCATCCTCATGAACGTCGATCTCATCGATTTCTTCATCAAAGATAGGCTTGTCAAACCAAGGTTTGTCATTCCCCTCCTTGAGTATCTTAGAAACTCTCTCGAAGAGATCACGATCAAGCACGAAACCATCATTCTTTTGTGGGGATCGTTGATAAGTTAGATCCTCACGAATGTGGTAAACGTCATTCTCGAATGAGGAGTGTTGATTAGGTAATTCCTCGAGAATGGGATTTGTGGTCACATGAGTTGGTTCGTCATCAAAAATAAGACGTTCCAACTCATTGAGTTCATCCTCGATCTTGGAAAGGTCGACCTCACTCGTAGGTGGAAGTGAAGGCATAAGAGCTAGCTCTCGTTCAATAATTTCCTCAATCTCGGGATCAAACTCATAATCATCGTACTTCACATGTTTCTTCTTAGGAGAATCAAAAATAGCATGTGGATTTCGAAGTACGTGATCAAGCTCGGCAAAATCGCCATCGTCATCGTCAAAGAAAGAGTCGATGTGAGCACTCACAACCATGGACTTACAAGCACTAGGGCTACGCTTAGGTGACTTTTCTAAGACGAGAGAATCGATGTCGATAAACCCTTTAGCCTCAACGGGTGTTGGGCTAGGCAAAGGAGGCACTTCGATGGAGTTAGAAGTTGAAGCCTCAAAGACGTGGTCCTTCGAAGGTGGTGAAGACGAATCCATTTTGGTCATTGTCGTGATGGCATTAACGTCACCCTTCGGAATTGGTGTTTCACTTGTTTCGCTAAAAACATCCCAAAGTGAGTTTTCATCCATAAATTTACACATACCCTTTTGAATTAGGTACACGTATTCTTTATCATTAAAATCATCATCCTTAAAACCGTTTTTCTTAATTCTTTCAAAACATGCATCAAGCTTCATTCTTTCCGCTAAAGTAAACATTTTGAAATCATTAGAATTTGAATCATTAGGTTTTGAAACCTCGGTTTTTTCATTCTCATAAAATCCTTGGGATTTTCTAGCGAAAAAGTCAATTTTCTCGTCCCCATATCTCATAGTAAGTCTCCCCTCGTGAACGTCGATTACGGTTCGAGCCGTCGATAAGAATGGTCGGCCTAAAATAATGGGACATTTAGGGTCACACTCGTAATCGGATATAACGAAATCCGCGGGAAAAACAAACTTTCCAATCCTAACATAGACATCCTCGGCTATTCCAATTGGTATTAAAGGTGTACAATTTGCAAGCTCGATTGTCATGTTCGTGGGGGTAAGCGAAGACAATCTCATCAATTTCCAAAGAGAATGAGGCATGAGATTGATGCTAGCACCTAAATCGGCAAGGGCTAAACATCCCTCAATCTCGGAAAAATCACAAGGTAGTAGAAATTGGCCCGGATCCTTTTCCTTTCTCGGCATACGCCTTTTGGGTTTTTTAAGAAGGATCGATGCACAAGTTTCTTCAAGGGTTACTTTGGTAAGGTCGACAAAGCTCTCTTTTTGAACCGTGGATGGAATTTGAGGTACACGAGGGTGTGCACTCTTTTCCTTGGTCGCCACGTTCACCCCATCGACTTTAGAACAAGAAGACGTCTTAGAAGTCGAGGGTTGAGAGGGATAAACAACACGGAATCCTTCAAGGTTAGGGGTAATCACACGACCTTTCTCACGAGACGAGGCGGCTTTACATTGTTCTTTCGGATTAGCAACGGTGTCACTAGGTAACGAACTCGATGACGAACCCGAGGCCTTGTTCATTATAGCCGAAAACATCTTTTTTATATCAATTTGCCCTTGCTCAATCTTCGTGTTTTGCAATTTCAAAGTATTTGTAAAGTCGTTTTTCAAAGTACCAATTTCTCCCTCTAATCGTCTCATATTAGCCTCATTCGTTTTCATGTAGCTTTGAAAATCGTTTGACGAACTATTTTGATTTGAGTTAAAGTTCCCTTGGTTTTGATTACTTCTTTGAAAATTGTTTTGATTCCCACTTGAAAAATTATTTCCTTGATTGTTTTCTCTATTTTGCCAAGTTATATTACGACCTTGATTATAACCTCCTTGATTTTGATTCGAAAAATTTCCTTGTTGATTGTTTCCTTGAAAATTGTTTCGGTTTTGAAAATTGTTGCCTTGGTTATAATTTCCTTGTTGTGATGGACCGGCGTTATTTTGATTTTGATTAGAAAAATTGTTGTTTAACGCACTCACATTCGACGTTTGGCCATCCGTAGCCGCACACTCGTAATAATTATGAGGTCCACCACAAAACGTACACGAAACCTCAACCGCTTTCACCGTAGCGGAAGCGTCTTTCTTTTGCATCTCAATGAGATAAGACGTGAACACATTCGTAAGCTTGTCGACTTTAGCATCAACTCTCTCAATGTCGCGATTAGAACTACTAACATTGGCGACATTGGCAACACTCGGTGCATTGCGGAGTTGGTAAACCTTGGATCGGTTCTCGATAATTATCAAAGCTTCTCTCGGAGTCTTACACAAAAAGTTGCCACCGGCGGCGGAATTCAACGAGTCTTGTTCGTGAAAATTAAGACCGTTGTAAAACGTATCGATTTGGTGCAACTCGGAAAAACCATGGTGAGGACATTGCCTAAGCAATTCCTTAAAACGATCCCACGCGTCTCTAAAAGATTCATTCGGTTTTTGCTCAAATTTTGTAATCTCGTTTTTGAAAAACGTTGTCTTAGACGGTGGGAAGAAATAATTAACGAACTTGGAAACGAGATCCTTCCACGTAGTAATGGAATTAGGTGGCTCTTTCTCGTACCAATCCTTGGCGGCACCATCGAGCGAGTATGGAAAAAGCATAAGCTTGACGACATCGGTGTCGACGTTCTTAAACTTGCTCGTGGCCAAAAGACGATCAAAATTCCGAATATGGTCGTGAGGATTATCGGCTTCACGACCTCGAAACTTCGTAGCTTGGATCAACGAAAGCATTCCGCTCTTGATCTCAAAATTCTCCGCCTCGATAGCGGGAATTACGATCGCGTCTCCATAACCCTCGGTGGGCGCTTGGAGCAATTCCATCATAGAACGATTGTCGGCCATCTCCTCTACGGTTTCTTCAACAACGATATTAGGAACGTCGGTTTCTAATTCTCGTCTACGTCGTCGATTCCTTCGATTACGATTGCGTCGATTCGAAGCTTCACTAGAATTGGAATAATCCTTCGATCGAGTGCGCATGCACTAAGCGTAGAATGGGTGGTAGCAAAGAAGATTCTTTTTGCGGCTTTTTGATTTTTTTCAATTTTTTTGGTTTTTGATTGGTTTTTTAATTTTTTTGGATTTTTGAATGTATTACGTAGACAAAAATCTACAAATCTCCCCTCGAATCGACTTTCTCGATTAAAGGAGCCTCAAAGAATGAAAACGAACACGTGGAGTGAACGTTCTCGATGACTTTAGAACGTTGGTGGAACACCAAAACGTTCAAGAGGGTTTAATCTTGAAAACACAAGCAAATATAATATACGTAGATAATACTTGGGCGGCAAACCCTCGATTAGCCCTTTTTCTCAAAACACGCACAAGCAAGCGGAGGAAACGAGGCGGCGCGAAGCACTTAAGAGCCTTTTTCCTTTAGGTCGTGAAATACAACCGCCTTATACCCACCTTATAGTTTGTGTTAATTGAAATTAAGCTTCACGAAAGTATTTATCTATTTTGCCTTTAAACTTTTGCTTTGGATTCGAATACAATGATCGAGTGATGAAATCCCGAATCAAGGTTGTGATTTCTCACGTATTTGGAGTACTTGTATATTTATTTGTTCTTACGTAGTACAATATAGTAATAATAATATTCACAAGAAAAAACGAAAACCAATATATCTACAATATAGTAAAGATTGATTTGTGTTTAATTTAGGAAAATTAAACACGATTTATTTGGATATTATACTATAATAGATAAAAAAAATAACAAAAATGAGTATGTACGATATTTACGCTTTCCAAGAATTGAAAAGCAAAAACGCACTACTCACACAAACACGATACTAATAATAATGGCACACTAAACACCTCCCCGGCAGCGGCGCCAAATGATAGTTGTGTTTTTAGTCACTTGTTTTAGGAAAAACAAATAACCGTGGCAAGTATTAAACTCGACGATTTAGGAAAACCGAAGAATCGAATAAATGCGGGTTCGTTCTCGAAGGAGGTGTATATTGTGTATGCCAATTAATAAAATAACAATGTTTGGATTAGTGACGTTTTTGGTTTTAAGAGAGAAAAATAAAAGACGAGCTACGACTACGTTTAAACTACGACGAATTAACGTAAAACGCGAACGTAAATACGTAAAACGTGACGAAATTAAAAATTAAACCTAAAAATTAATTAAAATATTAAACTAAGTCTTAAATAATATAAATAAGAATAAAAATCCAACAAATATATTTTAAAACCTTTTATTAATTAAATATTCAATTTTTAATGCTAATTAAAGCCCAAAAATTAAATATAATTAACAAAATGCCCAAAATATTAATTTATTGAACTAATAACTAACTTATATTATTTAATGACTAAAAACTATTTTTCTTGAATTTTAAAAACTATTTTTCTATTTTTAAATGACTTAAAACTATTTTTTAATTAAAATAATCCTAAAAAATAATAAAATAATGCCAAAATTAATCTAACAATTTTAAAAATCCTAAAATACTCTAATGAACAGTAGAAAAATAAAAGAGTTTGAAAAATGTAAAATTTTACACTAAAAGACAAAACAGTTTATTAATTAAACCCTAATTATCTTAAATTAATTATAAAAAATAATTAAAAAGATGAACAGTGACCAATTTAAAAACCAAAAATCTTAAACTAATTTTATAAACCTAATAAAAATATTAAATCTGAAAAATATATATTTTCTACACTAAAAGACAAAACAGCCTAATTAAAAAGTAATTAAAAATGCTATTAATTCTAAAAATTACCAAATGAACAGTAGAATAAAAATAAATTATACTGAAAAATAAAGAATTAAAAAAGAAAAATATAGAAAAAAGAATGAAAGTCTAAATCCTAATTAAAGGCACTAAAGACAAAAATCTAAGAAACCTGAAAGTGACACTTCCTTGTTTCTGTCTTTTTGTGCAAGCAGTGGGAAAAACAACCTTATCAGTGGGAAAGGAGTTCCCACTGTTAATGAAAATTCAAGGTCTGTGGATTCAATTGCTTGTAACTTGTTTGTTTGTTGGTTTTACTTGGAAACAAAGGCACCCCCACACTCAGTGGAGTGTGGGGAGTCAGTATAAAGCAAGAAAAACACAAGTCCAGTACAAGAAAAACACTCAAATGGGCAATTTTAAGTTGCTGATGTGGTGCTACGGGTCTGGTGAACCTTGCTGATGCAAATGGTCTCTAGGGTGAGATTCAAGGGCCTAGAACTAGCACCACATTAAACTAACTCACATATAAACTAACAACAATCCTATACAAGCACTTACTTTAACTGAATCTAAGATTTGGTGGTCAAAAACTAACTTAAATGACCTATATAACCTGCTGATTAACTAAGACTGTTTTTACCAAGTTAGAACATGCAGAACTTACTTATATCCTATATCACTCAAAGTTACTTCCTATTTTACCCTAATACTACTCACTTGAGTGTGTTTGAGCTGGTTTTAAGCCACAAATTTGTCACAAGCTCCCCTTAATGAGCAGACCCAAACACCCCCTTATATTTCAGAAATGGAAATTAACACACAAATTCAAAGCAAACTTCAACTAAACAGATTATCAATGATCTAAACATGCATTAATACCCTAAATGAGCATAAACACATAGAACCTAACACATTAAACAAGTAACTCACCAAAAATCATATAGTTCACATAAAACTCAAAAATTTAAAGTCAATAGGGTTCAAGCCCTTACCCCAAGCTGATGCCTTCTATAGACCTATTTGAGAGCTTCTGAAAGCTTATGATCAAGTAGAGAGAGCTTGTTGGAGGAATCCAATGATGGACCCTAAGCTTAAATATCTTCAAAGGTTAAAAAAAAATGAAAGTGATGAAGGAAATCTCTTGTTGATCTTGTTACCTGCACATAACACCACAAGACCACCAAACAACTGCAAGTAGCAAGAGCTACAAGCTTTTGGCTTGTAGCTTTTGCTACAGTGAAATGATTAAAAAAATGAAAGTGAGATTTTTGAGAAAAATCTTTGAAAAACTTTGTGATGACACTCAATCTCTTGAACCTTTTAAATGTAAACAACAAATTTTTAATTCAAAACTGGATCCAATGTACCAGTTCCACTTTCACTTCCCTTGTACTTGGATTCGGATTTAAAGAAATAAGAAAAACTTTTGAACCAAATTCCTTCCTTTTTCTTGAAATGATAAAACTCAAAACACTTTAACTAAATTGATCACAAAATAAAGTCTAAGCTAATTTGGAACTCAGGATTTGCAAAATATTATCTTTTCATTTTCATTACTTTAATAAAGATTTTACAAAAAACTGGAACAAACCTAATGTCACAGGCGACACTGGCTTTTATACAAAAGAAAGAAGGTTCTAGTAACACAAACCCTAACTAAACAAACTGACTAAATTGCCCTAGCATAATTCTCAGAATATTCCAAGTTTGAATATTGGTCTTTGGTTGATTCTTGGTATGGCAGTGTACAATATGATCTCATTCGTCCATTCAACCCTTAGGGAGCACGAAAATCCTTTGAGCCGTGGATTTTCTGTAAAGATGCCATTGTTGCTATATTAGGGGTGACAGGGGACATACGGGGGACCACTTGGGAGTCACGGGTGAGAGTTTTGTGAGTGGGTTTGTGTTTTGGGTGGGCTCAATTGGTGATCTGGAGTGAATCGGGTTTGGGGATTAAGTGATTCAAGAAATCCCAATTAGGGTTCTAAGCTTGGATTAGGGGAAGATTAGGGGGAGGGTAATGAACAGTAAATGTTTACCGCGTATTTTAATTATATAAAATACGTTTAAAACGTTGGGGTTAGTGGTTAATTATTGACTGGGTTTGACTTGGGCCGGGTATAGGGCTATAGGTGGGCTAAGGGTGGTGTTGACTGGGCTAAGTACGGGTTTTGACCGGGTTTGGGTTTGTTTTATGGCAGTTTCAGTCCCCCATGTCTCATAATTAATTCACTTTGTAAATAAAAGCTTCAACTCTTTTTCCCTTTGTTAATTGTTTAGGCAGTTGGCAAAACCAGTCCTTGTACCATGTAAACTTGAATAAAGGACTAAATTGGCAATTCTTGTGATTTCCAAGGGCTTATCATGTAAAGTCTTCAAACTTCAAGGATGCATCTTGCACAAATGAATAGTGGAGGGTCATTTGTGACAAGTCTTCAATAGTTGAGGGACCAAACTTGCCAATCTTCAATTCTTCAAGGACTTCAAAGGAAAATCATGATTCGGGTCCGGTTCTTTGTGCGGCTTCGTTTCCCGTGTTCGTTTTTGCTTGATTCCTTTGATCTTTTGGTGAATTCACGATATCCATACCTAAAATACACAATGAACAAACATAGGCACATATATGGGTATTTTGACGATATTTTAAGCGTTTTAAGCCCATTTTGGACGATGAGACTATGTATAAATACAGTCTCATCACTCCCCCATACTAAACCATTGCCGTGTCCCCACGCAATGCTAGAATTAAGTATCGTAGCACTTCCAAAATTCATTTTATGATGACATTTATTCAAGACATAAATTTAAATAAACTACTACACGTGTTTTAGACATAATGTAATGTTTTCATCACGATTAAGTGACTTTTAGGATCATAGAACAAGAACACGTGAATGCTTCGTTAGAAATAATTTCGTCGTCCTCGATTTTCACCAAATTCCATGCTAAGCGTGCAACGAGATCATTGTTATTATAAGTTAGCAACACGAACACATCTTATGAGTGTTAATTACGAACCTAAACTCCCTTATTCCTACTTGGTATCTCTTGTATTTTATTTTGTCTTAATGATCACGAGGATACATCATCGACTTATGCGTGAATAGAGATTAAGTCTAAAAATAGAAACTTAACGGTGTAACCAAAATCATCAAATCAATAATTCATCCCAATAGACAACGATGTCAAAAAATTAAGTCAACAAGAAGGATCGATAAACACGGTTTTATAACGGTTTTGAACATGAGACTTATTACCAAGACTTTTATACGCCCCCTAACGGAAGGGCCTTATTATCTTTGGTTTACCTCCATCTTTTATTCAACTTCGCCATGAAGCTTTTATTATGACTTCGGTCTTGCCTTGCCTTTTATTATCCGCCTCATCGGTGGTTTTATTAGCCAAAGACGTATATCCTCACGCTAAAGCGAATTTTGGATCTTTAAAGCTTCGAAGATTAAGGCTTGATTCACTTTCAATTTGGGCATAGATTTTTCGGCCTTGTGAGCTTCAAATTTTTGCTTAATTTAGGTGAGCACTTGAAATCTTATTATTAGGTGAAGCTTTCGATTATTCGGGTGCCAATACTTCAAAACCGTGACGCTGGCGATACCTTAATGTTTTCCCAATTTAATTACATGGAAGCTATCAAAACAAATTAGAAACCCAACAATAGTGACTAAACCGCCAAATCAATATTTATTAACAATTTATTATGCAAAAGCGTGGGGAGAATAAGCTAATAATTACTACACATGAGATCGTGACGATTACGAGACTTATAAATAACTCTATCATTTCTCGTCCTCATTTAAGAGACTTAGCCTAAAAAGTTAAGGAATCGAAGCTAAGTGCTCAACACGCACGGTCGAGTCAAAAATTACTCTCGTTCTCACCATCGGAAAACCTACATTCGTGTCTTAAACACTTATGAAAAATACGAAAAATTTTAAAATTTGGCCATTTTTAGCCTTATTTGCAACAAAACGATAACAAAAAGATGAATTTTGGATTGCGGGTTCGTTCTCGAAGGAGGTGTATATTGTGTATGCCAATTAATAAAATAACAATGTTTGGATTAGTGACGTTTTTGGTTTTAAGAGAGAAAAATAAAAGACGAGCTACGACTACGTTTAAACTACGACGAATTAACGTAAAACGCGAACGTAAATACGTAAAACGTGACGAAATTAAAAATTAAACCTAAAAATTAATTAAAATATTAAACTAAGTCTTAAATAATATAAATAAGAATAAAAATCCAACAAATATATTTTAAAACCTTTTATTAATTAAATATTCAATTTTTAATGCTAATTAAAGCCCAAAAATTAAATATAATTAACAAAATGCCCAAAATATTAATTTATTGAACTAATAACTAACTTATATTATTTAATGACTAAAAACTATTTTTCTTGAATTTTAAAAACTATTTTTCTATTTTTAAATGACTTAAAACTATTTTTTAATTAAAATAATCCTAAAAAATAATAAAATAATGCCAAAATTAATCTAACAATTTTAAAAATCCTAAAATACTCTAATGAACAGTAGAAAAATAAAAGAGTTTGAAAAATGTAAAATTTTACACTAAAAGACAAAACAGTTTATTAATTAAACCCTAATTATCTTAAATTAATTATAAAAAATAATTAAAAAGATGAACAGTGACCAATTTAAAAACCAAAAATCTTAAACTAATTTTATAAACCTAATAAAAATATTAAATCTGAAAAATATATATTTTCTACACTAAAAGACAAAACAGCCTAATTAAAAAGTAATTAAAAATGCTATTAATTCTAAAAATTACCAAATGAACAGTAGAATAAAAATAAATTATACTGAAAAATAAAGAATTAAAAAAGAAAAATATAGAAAAAAGAATGAAAGTCTAAATCCTAATTAAAGGCACTAAAGACAAAAATCTAAGAAACCTGAAAGTGACACTTCCTTGTTTCTGTCTTTTTGTGCAAGCAGTGGGAAAAACAACCTTATCAGTGGGAAAGGAGTTCCCACTGTTAATGAAAATTCAAGGTCTGTGGATTCAATTGCTTGTAACTTGTTTGTTTGTTGGTTTTACTTGGAAACAAAGGCACCCCCACACTCAGTGGAGTGTGGGGAGTCAGTATAAAGCAAGAAAAACACAAGTCCAGTACAAGAAAAACACTCAAATGGGCAATTTTAAGTTGCTGATGTGGTGCTACGGGTCTGGTGAACCTTGCTGATGCAAATGGTCTCTAGGGTGAGATTCAAGGGCCTAGAACTAGCACCACATTAAACTAACTCACATATAAACTAACAACAATCCTATACAAGCACTTACTTTAACTGAATCTAAGATTTGGTGGTCAAAAACTAACTTAAATGACCTATATAACCTGCTGATTAACTAAGACTGTTTTTACCAAGTTAGAACATGCAGAACTTACTTATATCCTATATCACTCAAAGTTACTTCCTATTTTACCCTAATACTACTCACTTGAGTGTGTTTGAGCTGGTTTTAAGCCACAAATTTGTCACAAGCTCCCCTTAATGAGCAGACCCAAACACCCCCTTATATTTCAGAAATGGAAATTAACACACAAATTCAAAGCAAACTTCAACTAAACAGATTATCAATGATCTAAACATGCATTAATACCCTAAATGAGCATAAACACATAGAACCTAACACATTAAACAAGTAACTCACCAAAAATCATATAGTTCACATAAAACTCAAAAATTTAAAGTCAATAGGGTTCAAGCCCTTACCCCAAGCTGATGCCTTCTATAGACCTATTTGAGAGCTTCTGAAAGCTTATGATCAAGTAGAGAGAGCTTGTTGGAGGAATCCAATGATGGACCCTAAGCTTAAATATCTTCAAAGGTTAAAAAAAAATGAAAGTGATGAAGGAAATCTCTTGTTGATCTTGTTACCTGCACATAACACCACAAGACCACCAAACAACTGCAAGTAGCAAGAGCTACAAGCTTTTGGCTTGTAGCTTTTGCTACAGTGAAATGATTAAAAAAAATGAAAGTGAGATTTTTGAGAAAAATCTTTGAAAAACTTTGTGATGACACTCAATCTCTTGAACCTTTTAAATGTAAACAACAAATTTTTAATTCAAAACTGGATCCAATGTACCAGTTCCACTTTCACTTCCCTTGTACTTGGATTCGGATTTAAAGAAATAAGAAAAACTTTTGAACCAAATTCCTTCCTTTTTCTTGAAATGATAAAACTCAAAACACTTTAACTAAATTGATCACAAAATAAAGTCTAAGCTAATTTGGAACTCAGGATTTGCAAAATATTATCTTTTCATTTTCATTACTTTAATAAAGATTTTACAAAAAACTGGAACAAACCTAATGTCACAGGCGACACTGGCTTTTATACAAAAGAAAGAAGGTTCTAGTAACACAAACCCTAACTAAACAAACTGACTAAATTGCCCTAGCATAATTCTCAGAATATTCCAAGTTTGAATATTGGTCTTTGGTTGATTCTTGGTATGGCAGTGTACAATATGATCTCATTCGTCCATTCAACCCTTAGGGAGCACGAAAATCCTTTGAGCCGTGGATTTTCTGTAAAGATGCCATTGTTGCTATATTAGGGGTGACAGGGGACATACGGGGGACCACTTGGGAGTCACGGGTGAGAGTTTTGTGAGTGGGTTTGTGTTTTGGGTGGGCTCAATTGGTGATCTGGAGTGAATCGGGTTTGGGGATTAAGTGATTCAAGAAATCCCAATTAGGGTTCTAAGCTTGGATTAGGGGAAGATTAGGGGGAGGGTAATGAACAGTAAATGTTTACCGCGTATTTTAATTATATAAAATACGTTTAAAACGTTGGGGTTAGTGGTTAATTATTGACTGGGTTTGACTTGGGCCGGGTATAGGGCTATAGGTGGGCTAAGGGTGGTGTTGACTGGGCTAAGTACGGGTTTTGACCGGGTTTGGGTTTGTTTTATGGCAGTTTCAGTCCCCCATGTCTCATAATTAATTCACTTTGTAAATAAAAGCTTCAACTCTTTTTCCCTTTGTTAATTGTTTAGGCAGTTGGCAAAACCAGTCCTTGTACCATGTAAACTTGAATAAAGGACTAAATTGGCAATTCTTGTGATTTCCAAGGGCTTATCATGTAAAGTCTTCAAACTTCAAGGATGCATCTTGCACAAATGAATAGTGGAGGGTCATTTGTGACAAGTCTTCAATAGTTGAGGGACCAAACTTGCCAATCTTCAATTCTTCAAGGACTTCAAAGGAAAATCATGATTCGGGTCCGGTTCTTTGTGCGGCTTCGTTTCCCGTGTTCGTTTTTGCTTGATTCCTTTGATCTTTTGGTGAATTCACGATATCCATACCTAAAATACACAATGAACAAACATAGGCACATATATGGGTATTTTGACGATATTTTAAGCGTTTTAAGCCCATTTTGGACGATGAGACTATGTATAAATACAGTCTCATCAGAGCCTAGTCCTAAAGTGGTGTTTGGGGATAACTCTTTAGGCGACACAGAAGGATATAGCTCAGTTAACTGCAAAGGAATAACATTTACAAGGGTTGCATATGTGAATGGTCTTAAGCACAATCTCATCAGCATCAGCCAATTGTGTGATGCTGACTACAAGGTTTTGTTTATAAAGACTCAGGGAACTATATTCAACAAGAATAATGATGTGGTGTTGAATGCACCTCGAAGAAGAGATGTGTACGTCATCAACATGGCTTCTTGCTCAGAGGACAACTCAAATTGTTTTCTAGCAAAAGCCTTTGAAAGTGTCAATTAGTTGTGGCATAAACGACTCTCTCATCTCAACTTCAAGAACATCAACAAGCTAGCCACACAAAACTTGGTTGCTGGTTCCATGATCGGCTCCCTCATGTACTTGACGGCAAGCAGACCTGATATTTCACATGCTACGTGTTATTGTACACGATATCAAGCACGACCCACTAAAAAGCACCTCAAGGAGGTTAAACGGATCTTTCGTTACCTTAAGAATACCATTCATTTGGGAATCTAGTATCCGAGGAAAACCGGTTTCTTTCTAACGGCATATTCAGATTCTGATCATGTAGGGTGTCTTGATACACGAAAAAGTACTTCTGGTGGTGCACAATTTCTAGGTCAAGATAAGCTTGTGGGATGGTCTTCCAAGAATCAGGATTACATGTCACTTGCATCAGCCGAAGCGGAGTATGTGTCTCTATCTGCGTTTTGTGCTTAAGTTCTTTAGATGAGAACACAACTCACGGATTATGGCTTCCACTTTGATAAAGTACCTATGTACTGTGACTCAAAGGCGGCCATAGCCATCTTCTGCAATCCGGTACAGCATTCCCGCACGAATCACATTGATGTCAGATACCACTTCATAAAGGAACAAGTTGAACGAGGTATCGTTGAACTATACTTTGTTGGAACGGATTACCAATTAGCCGACTTGTTTACGAAAGATAGGTTTGAGTACCTCGTTAGGCAAATTGGTATGAGATGTTTGACTCCAGCAGACCTGGAGATTCTGGCAAAGGTGCCTGCTTGATTCATCTATCAAACATCTACTTGTAAATATTTTTGAAAAAGCAAAATACAAAATTATAAAACATATAAAACCAAAACACAAAATTAAAAACCTTTCAAAATCCAAAAAGATTCTTCTCGACATGTCTTTCAGTATCGATAATATGGACGTGCCTAGAAATGTCGCTCAATAACGACACGGGTGTGTACATAAAACTCGAATGAAAGTTGTAAATATTTTTCAAAACATGTCATTTCTATCTTTCAATAAAGGAAATGTCTATTTTGGACAATTTTTCCAACAACGGGTAGAGCAATCTATCTTAGGTTGAGCTTGTCACAAAACATTCAACGTTTTGAGCTCAACACAATGGCTTGTAATCACTTTCAGATTTCAACCCGGTTCTATATTCACGGAGGAGTGTACGCTTTAGTGCCCTTACCCTAAGCAAAAGAAGAGAAATCTTCTTACACTTGAGTGGATTTGTCAAGACATTCAAAGTCTATGAACTCAAGTTTATGCTTTAGAAAAACCATTTTGCCAAAAAGAATGGATTTTTCAAAAAGCGTTGAACACATTTTTTTCAAGAGTTTTTTAATGATTATTAAAAATCTTTCAAAAATTGTGTGTTCAACAACTCCTATCCTCAAAAAGCGAAATGTGGATCATATCCTCACAATGACAATTCAATTAGATCAATTTTTGAGGGGGATCATTTCAACTTCATGCAACGATTGACACATCTTTCTCCTGGAGATTTTCAAGACTATTTCTTCAAAATATATTTTAATCAAATTTGGTATCCCTAATATCAAAAGATTTTATATATTAGAGATAGGGGAGAAAATGTGATTAAAATGTGATCTATTTTGCAAGACTCAAGCATTTTAACTCTTACCTACATGTGCGAAATACTTTCGATTATTGATGCACATGTGAAGGGGGAGCATTTCTGAAACGACAAAACTATCAAGGTGTTAAATGTTTTTCAAACACTTTGTTAGATTTTTTAAAGTGGTTTTTATGGTTTCGATCAAATACCTACAACATATTTAATCCACGACGTTATTGGTGTCAAAAGGGTGGTTAGGTTTAAGTCATATGATCCAACCAGAACCGGAGGGATCTTCCCTGGGACAATCCAATAGATTATTAGAAGTCCTTAGGAAAGATGGAGTAGAATGTGAACGTAGCTGAATGCCGACTAAGTACTGATGCTAGCACTGGAACAATCACAACAAGGTGCTAGTAATGATGTCTTGGTAAGCATTGAAGGGGTTGAAGAATGAAAAATAAATGTAAGGATAAAGGGTGTAAAGAAAGAAGCCCTCCATACAACTTAGGCAGAAACCGGGTCAACACATCATTAAGACAACTCATCATGGACCCAGTGATGTATGCACAACCCTTCCCTAGCTACTCAGGCTTCTCTCAAAAGAAGTTTATTTTTTTGTCACGGAGATTAACATGACTTCTATTGACTTTCTCACTCCGAGATAGTTGATATTGAATAGGTGGCATCTGCTCCAGCCTTTAACCACTAAAAGTGCATAATTCGAGTCTAGAGCCTAGAGATCAATCAAATCTCGTTAGGACACACAGATGATGGACAAGAGAGTCCTACGTTATATCCTTGCGATATTGCTAGAACACTCAGGAGTGATACTACTTAGTATTCACAATGATGAGTGGAAATCCTTCCAGTGTTAATATCAAACAGCACTGCGGTAGGTCATATGTAAAATTCTATATGAATTAAACATGTGTAAAACTGAAAAGCAACAATGGTTTGATTCTGAATTGATTCAAACTCGTTTCAGGTTTCTACGCAATATCTTTATGATCTTGCCAGAACATTCATAGTGATATTCATTAATATTCACAGTGACGAATGGAAATCCTTCTAGCGTCAACCTCAAACAGTGCTACGGTAGGTGACTTGTGAGATTCTTATGAATCGAGCTTGTGTCAACTGGAAAGCAACAATGGTAAGATTCTTTATGAATCAAACTTGTTCCAGGAATTTGAATTGACGACTTTAATCAAGCGGATATATATCCAATTGATTCACTCTTTATGTTTGCAGTCTTGCTTTGAGACGGTCGAGCAAAGAGAACGGCTAGTACAGCCGCGAAACCCTGTCAAGGAGATTCTTAATTAAATCTACCTAATCACAGGTACGATATTTAATATCGTATAACGGTCTTCACTGAACGGAGGTAAAACGCTATCGATTTAGGACGAATGTCAAAGCCATTCAGTCCGTGTCCATGTTTTGTCTCGAGAAGGTGGCGTTACGGTGTACTCAGCAAAGTCAATGATTCAAAAACCACATACTCATGCCTAAAGACATATTCAACAATTAATAGTGTGAGCATGTGGATGAAGACACAGATCGCAAGATGGCAAAGACAAGTCAAGGATGATTTGAAGATCTCAAGATTTAAAGACAAAGTCGAAAGACAACGACAAAGGCTCAAAGATCACAGCATGAAGAAACAAGACTACTATTACACGTTCGAGACTCATTTATGACGAGATTAGTAACCTCTACAAATCTCCAAATGACAAAGGTTAATGACCTCTCATAAAGGGTAATGACCTCTCATTGGGGGAGATTGTTAGCCTCAAAATATTGAGTCAAACAAGAATGCTCGGTCATATGGTTAATATGTATCATATAATAGAACGTTGTAATAGGTAGTAGATTATTCGTGTTATACGGGCTTAACTTTAGGCTAAAGTTCATTCATAAGTAACTAAAGCCCAAAAGGAAAGCCCGATCCATTAGACTATAGTCCATAAACAAGCCCGCATCTGGGTGGACTATATATACCCTTCCTAGCATGTTAGGAAGGGTGTTGGTCATTTCATTTTTCTCTCATTAATTTAATCCTCCAAAAGTTCCAACCATGCTCTCTACTTTTTCTCACTACTTTCTCTCTCTAGAAATCTTCCATCTTTTATCTACCTTTCTTGTTTAATCATCTAAATAATATGGGACAACAAATAGAATGTATAAACCCTAATTAAGCCTTAATCATTCACTAATCACTTTCCTAAGTCCCTAATCAGCAAAAACACAAACCATAAGTTACAAGCCCTAGAATTAGGACCCAGTTTTGTATTTTGCCTCCAAAACCCATTTTTAAACCATTTCCCTCCATTAAAAATTCAAATATCAGATATTTAGGACTTATAAGATATTTTAGGAGTGGTGAAAAGTAGGTGCATCACCTCCTTGCTTGCTACATATCATGATTCTCATCTAAACTTTGTCGTGACCCATTTCTAGCCACAAGTGAGGATTGAATTGAAGCTAGGGTCTAAGAACTTGTGTAGAGCTTCACTAGCCTTCATTATTCATCCCTCTATCTATGTTACACGTTTAGATTCCAAACTTGCATCCTAAGTGTTGCCATGACTATAAATAGAGCCGTATGGCCTAGTTTGAGACTTACACCCCGTTTTCTTTGTATCCCCTACCCATTCTCCATTCCCACTTCTATAAACGTCTTAAGACATCCCCTAAGACCAGAAACGAGGTCTAAAAGGTAGCCATTGAAGCCCTTGAAGCTTTGATAGCAAGTAGTGTTCATAGGAAGCCATAAGGAGCTATTTTGGAGCTATCTAGGTAATTTCTATACTAAATAAGCTTTGATCTTGTTATAATAAATTATAAGACTTTTTATAATTACGAAATTATGTTATAAAGACAACCCAAAAAGAACTAAATCATTTCATCAATTTAAATGAAAGTTATAAGCTAAAGATGTCTTAAAACCATAGTTATGTATTTTACATAAAGTAATAAACAAAGATCCATTTCTAGAACTATAATTCTGATAGAATGTTTTTATTATGATTATAAATGTGTGAAATTAAGTATAATTGAAGTTCGTTTTCTCGATTCTTAACCAATTGAAAGTCCTAACAAAATCGGGTTTATGATCGTTTTTGGTTGGTAGGGTTATTTGGCTTTTCTATGTCTAATTGAACAATCAAGTAAAAATTGCAAAATATTAACTACGTATCCGTAAAACAATTAGTCAAATACCAACTTTTTATTCAAATAAGGACAAAATTGTAAATCTATGAAATTAAAGTGCTTAAAATGTAAATTCTTGAAACTAAAATGCTTGAAATGTAAAATCAGTTAACTAAAGGACTAACTATGCAAATGTAACAAACTAGTAACCAAAATGTAACAAAATGTGAAACTGCCTAACTGAATTTGACAAGTTTTGAAAATACAAGTACTTAATAAATGCAAACCCTAAATTGTTGGAAGATTAGCTAATTATGAACACAGTAACAAACTAGAGGGATCAAAGTGCAATTAAAGGTGAAATATTCTCAAAAACGGGCAAAGATGATCAATAAGCTCGTATAAGCTGTTTACTTAACCAAATAAGCTCTAGTAACTTGCAAACAGCTTAAAATCCAAAATTACCTAGGCTTGTAAAAGGATTAAGTCTGAAATTCAGTAAATCTCAAATAAGCTAATTCTAATAAGCCACAATTAAGCTATCTAATAAGCTAGACGTGCACAAAATGATTTTCTTGCCAAAACTTGTTTATCAAGCCATAAGGAGCATGGAATGTCTCTTGAATTTCAAAATGATCAAGTAATGAGTTTGGAAAATGGAAATAAGCTAAATCAAGCTTATTTGACCAAAGTTTGACCAATTTTTGGAAAAGCTGGAAATTTGCAGATCTATTCAGGAACACTTTCTAAACACAAATGTGAAAGAAAATGGGGAGGTTTATGAAGTGGAAATGCTGGTTTGAGAAAACAGTTAAGCTACATATTATAGAAACTTCACTCAACTCAACAACTTAATAAACTGCTTATTTCTTCCTTGAATTTGAAAACTGTGCAATTTCCTTAAAAGGGCTTAAAGTTCAGATGTTAATGGACAACTGAGAGTTGGTTTGAATCAATTTCATCAAGAGATGAAGAAATGCAAGTAATTGAAATCAGGAACTTTTTATGAAATTTTAAGCTGAAAACTGACCCACACTTTTTTGTGACCAATTGCCTTTTTGACTTAAAACTTGACTTGAAAACTATTGAACTTTGTTTAAAATGACTAAATGACTTGAGAATGAACTATGTTTACTCAATTATAAACACTTGAACACAAATTGACAGCTTAAACCAAACACCAGTTAACTGAATTCTACAAACTTTTATGAAAGGAATCTAGGCAATTGGTTGAACTAGTAAAAATGTGATATCAGACTAAACTTGATGACCAAAATGAAGTGCAAAGAAACCAATAACAGACAGTTTCACTAGCTAGAACTCAAAATGCACAATAAGGCCAAGTATGACTGATAAACTGATAACAGGAACAAGAATTAAGCTAGTGATTAAGTATAAAACTACAAGTAAGCTATCAAATCACCAAAACCAGCTTAAATACAATCTAAACACACTTGATCATACCATCAATCAAGATTACACCAGGAATTAAGCAGGCATGACTGTTTAGAGGAACAAAAATGCAGAAACTTAAAACCTATTAGCAAAAGCCTCCTCTGATGGAGTAGGTAGGCGCTGAGCCTCCTAGATAGTGTTAACCACCACCTTAACACTATCAACTATCAACTCAACCAGCTACAAACATCATCATCACCATTGCTGAACTTATTTGCTTCAAAATTAACTCAACTGGTATTGGATTGAACATAAAAGTATCAAAACAGCTACAAATCTTCAACACTTGGCTAATTATGATCATTTGTGATCACAAGAAGCTAACATCAACACTAGGATAACAAGATTGCAGTAGATGAACAGTAGATTTAGGGAAATGAAAGGAGAATTTTATTGATTGAAGATGGAAGTTTGTTACAAAGCTGGTAAGTTGTTACAACTATATTAACTAACTCAAGAGCTTGTCAGACTCTTGAGTTTGTTAAACTAACTACTAAGAACTAAGGATTGAGAGAAAAAGGGGATGTGTGTGAAAATTTCACACATTAGCTACTTGTGAAAATGAAGAGTACAATTCCTATTTATAGACAAAATGTGAGTGTGTTTTGGGTTTGATGACGTGTTCCATCCACTTAATTGTTGCCACGTGTCATCAAGCTGCTAATTATTCATCATCATGTTCTTCATAAATTGGGGACTTTTGATTTATTGACTTTGAGCTTAATTGAGTGTGTCCAATGTGTTCCTCTCTTGAAATCGTCCACTTTTCATGTAGAAATCATGGTCTGAAATTAAGTCTAGCTCGAAATCGCTTCTGGGCTTGATGTTGAAGAAGAGAGACACGTGTCATCTTTTGATTAGGTGAGAGAGAGTCACACGGATCATTATCCGTATTGGATAATTTGAATATTGCATGGCGTGTTTCTATTGGCTGATTTTTGGATAGTGGATTATACTGTTGCTTTGCGGCGCAGTTATTGCAAGGGTGAGGTGTCAACACCAGTTGGCAATCCGTGTGCTTTGTTTCTTGCATTCCCATTGGTGGATAACTCTTCACATGGATTGAACTTGTTTTATCTTTGAAAAATGGTAAGTTAACCACTTGTACTTGGCAGCTTCACAATTTAAGCTTAGAACTTCATTCCTTTGGCATAAATGGTCCTTTCACTTGCATTCTTGATAAGTTTGACCCTTTGACTTGGTTGACTGAAGAGTTGACCATTGATATGAGCTTAAATACTCATATCATTTGTATCAATAAACATTGAAATATTACATGAAATGTATCAAAAATGCCTTGTATATGTGTATTTCTTGTTTGAATGTGTGTAGGTACCAAGTTCACGAAAACCGGCAATTATTGACACGAGTTTGAAGGTAAAGATCAAAGAAGCCAAAATCGAGCTCGACTTTAGAGGATTTAATCATTTGTCGAGTAAACGGGCCAAGTGGGTCCCACATTGGAGCATTTGGGCTGAAAAGCCCAATAATGGATATTAAGTGAATACATTTTAAACAAGTCCAAATCCAGGCCCAAAAGTAAGAAGAATGGACGGATGGTAAAAGAATTATTGGGCTTCAAGCCCATTAACTGAAATAAAAGGAAGACAAATGCAAATTGGGTTCTAGGGTTTCTATTAAACGAGTAATATCACTTTTCAGTTATACACGATTATTAAATACTCTCCATTCACATTCACTTTTTTCCACAAATAATAAAAACCGACTCTCCACTCACACGTTTCATTTACACACACATTAAATATTATTTCGTTACTTTCTATGCTCCTTTCTTCCCAATCTCATCTCAACCCTCACAAACTAGTAACTTTAAAGTTACTGTTTTAAAACCCTAATCCAAGAAATAAACTTGTTTTTACAAAGGGCTTTTTAATTATTCAATTAATTCACATCATGGGGAATAAAACCCCCATGGTTTAAGGAAGAGAAGGAATGGTAAGGCTATGATACGTGGCTTATTCTTATTTGAAGATACATCTCATCATTCCATTCCCACCAATCACAAGGCTTCTTATAAGCACAACTAGCACAAATCAGAGCCACGCTGGCGATCCGTGTGATGGAAGATTGATTTTTCACCGCTTGATCAAAGAGAAGAGAGAGAAGAGAAGAATGAAAGGCCAAGATGATTTACTACTCAACAAACCTCCTCAACAAACTCACCCCCTGACCCTCTACCTCTCCTATATAAACCCTTTTATTTTCGATGTGAGGCATCCCTTTCTTTACTTAGTACTGTTATAATGAAAATTTGTAGGTAGGAATTGTAATTTTTCACTTTTATAAATAATGTATTGTTGATTTGATTCAATGAAATTAATTTTCAGTTTTATAAATTCATTGTCCACGTTTTATTTTACTTAACTGCTATAAATTTTCTTGCATTTTCTACTCTTGCAAATTTGATATTATATCTGTAGATCGTTCAGTTAAGCTTAAAATATAGCTTTATTGGATGATTTAAGTGAGATTGGGGATTAAGTTTAACCACTGTTAAACTTAGAATTAATGTTTGGATTAAGATTAACTATTGATTCATGGTGTTTGGATCGGCTTATTATATAAGCTGATTTTGTTTATCGATAAAAGTTGGTTCGAGTAATGTTGTCGTTTATTGGTGATTCGGGTATAGTATTCGGTCAGGCCAGCTCAGCGCTGCGTCACGTCATCAACGGATACTTCAAAAGTGGTCAAGCTCTAATTTATTTCCTGAATATTTAGTATAAAATAGTTTAATCATTGTTGAATCTGTTTGGATCTTATTTGCTTCGTCGTATTAAGCTAATTTCAGTATAATTTGTGTAATCTGGTTTGGTTATGTTTCTGCTTTTATCAGTTAATGACATTAATGGTTGTTGATTGATTTCACTTTAGAAGCTGTTATTGGGTTCGTGATCACGTTTTGATTCTGTACCTGTTATTGTGGAAATTGGTATTTGTGTTTGATGTCGCTGGATGTGAAATTTGTTGAATATACCGTATGCTATGTATCTGTATGTAGGATTAAGTCGAGATTGATGTTAGGAGAGGGTAATGTTATATTAAGTTAGTTATGAGTTTAGGATTTTAGAAGCTTTCTTGTTGCTGTCTTTGTTATTTTTGAGTTATGGCTGTAATTCTTAGTCACTTTTATGATATATGTAATTTCTTGCTTCATAACTTGTTAATTGGTTGCTAGGCCTGAGATATTATCGGTTCACTTTAGGAGAGTTATAGGAAGTCTTGATCTACGGCTGTATCTTGTTCTTACTGGATATTCTGTTTCTAGACTTGGTTGAATGTTTTTGCTGAATACTTTGTTCTTGGATTTACTGCATAATAAATCTAGTGTTGTTTACTGTATGGATTTCATAGTTATTTCTGTTTTCGTAGGCTGTTCGTTTATAACTGAGTATTACTTGCTGATGTTACTGATTGTTTATAGGATTTTTATGTTTTCTGATCTTGTTAAGGTAAGGATAGTACTGTTTCAGTTTACTCATTGAATATTTGTTCATCTGTCAGTAGAATCTGTTTAAATTTTATCTGCACTTGAATCTGATTTCGACTGCTACTGCAATTGTTTGCTGTTTGGTTTTATTTATCGGTGCGGATTTGGCTGAACTCTCGAACTGGAGGTGTTTGGTTTGTAGTTTTAATCAAAATCTAATTCCAAAAAAATAATACCAAAATTTGTCACTTGCAGGTCTCGAACTCGAGACCTGCCCTTCACACACACAATGCCTTAACCATTTGAGCTAACTGCTCTTTTGTTTTTAATTTCAGTCAAGTTAAGTAATATAGTAACTCGTTTTAGTAGCTGCCAGATTATTTTAACTACTCTTATTTACTTTAAGTTTCCTTTAAATTTATTTTAAAATTATTTCTTTTATTAAAGTTTTTAGATAATCAAAAAACAAAATAAAAAATGTTTTTATTAATTTTTAAAGTTTAAATAATTTTCAATTAAGTAGATTTTTATAATTTTAGATTTAAATAAAATAGTTGTTTATTTTAAAATATAAAATGTTTTAAGTAATTTTAAAAAATAAGTTAATTAGTTAAATAGATTTCTTTAAATAGTTTGAAAGTAATTTTTAATTAAATTAGATTATTAAATAGATTAATTTTCTATAGATTATTAAAATAGTTTAAATTTTAAACAGATTTATTTTTTTTAAGTAATTAATTGATTGTAGGATTTTAAAATAGCGGGGTTTACGATTCATGCACTTTAGGCTTATTTTAAATAGCTTAAAATTGGTAGATTTTTATTTTAGTTTAAAAACCGAAAACCAATTCGAATCGATTGTCCAAATCAAAGCAAAACGTCTCAAATTCATAAGATCTTCGTGTAAAACGAACTTGATTCACTCACGTGTTTAATTGAATTCGTCATTGGTATTATTAGTCTATTACTTTTTCCTAAAGGTAATTTTCTAATTTACCCTATAACGTAATATCAAATAAATCACTATACATATCACGACACATCAAAAATTTTGGCGCCGCTGCCGGGGATCTTGTGTACGATTCGCTTTTGTGGAGATTTGTTGATCGTTGATTTGAAGACCCTTTCCGTCCTCGGAAAGTTTTGTTATTTTTCTATTATATAGTATGTATCGATTTTCTCGTTTTTTGTGAATAATATATTGTATTACGTAGAACAATAATTTACATATCTTTTCAAATAAGCCTTAGTTGGGATTTCATCACCTAGCTATTGTAGTCGAATCCAAAACAAAAATAAAAGGCAAAATAGATAAATACTAATAAGAAGTTTGAACTCGATTTATACAAACTATAAGGTGGGTATAAGGCGACGTGCTATAAAAGGCCGTCTAAGTAAAAAGGTTTTTAAGTGCTTTGTGCCACCTCGTTTCCCCGCTTGCTTGTGCGTATATTGAGAGGGACAACCTATTATTGGTTTGCCGACTCAAGTAGTAATAAATCTTATTTTTGTAGTTTACTTATTGAACCTCGAGACGTTTAGGTTTTCACCTATCGTTTCAAAGTCGACCCAGGGTAATTTACTTCCATAGTAGTTATCCTTATTCCTTGTTTTTTATCGATCATTATTGATTGAGCAATACCAAATAAAATACCAAAAATAATCTTCTTCTTGTCTAAATTCTTTTCTTCAATCCTCTAAATTCTCGTTTTTATGAAAAATACCAAAATTAATCTTAATCCTCTATCATGTTTAATTCTTTTTCTCCTCACCCTCTAAATTTTAATTCTTCCTTCGTCGATTGTGTTGGGTGTGGAGAACCGTTATATGGTTTTTCACCATGTCAGTGGTGCACGTGTGAGCGTTGTGGAAATGACTTACGTGTTGGATTTTGTCCTTATTGTAATGAGATTACGTCAAATGGAAATCCGAATTTTTCGAATAATTCTCTCGATTTCAATCCACCTCCACACCCTACATACGAGACACCCTCGTGTGAGTTTTGTGGAAACGATTCTCATTTTGGTAATGATTGTTCGCATCGATTCTCGCTTAATTACGAGCAAGAACCGAGCTACAATCAAAACTTTAATGATAATTGTTATCCACAAGATTTAACGAGTTTTTCACAACAATATCTTTGTTGTGAGTATTGTGGAGGTCCTCACGAGAGTTTTTGTTGTCAACCGAGAGATCAAAATTTTTATGAGCCTAATCCTTGCTATAATTCGATTCCTTCCGGTTTTGACCAATCTCCACAATATTCTTTCGATATTGAACGATTTGAAACAATGAATCAAAGAAATGTTGAAGTTGTTGAAAAGAGCATTGAAGATTTGTTGCTTGAAAAGAGACAAATTAATCAAGAGATTAATGACATTACAAATGAATTAGGAAGTCGACGATTTCATGGTGAAATAATTGATGAGGGATTTAGACGAGATTGTGAACTTAAGATTAGACAACTTTCGCAAGATTATAATGGATTAAGCATTGAGATTCGAAAGAAAAAAAAAATCAAGAGGAAGAAAGATATCTTGCTAATCGTGAACTCAAGCGTTCTCTTCTTTTGGATGATGACGAGGATAGTACTCTTTCGTTGCGAGATCTTATGGCTCTTCATCCTTCGTCTAGTGCTATCGTGTTTCCTATTCGTATCTTGCCGGCTATTGAGCCCGAGGATTCTCCCATCCTAGATGATGAGGAAATCTCTCATGACATCACCACTCCTATTCTTGATTCTTCCATCGTGGAACCCGAAAATTCTCTAAGCAAGGGGGACGAGCATATTAGCACTATTTTTGTTTAAAACCCGAGAGAGTTTGACGGTATTTCCAATGAGATGTGTGATTTGCCACATTGTGATGACTCGACTTCTTCCATTCACTTTGATGTTTTCTCCAATTCTAATGATGAAAATTGTGATGGAAATGAAGATTTTGAGGATGATTCTACTTCTAGTGAATTTTCTTATGAGGAGTTCTCCGATGAACTTTCTTATAAAGATGACATTCACGACTCGGATTTTGAGGAGTTCACCGATGAACCTATTCTTCTTCACCCATTTCCACCGGGAAATGAGGATGATAGTGATCTGATTTTTGAGAGGTTCACCTTTGAACTTGCTCCTTTAGACCCATTTCCACCGGGAAATGAGGTTGATTTGACTATTCCGATCCTTGAGAAGTTCACCAATGAACTTACTCATTTAGATGTGGCAGACATGATTCTTCGCAAGAAGTTATCAAATGTCTATCTTCTCATATCTAGGATCGAGGCTTTGAATTCCATGCCTATTAGAAAGTCTTTCTCTCCATCTCCTATTCCCGTTGAGGATAGTGATCCGCTTATGGAGGAGATTGACACTTTTCTTGTTTCTAATGATTCGATACCACAGGGTGTTGATGATATCGACCCGGAGGGGGACGCTCTCTTTTTAGAGAATTTACTTGATGATGATTTCGTCCCAAGTCCTCCTCCCACCCACTTTGACCTTAATGTGCGGGTTTTTCATGTGTCTCATATTGAGTACCATGATCCGATTGATCACATTTCTAAGGGTGAAATGGTCGTTAAAGCAAAGAATGTTGATTCTACTATGGATGAGATTTTTATCCCACCATTACCATGTGCTTCATATGATCTTGGATTAGCATGGGGGGGACGAAACCTTGTTGTCTATTCCTTTCTCCACCGAGGACGAGGTATTCGATCCCGGAATCGTTTATTTAGGGATATCTCGGCCTTTCACCGATGTAATAAATGAAAGATTTTTCTATCATCTTGGTGCGAGTTTATCTCGGGGAGCATGCTTTATCCATACCATTTTTTGTGACTACCATCTCTTTTTAGAGATTTGTGTTGGAGTTTTATCCTTTCGTTTGTCATCCGACAACGAGGATGAGATCTTTGACCCCGGCATCGTGCTTCATGTTGGATTCTATTCCATTATGCCGGTTTTCACCACTTTCCCTAAGGACCAATGAATGCGGGGATCGAGTCAAGCTCATGACTCGGTGAACAAAAACGAGTACTTTCTATTTTCTTTATATTTTCTAACAACTAATAAGGCTTGATCTTTCAAGCTCGTGCTCGTGTTTTGTTGTGATCTTAGGTATGACCCTAATATTTGAAGACTCTCGTGTTCGGTTTTTGCCGGTCCACTTGATCTTCCATTCTTTGAATGCCAAAAAGGGGCACACTCTTTACCCTTGATTTTTATCGACTAACGTTTTATCTTGAGGCATAATTAATAAACGGCTTATAGATTTACGTGCTCTTTCCATGCTAGGATTTTGCATTAGACTCTTCGTGTTTTAGCACGGGGGTGTTACTCTTGAGCTAAGAAACATTGAGGACAATGTTTGGTTTTAGCATGGGGGAGTCAATCGATATAATCGCTTGCAATTGCTTTTGTCGTGTCCAAACGTATTGTTTTTCTCATTTTTCAATAAAAATTTAAATTTTTAGTGTTATTTTTAAGTTTTAATAAGTGCTTTTGACACGAATGTAGGCTTTCAATAAGAATAGTTTTTGACTCGACTCGGTTTTTAACCTTAGCTTTTCCTTAACGTATTTGAATTAAGTTTTGCTAGGCTATTATATAGGGAGCTTTAAAACGCGAAAGTCTTAATTCATACGAGTTAAGAACAAGAACTTTTCGCAAGCTCCTATAATTGATCCTAGAAAGTCGTCTATCAAGGGAACTTTAAAACGCAAATTCTAAAACTTGCAAAAGTATAAGAAGATGCAAGATCCTATAGATGACTTGAAAACCCAAAACTTTGATTTAATAGGCTAAGTATCCATTGATTTCACATTTTTGAAATTTTACAATATGGAGAACAAGAGATGATAGAGCCAATTATAAGTTTGGTATTCTTTCGGGAATTTATGTGAGTTAATTATAAGCCTATTCTCCCATCGTTTGTTAATAAATTTATTTGCAATAAATAAGGTTGAACGATTTGAAAAGTTACTTAGCTTCTAGCCCAAGATCGTTTAAAAGTTGCTCGGTATGGATTAGAGTTCATAGCCAAGGCATAACTTATTGAAGCGGGATGCGAAGATTGGCGAGTCCAAAAAGGTCCTAACAAGACATGAGGGCTATGTTTTATTGCTAAAGATCTCAAGTGATGTGAAGAATCATTTATCAAAAATCAATATGAAGGATCGAGACACACGACGAAAAGCAAATACTCCCAAAAAGTCATGGAGAAGTCTATCCAAAAAGACCATAATAAGGTATGAGGATAAATGAAGCCAAGTCCAAAAAGGAGGCGAATCGTTGTATATCAAAATCCCAAATAAAGATTGGAGAAAAATGAAGAAGTCGTGGTCCAAGTATGAATCTCTCAAAACTTCAAGTGAAGAAATTCCTATATGAAGAGAAGACCATTATTTCATGAACGTCTCTCAAGGTTTGAAGTATAAAGTCGCTGCCAAATATCGGTCCGAGAAAGGTCTCAAATCGCGAAGCAAGTTATGCCAAGATATGAACTTTATGAAGTCCCGAGAAGCAGTTTTAAAAGATTTTGTCCTTTAGCTAACTATTGATTAAATCGTTCACTTTATTTTCGGCCTAATAAATTATCGAAATAAGTCAACAATGCATCCTCGTGATCATTCAAGACAACAATAAAATATAAGAGATACACTTAGGAATAATGGAGTCTAAGTGAATAATTGGCCCACATGAGTTCGTGTTAGTCTACCAACTTATAATAACAATGATCTTGTTTTTGCACTTGGCATGGAAAAGTGAAAAGTCGAGGACGATGAATCTATTTGAGTTTTATGATCATTAAAGTTATTTTTCAATAATGAAAGCAATACATTATGTCTTTGCAAAATAAATGTCAAAGGTTGAATAATGGTGTAGCTATAGTTTTATTTTATCATTGCGTAAGGACACGGCAATTGCCTAGCATGGGAAATTTGATATGAGCTTAAATACTCATATCATTTGTATCAATAAACATTGAAATATTACATGAAATGTATCAAAAATGCCTTGTATATGTGTATTTCTTGTTTGAATGTGTGTAGGTACCAAGTTCACGAAAACCGACAATTATCGACACGAGTTTGAAGGTAAAGATCAAAGAAGCCAAAATCGAGCTCGACTTTAGAGGATTTAATCATTTGTCGAGTAAACGGGCCAAGTGGGTCCCACATTGGAGAATTTGGGCTGAAAAGCCCAATAATGGATATTAAGTGAATACATTTTAAACAAGTCCAAACCCAGGCCCAAAAGTAAGAAGAATGGACGGATGGTAAAAGAATTATTGGGCTTCAAGCCCATTAACTGAAATAAAAGGAAGACAAATGCAAATTGGGTTCTAGGGTTTCTATTAAACGAGTAATATCACTTTTCAGTTATACACGATTATTAAATACTCTCCATTCACATTCACTTTTTTCCACAAATAATAAAAACCGACTCTCCCCTCGCACGTTTCATTTACGCACACATTAAATATTATTTCGTTACTTTCTATGCTCCTTTCTTCCCCATCCCATCTCAACCCTCACAAACCAGTAACTTTAAAGTTACTGTTTTAAAACCCTAATACAAGAAATAAACTTGTTTTTACAAAGGGCTTTTTAATTATTCAATTAATTCACACCATGGGGAATAAAACCCCCATGGTTTAAGGAAGAGAAGGAATGGTAAGGCTATGATACGTGGCTTATTCTTATTTG
The DNA here is from genome assembly GCA_025667525.1 of Glebionis coronaria. Classification (NCBI taxonomy): domain Eukaryota; kingdom Viridiplantae; phylum Streptophyta; class Magnoliopsida; order Asterales; family Asteraceae; genus Glebionis; species Glebionis coronaria. Next base: position 304,857,451 of record CM046877.1, read on the forward strand.
AAGATACACCTCATCATTCCATTCCCACCAATCACAAGGCTTCTTATAAGCACAAATAGCACAAATCAGAGCCACGCTGGCGATCCCTGTGATGGAAGATTGATTTTTCACCGCTTGATCAAAGAGAAGAGAGAGAAGAGAAGAATGAAAGGCCAAGATGATTTACTGCTCAACAAACCTCCTCAACAAACTCACCCCCTGACCCTCTACCTCTCCTATATAAACCCTTTTATTTTCGATGTGAGGCATCCCTTTCTTTACTTAGTACTGTTATAATGAAAATTTGTAGGTAGGAATTGTAATTTTTCACTTTTATAAATAATGTATTGTTGATTTGATTCAATGAAATTAATTTTCAGTTTTATAAATTCATTGTCCACGTTTTATTTTACTTAACTGCTATAAATTTTCTTGCATTTTCTACTCTTGTAAATTTGATATTATATCTGTAAATCGTTCAGTTAAGCTTAAAATATAGCTTTATTGGATGATTTAAGTGAGATTGGGGATTAAGTTTAACCACTGTTAAACTTAGAATTAATGTTTGGATTAAGATTAACTATTGATTCATGGTGTTTGGATCGGCTTATTATATAAGCTGATTTTGTTTATCGATAAAAGCTGGTTCGAGTAATGTTGTCGTTTATTGGTGATTCGGGTATAGTATTCGGTCAGGCCAGCTCAGCGCTGCGTCACGTCATCAACGGATACTTCAAAAGTGGTCAAGCTCTAATTTATTTCCTGAATGTTTAGTATAAAATAGTTTAATCATTGTTGAATCTGTTTGGATCTTATTTGCTTCGTCGTATTAAGCTAATTTTAGTATAATTTGTGTAATCTGGTTTGGTTATGTTTCTGCTTTTATCAGTTAATGACATTAATGGTTGTTGATTGATTTCAGTTTAGAAGCTGTTATTGGGTTCGTGATCACGTTTTGATTCTGTACCTGTTATTGTGGAAATTGGTATTTGTGTTTGATGTCGCTGGATGTGAAATTTGTTGAATATACCGTATGCTATGTATCTGTATGTAGGATTAAGTCGAGATTGATGTTAGGAGAGGGTAATGTTATATTAAGTTAGCTATGAGTTTAGGATTTTAGAAGCTTTCTTGTTGCTGTCTTTGTTATTTTTGAGTTATGGCTGTAATTCTTAGTCACTGTTATGATATATGTAATTTCTTGCTTCATAACTTGTTAATTGGTTGCTAGGCCTGAGATATTATCGGTTCACTTTAGGAGAGTTATAGGAAGTCTTGATCTACGGCTGTATCTTGTTCTTACTGGATATTCTGTTTCTAGACTTGGTTGAATGTTTTTGCTGAATACTTTGTTCTTGGATTTACTGCATAATAAATCTAGTGTTGTTTACTGTATGGATTTCATAGTTATTTCTGTTTTCGTAGGCTGTTCGTTTATAACTGAGTATTACTTGCTGATGTTACTGATTGTTTATAGGATTTTTATGTTTTCTGATCTTGTTAAGGTAAGGATAGTACTGTTTCAGTTTACTCATTGAATATTTGTTCATCTGTCAGTAGAATCTGTTTAAATTTTATCTGCACTTGAATCTGATTTCGACTGCTACTGCAATTGTTTGCTGTTTGGTTTTTTTTACGGTGCGGATTTGGCTGAACTCTCGAACTGGGGGTGTTTGGTTTGTAGTTTTAATCAAAATCTAATTCCAAAAAAATAATACCAAAATTTGTCACTTGCAGGTCTCGAACTCGAGACCTGCCCTTCACACACACAATGCCTTAACCATTTGAGCTAACTGCTCTTTTGTTTTTAATTTCAGTCAAGTTAAGTAATATAGTAACTCGTTTTAGTAGCTGCCATATTATTTTAACTACTCTTATTTACTTTAAGTTTCCTTTAAATTTATTTTAAAATTATTTCTTTTATTAAAGTTTTTAGATAATAAAAAAATAAAATAAAAAATGTTTTTATTAATTTTTAAAGTTTAAATAATTTTCAATTAAGTAGATTTTTATAATTTTAGATTTAAATAAAATAGTTGTTTATTTTAAAATATAAAATGTTTTAAGTAATTTTTAAAAAAAAAGTTAATTAGTTAAATAGATTTCTTTACATAGTTTAAAAGTAATTTTTAATTAAATTAGATTATTAAATAGATTAATTTTCTATAGATTATTAAAATAGTTTAAATTTTAAATAGATTTATTTTTTTTAAGTAATTAATTGTTTGTAGGATTTTAAAATAGCGGGGTTTACGATTCATGCACTTTAGGCTTATTTTAAATAGCTTAAAATTGGTAGATTTTTATTGTAGTTTAAAAACCGAAAACCAATTCGAATCGATTGTCCAAATCAAAGAAACGTCTCAAATTCATAAGATCTTCGTGTACAACGAACTTGATTCACTCACGTGTTTAATTGAATTCGTCATTGGTATTATTAGTCTATTACTTTTTCCTAAAGGTAATTTTCTAATTTACCCTATAACGTAATATCAAATAAATCACTATACATATCACGACACATCAACCATGTTTGACTTTTATCTTGACTTTGACAAATTTACACTTTTAGTCCTTCAACTTTGGAGTGTTGTCAAGATAGGTCCCTTGTCTTCAAAGTCTTGTCATCTTTGATCCTTCTTTGTCTTTTTCATCCAAATAAGTTTGATTTTCCTCTTGTTTGCTTGAAAATGTATCCTTCTTACCTATTTATACAAAAACACAAAACATACCACATAATTCCGCTTTATAGCACAAAAGTTAGGTACTTTCCTTGTGTTTTAGGGTGATTTGTTGATTAATTAATATGAGTTTTTTGCTCATATCAAATCCCCTACACTTGAACATTGCCATGACCTCATGCAATGCTATATTTTAAAGCACAAATTTACATTCTCCTCATAATTAATCCACCTTGGCCAATATGGAATGCATCTACACTACTCTACACTATATGATGCATGATTTTGATTTTGAACAATGCAATGCAAAAGAAACAATTCTATTTATATCTTTTTGGATTTTTATTAAAATGGCTTTGATGGAAATAACTCATAAAGAAATCAATGACTTAGATTAGGGCTTTGGTACCATGGACACTTATCACCCTCAAGTTTCACTTTCCCCATACCAAGCTTAAAAATGGGATCATTGCATTCACAAGTAAAAAGTGCATCAACTTATTCATGACAATTAAATGTGGAACCGGTTATTATTTGAGCAAATTGCTTTTGGGAAAATTTATCATTATTTAAAGCGTGAAGTTTAAGAAATACAAAATCCAAAAATAAGGAAGCACGGTTTTAATCCTAACTAATCCTCTCATCCATTACTTGAAAAACCGCTCACAATTAATATAAGTCCGTTTCAAGAGTAATAAGTCATTCGCCTTATGTGTAAAATCCTCATGTCATGCATTAATAAGTAGCTACACACTCGCTAAGGAAAGAAAAATAAAAATCACGCAATAATTTACATCCGCCATCTTTTTGAGACTTTGGATCTTCAACCCCGCAACCCGTCAAGGTAATATTGGATTGGAGCAACTATTAAATCCCCGCAACCCGTCAAGGTAATATTGGAATCTAATAGTTACTATAATTAACACTTCACTGCCCCTCTTGGGAGTCTTGCATAATTTTTTTTTCTTTTCTTTTTTTTCTTTTTCTCTTTTTTTTCTATCCACTCATTTTTTTGTAAGGTGCTCTTATTTTTCTTTATTCCTCACAAAGAAAGTTGAAAAGAATAAAAGGAAAAACACCCGCTAAGTATTAAGCATGACATAAGTCTAGTACACATAAAACGTTCTAACTTAGAATCTTAAGACGTACTTATATCAACCATGAATGATTAGACAAAAATGTATAAGAGATTACAAACCGATTAAACCGTTCTTGATTATTTATTAACATATATACATGCGAAGAAATTAGAGGTAAAGAAGAGAAAGTGATACATAAGGTTTTTGTATGGGTTCAGATTATGTCTCTCGATATCCTCTCGAATTGATCTCGGCCTTAAGTGGAATGATTGTTCTTGGTTACTAAAAAAAGGGTTTAGTTATCTAGTATACTAAAAAGTTAAAGTGTACTAAAATGAAAACTTATATCAAAGACAACTAATTTAATGACAATTATTAAAGACTTGAATTAAAATTAAAATTAAAATTAAAATTAAAATTAAAATTAAAACTGAAATTAAAGTTAAAATGAAGAAACAGTAACACTAAAAGAAACAGAAACAATTAATGATGCTCAAAAGGAACTTGATTCGGAAGAATAACCTTGATTCGGAACTTTGTTCATCCGGAACTTTTCACTCGGAACCCCTTGATTCGGAACTTTGTTCGGAAGATTGATCCGGAACTTTACTCGGAACTTCACCCGGAACTTGGTTCGGAAGATTGGTTCGGAAGTTTATTCGGAAGTTTGGTTCATCCGGAACTTATACTCATTCGGAAGTTTTTGGAAAAGAAACTCATTCGGAACTTGAAACTCATCCGGAACTTCTGTTCATTCGGAAGATTGGATTCATCCGGAACTTTCTGTTCGTTCGGAACTTACTAAAAAGAAACTCATTCGGAACTTTTGGAAAACAAATTCATCCGGAACTTCTTAAACTCATACGGAACTTTCATTCATCCGGAAGTTTAAGTTCATTCGGAACTTTTTGGAAAACAACTTTATTCGGAACTTAAGGTGTTCATCCGGAACTTACTGTTCATCCGGAACTTTCTGTTCACTCGGAACCTGGGAATTCAAAAACAGAAACTTTACCCCGAAGAACTAGGGAAATCAATTTTAATCCAAAAATCACCAAGTTTTTCAACAAAAACTTAAATAAACTAATCACTAATGATTTACTAACCAATAACTACAAATCCCATCAACAAAAACATAAATCCCAACAACTTTTAAGGATCAAATCAATCAAATAAGAACTTGAAAACTTGAAATAAAAGATGATGATGAACAAGATGAAATGGAAAGATTTAAACAAGAACTTGTATTGAATGATTACTGTTTTAACAATCACAAAACAAAGGTGAAAATTACAAGATTAAAAATCAAAGATCAAGATCACCAAACACCCTAGTGGTGTTGGTGATGATCCGGACTAAAAAGGAGAAAAAGGGGAGAGAAGAAAAACTAAAAACTAACTGGCACTAAGTGTGTGAGGGTGGACTATTTATAGCCTTGTCTTTTGGTTGGTGAGTGGGCTTTCTCCCGTTCTTCTTGTCCTTTCGTCTTTTTAGAAAAGTTTCCGTTTTCGATTCTGATTCGGGATTTGTCGTCGATTAAATTTAACTCGTCTTTTAATTTCTTCGTTTAATAGACTTGAGTTTCTTCGACTTATGTAAATCTTCCATCCTTGGTCCTTTTCTTCGATAAATCTTCGAATAGTCCCAGTGACTTCAAATCTTTTGCATCTCTTGGACAATATACTTTATCTTGAGTCCTTTTCTTCAGTAAAACCCGTGCAATCCCATGTTTTCTTCAATATTCATCCGGTTGGCTCTGAAAACACAATAAACACAAAAACCACGCATAATTCCAAACAAATGATATTAAATACGTGTTTTGGTCTTGTTTTAGCCAGAATTAAGTGGTAAAAGGATGGGTGTTTACACACCTATCAAATCCCCTACACTTAACCATTGCCATGCCCTCATGCAATGCTTAGTGATAAAGCAATTTTGCACTTTTCTCATAATTAATCAACCTTGGCCTTATTAAAATTAAACAAAAATTAAAATACTAAGAGAAATTAAAACTTTAAAATAAACAAAAGGATGGAAATAACTTGCAAAGAAATCAAGGACTTACATTAGGGCTTTGTTGCTGCGAAGATTTATCACCCTCAAGTTTCACGTTCCCCAAACTAAGCTTAAAAACGAGATCATTGTTATTATAAGTTAGCAATTCAAACACTTACACACATGGCTCAATTAAATGCTTAAACTCCCTTATTCCTAGGTGTATCTCTTATATTTTATTTTTGTCTTAGAATGATCATGAAGATGCATTTTTGGACTTATTTCGATAGTTTATTTAGGCTGAAAGCAAAGTAGGACGATTTGATCAATAGTTAGCTAAAGGACAAAATCTCTTAAAACTGCTTCTCGGGATATCAAAAAGTTCATATCTTGGCATAACTCGGTTCACAATTTGAGACCTTTCTCGGGCCGATATTTGGCATGTACTTCATACTTCATATCTTGAGAGACGTGCTTGAGATAATGGTCTTCTCATCGTTCATAGAGTTTCTTCACTTGGAGACTTTTGAGAGGCACTCCAACTTTGTTGACCACGACTTCATGATTATTTCTTCAATCTCTAATTGGGATTTTGAGATACAACGATCCGCCTCCTTTTCGGACTTGGATCTATTTATCCTCATACCTTGTTAGGGTCTTTTCGGATAGACTTCTCCATCATCTTTATGGGAGTTGATTGCTTTTCGTCGTGAGTCTTGATCCTTCATATTGACTTTGGGAATAATGCTTTTCACATCACCTTGGATCTTTAGCAATAAAATGGAATCCTCATGCCTTTTTAGGGCCTTTTCGGACTCGCCAATCTTCGCGCCCCGCTTCATAAGTTATGCCTTGGCTATGAACTCTTATCATTACCGAGCAACTTTTAAACGATCTTGGGCTAGAAGCTAAGTAACATTTCAAATCGTACGACCTTACTTATTGCAGATAAATATTAGCAAGTGATGGGAGAATAGGCAAATAATTACACCAAGTGAGCTTGTGCAAGAATACCGACTTATAATTGACTCTATCATTTCTCGTCCTCCACAATTTAAGATCTCAAGTAATGAGACTCGTGGACACTTAGCCTAATAAACCAATTAAGGTCTACATGGTTAAGGATACTAGCTAGAATAAACTTGGATAAGTCTATTCGGGTTGAGTCAAAATAAACGCAACGGGCCTAATATGTCAAAGATTTCTGAACTAGCTACACCACTTTATTAATATTTTTGACTTTATTGCGGGATATATACATATGAAAGTAAAGATAAAAATTTAAAAATTACGACTAAATGGCCAAAGTTAATAAAAAATTTGAAAAATGTTGAAAAATATGATTTTCCGGTTAAATGAAGGCATTTTCATGGAAAAGTCCACTTAAAACTTCGATAGAAGTCCCCCCTACACTTAAGATAAACATTGTCCTCAATGTTTAAGCATGTGGGAAAAGGCTCCCCTACACTTATGACATTGTGCACGTTGGTTAAATCAAGTTAAGGAAGAGACGACTAAAGTGATCAATTTCAAATGTGAGTATGAAGAAAATTGAATCACGATAGTTGAGAGATAGAACCGGATTTCGGATAACACGGGAGTACGGTTCTTCAAAGATTCCAAGAGTGCAATTATCCCTGTAATCACATCACCACACAAAGACAAAGAACCTATAGAGGTCCCCCTACACTTAGGAGGTTAAAACATTAAAGGATAGATACTCGGGCTGCCTCCCGAGGAGCGCTTGTTTTTGATAACCAAGTCACGAGCCTGACTCGACCCAAAATTAGTTCATGGGAAACATGGTGAGGGATGGAATCACCTCCTGAGAGGTGTCCTCACCAAAGTACAACTTCACTCGTTGGCCATTCACCTTAAAATTAGGTCCATTAGGTTGAGCGAGCTCGAGAGTACCATATGGAAAAATTTGGGCAATGGTGAATGGGCCGGACCAACGAGATTTGAGCTTGCCCGAGAAGATTTTCAACCGAGAGTTAAAGAGTAAAACTTTATCTCCAACATGGAACTCTCGGTTCTTAATCTTAGAGTCGTGAATGAGCTTAGTTCTTTCCTTATAGATCAAAGAATTTTCATAAGCCTCATTCCGAAGTTCATTGAGCTCATTGAGTTGGATCTTGCGTAGGTCTCCGGCTGTGTTAATATCAAAATTAGCCCACTTCAAGGCCCAGTATGCCTTGTGCTCCAACTCAATGGGGAGGTGGCACGCTTTCCCGTACACAAGACGATAAGGCGTACAGCCGATCGGGGTCTTGTAAGCAGTACGGAAAGCCCACAAAGCATCATCAAGTTTATCAGTCCATGAGGCACGATGCTCTCCCATGGTTCTTTCCAGAATTCGCTTAAGTCCTCGGTTGGATATTTCAGCCTGGCCATTAGTTTGTGGGTGGTAGGCTGTGGAAAGACGATGATTTACACTGTACTTAGCCATGACTCTTGCGAATTGGTCATTGCAGAAATGAGTCCCACGATCACTAATAATGGCACGAGGCACACCGAATCTAGCGAAAAGAGCTTTCAAAAAGTTACAAACTACCCTTGCGTCATTAGTGGGTAAAGCTTTGGCTTCAACCTACTTTGAAACGTAGTCAACGGCTACAAGGATGTATTTGTTTCCTTTAGAAGAAGGGAATGGCCCCATAAAGTCGATACCCCAAACATCAAAGATTTCACACTCTTGAATGAAATGCTGAGGCATCTCGTCTTTATGTGTGATCGTGCCTTGTTTCTGGCACACATCACATCGTTTAACCATATTGTGAGCGTCACGATATATGGAGGGCCAATAAAATCCCGAATCAAACACTTTTTTGGCGGTGTAGTTGGGACCAAAGTGACCACCGGTGGGTCCTTTGTGGCAAGCATCAAGGATTTCCGAAGCTGCCGGTCCGTCAACACATCGGCGGATAATCAGGTCGGCACATTGTTTGAATAGGTAAGGGTCGTCCCAAAAGTAAGTCTTAATGTCGGTGAAGAACTTTTTCTTTTGTTGGGACGTCAACCCTTCCTTGAGAATTCCACCCGCCAAGTAGTTTGCAAAGTCCGCAAACCACGGGGTTTCATTAGAATTCGAATTTATAGACATTAAGGTCTCCAAGGGAAAAGAATCATTGATTTCTTTGTTCGGATGATCCCCTTGGTAAGGATCCTCAAGTCTGTTGAGATGATCCGCGGCTAGGTTTTCTGCTCCTTTTTTATCGCGAATTTCGATTTTAAATTCCTGGAGAAGCAAAACCCAGCGAAGAAGTCTTGGTTTGGAATCTTGCTTTGTCAACAAGTACTTCAACGCGGAATGATCGGTGTAAACGATTGTGGTGGAAAGGACAAGATAGGGGCGAAATTTTTCAAAGGCATAGACAACAGCTAAAAGCTCTTTTTCGGTTGTCGTATAATGCAATTGTGCCCCCGTCATTGTCTTGCTAGCGTAATGGATTGGTTGGAAGTGTTTGTTCACTCTTTGTCCCAGAACCGCTCCAATAGCAAAATCACTAGCATCGCACATCAACTCAAAGGGAAGCTCCCAATTAGGGGTAACCAAGACGGGTGCCTTAGTTAGCTTATCCTTAAGCGAGTTGAAGGCTTCAAGGCAATCTTTGGAAAAGATAAAAGGAGTATCTTTTTCCAAGAGGTGGGTCATCGGGCGAGCAATTTTAGAGAAATCTTGAATGAAACGACGATAGAAGCCCGCATGACCCAGAAAACTTCTCACACCCTTCACGGTTGAAGGTGGAGGCAACTTGGCGATAACATCGACTTTAGCACGGTCTACTTCAAGACCGGCTTTGGAAATCTTGTGTCCCAGCACGATGCCTTCTTTTACCATAAAATGGCATTTTTCCCAATTCAGAACAAGGCGAGTGTCTTCGCACCGCTTAAGCATACGTTCCAAATTGGCAAGGCAAGAAGAGAAAGAATCCCCGAAAACCGAGAAATCATCCATGAAGACTTCCATGGTTTGTTCAACCATGTCATGGAAGATAGCTAACATGCACCGTTGGAAAGTCCCGGGGGCATTACATAAGCCAAAATGCATTCTTTTGTAAGCAAATGTGCCATAGGGACAAGTGAATGTTGTCTTCTCTTGATCTTGGGGATCGATGGGTATTTGGAAATAACCCGAGAAACCATCAAGAAAGCAGTAATATTCATTACCCGCTAAATGTTCAAGCATTTGGTCCATAAAAGGTAGAGGGAAATGATCCTTTCTCGTGGCATCATTGAGTTTGCGGTAGTCTATACAAACTCTCCACCCAGTAACGAGACGAGTGGAAATCAACTCGTTGTGTTCATTGGGAACAACAGTTATTCCGCCTTTCTTAGGCACACAATGGATTGGACTAACCCATGGTGAATCCGAAATAGGGTAAATCATACCCGCATCAAGAAGTTTGATAACCTCTGTTTTGATGACTTCATGGATTTTTGGATTCACCCTTCGTTGGCTTTGAATTGTGGGCTTAAAGTCATCCTCCATGAGAATTTTGTGTGTGCAGAAGTGAGGGTCAATTCCACGAATATCAGAAATCTTCCAAGCAATAGCCTTCTTATGATTTTTCAACACGGTGATAAGTCGGGCTTTTTCTTCTTCCTTTAGGTCCTTAGCAATGATGACTGACGACTTCTTCTCTTCTTCAAGGAATACATACTCAAGATGGGGCGGCAACTCCTTAAGTTCTAAATCCGGAGGATTTTCGACGGGAGGCGTATTTAAAGTCGGAGTATCGATAGCAATGACCGTGGGAGATGGAGGAGAAGGATTGTCTTCGTTGAGAAGATCGTCAAAGAAATTCATGTCTTCATCCCCATCGGTGGGAGAATTATTAGTAGCTAAATTTACATCTCCCATGGTATCTTCAAGATTGTTCCAAAATAAATCACTATCTCCAAATAGAGACAATGATGAATCAATAGAGGACACGGTCTCAACATTGGGAAGAGAAGTAGGAATACTTTTGCAAGCATCATTAAAGTGTTCTTCACAAGCCTCATCAAGAACGTCGATACAATTAACACTCTCATATGAATAAGGCTGTTTAGACAACTTTCCCATGTTGAAGACTACTTTATCGTCACCCACTCTCATGATAAGCTCACCGGCTTCAACATCAATGAGAGTGCGACCAGTCCTCAAGAATGGACGACCAACAATTAGTGGCACACGAGGGTCCATCTCGTAGTCGACGACAACAAAATCAGCATGAAAGGTAAATTTGTCGACTCCTACAATGACGTCTTCGGCTATCCCCACTGGATAAGCAATCGTACGGTTAGCCAATTCCAAAGTCATTTTGGTGGGGACTAGCTCTGGGAGATATAATTGCTTCCACACACTTAAAGGCATTAGATTGATACTGGCACCTAGATCGGCTAGGGCCATGCAATTCTCTACTCCCGGGAAATTGCAGGGGATTAAGAAACGACCCGGATCACCAAGCTTGGTTGGCAATTTCCTTAAGAGCACTGCAGAGCAATTCTCATTAAGTTGGGTGTTGGCAATATCGAGGAGCTTTTCCTTGTCGCTCAGAAGATCTTTAAACATTTTCGCATATTTAGGCATGTGAGCGAGAGCCTCAGCGAAGGAGATATTGAAATTCAGTTGTTTAAACATTTTAAGAAAGTTAGAAACCTGAATATCGTCCTTGCTTTTGAGCTTCTCTTTCCTCAACCTAGATGGATAAGGTATATTGGAAGAAGAGGAAGGCTTTGGAAGAATAGGATCACTCACATCCTTGGGTGGAGGAGGGGTAGAAGGAAGAGGCGGAGAAATTGGGGAAGGAGAAGGATGAGGAATAGGAGTAGGTGACTCGTTCTCCTTAGTCACAACCACCGGTGGAGGTATAGGAAGCTCGGGTTCCTTGGTACCTTTGCCACTTCGGGTGGTGATTGCTTTCATCTCCCCTCTTGGATTCGCAACGGTGTTACTCGGAAGAGTACCCGAAGAAGAGGGTTGATTACCTTGGAAGAAACTAGCCATCATGTTCTTCAAATCATTAGTTTGGCTATCCAACGTATTTCTCATGTCGGCTCTCAAATCGTTCCCTTGTTTGACCAAGTCTGCTTTCAAGTTTCGCACTTCCTGTTGGAGATTTTCCACGATCACATCATTGGTCCTCATGTAGGTTGCAACCTCTTGGTGTAATGCAGTGGGTTGGTTTGGAGGAGCATTGTATGCGGGTGGTTGATAAGCAGGTTGTTGGTAAACTTGGTTGTTACGTTGAGGTGGTTGTTGCTGCTTGTGAGGAGGGATGTATGGTGTACGAGGTAGTTGTTGTTGTTGAGGAGAACGGTTGAGGTTTTGTTGTTGGTTTGGGTTGTTTTGGGGAAAACCAGGTGGTGAAAGATAGTTGTTGGAGCGGTAGCTAAGCAAATTACGGTCACCTTGAGGTCTAGCTTGATAAGTAGGTTGAGGATAGGTGCCATATGCCGCATTCACATTCTCAGCAGGGTAGTCTTGGGTGGCAGTACAAGTAGTGTAAGAGTGAGGACCACCGCATATCTCACAAGGTTGGCTGACAGCGTTAACTTGAGCGTTTTTAGCGTTGTTGCTGTTGTTGTTGCTGACGGTGTGGGTGACAAGCGATTCAAGAAGCACAGTGATTTTGTCTAGTCGCTTGTCGCTGTCACTAGTGCTAGCACTAGCGACATTGGTCCGAACACTCTTGGTTTGCACACGAGACTTGTTCTCAATGATATCCCAAGCAGCATTGGAAGTCTTAGCCAATAGATTACCCCCCGAGGCACTGTTTAGTGAATCTTGGTCACTCATGCTTAAACCATTGTAAAAAGTATTAATTTGATGTACTTTGGTAAAACCATGTTGTGGGCATTTTCTTAAAAGATCTTTGAAACAATCCCAAGATTCACTGAACGACTCATCGTACTTTTGTTCAAAATTGATGATCTCATTCCGCAAAGCGGTAGTACGAGAGGGTGGGAAAAAGTAACTGATAAACTTAGTCTCCAAATCCGTCCACGAGAGAATACTCTGTGGCGGTTCCTTAGCAAGCCAATGTCGAGCTTGTCCCTCTAAAGAAAAGGGAAAAAGTTGTAACCTGATAACCTCTTGTGGAACACCATTGAACTTGACCGTGTTGGTGAGTAGCAAGAATCTCTTGATATGGTCATGTGGGTCATCAATGGTACGTCCCAAGAATGGTTGAGCGGAGACCATCTGGATAAAGCCTGATTTTAGCTTAAAATTGTTGGCGGCAATTGGAGGTATGACAATTGGATCCGTGTTGCCGTCCACATGAGCTTGAAGCAGTTCAATCATCGGGCGATTATCCTGAAGGGGCTCATTGTTGTTGTTATTGTTCATGTTTGGAGGTGGTATGTTGTTGTTGTTTTGTACACCGGCCATGTCTAAGTGATCGAGAGGCTCGGGCTCTTGATAAGACGTGGATCGAGTGCGCATACACCTGCAAAAGAACGAACAAGGAAAAACAAAGAAAAAATATTTTTGGTTTTTATGTTTTTTTTTTAATTAATTTTTTTTTTGTATTTTTGAAAATTTTATATTTTTTTGGATTTTTTTTTTTTGAATTTTTTTATGAAAAAGTAACGTTCACGGGAACGGATCCCAAAATCCAAGTTCTCACAAAAAACTTTTGATCTTAACAAGAAGAGCCGGCAGCGGCACCATTTGATACATAAGGTTTTTGTATGGGTTCAGATTATGTCTCTCGATATCCTCTCGAATTGATCTCGGCCTTAAGTGGAATGATTGTTCTTGGTTACTAAAAAAAAGGGTTTAGTTATCTAGTCTACTAAAAAGTTAAAGTGTACTAAAATGAAAACTTATATCAAAGACAACTAATTTAATGACAATTATTAAAGACTTGAATTAAAATTAAAATTAAAATTAAAATTAAAACTGAAATTAAAGTTAAAATGAAGAAACAGTAACACTAAAAGAAACAGAAACAATTAATGATGCTCAAAAGGAACTTGATTCGGAAGAATAACCTTGATTCGGAACTTTGTTCATCCGGAACTTTTCACTCGGAACCCCTTGATTCGGAACTTTGTTCGGAAGATTGATCCGGAACTTTACTCGGAACTTCACCCGGAACTTGGTTCGGAAGATTGGTTCGGAAGTTTATTCGGAAGTTTGGTTCATCCGGAACTTATACTCATTCGGAAGTTTTTGGAAAAGAAACTCATTCGGAACTTGAAACTCATCCGGAACTTCTGTTCATTCGGAAGATTGGATTCATCCGGAACTTTCTGTTCGTTCGGAACTTACTAAAAAGAAACTCATTCGGAACTTTTGGAAAACAAATTCATCCGGAACTTCTTAAACTCATACGGAACTTTCATTCATCCGGAAGTGTAAGTTCATTCGGAACTTTTTGGAAAACAACTTTATTCGGAACTTAAGGTGTTTATCCGGAACTTACTGTTCATCCGGAACTTTCTGTTCACTCGGAACCTGGGAATTCAAAAACAGAAACTTTACCCCGAAGAACTAGGGAAATCAATTTTAATCCAAAAATCACCAAGTTTTTCAACAAAAACTTAAATAAACTAATCACTAATGATTTACTAACCAATAACTACAAATCCCATCAACAAAAACATAAATCCCAACAACTTTTAAGGATCAAATCAATCAAATAAGAACTTGAAAACTTGAAATAAAAGATGATGATGAGCAAGATGAAATGGAAAGATTTAAACAAGAACTTGTATTGAATGATTACTGTTTTAACAATCACAAAACAAAGGTGAAAATTACAAGATTAAAAATCAAAGATCAAGATCACCAAACACCCTAGTGGTGTTGGTGATGATCCGAACTAAAAAGGAGAAAAAAGGGGAGAGAAGAAAAACTAAAAACTAACTGGCACTAAGTGTGTGAGGGTGGACTATTTATAGCCTTGTCTTTTGGTTGGTGAGTGGGCTTTCTCCCGTTCTTCTTGTCCTTTCGTCTTTTCAGAAAAGTTTCCGTTTCGATTCTGATTCGGGATTTGTCGTCGATTAAATTTAACTCGTCTTTTAATTTCTTCGTTTAATAGACTTGAGTTTCTTCGACTTATGTAAATCTTCCATCCTTGGTCCTTTTCTTCGATAAATCTTCGAATAGTCCCAGTGACTTCAAATCTTTTACATCTCTTGGACAATAGACTTTATCTTGAGTCCTTTTCTTCAGTAAAACCCGTGCAATCCCATGTTTTCTTCAATATTCATCCGGTTGGCTCTGAAAACACAATAAACACAAAAACCACGCATAATTCCAAACAAATGATATTACATACGTGTTTTGGTCTTGTTTTAGCCAGAATTAAGTGGTAAAAGGATGGGTGTTTACACACCTATCAGAAAGGTTTAGCCACAAGTAATTATCATGAAGTTTATCTAGCCCTTTTATACTTGCTTCAACTCTATCATCTCCCATTCTCCACAAATTTAAAATCTCAAAGAATGAGATTGGTGGATGCTTAGCCTAATAGACCAATGAAGGACTACATGGTTAAGGATACTAGCTAGAGAATGCTAAGATAAGCAAACTTGGTTTGAGTCAAAATATCCATGGCGGGCCTAATATGTCAAAGAAGTCTAAATTTGTTAAACCATGTTCTTATTATATTTTTTCCTTTTTACATATTTTTTGATGAAAAGTAAAAGAAGAAATATATACAATGCAAATGTGTTATGCAAATGAAAAATGATTGAAGCAAAAATTATGAATGCATATTTTTGGTGGCCAAAGTAGATCAAAAATTTGAAAAAAATGTTTGAAAAATTAATTTCCCAATTATCATAAAGGTCAAATAACAAGTTCTAGGTAAGGTCACTTCGATAGAAGACCCCCTACACTTAAGCTAAACATTGTCCTCAATGTTTAAGAGCATGGAAGTATAAAAACTTCCCCTACACTTATGACAATGAATAGATTTTGCTTAACCCAAGTTAAGGAAATATCAACTATAGTGAATTCATTTTTAAAGCACAAGGTGTCAATGAAAGATCACAATAGTAACGAAGTGAACCGGATACAAGGGCCTCCTCCATAAGCTCCAAAGCACGTGATGAGTGAGCAACCCTACAAACATCATGAAGACAAAAGAAGTTCTACCCCAACACTTCTCATCAATTTGCTATCCTTATTTCTAACCTACAACACTCTAGCTCTAACAACTATAAACCTAGTTATTCAAGCTTGATTTAAGGAGTCTCTAGCTCGACTCATCCCACAATGAATTAATTCATGGGGAAAATGGGGATCTCTTGGACCATTTCAACGGAAATGTCCTCCCCAAAATAGTGCTTCACACGGTGACCATTCACTTTAAAATTTGGACCATCGGGTTGTGACAACTCAATAGTTCCATATGGAAATACTTGAGCAATAGTGAATGGACCGGACCATCTCGACTTAAGCTTGCCCGCAAAAAGTTTCAACCTTGAGTTAAAGAGGAGAACCGGCTCTCCAACTTTAAACTCACGGTTCTTGATCTTAGCATCATGCAATTTCTTAGTCTTCTCCTTATAAAGCAAAGAATTCTCATAGGCATTGGCTCTCAATTCATCCATTTCATTAAGTTGATCCTTTCTATGTGAACCGACTTGGTTTAAATCAAAATTAGCCCACTTGAGAGCCCAAGAAGCCTTGTGTTCTAACTTGAATGGGAGGTGGCATGCTTTTCCATAGACAAGCCTATAAGGGGTACAACCAATTGGTGTCTTAAAGGCCGTCCTAAAAGCCCACAAAGCATCATCAAGTTTGTCCGACCAAGAAGCTCGATGCTCTCCCACCGTTCTCTCTAAAATTCTCTTTAAACCACGATTTGTGACCTCGGTTTGACCATTTGTTTGAGGGTGATACGCGGTAGAAAGTCTATGATTAACTCCATATTTCTTCATAACTCTCGTGAATTGATCATTACAAAAGTGCGTACCACGATCACTTATGATGGCCCGAGGTACACCAAATCTAGCAAACAATTGCTTCAAAAACTTCACAACAACTCTAGCATCATTGGTAGGTAAGGCTTTGGCCTCAACCCATTTTGACACATAATCCACCGCTACAAGTATATACTTGTTTCCCTTGGAAGATGGAAAAGGTCCCATAAAATCTATGCCCCACACATCAAAAATCTCACACTCTTGAATAAAATTTTGTGGCATCTCATCACGTTGCGTAATTTTTCCTTGTCTTTGACATACATCACAAATTTCACCATCTTTTGGGCATCTTTGTAAATGGAAGGCCAATATTAACCCGAATCAAAGACTTTCTTGGCGGTATAGTTGGGCCCAAAATGTCCACCCGTAGGTCCTTTATGACAAGCTTCTAAAATCTTAAATTCCTCGGGCCCATCTACACACCGTCTAATGATTTGGTCCACACATTGCCTAAAGAGGTAAGGATCATCCCAAAAGTAGTACTTTACTTCCTTAAGAAACTTCTTCTTTTGTTGGGAAGTAAGACCCTCTATAAGCACATTCCCCACAAGATAGTTTGCTATATCCGCAAACCAAGGGGTGGAATCCTCTTGAGAAGAGATAGACATGAGCTCCTCCAATGGAAAAGATTCATTGATTTCTTTATTAGGAAAATCTCCTTGAAAAGGATGCTCAAGTCTACTCAAGTGATCCACCGCTAAATTCTCAGCTCCTTTCTTATCTCGAATCTCTATCTTAAACTCTTGAAGCAATAAAAACCATCTCAAAAACCTAGTCTTAGCATCTTGTTTTGTCATGAGATACTTGATGTAGAGTTTTTACCCCTTTAGGAAAAGGAAGGCAAAATAGTGGTAAGCGTTAAGTGTCGGTTTAGGAAAACCAAGCACTAATGACCCTAAATGGGGATCGTTCTCAAGGAGGATTAGTGTGTGTGTAATGAAATGATTATCTTGGTGATTATATTTGTGAGAAAGAATGAGATAAGAAGAGAATGACGGTTACGATGTCGTATTACACTAAGACGAAAAAGGTGTACACGTAAAACCGTAAAAAGCACTAAAATTAAAATTTTACCCTAAAAATTCCTAAAAATCACTAAAAATCCACAAAAAAATTCTAAGAGTTTACAAAAAAATCTAAACTTGCCAAAACCTTTTAATTAATTAAATAATGACTTTTTAATGCTAATTAAAGCCCTAAAAATCAATATTAACTATTAAAAAGTCCGAAACAAGATCTTAAAGTTTGTAAACCTCAAAATACCCTAATTAAGCTAAAAAGTATTTTTCAAAATTTTAAAACCACTAAAATCTATTTTTAAACAATTAAAAACTATTAAAAACTAATAACACTTAAATTAATTCTAGAAAATAATTAAAAGACTCTAAAAATATTTGGAAAGTTGCAAAATTCCTAATTAAGTGTCTACAATCTAGGAAAAATATAAAAACTTAGAAAATCAGACTTTTAATTTTTAACAATAAAATATTATTAAAAATCCAAAAATCATAAAAAATTCTAAAAACTTGCAAACTAGCTTAAATTAACCTAAATAACTCAGAAATGAAAGTGAAATTACCTAAATACCCTTAATGGGCCTAGAAAATAGGCTAAACCCAAAACAGATCCTTATTGGGCCAAATTTGAGCCCAATATAAAAAAGTGTCCAAAATAAGCCCAAAAAGCACTACTTGACTCAAAATTTGATTTTAAACAACTTTTTCCAAAGGCCCAAAAGCTGAAAGTGTGAAATAAGCTAGCTTATACCAAACAGCTTATTCTTAATGGGCTTTTTGGCCCATTAAGCTATAAGCCAATGCCATAAGCTCAAATTAGACACACCAGCTTCTTTTGTCCTAAATAAGACTTATGTAAAAAGAAATTTGAAATAAGCCCAAGGAATAAGCCTGAAAATGCAATAAGCAATCTATAGAAAACGACAAAATAGTCGTTTTTGAGTTTTAGGCCACCCCAAAAGCTGATTCAAGTTCTAAAGCTTTCAAATGAATTAATTAAGAAAAATCAACAAAGAGTTTTCAAATAAGTTGACTCAATAAGCTGGAAAAAGCAAATAAGCACTTATGTAAAAGTCAAATAAGTTGGTTTTCTAGCAAAAAGTCAAAGTCAAAGTCCAATAAGCTCCAGTCTAATCAAATGGGTCAAATAATGAAGATCTATCACAAAAAATAAGTTGTTGAAAGTCTGGATAAGCTAAAATAGCTTATTGATAAGCTGAGTTTAAATTAACACTAGCAGGGGCTAGTTTTGGGTGTTGAGCATTGGAAACTTTTTCCACTGCTTGACTTGTTTGACTTTTTGTCTTTAGTGAACTTTTTGGAGATTCAGATTACACAAAGGCACCCAAATGATCTTTGGATCAAAAGGAGTCAATAACAATCAAAAAATCACAACCACAATCACCCAATTGATACAGTTTAATCAATAAAGTACCAGATCTAGCACAGACATGAAACAATAAGCAGTTTAGGTTCAAAAAGCACTTAGAGCACAATTCAGCCAGCCAAATTCCACCAAATGCATACACAAGCTATATTAAATTCAAATGAACAAGTCTAAACAAGTTTCATGCAATGATTCAAAGAATTAAGCAAGATCTAAGCTGATGAATGTTACTGATGAACACTAACACTTGCAGTTTTTTTGCTTTGCTGATGTATTTGACACACAAGCCAGATTCAACACCTCAAATCTCTCAAACAGGTTACAATGACTTTGTTTAAACCACTTTTAGCCCTAAGCATGCATACACCCTAAGTGTTATCCTAGGTCAAAACAGGCAATAACAAAGATTTTATAGCAGATTGTTTGATTCAAGGTTTCAAACCCAAAAACTTGCAGCAAAACACTCTCAACCAAGCATATATCAGATATAGAACACAAACACAAACTTTCCACAACACAATAACAAGATTCAAGCTTAAACAGGTAGACCCAAACACCCTTTTAACTTTTCAAAACCAAGTTTTTCAAATCAAAAGTAAGATTCAGTTTACCAAATGATCAATCTAGCATATAAACAACATTATCATGCAAGACTAAGCAGATTTAAGCCAAGAAATCAACAACAACAGCAGTAGAGCACAAATCCATAAAAAATCCTATTTTTATCAGATTTTCAAGGTTTCAAGATAAACCTCATGGATGTACATCCACACCCACGAATTTATGAGCTTATGTGCTAGCAAGAATAAGCACAAGCTTCCAATAACAACCCTGCTAAGATTCAACAAGGTAAGTAGCACAATATCAAAATCAGAAACTTAAAAAGCCTTGATTATTGCAACCTTGTTACCCCACACTTGATTATCCCCAAGTTATAAGCCTCACCACACCTTAATATCACAATTAGGATGCTATGATCAGCCCTATAGCCCAAGAATTCCAAGGTTGGAACAAGAACTTAGCAAAATATCAAGCTTAAAGGAAAAATGCAAACTTTTGCACTCTCCTTAAAAACAGGTTTTGAGATTCAAATTCAGTGAACAAATAACATAAACAAGCATAAAATAAGATGGCACTTAGTCTTTATTCAACACACTTAATATTACTTTATACTGTTTTGGGAAGCCGATTGCTACAGTGTTTTATTATTTTTTATTCGTTTGGGCGGGAAGTTGGCAACACATAACACGTATTCAGACACGTGTTTCACTAACAAACACCAATAATCCACCGCCCCAAAACTTAATAGATCTGGCCATAAAACACACACAAAAAGTACCACCACACATCCATCTCTCTCTGAAAATCGGGAGTCAGAAAACTGATGATATCGAGATCACTTTCGAGATCGACGAAGGTGATGTAGCTAGCTTTCAGAAAAACTAACGAAAAAAAGAAGACGAAGAAAACGAGGAAGAATGCACAGATTGATGACGAAGATAATGGAATTCAGCAACACCTGAAAGGAAGAAGAAAAGTAAACGAGAAGCTTTCAATAGGTAAAATTTTGTTTCTCTTTTAATTAACATGATGAATTTAACATCTGTTTTAGGAAGTCTGAGTAAATATTTTAATAGTATTGTTTTATTTTGGCGGGTCCGACACGTGTCCTGAAACGTGTATTATGGCCAGTTATTTCCACCGCAAAACACACACAACCTCATCCAAAACATAAAACCGGATCCAAAAACGCTCCTCTCTCATTTCAATTACAATTTAGTTTTTTTTTTAATATTAAAAGGTCTCTTTCTAGATTGGATTTGGATTTGTATTCATACAAATTGTATGAAAAATAGGTTGAGTTTATGATTTTTCTTTGTTTAATTTTTCTTTTTTAACTTCTATCAATTTCATATGGGTTTTATATAAATTTTGGGTTGGAGATATAAATCAGTTTTGATATAAAGATTTGTTATAATTTTCTGTTTTGTTTTCTTCATGATAATAGGTTTGACCTGTAGCAGCAATGGTGGTAGCAGGATATGCTGGAAGGCGAATCAAAGCTAAAGCTAAGTTTGAATGAAAGTAAAAGAGGCACATCGAGGTATTAATAGCTTTTTTTTGGCTTATTTGCAAATTTGAGCCCATTTTAGGGGGTGTTTTTTCCGGCTTATATATCCGGCTTATGGCTTATTTAAGTTTCGGCTTATCTTTCATTGGCTCACTTTTCGTAAGAATGGCGTTTGTTTTTGCAATTTAGATGATGATTTTCATTTTGATTATGTCTTAAAATAAAGGGACTTATTGCAGCTTTAAAATAGGCTAACACAATCATTGTTGATCAATTTAAGCAACTCCAAACAATTTATTAGTCAAGCATTTCTTTATGTATTTAAGGTGTTCGATGTGTCGCATTGCATCAATTGATATGATTATTATGCTATTATAGGTACGAATTATTACTGAGATATGAAACCAGGCAAGTCCGGGTTCCAATTGATGATCCATGTTAGCAATACACTGGTATTCTCAAAACATATATATTCTTTGATAATCAGTGCTACACATTAGGGTTATAAATTTCGCTTACGAAATAGCTACTTAATTAAAGTAAGTATGTAAAAAAGATGGCATTTGCATTTCATTCATCTTGGTACTATACTGGACTAAATGATTATTTATTTAGGTTTGTTGGACTGGGTCTGCTGAGAAAAACAGATCAGACGGGTCAGATGAGTCAAATTGACAGACACGCCGGGTGAGATATGTGAGTCAAGTCGGCCTGTTTTTAAGGTGTAAGCGTGGTTCCGGTGGTTGAGCCGAAATGGGTTAACGATGAGCCACGTGAACGTATTGTAAGTACGCGTACTTCAAACAATTACATGATAAACTTTCTTTATCTACTTATTTGTCGATCCTTGCGTACGGTTTTCGGATGGGCTTCGTAGGGCTACAAAACGGTCACGCTTCGGTTTTTTTAAATCGAGTGGGCAGTCGCACTATTGAGATCATTTGCTTCCTCGGTAGGTATGTCCAAACACGGCCTAAAATTGTCTCTAAACACTATGCTTGACATTAGGTGTTTAAATGGTCTCGCTAATTCCTTGATTGTATTTTATGTATACAAGTTCATTTAAAGTTTACATAAACGCATCTAACATACATCTTGGATTTATTTTTCAATGTATTTTTGATGTTGTTAGATGATACCAAACTATCGCCCCGAGACTCATTCTTAGAGACCAGACTGAAGATCTTAAATGACATTGCTAGAGACAAGATCTTATACCAAACTCACTGTAAATAATAACTTTTAAGTTCAGTGTTTTGGATCTTTGCTCATCCCTTATGTCACCTTTTACATAAACATGTAAGCTGAGACTTCCGGATAACTTCACATGTTACCAACCTCACTTTAAGAACTTTTTAGTTTGTGTTTCCAATCTTTGCTAAGCCTACGTCACCTTTTTACATAAGTATGTAACCTGAAGCTTCCGGGATAACTTGACATTTTAGTCTACTTTATGTATATTCTATATTTGAACATACAGATGGCCGTTTGTTAGACTTAATTTACTAAGAGCAGAAATCATTTTCGCATAGTAATGTATACTGATGGTATTTTTTTGCTTTGACATTGCAAGATTATAAGCATAACACGTGGGATTGTCAACACCTTTACCTACATTGATAATGTAGCACGAAAATTGTATTGATTAGTTGCTTATCTGCAATGAAATAGATGCGACAAATAAAGGAAGATTTTGAGCGCTTGGGCTGTCAGCTTTAGCATCCAATGATTTGAAATGAAGGGTGTTTGGAGCACGCTCCTACAGAAATGCCTTTGGTTCTAATAAGTTGAATGCCACTTTGGTGGCGGTTGAGGTTTTGCAGGTCCTGAAAGGCGTGCTAAGGTATGGTCGCTCAAGTACCCCCATTTATGAACTAATTAAGAAAAGATAAAATTTTATTATGTGTTCTATTCTAATACCATCGCCCAAAAAAATGCCACTGTATACATTTGTGTCATCATCCAGAAATATAGTACATTATATTGTTTGAAAATAATGAAACCAAGTAAGCTACATTTATATATGAAAAGGGAGAGTTCCTATCTTCTTACCTCATTGCCTCACTTTCCTGCATCACTGTCAAAACAGCCTTTGTTGTCGCAAGAGCACAACTTAAACCAACTTTATAAGAGAAAAACCTCATACTCCGTACTAAATTAGAAAACAAGGATTAAAGTTAGAGATTACATGTTTCTAGCTAATGTGATAGAAGACTATAAATAATACTAAGTTGTGTACTTTATCTATAAGCTAGAGAAGTTCATGGTTTGCGGCATATCAAAACACCGAGAATGTTTAATTTTTGTAGGCCACCTAACCAAATTTGCACATTCATTTATGTCACTTATACTTGGGAAATTTTAGCAATATCATTTATTGATATTTCTATGCTTCACCAGGAGAAGAGATGATTTAAACAGGGGTAGGAGTGCTAATAGAGCTATAAAGAGAAGGTAATAGATTTTTCGCCATTGTCTTTCAGCGTCAAATGGAATTCGCGGATGATGGAGTCATTGAGGCAGTCATTGAAATGTCAGATTGATAATAGTTGAAATATTTTACCTAGATCACGTTGTAAGTGAACTTGATGGAACTAATTTGATACAATGTCAATTTAGTGAAATTTTGTTTAATTTTCCGTTCAAGACATTCTTTTTTGTGAGCCCATTTAAGAATCTAAACACGTATGCCTGTGTTTACCACTTTTCTTAACTTTATGCCTTCAGTAATGTTTTTACAACATTACTATGGATGGGTAACCAAATATTTTTTTATTCTTAACATTATTGTGACCTAAATTTATGAGCAAGTTACAAAGAAAACTTTATAATAAAAACTGTTTTAAACAAAACGTCCCGCAGCGAAGCGCGGGTTTCATAAACTTGTTTAATACAAATTTCAACCCGAAATAAATATTTAAAACAAATGAAGACAAAATCCCCAATTCAAACTCTCTGATCTCCAAACAATTAAAATCGTAACGAAATCCCCAATTGAATCGTTCAACCGATTTAATTTGAATCGGCAGTTAGGGTTTCGAAGTCGGTTTTGAAGTGGGTTAATTGTCAGTAGGAACCGCAACACAATTGAAAGTAAGTCCTGAATACAGCTGTTAATGTCATTTTGATTCAATTTTTTATTTTAAAATAATCATGTTTTCATCTGTTTCTTAGTTGACGTGATTGTGATATTTAAGTCAATTGTTATATTTACACTAGGTTATACTTTCATAGGCGAGTTTAGAATTATATAGACAGCTATAATAAACTGATTCTAGGAAACTTTAACTTTGTTTCCTTGGCAAGTATAAACAGCGAGTGTAGTAGATGCAAGCATAACAATCGGTTTCGTTAATTGGCAAGGGTTTCGTTGGGGAACTTTTTGAGGTTGTTAGTAAGATTAGTCAGGGTGTTAAATCTATCCAAAAAAAACTTCTAGAACCTATAAGCAGGGGTGTGAGTCGGGTCAGGTTGGTCGGGTTGGGGTCAATTCGGGTCGAGTGAAAGTCGGGTCAAGACTAAAATTTTCATGCCCGAACTCGACCCTATTTGAACTCGGGTTCGAATAAGGTCAACTCGAGTTAGGTCAACTTAGGTTCGGGTCAACTCAAATATGAGCAAATTGTAAAAAAGAAAGTACTAGACATATAAAATTTATATTAAAATAGTAAGAAATTCTTTATTCAGGCTAATCGGGTTGACCCAAATTCGAGTTAGCCAAAATTTTCATAACCGATACCCGATCCTATTTATTATTTAGGTTAGTCGAATTAACCCGAGTAACTCAAATAAATTTTTTGATCCGACTCATCCGACCTGAATTAGCTTATTCAGATCCGGGGTCAAATTCGGATCCAGTTTTCTTTTTACACCTTACCGGCCTACCCACAAGACAACAACAACCTTTTGGTTCCGTATACAAACTCTCTCATGTAATTTTACCTACAAACCGATCCAGAGTCACTAATCTTTTCAAAGACACATAAACGCATACGGAAATCCTTTTTTGCAACCTTGCATACAACTCGAGGCACGCCTATATAATGTTTTGAACATGAGCCTATTATAAATGATTGACTATTTTACTAATATTTCTTATCCGTTACATTAAAGAAAAAGTGTATGTGGAATATTTTTAAGCAACAAGTGCTAATTAGCATGTTTTAAAGTTAAGGGTAGATTATGACAAGCAACTGAGTTTTATGTCTTATTCTCTGATTTATCTATGAGAAAAACTCATACAAACAAACGGATCTCAATTACACAGGTTTCTCCTTTTTTATTTATTTAATTCCATCATTTCATTACGTTATTATTTTTATTATTATTATTAGTTTCATTCATTAATTAGATTACCAATTCAATCTTTTTATGTGTTGGCAGATTTATTTTTTATCGAAAATTTATATTTAATTGGATCTATTGTATTTATAAATAAGAGTATTTTAAATGATAATGCTAGATTTAGGCTGCCAACTTTGTTTTAAGTATTATTTAGCCGAAACACTTTGTGAAACACCGATGTGGTTAGGTTGCATTTTCGAATGGTTGTATAATTTTATCGCGTTCGACTGTCTGTAAGATCTGTATAAATGTGTTTTTCTGGATCATTAAAATCAAATAACTTATGGAGATAATTTTATATAATGGTATCCAGCCTGTATGTATACTGTATACATGTCTGTCGACAGTCAACCTGTTTGCATGTTTGGACTCGTTTCAGCAAAATTAGTGACATTGTGGGAATCCGTTTAAGATCTGCAGCATGTTCTGTTTAAAATCTAAGCGACAATTTCATGTTTCAGGCAATGAAATTTAGTTTTATATAGCGGTAGACTATACACATGTTTTTATTTTTATGTTTCCAGGTTTGATAGTATGTCGATGAACTGGGCTCAACGCAAAATCTACCTGTACAATGTCACATTTGGAC
This sequence comes from Glebionis coronaria, assembly GCA_025667525.1. Lineage (NCBI taxonomy): Eukaryota > Viridiplantae > Streptophyta > Magnoliopsida > Asterales > Asteraceae > Glebionis > Glebionis coronaria. The sequence goes on from CM046877.1 coordinate 304,883,521, forward strand.
TATACATGCTGGACCCATGTGAGCGTTATTTGTTCAGTATCCTTATTTTCTCGATCCACACTTGTTTTCTTCAACTGATCTATCCAACTCAGACATGTAGCTTTTATGTTTTTGAAAATTGATAATGTCTGAATGATTAGATAATTATATATTGGAACTGAATAAAGAAAAAATCTGTCATTTTCCACAGTATCTGATTTCTCAAGGATTGAACTTGGTAGGATTTACAAGTGTTTGAACAAGGAAAAACCAAAAGTAGTTCTGAAAATGAGACCCTATGGCTTTATATAGAACCTTACATGTGAACTAGGAACAGATAAAAACACTAAAACCTAATGCTTGAAGTCCCAAAAATTCCCTTGTGGAGTTTGAATATCTTGGAATCATGTGACGGATTCTTGGCTGTTTGCATGAGTTGGCATGTGAAAATGTGATCAAAGGGTTTGTATGAAGCTTAGAAAGTAAGCCATAATGTGGGACGTTGGATGACTGTCCCACTCTTGTCTTCTTCTTCCAAAACGTAGCAAGGGAGGTCCCATGTAGCATGTGGGTTGGTGGGGTGTCATGTTTAAGGTTTGGGATGTGTTAACAAGACCCTTAATCATAAATCTGCACCATATTAAGGATTAATTACAACATGATTAAAAATACCCAATTGTGTTCATCACATGAATAGTTGTGTGTTTGATCCTGTTTTGGGTTAAAACATGTTTAAAAACATGTTAAGGCGCCAGTTTTAAACTTAATTAAATAAGTTTGTTAATCCGGTGTGAGTGGAAGGTGACATGGCAAAATGGTAGAGTGTGATTGGTTGAAGTGGTGAGTGGGGTGAGGTGGCAGCTTCTAGTTGTTCTAGGTAACAATGTTGTCTGACCATATTTAACCCTCTTTCTTTCCTTCTCTTGTCATTTGCAGATTTAAACCCCAAAACTGAATTTCCTTTGTAATCAAACTTTCAGTTTTCACACTTTTGCCCCAAACACTTTTCCAAAGTATTTTCAGGGGTATTTCTTGCCATTTTGTGATACTTGAAGGGCTGTTTTGGCATTTTGTTGATGGATAATGGTCTTGACTTTCATATTTGATACTTTTGGAGGACTGAAATTGCCAAGTCTTGTTTGATGAGGGACCATTCTTGCCAAATATTGAAAGTTAAGGGTCCTTTTTGTAATTTTGGGATTTTCAAAGGACCAAACTTATAATTTCTTGTACTTTGAAGGACTTCATGATATATTTGACTTTGTGGAGGATAATGATTGACAATTTAGCTTTGTTGAGGGGCTAAACTTATCAATTCTTCAAGGTGGAGGGCCCTTTTTGTAATTTTGACAAACTTTAGGGACCAAACTTGTAATTATGAAGATACAATGGTAAAGTGTCAAGTCTTCCATATTGGAGGACCCTTCTTCATAATTCTTCAAATCTTCAAGGGTTTTCTTGGGAAAATCTTCATTAGGGCTTGGTTCATCGTGCGGCTTCATTTCCCGTGTTCGTTTTTGTATGATTCTTGTGATCTTTTGTCATTTTCTCAATATCCGTACCTATAATACACAAGCAACAAACACAAACATATATATGGGTATTTTGATGATATTTAATGCATTTTAAGCCCTATTTAGACGATGAGACTATGTATAAAAACAGTCTCATCACTCCCCCATACTAAACCATTGTCGTGCCCTCACGCAATGCTAGAATAAAGTATCATAGCACCTCCAAAAATTCATTTTTATTCACTTTATTGAACGATAAACTAGCTACACTACTACTATTGCTACTACTACTTGCGTTTTAGACATAATGTATGATTTTCATCGCAAAATGGGACGTTTAGGTTCATAGAATAAGAACACGTGAATGCTTCGTTAGAAATAATTTCATCGTCCTCGATTTTCACCCCAATTCCATGCCAAGCGTGCAACGAGATCATTGTCATTATAAGTTAGTAATGCTAACACTACTCATATGCCCTAATCACGTACTTATCATCCCATTATTCCTAAGTTGTATCTCTTATATTTTATATTGTCTTGAATGTTTCACGAGGATACATTGTTTGACTTATGCGATAATAGAGATTTAGGTCTAAAATTAGAGTCCTAACGGTGTAACCAAGATCATCAAGTCAATAACCCCTCCCAATAGACAAGATGTCAAAAAATTAAGTCAACAAGAAGAGTCGATAAACACGGTTTTATAACGGTTTTGAACATGAGACTTATTACCAAGACTTTTATACGCCCCCTAACGGAAGGGCCTTATTATCATTGGTTTACCTCCATCTTTTATTCAACTTCGCCATGAAGCTTTTATTATGACTTCGGTCTTTCCTTGCCTTTTATTATCCACCTCATCGGTAGTTTTATTAGCCAAAGACGTATATCCTCACGCTAAGGCGAATTTTGGATCTTTAAAGCTTCGAAGATTAAGGCTTGATTCACTTTCAATTTTGCATAGATTTTTCGGCCTTGTGGGGCTTCAAATTGTTTGCTTGATTTAGGTGAGCACTTGAAATCTTATTATTGGGTGAAGCTTTTGATTATTCGGGTGCCAATACTTCAAAACCGTGACGCTAGCGATACCTTAATGTCTTCCCAATTTAATCACGGAAGCTACTAGAAAAGACTAGAAACCCAACAATCCCAACTAAACCGCTAAGTCAATATTTATTAAGCAAAAAATATTTACATGCGAAGGGAGAATAAGCAAATAACGAGAACACATGAGTTTTTGAAACAATACGAGTACTCTACGTTTAGCTTAGTAACTTATAATTAACCCTATCATTTCTCGTCCTCATTTAAGAGATTTAGCCTAATGTGTAGTTAAGGAATCAAAGCTAAGTGCTCAACACGCACGGTCGAGTCAAAAATTACTCTTATTCTCGCCATCGGAAAACCTACATTCGTGTCTTCAAACACTTATTAAACATGAGAAAATTTTTTAAAATTTGGCCATTTTTAGCCTTATTTTGCAACAAAACGATAAACAAAAAGATAAACTTTGGAAAGCGTGAAGGTTTGGCAAGGCAAGTATCTATTCACCCCCCCATACTAAAGTTAAACATTGTCCCTAATGTTTCGAGTCTAGGGGTGCAAACACCCCCATACTAGAGACGTAGTCGAATGCCTAATCTAGCATGAAAAGGGTGTAACCGTTAAATTTAAAGCCATTTATGAAGTGTGCTAAAAACCTAAGGTTAGAACATCAAAAGGATATATCATGGATATTGAGAAAGTCTTCAAATCAAACGATCGAGTGCTCCATAAAACGAACACGAGAGGCTCCAAGCGTGAAGATCATGATCATCTAAAGTCCACAATTCACAAACAACCACGGAACAAAGGTTGGAAGGGCACAAATCCCCACACGTTAACTACATTAGAAAGCGATAATATGTACATAGGATAAGCATGAGACTCCCCCACGAGGCACCTCGTTTTTGATTACCGAGTCATGAGCTCGACTCGATCCCCTTGAAAGTCCCTAATCAATGCTAGAAACCCTAATCTTAACTAATCAACACAAGGTATTACTTTTCAAACGTAATCTTATTATTGTATAATAAAGAATCACAAGTGTTATGGATAACACCGTTTGATGACACTGTGTTGTGCACACTTTGAACAACTAGAAAACCCTAACTTATGAATACAGTCGTAGCTGTTTGATTCTATAAGTTCTATGCAATAATGTTGTGAATATACTCAAAGTGTTAAACGTTAATGCATGGATACACATCCTATTTATAGTGTTACGAGATTGACCTAAATAGTACTTGATGGTGACTACACAAGCTTTCACAAGTTCCCACATCAGTCACATGATGTTCTTCTATTCTTTGTAGTCTTCCATTATGCTTTAAGGAAAAAGTTGTCAAAACAGTTTCCTTTTTCTTCATAGTCTCGAACACACAAATGGCATGTCCAAAGTGTGCTGAGTGTTAACAGGGTATTGCCACCCCTGTTAACCCTCAACCTCTCAGAGTCCCTGATACATCTTGGCTGTTATCCATCACAGCCAATGAGTATGTCTTCAAGTAATCTTTGACTTCCTTGACAATGTCTCTGACATGGACTCCTCTGAGGTTGCTCACAGAGACTTGAATCTCTGTAAGTCTTGCGATACTTGCCTGCCTCCTAGGCACAGGCAAGGGACTATCTAACAGCCTAATTATGTTTAAATCTATGATCAGGGAATCTAACAAGTTTAGATTCCCAACAATCTCCTAGGATTTGACAACAGCCACTAGATGGGATTCTTTTGGGTTAGCTTGGTACCTTGCACAGAGACATGTGGAGAATTGGATATCAGGACGACTAGCTGTCAGATACATGAGTGACCCAATCATGCCTCTATATAAAGTCTCATTAACAGAGACCCCTGACTCATCAGGGCCCAAGTTGTTGGGTGGAAGCATGGGGCATTTCACTGATGCACAATCAGTTAAGTCATATTTTTTTAAGTAAATCCTTAACATACTTTTCTTGACAAATTGAAATTCCCTTAGGACATTGTTTAATTTGAAAGCCCAAAAAGTAAGTTAATTCACCCATCATACTCATCTCATATTTCTTGGTCATTAATTTAGCAAAATGTTTACTAAGATTGACATTTGTTGACCCAAAGATGATATCATCCACATAGATCTGCACAATGATGAAATCACTCTTATCCTTGAAGGTAAAGAGTGTTTTATCAATAGAACCCCTGACAAATTTATTTTTAGTTAAGAAATTAGAAAGAGTTTCATACCATGCTCTTGGAGCTTGTTTCAGCCCATACATGGCTTTGTGTAGTCTGTACACATGGTTGGGAAACTCGCTGTTCTCAAATCCTTCATGTTGTGCAACATACACTTCCTCAGCCAAATCACCATTGAGGAATGCACTCTTTACATCCATCTGATACACAGTGATGTTCATATAGGCAGCATAAGCAAGGAAGATTCTGATGGCTTCAAGTCTTGCAACTGGAGCAAATGTTTCATCATAATCAATTCCTTCAGTTTGAGAAAACCCCTGTGCCACCAGTCTGGCCTTGTTTCTGATGATGTTCCCAATTTCATCCATCTTATTTCTATAGATCCATCTAGTGCTTGTGATATTCTTTCCAGGTGGAGCTGGCACTAGTGTCCATACTTTGTTCCTTTTGAACTGATTGATTTCTTCTTGCATAGCAGCTACCCATCCTTCTTCTACCAGAGCCTCAGCTACTCTTTTAGGTTCAATTTGTGAGAGAAATTCAGCAAAGAGACACTCATTGGCTGAGGCAGACTCTGAGTCATGGATTCGCTGTCTTGTTGTGACCCCTGCATTAGGTTCCCTAACAATGTTGACAAGAAGAATGTGTTGATCTCTTGACCACTTATTTTGAGGAGCTGGGGACTCAAGGACATGAACACTTGTGGGCACAACTGGTACAATTTGAGTTTCATCCTGCTGACTAGGAGGGCTTTCTTCAAAGACTACTTCATTGTCAGAGTCTTCTTTAGCCATATCAAGAGGTACAACTTCATTATCAGCAGGAGATTCTTCAGGGATTTGAAGAATTGGTGAGTCATCAATAGCATTAAAAAAAGAAGGAATACCAGAGGTTTGTGGATCTTCTTCATCAAGTTCTTGAGAGGTAGGAACTTCTATGTTGTGAGTAGACAGAGGGTCAAAGGCAGGAACATAAGGAGTGAGAGTGTTGGAGTGATGATGGAGATGACTGATAGGTCTTGGTTCTGAGAACTCATCACTTGGGAAAGATACATTTTCATTAAAATCAATTTCATCACCCTCTGTTCCTGTTCTCTGTATGACTTCATCATCTTCATTGAATCTAACATGGAAGGTTTCTTCTACTTCTTGTCTTCTGATGTTTAATACTCTGAAGGCTTTGGCTGTTGGAGAGTATCCCAAGAAGAAACCATCATCAGCTTTTTCATCAAACTTTTCAAGTTTATCCCTGTAGTTGTAAATGAACACAGGGCATCCAAACACATGAAAATAGCTGACATCTGGAGATCTTTTTCTGAAAACTTCATAGGAAGTTTTACCATGTCTTTTGACAATGATTGATCTGTTTTGTGTGTAGCAGGCAGTGTGAACAGCTTCTCCCTAAAATTGCTTTGGTAAGGCTGCACCATTCAACATAGTTCTGGCTGCTTCAATCAACGTTTTGTTTCTTCTTTCAGCCACACCATTTTGTTCTGGGGTGCCAGCTGAAGAGAAGTTATGAGAAATCCCTTTTTCATCACAAAAAGATTCAAGTTGATGATTTTTGAATTCAGTACCATTATCACTTCTTAGAGCTTTGACTCTAACATCATTCATATTTTCAACCTATCTGATGAAGGACATGATGGTATCAGCTGCATCACTTTTCCTTCTAAGGAAGAACACCCATGTATATCTTGAAAATTCATCAACAATGACCAAGGTGTATTTGTTGTGATTAATGGTCTGAGGTTTGACAGGCCCAAACAAATCCATGTGAAGGAGATGTAAGAACTTGTCAATAGAGAATGATTGCCTAGTCTTGAATGAAGACCTGTGATGCTTTCCTTTGACACAGGCAGAACAAGTCTTGTCTTTAGAAAACATTACTGAAGGTAGACCAACAACCAAGTTTTGAGTGGCTATCTTGTTGATGTTCTTGAAGTTGAGATGAGACAGTCTTTTGTGCCACAGCCAATTGACACTTTCAGAGGCTTTAGCAAGAAAACAATATGAGCTGTCTTCAGAGCAAACAACCATGTTGATGACATAAACATCTCTTCTTCTAGGTGCAATAAGCACAACATCATTGTTTTTGTTGAATATGGTTCCCTGAGTCTTAGTAAACAAAACCTTATAGTCAGCATCACATAATTGGCTGATGCTAATAAGATTGTGTTTAAGACCATTCACATATGCAACCCTGGTAAATTTAATCCCATTGCAGTTCACTGAGCCATATCCTTCTATGTCACCTGAAGAGTTATCTCCAAACACCACTTTAGGACCTGGCTCCTTTGAGTATCTGTGCAGGTATTGTTGAATCCCTGTCATGTGTCTAGAACAGCCACTGTCTAGATACCATACCGATTCCTTGAGATATTTCTGCACAGATACATAGAAACAGGTTAGTTCCTATGGTGAACCCACTTTCTAGTGGGTTCCCTGAATTGCTTATTAGCAACTCTTGTGTTCCTGAAGAACTTTTGCGTTGGGAGGGGCAATTCACTGTTTCATGGGTATAACTTCCACAGATATCACACCCAGGGAAGTCACCACACTCGTCTGAGTGATGATCTGTGAATCCACAAAATTTACAGGGAGGATAAGGTCTGTAGTTTCCCTGTTGTCTTTTGGAACCCTGTGGTCTATCCCTAGAGGGTGTCTGAGCTCTTTTAGCTGCCATGTGTCTGTCATGATCTAAAGTCATGTGGTGAGAGTTTTTACATACATTGCAATAAGGTTTGATTAACCTTTCCCCTTTGGGTTCACCTAGGACTGACTTAGGTTCATGAGAAGTAGAGCATTCAGCGGAAGGCTTAATGTGTTGTTTCAAGAGTTCTACTTCTTTCATTAGAGACAACAGGCGATCTTCGGTGGTAGGGTCAACCTTATTCACAGCTTTAGTAGCAACATGCTTAAAAGCTACTTGTTTACCAGTTTGTTTAGCAGGCACATGAAAAACTTTAGCTGGAGGATTCTCAATATCTGTTCTAAGTTCACCCTTAGCAGCTCGAGAAGAACTGCTGGGTTCAACTCCAGAGAGTTTGGGCAAGGGTGGTAGCTCAGCCACATCTTCAGAGACAGGGTCATTAGTCAAAGTGGTATCTGACATATGAATAGTCTCTGTAGATTTGAAGACAATGTCTTTGGGTTTGGTGAGAATTCTCAGCTTATTTTTCTTAGCAGATATATCCCTTTTAATGTCTGCAGGTACTTCATCATTAAGCAATTGATCTATTGTGAACCTAGCACACAGCCATTTTTCAATAACCTTGTTTAATTCAGAAACTTGATCATTTAAAGCAATGTTTTTCAAGGTTAATCTAGCTACTTCATTTTGCAGGGATATTTTCTCTAATATAACCCGCCTGAGAGTTTCACATTCAGATTTAGCATTTAGCAATTCAGATTTAACAGAGTGAAACTTATCAAGTAGGTTCTTTCTTTGTTCCTCAACAAAGTGTAAGTCAACAATGGTGTAATCAAGGACATGCTTACGTTCATCACTATCAGACATAGATAAAAGCCTGTGTACCTTTTTCATTGTGATGTCAACCCATTGTCCTGATCTTGCATCACCTGTTCCAACAGCTGGTTCATCCTCAACTATCGCCATGAAAGCCCTGACTCTGGTGGTATCTTCCTCATCTGAAGTCAGTGGCTCATCATTCCAATCATAAGCTTCAACGACAAACCCTTTCTCTGTCTTTTTATCACCACCCTTCTTCTTGGACAGAGCTTCAAGCTTCAAGTTCATTTGTTCTAACTCAGCTTTAAGTGCCTTGTACTTGTTTTTGTAATCCTTCTTCTCAGTGTCTGATGAATTGGATTGGTGAGATGAGTTGTTATGTTGTTTGAACTTGTAAGGTTTGGATGAAGATGATGGATAAGAGGGTGAGGATGTCTTGGTGGAAGGACAGTCTTTTTGGAAATGTCCAAGCTTTCCACAAGCAAAGCAAGTTTATTTTGACCTGTCAGTTGGTTTACTAGCTGATCCTATTCTTCCTGATCTTTTGAAGAATCTTCTTTGGTTGGCTAGCAAGGCTCTTTCATGAAACTCTGCATTAAGGTCTGTCAAGAACTCTTGGCTGCTGCGGGTGTCTTCTTCAACATCAGAATCGTTGTCATGAGGATGTGTTGTAGAGATTAAGGCTTTAGAAGATGCTCCTTGGACTACAAATCTTTCAGTCTCTAACTTGTAAATAGTATCGATCAGCCCTTCTTCATAATTATACTTTCCATACAGCTGAGCAAGGGTGTCATTCTTGATTAAGTTGTTAGCTCTCTGAGTCTGATTCATACTCAGCCACTTTCTTGGAAGGCTGTTGACAAAAGTGGCATTGATCTCAGCTTGACCAATAGTGACATCATTCATTGCTAGGTCATTGAGAAGAATCTTCAGCCTTGTATAGGTTTGCTGAACCTTTTCACCTTCAAGTGACTTGAAGGCATTGAACTGAAGTCTGAGTGCCTGAATCTTTGTCTCTCTTGTTTCAGAGGGTCCTTCATGGCCAAGGATGAGGTCTGTCCACATTTGTTTGGCTGTGGGACACTGAATGACAGACTTCATGATGTGTTTGGGAAGACAGGATATGATGATGCTTTTGAGACGTTTATCTTGGTTTGCCAATTTTCTATCAGCTGGAGTCCATTGTTTGAGAGGTTTGGGAAGAGGGTTTTCTTCAGTGGATGTAAGCGCCATGGGAATATAAGGACCATTTTCTAAAATTTCTAGAAGAAAAGGTTCAAGTCCATCGAGATACACAAGAAATTGACTCTTCCAACTGGCAAAATCTTCTTCATCAAAGACTGGTACACTTGTGACATGTGATCCACCTCTTGAGTCAAGAAGTTGGGGTAGATCATCGTCATTGGCAGGAGGGTTGAGTCTTGGTGAAGATGGTGTTGTGGAAGGTGATTGTGGTGGGTTAGAAGTTTCTGGCATGGTGGATCTTGATTATAAAACTGAGAACGATGTTTCTTGAAGGTTTTAATATCAAACACAGCTCTGATACCAATTGAAAGTCCCTAATCAATGCTAGAAACCCTAATCTTAACTAATCAACACAAGGTATTACTTTTCAAACGTAATCTTATTATTGTATAATAAAGAATTACAAGTGTTATGGATAACACCGTTTGATGACAATGTGTTGTGCACACTTTGAACAACTATAAACCCTAACTTATGAATACAGTCGTAGCTGTTTGATTATAAGTTCTATGCAATAATGTTGTGAATATACTCAAAGTGTTAAACATTAATGCATGGATACACATCCTATTTATAGTGTTACGAGATTGACCTAAATAGTACTTGATGGTGACTACACAAGCTTTCACAAGTTCCCACATCAGTCACATGATGTTCTTCTATTCTTGGTAGTCTTCCATTATGCTTTAAGGAAACAGTTGTCAAAACAGTTTCCTTTTTCTTCATAGTCTCGAACACACAAATGGCATGTCCAAAGTGTGCTGAGTGTTAACAGGGTATTGCCACCCCTGTTAACCCTCAACCCCTCAGAGTCCCTGATACATCTTGGCTGTTATCCATCACAGCCAATGAGTATGTCTTCAAGTAATCTTTGACTTCCTTGACAATGTCTCTGACATGGACTCCTCTAAGGTTGCTCACAGAGACTTGAATCTCTGTAAGTCTTGCGATACTTGCCTGCCTCCTAGGCACAGGCAAGGGACTATCTAACAGCCTAATTATGTTTAAATCTATGATCAGGGAATCTAACAAGTTTAGATTCCCAACACCCCTCAATACTAATTATCATTGGGGAAGGTGACTTGGTCGACGTAGTTCAAGGATGTAACTTCCCCGCCAAAGTAGTGCTTCAACCTATGTCCATTCACCTTGAAATTGGGACCATCATTTTGAGCTAGCTCGATGGTCCCATATGGAAAAACTTGAGTCACGGTGAATGGACCGGACCAACGGGATTTCAACTTACCGGAAAATATTTTCAAGCGAGAATTAAAAAGCAAAACTTGATCCCCAATGTTAAAAACCCGGTTTTTAATTTTAGAATCATGTAACTTTTTAGTTTTTTCTTTATAAATCAATGAATTTTCATAAGCAATGTCCCTCAATTCATCCAATTCATTCAATTGTATTTTCTGGTGTTTTCCCGCGGTCTCCATATCATCATTACAATGCTTTAGGGCCCAATAAGCCTTGTGTTCTAATTCAATTGGCAAATGGCAACTTTTCCCATACACAAGCTTATAGGGAGTGCACCCAATGGGTGTCTTATGAGCGGTCCTAAAAGCCCATAAAGCATCGTCCAACTTATCCGACCAAGATTGTCGATTTTCCTCAACGGATCTCTCCAAGATCCTCTTCAACGCTCGGTTTGAAACCTCGACTTTCCTACTCGTTTGTGGGTGATAAGCCGTAGAAAACCGATGTGTAACCCCATATTTCCTTAGGACCCTTTCGAATTGGTCGTTACAAAAATGGGTTCCACGATCGCTTATGATCGCACGAGGGGTTCCAAACCGAGAAAACAAGCTTTTCAAAAACTTGACTACCACACGAGCATCATTGGTGGGTAAAGCCTTAGCTTCCACCCACTTAGATAGGTAGTCAACCGCAACGAGGATGTACTTATTACCACGAGATGATGGGAACGACCCCATAAAGTCTATACCCCAAACGTCAAAGATCTCACACACTTGGATGATATTTTGTGGCATCTCATCTTTTTGTGAGGCTTTTCCTTGTCCTTGGCATGAATCACATGACTTCACAAGATCTTGTGCATCTCGGTAAATAGTAGGCCAAGAAGCCGACATCAAACACCTTCTTATCCGTGAGATTAGCACCGTGGTGACCACCCGTGGGTCCCTCATGGCAGGCTCTAAGGATATTAGAAGCTTCGGTGCCAAATACACAACGTCGGATGCTTTGATCCGCACAAGTTCAAAACAAGTAAGGGTCGTTCCAAAAGTAGAACTTGACGTCACGAAAGAATTTTTGTTTTTCTTGAGTCTTCATACCCTTGATGATGAAGTTACCCGTATGGTAATTTGCAAAGTCCGCAAACCATGGGGTGGAAGAATCAAGCTTAGAATTCACTACACCAAGTGTCTCGAGCGGAAATGTTTCAGTGATTTCCTTGGGCTCGTAAACACTTTGGCGAGGATCTTCCAAACGAGAAAGATGATCGTCCGCTAGATTCTCGGCTCCTTTTTTGTCAACAATTTTGTGATCAAATTCTTGAAGGAGGAGAATCCAACGAAGTAATCTCGGCTTTGCATCTTGTTTAGCCATGAGATACTTGATAGCCAAATGATCCGTATACACTATGCATTTCGTCAAGACGAGATAAGGTCGAAATTTCTCAAATGCATACACCACGGCAAGAAACTCCTTCTCCGTTGTAGTGTATTTAAGTTGAGCCTCGGTCATCGTCTTGCTAGCATAGTGAATAGGCAAGAAGTGCTTTTCATGACGTTGCCCCAATATGGCCCCAATAGCGTAATCACTAGCATCACACATGAGCTCAAAGGGGAGGTTCCAATTGGGAGCAACAAGAATGGGAGCTTCGGTAAGTTTCCTCTTAAGGATTTCAAAGGCTCGTACACAATCTTCGCCAAAGACAAAACGTGCCTCTTTTTCAAGAAGATGTGTAATGGGTCGAGAAATCTTTGAAAAATCCTTGATGAATCGACGATAAAAGCCCGCGTGGCCTAGGAAACTCCTAACTCCCTTAACGGTTTTGGGATGAGGTAATTTGGCGATGACGTCTACCTTAGCTTGATCTACCTCAATCCCCGCTTTCGAGACCTTGTGCCCTAAGATGATTCCTCTCTTAACCATAAAATGACATTTTTCCCAATTGAGCACAAGGTTGGTTTCCTCATAGCGTTTCAACATTCTCTCAAGATTCGACAAACACGAAGTGAACGAATTACCAAACACGGAAAAGTCATCCATGAAGACTTTCATCGTCTTCTCGATCATATCATGAAAAATAGCCATCATGCACCTTTGAAAGGTTCCCGGTGCATTGCAAGTCCGAATGGCATTCTACGATAGGCAAATGTTCCATATGGACACGTAAACGTAATTTTTTCTTGATCACGAGGATCGATGGGAATTTGGAAGTAACCAGAAAAACCATCTTAAAAGCAATAGAAATCGTTTCCCGCAAGACGCTCCAACATTTGGTCCATGAAGGGCAAGGGAAAATGGTCTTTTCGAGTGGCTTCATTCAACTTTCGATAGTCAATGCACACTCTCCATCCGGTCACGAGTCTAGTGGGAATTAACTCGTTGGCATTGTTTGGCACAATGGTCATTCCTCCCTTCTTAGGGACACAATGGATAGGACTCACCCAAGGGCTATCGGAAATAGGGTAAATCATTCCCGCGTCTAGGAGTTTAAGGACTTCCTTTTTGATGACGTCGTGAATTTTGGGGTTCACCCTTCTTTGACATTGGATTGCGGGCTTGTAATCCTCCTCCATTAAGATTTTGTGGGTACAAAACTTGGGATCGATTCCCTTAATGTCGGATAACTTCCACGCAATTACCGCTTTGTGATCCTTTAGAACATCGACAAGTGCGGTTTTTTCATCATTCAAAAGTTCCTTCGCAATAATAACCGGCAACTTGTCGTCCTCCTCCAAATAGACATATTCGAGATGAGGAGGTAAATCTTTCAACTCGAGGATAGGTGGTTCCTCAAGTGAAGATTTGGGCTCGATACTCATAGCCTCCTCGGGTGGAGGAAATGGAAATCGTTAAGAAAATCCTTGATAATCGAGAAGTCCTCATTGTTGTCGAGGTCTTCGTTACAAGTACGTGGAACATCGAATTCTTCCAACGTAAAACCACCACCTTCAAATGGAGTGAAGGTTGGTGTCGAATTATCAAGAATTAGATCTAACATAGTGGGATTGCCACTAGTTTCTTCATCACCAAAACCTAGAATTTCTTGTGAAAATTCCTCGCAAACCACGTCAATCATATCAACGAGGTTTATGGTTGCAACTGAATAAACATGAGAAATTTGAGAGTTTTGAGTTGCGTTTATAACAAGTTCCTCGTCGTTGAAACGTAAGGTGATCTTTCTAGCATGAACATCGATCAAAGCCATAGACGTATCTAAAAACGAACGACCTAAAATGAGAGGAACTTGAGGATCCGTGGGGATATCAACAACGATAAAGTCTACGGGATAGTAGAACTTCCCCACTTTCACAAAAACGTCTTCCGCCAATCCACATGCGGGAATCGTGGAATGGTCGGCCAACTCGATAGACATTAGTGAAGGAGTAAGATTAGGAAGATTGAGCGACTTGAAGATTGCAAGTGGCATCAAGTTAATGCTAGCACCAAGATCGGCCACGGCGAAGCATTCCTCCATATCTTGGATTGCACAAGGGATCAAAAATTTACCGGGATCACCGACTTTTTGAGGTATGCGATTAAGATAAACCGACGAACAACTAGACAATTGGTGCAATTTCTCCTTGTTGTTCAACATACTCTTAAAGTTAGCGGCAAATCGAGGCATCATGACCAAAGCATCGGCGAAACTCACATTAAAGTGCAAATCACGAAACATTTTCATAAAAAGCTCAAACTGGTAATTGTCGCGCTCTTGACGTTTCTCCTTCCTAAGTCTTGATGGATAGGGCAAAGTTGGTGTGGGTTGAGGCATAGGCATAGCCTTTAGAATCTCGGGTTCCAATGTTGGTAAAGGGTCAACCGTAGGTGTGGCATGAGCGGTACTTCGTGGGATTGGGAAATGCTCCTTTTCGACTACCACCTTGGGTTCTTCCTCAATTGCTTCCTCCGTAGGAGCAATTGGTTGAGGAGTCGGTTCCTTAAGTTTCTTACCACTATGTGTGGTAATCACTTTCATCTCACCCTTAGGGTTTGATACGGTGTTGCTAGGAAGACTACTCGAAGACGGTTTACACATTATTGCCTCAAACATAGATGATACTTTATCTTCAAACTTTGATTGCCTCTTCTCGGCTTTTACCATTTCTTGTTTTATCTCATGTTGCCCTTGTTCCATTTTTTGTTGGTTTTGTTGTAACCTAGTTACGGTTCCTTCCATCTTGTTGGTATGGATCTTAAGTTCATTAGCTAACTCATTTTTCAACTCTTTCTTCAAGTCGTTCTTAAACTCGGATCTTAGGCTAATGATTTCTCTTTGAATATTTTCAAACCTAGCATCATTCCCATTAGCGAATTCAACAAATTCATTTGGAAGATCTTTCAGTGTTTGCAAACCTTTGTTGTTGTTTTGAAAATCATTTTGATTCTTGTTTGAAACTTGATTATTAGCCCCTTGATTACCATAGTTTCCCTTGTTGAAATTGTTTTTGAAACCAACTTGATTGTTGCGATAGTTGTTGTTAGCATTTTGATTTGAACCAAAACCCGGTGGAGTCAATTGATTAGAGCGGGTAACTTGACCGTTTTGGTTGTAATTTCCCGTGGCCGCGTAGGCACTCGAAGTGTTACCACCGTTGGTAATGCACTCGGAGAAATCATGACCTCCACCACAATACATGCACGAAACCTCAACCGCTTTAGCCGTAGCGGGAGCACTTGGTTCACCAACTTTAAACTCAATCAAAAGTCCTTTTAGCTTATCAAAAATCTTGTTTTCCAAGGTTCGCCTCAATTTGGCAAGCGTCGATGGTAGTAGACAAAGAAGGTGAAGCCGAAGACGAAGCCTTACGAACACTAGACGTGCTACGAGGACTATACACCTTAGATCTATTCTCAATTATCACCAAAGCTTCCTCAACCGTTTTACACAAAAATTTACCACCCGCGACGGCATTTAAATAATCCCTTTCATGATCATTAAGTCCATTGTAAAACGTGTCAATTTGATGCAAGTCGGAAAAACCATGATGAGGACATTCATGTAACATCTCCTTAAACCTATTCCAAGCCGTTAAAAAACTTTCATTAAAATCTTGTGAAAATTTTGAAATCTCGTTTTTCAAGTGCGTAGTCTTAGAGGGCGGAAAAAATTGGTTCACAAACATAGACACGAGATCCTTCCACGTCAATATAGAATTGGGTGGCTCTTTCTCTAACCAAATTTTAGCGGGCCCCGCTAAGGAATACAGAAAAAGCATCATCTTAATCGAGTCATTCGAGACATCCTTAAACTTGCAAGTGGCGATAAGACGATTGAATTGGCGGATATGGTTGTGTGGATTGTCCTTCTCATCACCACAGAATTTGTTGTTTTGGATCATCGACAACAAACCCGTTTTCACTTCAAAATTCCCCGCAAGGATAGCGGGAATCACAATAGCCTCTCCATAACCCTCGGTGGGTGCTTGAAGTAACTCCATCATAGTTCGATTCGCCATGGTTGGTGCTTCTCTTACAATGGGTTCGTCAATAGGAGACTCCTCACTAGAAAGATTAGGAGTGGGAGTTTTGTTCTTTCGTTTACGTGCACGTCTTGCTTGATTACGAGTTAGCAAAAACGTCACGTACAATGAGGGGACGAGCAAAGAAGATTCTTTTTGGTGTTTTGTATTTTTCATTTTTTTGTGGTTTTTGATTGTATTAACCTTTGGATTTTTGTGAATGTATTAAGTAGACACAAATCTACAAATCTCCTCTTTAATCAAATCTCTTGATTAAAGAAGCCTCAAGGAATGAAAACGATCACGTGAAGTGAACGCCTTCGATGACTTTAGAACGTTGGTGGAACACCAAAACGTTCAAGAGGGTTTAATCAATGAAACCAAGAAAATATATATGATACTTAGTAATACTTTGGGCGGCAAAACCCTCGATTAGCTCTCAAAATCAAATACTCACAAGCAAGCGGGGAAACAAGGCGGCGCGAAGCACTTAAGAGACTTTTTCCTTAGGATATATTTTATAATATCCGCCTTATACCCACCTTATAGTTTGTATTTTTCAAAATTGAGCCTCACGAAAGTATTTATCTATTTTTGCCTTTTTCTTTGGTTTGAGATTCGAATACAATGATTGGGTAATGACATCCCAAGTCAAGGTTGTGATTTCTCACGTATTTGGAGTACTTGTGAATTTATTGTTCTACGTATACAATATAGTAATAGTATTCACATAAAAATCGAAAACCGATAATACGTATTAGTAGAGTGCTACTAATACAAATACTATTTTGGTTAGTATATAAAAACAACAATTCCAAATCAAAACACAACACGCCTCCCCGGCAGCGGCGCCAAAATGATGTAGAGTTTTTACCCCTTTAGGAAAAGGAAGGCAAAATAGTGGTAAGCGTTAAGTGTCGGTTTAGGAAAACCAAGCACTAATGACCCTAAATGGGGATCGTTCTCAAAGAGGATTAGTGTGTGTGTAATGAAATGATTATCTTTGTGATTATATTTGTGAGAAAGAGTGAGATAAGAAGAGAATGACGGTTACGATGTCGTATTACACTAAGACGAAAAAGGTGTACACGTAAAACCGTAAAAAGTAAAATACCTAAAAATCACTAAAAATACACAAAAATATACTAAGAGTTTACGAAAAAATCCAAACTTGCCAAAACCTTTTAATTAATTAAATAATGACTTTTTAATGCTAATTAAAGCCCTAAAAATCAATATTAACTATTAAAAAGTCCAAAACAAGATCTTAAAGTTTGTAAACCTCAAAAATACCCTAATTAAGCTAAAAAGTATTTTTCAAAATTTTAAAACCACTAAAATCTATTTTTAAACAATTAAAAACTATTAAAAACTAATAACACTTAAATTAATTCTAGAAAATAATTAAAAGACTCTAAAAATATTTGGAAAGTTGCAAAATTCCTAATTAAGTGTCTACAATCTAGGAAAAATATAAAAACTTAGAAAATCAGACTTTTAATTTTTAACAATAAAATAATATTAAAATATTATTATAACTCCAAAAATCATAAAAAATACTAAAAACTTGCAAACTAGCTTAATTTAACCTAAATAACTCAGAAATGAAAGTGAAATTACCTAAATACCCTTAATGGGCCTAGAAAATGGGCTAAACCCAAAACATATCCTTATTGGGCCAAATTTGAGCCCAATATAAAAAAGTGTCCAAAATAAGCCCAAAAAGCACTACTTGACTTAAAATTTGATTTTAAACAACTTTTTCCAAAGGCCCAAAAGCTGAAAGTGTGAAATAAGCTAGCTTATACCAAACAGCTTATTCTTAATGGGCTTTTTGGCCCATTAAGCTATAAGCCAATGCCATAAGCTCAAATTAGACACACAAGCTTCTTTTGTCCTAAATAAGACTTCTGTAAAAAGAAATTTGAAATAAGCCCAAGGAATAAGCCTGAAAATGCAATAAGCAATCTACAGAAAACGACAAAATAGTCGTTTTTGAGTTCTAGGCCACCCCAAAAGCTGATTCAAGTTCTAAAGCTTTCAAATGACTTAATTAAGCAAAATCAACAAAGAGTTTTCAAATAAGTTGACTCAATAAGCTGGAAAAAGAAAATAAGCACTTATGTAAAAGTCAAATAAGTTGGTTTTCTAGCAAAAAGTCAAAGTCAAAGTCCAATAAGCTCCAGTCTAATCAAATGGGTCAAATAATGAAGATCTATCACAAAAAATAAGTTGTTGCAAGTCTGGATAAGCTAAAATAGCTTATTGATAAGCTGAGTTCAAATTAACACTAGCAGGGGCTAGTTTTGGGTGTTGAGCAGTGGAAACTTTTTCCACTGCTTGACTTGTTTGACTTTTTGTCATTAGTGAACTTTTTGGAGATTCAGATTACACAAAGGCACTCAAATGATCTTTGGATCAAAAGGAGTCAATAACAATCAAAAAATCACAACCACAATCACCCAATTGATACAGTTTAATCAATAAAGTACCAGATCTAGCACAGACATGAAACAATAAGCAGTTTAGGTTCAAAAAGCACTTAGAGCACAATTCAGCCAGCCAAATTCCACCAAATGCATACACAAGCTATATTAAACTCAAATGAACAAGTCTAAACAAGTTTCATGCAATGATTCAAAGAATTAAGCAAGATCTAAGCTGATGAATGTTACTGATGAACACTAACACTTGCAGTTTTTTGCTTTGCTGATGTATTTGACACACAAGCCAGATTCAACACCTCAAATCTCTCAAACAGGTTACAATGACTTTGTTTAAACCACTTTTAGCCCTAAGCATGCATACACCCTAAGTGTTATCCTAGGTCAAAACATGCAATAACAAAGATTTTATAGCAGATTGTTTGATTCAAGTTTCAAACCCAAAAACTTGCAGCAAAACACTCTCAACCAAGCATATATCAGATATAGAACACAAACACAAACTTTCCACAACACAATAACAAGATTCAAGCTTAAACAGGTAGACCCAAACACCCTTTTAACTTTTCAAAACCAAGTTTTTCAAATCAAAAGTAAGATTCAGTTTACCAAATGATCAATCTAGCATATAAACAACATTATCATGCAAGACTAAGCAGATTTAAGCCAAGAAATCAACAAGAACAGCAGTAGAGCACAAATCCACAAAAAATCCAATTTTTATCAGATTTTCAAGGTTTCAAGACAAACCTCATGGATGTACATCCACACCCACGAATTTATGAGCTTATGTGCTAGAAAGAACAAGCACAAGCTTCCAATAACAACCCTGCTAAGATTCAACAAGGTAAGTAGCACAATATCAAAATCAGAAACTTAAAAAGCCTTGATTAATGCAACCTTGTTACCCCACACTTGATTATCCCCAAGTTATAAGACTCACCACACCTTAATATCACAATTAGGATGCTATGATTAGCCCTATAGCCCAAGAATTCCAAGGTTGGAACAAGAACTTAACAAAATATCAAGCTTAAAGGAAAAATGCAAACTTTTGCACTCTCCTTAAAAACAGGTTTTGAGATTCAAATTCAGTGAACAAATAACATAAACAAGCATAAAATAAGATGGAACTTGGTCTTTCTTCAACACACTTAACACAATTTCATTAAACTGAAAAGAGGATTTACAAGTGTTTGAACAAGGAAAAACCAAAAGCAGTTCTGAAAATGAGACCCTATGGCTTTATATAGAGCCTTACATGTGAACTAGGAACAGATAAAAACACTAAACCCTAATGCTTGAAATCCCAAAAATGCCCATGTGGAGTTTGAATATCTTGGAATCATGTGACGGATTCTTGGCTGTTTGCATGAGTTGGCATGTGAAAATGTGATCAAAGGGTTTGTATGAAGCTTAGAAAGTAAGCCATAATGTGGGATGTTGGATGACTGTCCCACTCTTGTCTTCTTCTTCCGAAACGTAGCAGGGGAGGTCCCATATAACATGTGGGTTGGTGGGGTGTCATGTTTAAGGTTTGGGATGTGTTAACAAGACCCTTAATCATAAATCTACACCATATTAAGGATTAATTACAACATGATTAAAAATACCCAATTGTGTTCATTACATGAATAGTTGTGTGTTTGATCTTGTTTTGGGTTAAAACATGTTTAAAAACATGTTAAGGCGCCAGTTTTAAACTTAATTAAATAAGTTTGTTAATCCGGTGTGAGTGGAAGGTGACATGGCAAAATGGTGGAGTGTGATTGGTTGAAGTGGTGAGTGGGGTGAGGTGGCAGCTTCTGGTTGGTCTAGGTAACAATGTTGTCTGGCCATATTTAACCCTCTTTCTTTCTTTCTCTTGTCATTTGCAGATTTAAACCCCAAAACTGAATTTCCTTTGTAATCAAACTTTCAGTTTTCACACTTTTGCCCCAAACACTTTTCCAAAGTATTTTTCAGGGGTATTTCTTGCCATTTTGTGATACTTGAAGGGCTGTTTTGGCATTTTGTTGATGGATAATGGTCTTGACTTGCATATTTGATATTTTGGAGGACTGAAATTGCCAAGTCTTGTTTGATGAGGGACCATTCTTGCCAAATGTTGAAAGTCAAGGGTCCTTTTTGTAATTTTAGGATTTTCAAAGGACCAAACTTGTAATTTCTTGTACTTTGAAGGACTTCATGATATATTTGACTTTGTGGAGGATAATGATTGACAATTTAGCTTTGTTGAGGGGCTAAATTTGTCAATTCTTCAAAGTGGAGGGCCCTTTTTGTAATTTTGACAAACTTTAGGGACCAAACTTGTAATTATGAAGATACAAGGGTATAAAGTGTCAAGTCTTCCATATTGGAGGACCCTTCTTCACAATTCTTCAAATCTTCAAGGGTTTTCTTGGGAAAATCTTCATTAGGGCTTGGTTCATTGTGCGGCTTCATTTCCCGTGTTCGTTTTTGTATGATTCTTGTGATCTTTTGTCATTTTCTCAATATCCGTACCTATAATACACAAGAAACAAACACAAGCATATATATGGGTATTTTGATGATATTTAATGCATTTTAAGCCCTATTTGGACGATGAGACTATGTATAAAAGCAGTCTCATCAATACTTGAGAGCGGAATGATCCGTATACACTATGGTTTTGGATAGCACAAGGTATGGTCTAAATTTCTCAAAAGCATAAACTATAGCAAGCAACTCTTTTTCCGTGGTAGTATAATGAAGTTGTGCACCGGTCATGGTTTTGCTAGCATAGTGTATGGGTTGAAAATGCTTATTCACTCTTTCTCCTAAGACGGCTCCCACCGCATAATCACTAGCATCACACATAAGCTCAAAAGGCAATTCCCAATTTGGAGAAACCAAAACGGGAGCCTTAGTTAATTTCTCCTTAAGAGTCTCAAATGAATCCAGACACTCTTGGTTGAAAATGAAAGGAGCCTCTTTTTCCAAGAGGCGAGTCATCGGTCTTGTTATCTTAGAAAAATCTTATATGAAGCGCCTATAAAACCACACATGACCTAAGAAAATACTTACACCTTTAACCGTAGTGGGTGGAGGAAGCTTAGCAATCACATCAATTTTAGCTCGATCCACTTCTAATCCCTTATTGAATATCTTGTATCCCAAAACAATTCCCTCTTTCACCATAAAATGACATTTCTCCCAATTAAGAACTAAACGTGTTTCCTCACAACGTTTAAGCATTCGTTCTAAATTGGTGAGACATGAGGTAAATGAATCTCCAAAGACGGAAAATTCATCCATGAAAACCTCCATAGTTTTCTCTATCATATCATGGAAAATTGCCATCATGCACCTTTGAAATGTCCCCGGTGCATTACACAAGCCAAAAGGCATTCTCTTGTAAGCAAATGTACCATAGGGACAAGTGAATGTGGTCTTTTCTTGATCCTTAGGGTCAATGGGTATTTGGAAATAACCCGAAAAGCCATCAAGAAAGCAATAGTACTCATTTCCCGCTAAGTGTTCAATCATTTGGTCCATAAAAGGTAATGGGAAGTGATCTTTCCTAGTGGCCTCGTTGAGCTTCCTATAATCAATACAAACTCTCCAACCGGTAACAAGTCTCGTAGGAATAAGCTCATTGTTCTCATTAGGTACTACGGTGATTCCACCCTTTTTTGGAACACAATGTACCGGGCTAACCCATGGAGAGTCGGAAATGGGGTAAATCATGCCCGCATCAAGGAGTTTGATAACTTCCTTTTTAATGACCTCATGGATTTTTGGGTTAACCCTTCGTTGGCTTTGAATGACGGGTTTGTAATCATCCTCCATAAGGATTTTGTGTGTACAAAAATGTGGATCAATTCCCCTTATGTCGGATATTTTCCATGCTAAGGCTTTCTTATGTTTCTTAAGGACTTCTATGAGTTTCTCTTTCTCATCCTCTTTCAACTCTTTAGCAATGATCACGGGTAATTGGTCTTCGCCCTCTAAGAAAGCATACTCTAAGTGGGATGGAAGGTCCTTAAGTTCAATTGGAGGTGGACTCTCTATGGAAGGTTTTACTATGGAAGGATCATCATTGGTTACTTCTTGTAGAATGGGGGAAGGAATAGGGTCCTCATTGAGCAACTTTTGGATGGTGAGAATATCTTCTTCCCAATTGATGGGAGAATCATCATTACCAAGAAAGTTGGACTCAAATTCCTCCAAGAGGAAATCACTCTCTCCAAAAGGTGTTAAAGAGGGAGCAAGCCACTGTTTCAACATGGGGCATATCCTCACTATTACTCTTGCAAGTGTCATGAAAATGCTCATCACACCTCATCTAGCACATCAACTATGTTAATAGTCTCACAAGGTTTTGACTCCTTAATCTCTTTCCTATCACAAACTTTCCCTAACTTAAACACCACTTTCTCATCCTCAACTCTCATAATTAGTTCTCCCTCCGCCACATCTATCAAAGTACGACCCGTTCTCAAAAATGGTCTACCAACAATCAACGGAACTCTAGGGTCCATGTCATAAACAACTACTACAAAGTCGGCCGGAAATGTAAACTTATCCACACCTACAAACACATCCTCCACGATACCTACGGGGTAAGCTATGGTACGGTTGGCTAACTCAAGTGTCATCCTAGTGTGTGTGAGCTCGGGAAGAGAGAGTTTTTTCCAAACCGATAAAGGCATGAGGTTAATGCTTGCCCCTAGATCCGCCAAAGCCATGCAATTTTCCACCCCGGAAAAATTACAAGGTATCAAGAAGCGCCCCGGATCTCCAAGTTTTGTTGGTAAGGTTTTAAGTAGGACGGCGGAACAATTTTCATTAAGGGATGTGTTGGGCAAATCAACCAATTTTTCCTTGTTGGAGAGTAAATCCTTGAACATCTTAGCAAATTTTGGCATGTAAGCAAGAGCTTCCGCAAGGGAGATGTTTATGTTGAGTTGCTTGAACATCCTTAAAAAATTTGAGACTTGGATATCATCCTTGTTCTTTAGCTTTTCCTTTTTCAATCTTGAAGGATAAGGAAGATTTGGTTTAGGTGTAGGTGTTGTAGTGGAAGATTTGTCTTTGTTAGTTTCTTGATTGGGAGTTGTGGAAGTTAAAGGAGAAGTGGGAATAGGTTGAGAAGATGTGTTTGATTGAATAGGAGCATTTGGAGGTGGTGAAGTAGATGTAGAAGGCTTGTCACATGTAGGAACAAAAGTGGGTTTAACAATAGGAGGTGTAAGAGGTGAAGGATCCTTTGTTGACTTTTCACTTCTTGTTGTAATAGCATTGACATTTGCCCCTGGGTTTGTTTGTGTGTTAGATGGTAAAGCCCTTTGTTGTCTTTGATTGAATGCCATCAAAAGCCTATTAGTTTGTTCCTCCGATATACGTTTCATTTGATCATTCATTCTTTTCTCAGTTTCACGAATTCTCCTCTCAACATACTCATGAGTCTCTTGTAGCCCATATCCTTGATTTTGAAGTTGAGGGTAACCTTGATTGGGAATTTGAGAATATCCTTGATTTGGGAAAGGTGGGAGTGGTGGATTAAATCCTTGATGTGGTGGATAAAAGTTATTTCCTTGATTTTGAAAATTGTTAGGTGCCTTGTAGTTATTCCCTTGGTAATGTGGTCTTGGACCTTGATTTCTTTGTAACAATTGAGGAGGATTTTGTTGAGTTTGGGTGGGTGGTTAGGGTGGGAATCCCGGTGGAGTAAGGTAATTTTGAGACTTGTAAGAAAGGTTGTTTGGATTTATGTTTGGCTTGAAATGTTCACGATGTTCCTCTTGGTAAGCATAACATTCCCCTTGATATCCTTGCACCTTATCACATTGTTGATAGGAATGGGGACCTCCACAAGTCTCACATGAAAGAGTAATGGCATGCACATCATTTGTGGAATGATTGCCCATTGAAAGCTTCATAAAGTCATTAATCATTGTCTCTTGCATCTTTTGAGTGTTTTGGATGAGTGTTTGACTTTCCTTTTGAGCTTGAGTCAATGCTTAAATGCATGAAATGAGTCGAGTCTCCAATGGTTTAGAACCTCCTTCTTGAATGACATGTACTCTTTCATCAAATTGTGTGTTGGTTTGCACCATTGCTTTGGTCTCAATAATATCCCAAGCCTCTTGAATGGATTTAATAAGAATATTTCCTCCCGCGGAAGCATTGAGTGAGTGTTGATGATGAGGTTTAAGGCCATTGTAGAAAGTATTAATTTGGTGAACTTCATCCAATCCATGGTTAGGGCATCTCCTCAATAACTCTCTATACTCCTCCCAAGCATCACTAAATGTTTGACTAGGTTTTTGTTGGAAGCCTATAATTAAGTTCCTCAAAGCCGTGGTCTTAGATGGGGGAAAGAACTTGTTCAAAAACTTCTTAGTAAAACCATCCAATGTGGTAATGCTCTCGGGTGGTTGTGTATCTAACCAATGCTTAGCCGGACCCTCTAGTGAAAATTGCACCAATATCAACTTAATGGCATCATGGGGAACTCCATTGTACTTAATGGTGTTGCAAAGAGCAAGAAATCTCTTAAGGTGATCATGTGGATTATCATTCTTATTCCCATAAAAAGGTGTGTTTGAAACCAAGTTAATCATGGATGTTTTTAGCTCAAATGTGTTTGCGGGAATATCGGGTATCTTGATAGCATCGACATATCCTTGCACATTGTATTGCAACCGCTCCATCAAAGATCGAGTATCAACTCCGGCCATGGCTTCTTGTTGTGGATGAATCAAAGAACGATTCTCGGGATCGGCTTGATGGACGGTGGTGTTCCTACTCTTTCTCTTTTTCTTCCTTTTCATAGGAAGGGGTTGTACACCAATCGGTATTTGTGCACGCCCGCGAGTGAGCATGCAACTCAATACGAGGAATGAGAGAGAAGCTCTCGTGTGACTTTGAAGAGAAAAGGATTATCCTCTTCGAGTTTCAATATGAAATATCCACAAGAAAATAATAATATACGCATGTACTACTTGGGTGCATGACCCCCAATGAAGCCTTCCTTCTTAGAATACTCACAAGTGAACGGGGGGTTAGGTGGCGCGAAGCACTGAAGTACCTATTGACCCTTAGATGGCATTTTATAGCACATCGCCTTTCTATTCACTTAATTGTTTGTATTCTTCGAATTGTTGCTTATTGGAAGTATTTATCTATTCTTGCTTTATTATGTTTGATCGATACGCGTGTCAAGGACTGGAACGCCCCTTAACACGGTGTATTGCCTTGGCAATACTTATGGAGAATATGTGTGTTGGTTGTTCTTATACGTATACGTATTTACTTATAATAAAATATGGAAAATATTTTTGTATTTATGAGTTTTTTAGAGAAAATACTATATGTACATAAAAACCGAGAGAATCCAATAATATATATTTTTGGGTGCAATCTCTTAGGAAAAAGATTGCTTTTTTGATTTTTTAATTTGTTTGGTCAATTCTTTAGGAAAAGAATTGTTTTTGTTATTTTTTAGTTTTTATATATTTTTATATTTTTGATTTTTTATTGTTTTTGATTTATGATACGTAAAAATAACGTTCACTAGGTGAACGGATCCCAAAAGCCAATGAAAACCGTCAATCGATAGTCTCTCGTAAAGTCAAAGAACCGGCAGCGGCGCCATTTTAAATTGAGTATAATTGAAGTTCGTTTTCTTGATTCTTAACCAATTGAAAGTTGATAGTTGTAAAATCACACTTGTTTAGGAAAACAAGGCAATAAAATAGGGTAAGCACGACGATTTAGGAAAACAGTGTGTAAATGACCCTAAGTGAGTTCGTTCTCGAGGAGGCTAGTGTGTTGTGTTAAGAAAGGATTAATGTTTGTGATTTTATTGAGAAGAAAAGAAAAGAGAAATAAGAAAGAAAAGAAAAACGGTTACGAAGACGGATTAAACTAAGACGAAAAAGACGATCACGTAAAACGGTAAATAGTGCAAAAATTAAAATTTTAACCTAAAAATTCCTAAAAATTACTAAAAATCCACAATAATATTCTAAGAGTTTACAAAAAATCCAAACTTGCTAAAACCTTTTAATTAATTAGATAATGACTTTTTAATGCTAATTAAAGCCCTAAAAATCACAATTAATTATTAAAAAGTCCCAAACAAGATTTCAAAGTTTGTAAACCTCAAAAATGACCTAATTAAGCTAAAAAGAATTTTTAAAAAATTTTAAAACCTAATAAAACTATTTTTAAACACTTAAAAACTATTAAAATCAATTAAAACTTAAATTAATTCTAGAAAATAAATGAAAAGTCCTAAAAGTATTTGGAAAGTTACAAAATTCCTAATTATGTATCTACAATCTAAAAAAATGAAAAAAAGTAGAAAAAACTAATTTTCAATTTTTAATAATAAAATAATAATAAAATAATCAAAAAAATTCAAAGTCTATAAAATAAATCTAAAAAATTACCAAAAATCTAAAATATTGTAACTAAGACAGAAATGCAATTAAAAGTTTCTAAAACCTTTTAAATAATTTTATATTAAATTTTAAAGTTGGTTAAAAACCCTAAAATCCTATAAAATCAGAAATAAGACTTTTTGAAAACTTTTTGGGCTGTAAACCTCAAATTACTTAAATAAAACCTAAAAACATTTTTTGTAGAATTTTAAAACTACTTTACCTATTTTTAAACTAATTAAATAAAAACGGGTAAATAAAAAATGATAAAAAATAAATAAAGAAAGAGAAAAAACCAAACTTTAGCTAGAAAAATCCCTAATGTAATTCTAATCCTAGGAAAAATGTTAACAAGCAAATAAGCATAACCAATAAGCTTGTATAAGCTTAATCAGCTACGGCTTAATTTAGATAAGCCCAAACAACAACCCTTTAAATAACTTTTGATTTGAATACTTAGCAGTCAAAGACCCTAGGGCACGCTGGTTAAGTCGTTTGTGTTTGGAAGGAGTGGCGCAGGTTCGAGTCCTGGCCACGTCCTTTTTACTTTTTTTTTTAAAAAACTTTAAAACCCAAAAACAGTAACACTTACTTACTCTAAACACAAATCAAACAACAAACAACAAGAATCAAGCTGCTTAGAAATCAAAACGTGCCCAGGTAGCACTTATAACTGATGAACAATAAGGAGTATTCTTCACTTGTGTAGATAATCAAGAGGACTTGATTTATGATTTGTGGAGTGTTTTTGATGGACAAAAGGGGCACCCCTATACTCAGTTGAGTATAGGGAGTCAATATAAACACAAATCAAACAAGTCACTTAGTCAAAATCACACAAATAAGCACAAAAGTTACTGATTATGCATAAGGAGGTCTGAGAAGGATGTTTGCTGGTTCAATGTGCACACAAGTGAGATTCAAGGCCTTAAAACTTGCATGCAATGACACCAAATAGCATATAAACCCTTCACAATCCTCAATCAACCTAAATCCTAGCAATGGTCAAGAGTAGAAGGCACAAATTCACTGAACATTCAAGAAAATATACTTTCTGATTTTTGACCACTTAAACCAATTTTTATCATGCAAATGTGTTCAAAACTAAACCAAACTGAAAACTAAGTACCAAAATCACAAACTAACAACCTAAGGAGTGTTTCTAAACAGATTGTAACCCAAAAATCTTTCACCACTCTCAATTAACTAGCAAATCCAAACACTCCTTTAAACTTTCTGAAAATAATTTTTCAAAGCAAATCAATAGCAAACTCAACCAATCTGATTCTACTAGTCCTAAACATGCATGATAAGCATAACTTAGCAAAATCAAACAATGAAACAGTCACTTTAAACACCTTTCACAACTTTCATATAAATCACACAAAATCAGAAAGATTTAAAATGGAAACAAAGGACTACCTTGTTGGGCCTACATCCAGGCCCAACAGTGACTGTATGTCACCTCCAAATAGACTCGGGTCTATGCTGAACCTTGAACAACAATATCCAAGCAAGCTGCTAAGAACAAAAATGAAGAACAAATATCCAAAAAAATCTGATTTTTCTAAAAAACTCTCTTTTTAAAACCTTGAAACCAATAAACCTTGAAACTTAAACACCTTTTGAACCAAGTATTAATTTAGAAATCCAGAATGTTACTCCACTTTCACTTCATAACATGCTTAGATTTCTGAGATTACAAAACTTTTTCAAAACCTTTTTGAAACTTAAACACACAAAGTGTTACACAATTTAAAAATGGAACTCAGATTAATACTCAACAAACATATATCAATTTTTAAAACTCATAAAAGGAATTACAATTTCTAACCAAAAACACCAACTTTATAAATAATTAAAAAGATTACAATTTTTGAGTAAAATCTGGAACAAGAATAGAAGTCACATGTCGACCTCTATTTATACAAGTGAAAGGAAGCTACTAGATATCTAAACCCTAATGTAGAAAAGCCCTAAAATGCCCTTTGATTTTGACTGAAAATTTGGTCAAAAATCGCCTCATGTGATGATGTTGATGTAGCCAGCTGTTGTTTGTGATCTTGGCTGTTTGAATGTCCTTGGGGAGCAAGAAGTTGATCTTGGACGTTAATCTTGTCTCCTCTTGGGTTTGGGGGAAAAAGACGTGAGCAGGGGAGGTCCCTACAGTCACATGGGTTGAGTGGGAAAGTGATGTTAGTGGTGGGTTTTGTTTAGTCTTGGCTTAATCATCAATCTGGAAAATATTAGAAGAAAACCCCTTGATTTGAGAGAATTAGGTTTTAGGGTTTATAGGATTAGGAGGATTAGCAGGATGGGTTTGAATCCATTTTGGGGTTAATGTTTTTCAAATTTAGTGTTTAGTGGGAAAAGTGTTGACTAATTTGACCAGGTTTATTTAATAAACCTGGTGGGTTTGGGTTGGGTAATGGACGGGTTGGGTAGGGTAAATGGGTAAGGGTTTGGGTATGGTGACGTGTCATGGTGTGAGTGGAGGAGTGAGTTTGGTTGTCTGGGCAGAAAAGCCCCCCCAAGGTTCCTTCTTCTTTCACTTTGTATAAACAGCTACTAAACTTTCATTCCTTTGATATCAACTTTGGAAAGTTTACATTTTTGGCACAAAATGTTTTCAAGCTTGTAAACAAGGACTTCAATTGAAATTTCTTCATTCTTCAAGGACTGATCTTGTAATATCTTCAAACTTTAGGGACCCTATTCATATTTATGAATATTTGAGGGGTATAGAGTGTTAATCTTCAAAAGTTAAGGGACCAAACTTGCCAATCTTCAATTCTTCAGGGGTATTTTTGGAAATTCCAGATTTGGGTCCGGTTCATTGTGCGGCTTCGTTTCCCGTGTTCATTTTTTTGAATGATTCTTGTGATCTTTTGCCATTTCCTCAATATCCGTACCTAAAATACACAAGCAACAAACACGAGCATATATTTGGCAGTTTTAATGATATTTTATGCATTTTAAGCCCGATTTGGATGATGAGACTATGTATAAAAGCAGTCTCATCACTCCCCCATACTAAACCATTGTCGTGCCCTCACGCAATGCTAGAATAAAGTATCGTAGCACCTCCAAAATTCATTTTTATTCACTTTATTGGAATGATAAACTAGCTACACTACTACTATTACTACTACTTGCGTTTTTAGACATAATGTATGATTTTCATCGCAAAATGGGACGTTTAAGTTCATAGAATAAGAACACGTGAATGCTTCGTTAGAAATAATTTCGTCGTCCTCGATTTTCACCCTAATTCCATGCCAAGCGTGCAACGAGATTATTGTCATTATAAGTTAGTAATGCTAACACTACTCATATGCCCTAATCACGTACTTATTCTCCCATTATTCCTAAGTTGTATCTCTTATATTTTATTTTGTCTTGAATGTTTCACGAGGATACATCGTTGACTTATGCGATGATAGAGATTTAGGTCTAAAAATAGAGTCCTAACGGTGTAACTAAGACCATCAAATCAATAACCCCTCCCAATATACAACGATGTCAAAAAATTAAGTTAACAAGAAGAATCGATAAACACAGTTTTATAACGGTTTTGAACATGAGACTTATTACCAAGACTTTTATACGCCCCCTAACGGAAGGACCTTATTATCTTTGGTTTACCTCCATCTTTTATTCAACTTCGCCATGAAGCTTTTATTATGACTTCGGTCTTGCCTTGCCTTTTATTATCCGCCTCATCGGTGGTTTTATTAGCCAAAGACGTATATCCTCACGCTAAAGCGAATTTTGGATCTTTAAAGCTTCGAAGATTAAGGCTTGATTCACTTTCAATTTTTTCATAGATTTTAGGCCTTGTGGGCTTCAAATTGTTTGCTAGATTTAGGTGAGCACTTGAAATCTTATTATTGGGTGAAGCTTTCGATTATTGGGGTGCCAATACTTCAAAACCGTGACGCTGGCGATACCTTAATGTCTTCCCAATTTAATTACACGAAAGCTACTAGAAAAGACTAGAAACCCAACAATCCTAACTAAACCGCTAAGTCAATATTTATTAAGCAAAAAATATTTACATGCGAAGGGAGAATAAGCAAACAACGAGAACACATGAGTTTTTGAAAGAATACAAGTACTCTACGTTTAGCATAGTAACTTATAATTAACTCTATCATTTCTCGTCCTCATTTAAGAGACTTAGCCTAATGTGTAGTTAAGGAATCAAAGCTAAGTGCTCAACACGCACGGTCGAGTCAAAAATTACTCTTATTCTCGCCATCGGAAAACCTACATTCGTGTCTTTAAACACTTATAAAACATGAGAAAATTTTTAAAATTTGGCCATTTTTAGCCTTATTTTGCAACAAAAACGATAAACAAAAAGATAAACTTTGGAAAGCGTGAAGGTTTGGCAAGGCAAGTATCTATTCACCCCCCATACTAAAGTTAAACATTGTCCTCAATGTTTCGAGTCTAGGGGTGCAAACACCCCCATACTAGAGACGTAGTCGAATGCTTAATCTAGCATGGAAAGGGTGTAACCAATAAATTAATAGCCGTTTATGAAGTGTGCTAATAACCTAAGGTTAGAACATCAAAGGATATATCATTTGGATATTGAGAAAGTCTTCAAAGCAAACGATCGAGTGCTCCCATAAAACGAACACGAGAGGCTCCAATCGCGAAGATCATGATCATCTAAAAACCACAGTTCACAAACAACCACGGAACAAAGGTTGGAAGGGCACAAATCCCCTCACATTAACTAATTAGAAAGCAATAATATGTACATGGATAAGCATGGGTCTCCCCCACGAGGCACCTTGTTTTTGATACCCGAGTCAAAAGCTCGACTCGAATCCCCATAAATGTGATCATTTAGGGATAATCATGGTATGGTCAATTTTTAGTGGGGCTTACATGATAAACAAGGCCCAAAAACAACCGTGTATAAAGGAAAACCTCTATACCGGGATCAAAGATCATGTCTTCGTTTTCGGATGATAAACGAAACAACACGACTTCAAACATCGTCGTCCCAAAGGGACACAAGAAAATAGAAAGAGAATAGAAGGGTGGGACATTGGTTGGGCAAAACAATCGAGTTACTCGAGGTAAACTCTCACCGTAAGTGTAGAAAGATTTTCTAGTGACTACTTCGGTGAAAGACCGAGATTTTATCTTAAACGTGATACCGGGGTCAAAAATCTCGTCCTCGGTGGAGAAGTGTGAGGAAACAAATGGGGCTTCCCCCACACTAGGTCCACACAAAACGTCGCTAAAAGAAGTAGACGCGTTTGTAGCAAGCTCAATTAAGCGAGGTGATGATGGAGTTATCTTTGGAAAAAATTTCAAATCACTTGTAAAATCATTCCTTTTTTCATTTTTAAACTCATTGTTACGAAAACCCAAGTTGATTAAATTGAAAATATTTGGCGTTTCCAAAACAATTTTAGGCACACTTAAAATTTTCACATTTATCTTGAAGGCGGGAGGAGGATTTGAATTTTTAAAGCGTGAATCAATTAACAAAACATCCCCCTCCGGGCTAACGCAACGGTCCTCATCAAACTCGAAAATCGAAGGCGGGTTATCAAGAATACGTTTGATCTCACAAAAATCTCCATCGGGATCAAAAACGTCTTCTCTTCCTCGTGGAAGAGGTTGAGCAATAAAGTCGTCGATAATCGAGTCGCTAGCTCCAACCGTCGTGAAACTAGGAAAAGAAGGCTCTTCGATTGAAGATTTTGCCTTTGTCGTTTCGACCTCGATATCGAAAAACGTATCGATGTGAGCAAGGCCATCGGCGGACTTCTCACACGATAAATCCAAAATCTCACTCGATGTGGGATTAGGAGTAAAAGGCTCGTCTCGTGACGATTTTGCCTTGACGGTTTCAACTTTGTCCTTCGAAGGGATCGAACGTGGGTTTTCAAACATTTTAGCAAAATTACTAACACGTCCCTTCGGAATTAATTTTCGCCCATCTTGTAAAAACGAGGGTTCAACGAATTCCTTTAAAACCTTTTGACATTTTTCTTCTTTAAAATCATTTAATGGAATTTCTTCGTCAAAATTAAGTGTATATTGATTTAGAAAATCCTCAATAATTTCATCCTCATTAGAAAAATTAGGGTTGCAAGGTATTAGATTTAATACTCCCAAGTATCCTTCGAGTTTTTCCTTTGGTTTATCTTCACAAACATTTTTCAAAACTTCGTTAGATGACTTTTTTGTTTCCTCTATGGTTTTACAAGACGATGAAGGTTGCACGACTCTAAAATTCGAGAGATATGGATCAATACGAGACGTACGAGTCTTAGGACTCGAAATAACTTGAACCTCTCCCACGGGATTAGGATTGGTTACATTAGACAATGAATTAAATTTTTCCACTAAGCCCTCGAACATTAAAAGAATTTTATCTTTCTCATTGGCGTGATCATCCTTAATTTTATCTACGTATTCTCTCCACATCACTTGACTTTGGTCATACAAACGTTGTTGCTCTTCAAAAAGGGTATCATAATCGTTTTCCATTTTTTTGAAAGTTTCCCCTTGGGTTGCCAACTTATCTTTGTAATACTTATCGAGATCTACCACGTGTTCTTGAAGTGATGCTATAAGTTTGTTATGACGGCTCATATAATCACAAAAAGATTCATCTTGATTCATTTTATTATTTTGATTTTCATCACAATTAAAAGACGAATAAGACGAATATGGTTGGTGACCTTGGTCGTTAGATTGAAAATTGTCACCATCACCATGTGGAGGAGAGTTATAGACATAACCCTCTCGACCTCCAATAACCTCACAATTAAAACAATTAGCCCCATTCGGTGGGCCTCCACAATATGGACACGAGTAATAGCTCTCATCATTTGACATGATGCAACGAGAATGGTGTTACGAGAATTAAACGTTATAGAGGGTGAAAAGAAGAGAATCATGAAATTAGAGGGAGCGTAGAAGATTATTTTTGGTGTTTTGTATTTTTTCAATTTTTTTGTGGTTTTTGATTGTATTAACTTTTTTGGAAATTGGTGAATGTATTAAGTAGACAAAAAATCTACAAATCTCCTCCTTAATCAAATCTCTCGATTAAAGAAGCCTCAAGGAATGAAAATGATCACGTGGAGTGAACGCCTTCGATGACTTTAGAACGATGGTGGAACACCAAATCGTTCAAGAGGGTTTAATCAATAGAAACCAAGAAAATATATATGATATGTAATAATACTTTGGGCGGCAAAACCCTCGATTAGCTCTCAAAATCAAATACGCACAAGCAAGCGGAGGAAACGAGGCGGCGCGAAGCACTTAAGAGCCTTTTTCCTTTAGGTTGTGAAATACAACCGCCTTATACCCACCTTATAGTTTGTATTTTCAAGATTAAGTTTCACGAAAGTATTTATCTATTTTTGCCTTTTTCCTTTGGTTTGAGATTCGAATACAATGATTGGGTAATGACCTCCCAAGTCAAGGTTGTGATTTCTCACGTATTTGGAGTACTTGTGAATTTAGTGTTCTACGTATACAATATATTAATAGTATTCACACAAAAAAACCGAAAAAACGATAATACGTATTAGTAGAGTGCTACTAATACAAATACTAATTATGGCTATATAAAAAAAAACAATTGTTCAATCAAAACACAACACGCCTCCCCGGCAGCGGCGCCAAAATGATAGTTGTAAAATCACACTTGTTTAGGAAAACAAGGCAATAAAATAGGGTAAGCACGACGATTTAGGAAAACCGTGTGTAAATGACCCTAAGTGAGTTCGTTCTCGAGGAGGCTAGTGTGTTGTGTTAAGAAAGGATTAATGTTTGTGATTTTATTGAGAAGAAAAGAAAAGAGAAATAAGAAAGAAAAGAAAAACGGTTACGAAGACGGATTAAACTAAGACGAAAAAGACGATCACGTAAAACGGTAAATAGTGCAAAACTTAAAATTTTAACCTAAAAATTCCTAAAAATTACTAAAAATCCACAATAATATTATAAGAGTTTACAAAAAATCCAAACTTGCTAAAACCTTTTAATTAATCAGATAATGACTTTTTAATGCTAATTAAAGCCCTAAAAATCACAATTAATTATTAAAAAGTCCCAAACAAGATTTCAAAGTTTGTAAACCTCAAAAATGACCTAATTAAGCTAAAAAAGTATTTTTTTTAAAATTTTAAAACCTAATAAAACTATTTTTAAACACTTAAAAACTATTAAAATCAATTAAAACTTAAATTAATTCTAGAAAATAAATGAAAAGTCCTAAAAATATTTTGAAAGTTATAAAATTCCTAATTAAGTGTCTACAATCTAAAAAAAATGAAAAAAGTAGAAAACACTAATTTTCAATTTTTAATAATAAAATAATAATAAAATAATCAAAAAAAATTCAAAGTCTATAAAATAAATCTAAAAAATTACCAAAAATCTAAAATATTGTAAATAAGACAGAAATGCAATTAAAAGTTTCTAAAACCTTTTAAATAATTTTATATTAAATTTTAAAGTTGGTTAAAAACCTTAAAATCCTATAAAATCAGAAATAAGACTTTTTGAAAACTTTTTGGGCTGTAAACCTCAAATTACTTAAATAAAACCTAAAAACATTTTTTGTAGAATTTTAAAACTACTTTATCTATTTTTAAACTAATTAAATAAAAACGGGTAAATAAAAAATGATAAAAAATAAATAAAGAAAGAGAAAAAACCAAACTTTAGCTAGAAAAATACCTAATGTAATTCTAATCCTAGGAAAAATGTTAACAAGCAAATAAGCATAACCAATAAGCTTGTATAAGCTTAATCAGCTACGGCTTAATTTAGATAAGCCCAAACAACAACCCTTTAAATAACTTTTGATTTGAATACTTAGCAGTCAAAGACCCTAGGGCACGCTGGTTAAGTCGTTTGTGTTTGGAAGGAGTGGCGCAGGTTCGAGTCCTGGCCACGTCCTTTTTACTTTTTTTTTTAAAAACTTTAAAACCCAAAAAACAGTAACACTTACTTACTCTAAACACAAATCAAACAACAAACAACAAGAATCAAGCTGCTTAGAAATCAAAACGTGCCCAGGTAGCACTTATAACTGATGAACAATAAGGAGTATTCTTCACTTGTGTAGATAATCAAGAGGACTTGATTTATGATTTGTGGAGTGTTTTTGATGGACAAAAGGGGCACCCCTATACTCAGTTGAGTATAGGGAGTCAATATAAACACAAATCAAACAAGTCACTTAGCCAAAATCACACAAATAAGCACAAAATTTACTGATTCTGCATAAGGAGGTCTGAGAAGGATGTTTGCTGGTTCAATGTGCACACAAGTGAGATTCAAGGCCTTAAAACTTGCATGCAATGACACCAAATAGCATATAAACCCTTCACAATCCTCAATCAACCTAAATCCTAGCAATGGTCAAGAGTAGAAGGCACAAAATTCACTGAACAGTCAAGAAAATATACTTTCTGATTTTTGACCACTTAAACCAATTTTTATCATGCAAATGTGTTCAAAACTAAACCAAACTGAAAACTAAGTACCAAAATCACAAACTAACAACCTAAGGAGTGTTTCTAAACAGATTGTAACCCAAAAATCTTTCACCACTCTCAATTAACTAGCAAATCCAAACACTCCTTTAAACTTTCTGAAAATAATTTTTCAAAGCAAATCAATAGCAAACTCAACCAATCTGATTCTACTAGTCCTAAACATGCATGATAAGCATAACTTAGCAAAATCAAACAATGAAACAGTCACTTTAAACACCTTTCACAACTTTCATATAAATCACACAAAATCAGAAAGATTTAAAATGGAAACAAAGGACTACCTTGTTGGGCCTACATCCAGGCCCAACAGTGACTGTATGTCACCTCCAAATAGACTCGGGTCTATGCTGAACCTTGAACAACAATATCCAAGCAAGCTGCTAAGAACAAAAATGAAGAATAAATATCCAAAAAAATCTGATTTTTCTAAAAAACTCTCTTTTTAAAACCTTGAAA
The DNA here is from genome assembly GCA_025667525.1 of Glebionis coronaria. Lineage (NCBI taxonomy): Eukaryota > Viridiplantae > Streptophyta > Magnoliopsida > Asterales > Asteraceae > Glebionis > Glebionis coronaria. The sequence continues at coordinate 304,920,462 of CM046877.1, forward strand.
CCAATAAACCTTGAAACTTAAACACCTTTTGAACCAAGTATTAATTCAGAAATCCAGAATGTTACTCCACTTTCACTTCATAACATGCTTAGATTTCTGAGATTACAAAACTTTTTCAAAACCTTTTTGAAACTTAAACACACAAAGTGTTACACAATTTAAAAATGGAACTCAGATTAATACTCAACAAACATATATCAATTTTTAAAACTCATAAAAGGAATTACAATTTCTAACCAAAAACACCAACTTTATAAATAATTAAAAAGATTACAATTTTTGAGTAAAATCTGGAACAAGAATAGAAGTCACATGTCGACCTCTATTTATACAAGTGAAAGGAAGCTACTAGATATCTAAACCCTAATGTAGAAAAGCCCTAAAATGCCCTTTGATTTTGACTGAAAATTTGGTCAAAAATCGCCTCATGTGATGATGTTGATGTAGCCAGCTGTTGTTTGTGATCTTGGCCGTTTGAATGTCCTTGGGGAGCAAGAAGTTGATCTTGGACGTTAATCTTGTCTCCTCTTGGGTTTGGGGGAAAAAGACGTGAGCAGGGGAGGTCCCTACAGTCACATGGGTTGAGTGGGAAAGTGATGTTAGTGGTGGGTTTTGTTTAGTCTTGGCTTAATCATCAATCTGGAAAATATTAGAAGAAAACCCCTTGATTTGAGAGAATTAGGTTTTAGGGTTTATAGGATTAGGAGGATTAGCAGGATGGGTTTGAATCCATTTTGGGGTTAATGTTTTTCAAATTTAGTGTTTAGTGGGAAAAGTGTTGACTAATTTGACCAGGTTTATTTAATAAACCTGGTGGGTTTGGGTTGGGTAATGGACGGGTTGGGTAGGGTAAATGGGTAAGGGTTTGGGTATGGTGACGTGTCATGGTGTGAGTGGAGGAGTGAGTTTGGTTGTCTGGGCAGAAAAGGCCCCCCAAGGTTCCTTCTTCTTTCACTTTGTATAAACAGCTACCAAACTTTCATTCATTTGATATCAACTTTGGAAAGTTTACATTTTTGGCACAAAATGTTTTCAAGCTTGTAAACAAGGACTTCAATTGAAATTTCTTCATTCTTCAAGGACTGATCTTGTAATATCTTCAAACTTTAGGGACCCTATTCATATTTATGAATATTTGAGGGGTATAAAGTGTTAATCTTCAAAAGTTGAGGGACCAAACTTGCCAATCTTCAATTCTTCAGGGGTATTTTTGGAAATTACAGATTTGGGTCTGGTTCATTCTGCGGCTTTGTTTCCCGTGTTCGTTTTTTGAATGATTCTTGTGATCTTTTGCCATTTCCTCAATATCCGTACCTAAAATACACAAGCAACAAACACGAGCATATATTTGGCAGTTTTAATGATATTTTATGCATTTTAAGCCCGAATTGGACGATGAGACTATGTATAAAAGCAGTCTCATCAAAAGTCATAACAAAATCGGGTTTATGATCGTTTTTGGTTGGTAAGGTTATTTGGCTTTTCTATGTCTAATTGAACAATCAAGTAAAAATTGCAAAATATTAACTACGTATCCGTAAAACAATTAGTCAAATACCAACTTTTTATTCAAATAAGGACAAAATTGTAAATCTATGAAATTAAAGTGCTTAAAATGTAAATTCTTGAAACTAATATGCTTGAAATGTAAAATCAGTTAACTACAAGGACTAACTATGCAAATGTAACAAACTAGTAACCAAAATGTAACAAAATGTGAAACTGCCTAACTGAATTTGACAAGTTCTAAAAATACAAGTACTTAATAAATGCAAACCCTAAATTGTTGGAAGATTAGCTAATTATGAACACAGTAACAAACTAGAGGGATCAAAGTGCAATTAAAGGTGAAATATTCTCAAAAACGGGCAAGGACGATCAATAAGCTCGTATAATCTGTTTACTGAACCAAATAAGCTCTAGTAACTTGCAAACAACTTAAAATCCAAAATTACCTAGGCTTGTAAAAGGATTAAGTCTGAAATTCAGTAAATCTCAAATAAGCTAATTCTAATAAGCCACAATTAAGCTATCTAATAAGCTAGACGTGTACAAAATGATTTTCTTGCCAAAACTTGTTTATCAAGCCATAAGGAGCATGGAATGTCTCTTGAATTTCAAAATGATCAAGTAATTAGTTTGGAAAATGGAAATAAGCTAAATCAAGCTTATTTGACCAAAGTTTGACCAATTTTTGGAAAAGCTGAAAATTTCCAGATCTATTCAGGAACAATTTCTAAACACAAATGTGAAAGAAAATGGGGAGGTTTATGAAGTGGAAATGATGGTTTGAGAAAACAGTTAAGCTACATATTACAGAAACTTCACTCAACTCAACAGCTTAATAAACTGCTTATTTCTTCCTTAAATTTGAAAACTGTGCAATTTCCTTAGAAGGGCTTAAAGTTCAGATGTTAATGGACAACTGAGAGTTGGTTTGAATCAATTTCATCAAGAGATGAAGAAATGCCAAGTAATTGAAATCAGGAACTTTTTATGAAATTTTAAGCTGAAAACTGACCCACACTTTTTTGTGACTAATTGCCTTTTTGACTTAAAACTTGACTTGAAAACTATTGAACTTTGTTTAAAATGACTAAATGACTGAGAATGAACTATGTTTACTCAATCATCAACACTTGAACACAAATTGACAGCTTAAACCAAACACTAGTTAACTGAATTCTACTAACTTTTATGAAAGGAATCTAGGCAATTGGTTGAACTAGTAAAAATGTGATATCAGACTAAACATGATGACCAAAATGAAGTGCAAAGGAACCAATAACAGACAGTTTCACTAGCTAGAACTCAAAATGCACAATAAGGCCAAGTATGACTGATAAACTGATAACAAGAACAAGAATTAAGCTAGTGATTAAGCATAAAACTACAAGTAAGCTATCCAATCACCAAAATCAGTTCAAATACAATAAACACACTTGATCATACCATCAATCAAGATTACACTAGGAATTAAGCAGGCATGACTGTTTAGAGGAACAAAAATGCAGAAACTTAAAACCTATTAGCAAAAGCCTCCTCTGATGGAGTAGGTAGGCGCTGAGCCTCCTAGATAGTGTTAACCACCACCTTAACACTATCAACTATCAACTCAACCAGCTAAAACATCATCATCACCATTGCTGAACTTATTTGCTTCAAAATTAACTCAACTGGTATTAGATTGAACAGAAAAGGATCAAAACAGCTACAAATCTTCAACACTTAGCTAATTATGATCATTTGTGATCACAAGAAGCTAACATCAACACTAAGATAACAAGATTGCAGTAGATGAACAGTAGATTTAGGGAAATGAAAGGAGAATTTTATTGATTGAAGAAGGAAGTTTGTTACAAAGCTGGTAAGTTGTTACAACTATATTAACTAACTCAAGAGCTTGTCAGACTCTTGAGTTTGTTAAGCTAACTACTAAGAACTAAGGATTGAGAGAAAAAGGGGATGTGTGTGAAAATTTCACACATTAGCTACTTGTGAAAATGAAGAGTACAATTCCTATTTATAGACAAAATGTGAGTGTGTTTTGGGTTTGATGACGTGTTCCATCCACTTAATTGTTGCCACGTGTCATCAAGCTGCTAATTGTTCATCATCATGTTCTTTATAAATTGGGGACTTTTGATTTATTGACTTTGAGCTTAATTGAGTGTGTCCAATGTGTTCCTCTCTTGAAATCGTCCACTTTTCATGTAGAAATCATGGTCTGAAATTAAGTGTAGCTCGAAATCGCTTCTGGGCTTGATGTTGAAGAAGAGAGACACGTGTCATCTTTTGATTAGGTGAGAGAGAGTCACACGGATCATTATCCGTATTGGATAATTTGAATATTGCATGGCGTGTTTCTATTGGCTGATTTTTGGATAGTGGATTATACTGTTGCTTTGCGGCATAGTTATTGCAAGGGTGAGGTGTCATCACCAGTTGGCAATCTGTGTGCTTTGTTTCTTGCATTCCCATTGGTGGATAACTCTTCACATGGATTGAACTTGTTTTATCTTTGAAAAATGGCAAGTTAACCCCTTGTACTTGGCAGATTCACAATTTAAGCTTAGAACTTCATTCCTTTGGCATAAATGGTCCTTTCACTTGCATTCTTGATAAGTTTGACCCTATTGACTTGGTTGACTAAAGAGTTGACCATGTTTGACTTTTATCTTGACTTTGACAAATTTATACTTTTAGTCCTTCAACTTTGGAGTGTTGTCAAGATAGGTCCCTTGTCTTCAAAGTCTTGTCATCTTTGATCCTTCTTTGTCTTTTTCAATCAAATGTATCCTTCTTACCTATTTATACACAAACACAAAACATACCACATAATTCCGCTTTATAGCACAAAAGTTAGGTACTTTCCTTGTGTTTTAGGGTGATTTGTTGATTAATTGATATGAGTTTTTTGCTCAATACCAATGTGTTTTGAAACTTTATGTCAAAATCCTAGATCATTTGTTACATTTTTGAAGAAGTTATATGATTTTTACAAGTATAGGGACCAAAACTGTTATTTTTTAAAATATTTGACATTTTGGGCCAAAAGTGTCATTTTATGAAAGTTAAAGCTATCATAATAAAAGTTGGAAAGTTTGAGACCCTAAGGTTAAATATTGAAGGATTAAACTACAATATAATGAAACTATATACTTAAAGGGTTAAAAGTGTAATTATGCTAAAATATAACTATAAGGACTATTTTTACCAATATTGAAACTAAAGAACATAAAATGTAATTAAATATAATATGTCATGTTAGTATGGAGCTTTGTACAAAGATGTTCCATCTCGATATTACGTTCTGACTGAGTGGTTGGGTTTACGATTTAAAGTGCCCCCGCTCCTCAAACGTTTATAAAAATGGCTTCTAAGTATAATGGCCCGAACAATGATAATATAATAACAAAATGTAATAATCAAAGAATAAATATATGAAATAATAAAAGATTTAACTCAGAGAGTATGACTTTATATATCTTTATATTGTGTGTTAACTCAGATATTGTGAGAAGATTGTGATTGGGTATAACTGATTTAATCAAGACTCTTTAGGCTAAGGTGAGTTCATAGCCTAACTTTTAAAGTTTTGTAAATGATTTGAAAACCCGTGAGGGGGATATATGCCGAAATTGGAATACAAGTGTTTTTGTATGCTGCCTATATGAATACTGACACTACGTTTACTAGTTATCGTTAAGCCCCTTTTTAATTGTGAACCGCTAATATTGTGAATAGTACTATTGGAGACTGACATATCCTATTTGGGCAAGTCGCATTTGCTAGCAGCTAATGGTTCCTACCCAGGCTAAACCGATATGCTTTATTTTGCATTTAGGATAGCCCGACAAGCTTCCTACCTAAGGGCAAATTTGTTGGATTTTCCTGATAATGTCTAGTTGCGGGGTCATGAGCTAGTGCAATATGAATTGATGAATTTAAAAAGTTGGGTGTATAGTAATGTAGCCCTGGAGTCGTACTTGTATTCAAATATTGTTTCAAAACCTATGAAATCACTCAACCATTGTGTTGACCTTAAGGCATATATTTTAGGTGAATGAGGACTGGCGGGGTGTGGATGGTGGTGTCTTAAATAAAACTATCATTCTAGAAAATAAAACTAGATCTTTGGAAAAAACCTGTGATGTACATTATTGTACAGTTGTTTTTATTTAACTTTGAATAAATGAATGATGACGTTAATATTTATAAAAATGTTTTTGAGCATTTTCTATTATTACGACTATGATACTTTGATAGTAATACCCCAAATATTAGCTTCCGCTTCTATAAGGTAAAATGGGGGTGTTACAATTATCCATAGTCACTAATAGTTATTATTGCTATTTAGCTCATGACACCGAAGCATTAACGGTTAAATATGCCCCTAGTGAGTATTCAACCTAAATACTCAAGTAAAAATCAAATGTTAAATGCGTCAAAGTAATACGGGACGAGGATTGTCAATCCCGATGGATCCATCCACAACATTCGCACTTGCAAACGGTAAAATAATTTGCGATTCATGATAATGACGGGACTTTACGGCTATTGGTACTAAAAGCAATAATAATTGGTAATCTTCTAGAAAGCATACAATTTTGGATAACATACAGTTTTAAATGAATGTGTTCCAACATGTAATCTCACCCCGCGTTTTGTAGCAAAGCAATAGTAGTAAAAAGGGGATATGAACACACCTTAATACAAATGTGATAGAATGAGAACCGGGGCTGTAGAAGGCAATGAAAAATACTCTAAGGGCTACATGCGACCTACAAGAGTGAACGGCCTTAGATATCCGTTTTATGAAAATATAAAACAATTGTACAAAAAATATTTTGTAAAAATGTAATATGTATATAACTTGCACAAGCAACCGAGCCTAAGTGTGATCATGACTCTCATGACACACAACCTGTAGGAAATACTTATAATGAAAGCCTAAGGTCTCAAAACATGTAACTAATTGTACGTTAATTACACATTCTAGGAAAAACGCGTAAATGCGGTAAGTATTAAATTCGATGATTTAGGAAAACCGTAAAATTCAACAAGTGAGTTCGTTCTAGAAGGAGGTATATATGTGTAGGCCAATATTAAATAAACAAAGTTTGGATTATTTAGGTTTTTTGATAAGAAAGATTGGAAATTAAAGACGGGTTACGCTAAAATTACACTACGACGCGAAAAACGTAAAATCATAAAAATCGACGAAAAATAAAAGTTATCTAAAAATTCTAAAAAAATTAATTTAAACTTCTAAAAATATATCTAGGGTTTAAAAATTAAGAAAAATTGTTGGAACTTTTTTAATTAATTAATATTTAATTTTTAAATGCTAGTTAAAGCCTTAAAAATTAAATAAATCAATAAAAAAACCAAACCAATATTTATAACTTGTAAACCTCAAACATACTTAATAAACACTAAAAATATTTTTCAAAACTTTTACACTGATTAAATCTATTTTTAAATGGCTAAAAACTAATTTAAAATTAAAATAATGATAAACAAATATACTAATGGGAAAAATATAAAATCTTTTCTGAAAATCTAAAATCCAAACTACTTGGGAAAAGTAAAAAATGCAAGAAAAAGTGAAAAATAAGCCAAAAATAAGCTTAAGGATAAGCTTATGTTATACTTTGTGCTAACAGTGGAAAATCAACAAAGTCAGTGGGAAAGAATGGGTTCCCACTGACAGTTGTAATAGGACAGAAAGCTGCTGTTGGCATGTTTGCTTGATTTGAACCTTGTTGCTGGCGGTTTGTTCGAACAGAGGGCACCCCCACAACAATTAAGTTGTGAGGAGTCAATAACAACACAAAAGCACAAACACAAAACCACAATTCGAGCCCTAAATCTAGTGAACAGACAGAAAAATAAGTAAAATGCAGAAACTGTTGTCTGCTAGTCTAAATGGCCAGGCAGTGGGTTTCTAAAACGATTTTAAGCTACCTAAAACTACCAAAACCTGGATACCAGATAATTAAGCCCTAGTATACCCTATTCTCTAACTGTTGACCAAGATTACACTAGCAAACACCACAAAAGCAGGCCCAGGAGCTATTGTGTAGGCAGAGATGGAGGTTGCTGGTCTGTTTGGCTATGACAGTGGATTTAGGCAGCTAAAAACCTAACCAAAATGCTGAACAAACCTCAAGTGAACAACAAGCAACCTTAAACTACTAACCTAACTAACTTCTAACTAGATGTAAGCCATAAAACACCAAGATCACACAAAAAACATACTTGTGTTTAGACAGTTGGGGGCTATGCTGATGCATTTGGCCTATTGATGAACTATAAGCTATCCTATAGCTCAAATAAGCTAACAAATCCAAAGACAAATATCCTACAGTCCAAGACCTTCCTAGTATCTAACTCATTACCAAGTTTCCTTAATCTAAACACCAAATAGATCAAATTAAACCCACTGTTAGAACTGAGCAGTTTTTTAGCAAAACATACTAATCATGCAAACTTATACTTGAACAAAAACTAAAACAGAAAACTAAATAACTAAAGTATACAGTTGTGTCTAGGTCTAATGGTGGCACTAGGTGTCACTCCAAATGCTTTTTACCCACAGATCCAAACACCCTATTAAACTTGGAAACCAATATTTTTCAAATGCTTACACAAGTTTATACTAATTTAGATCTTTCAGGCAACAAAAACATGCAAGACCACATAAACTAACAAGGAATGACCATTAATTAAGCAAAATTAACAACCACTTAACAAATCACTCAGCACACAAAAAAATCATGAAGAACAAAGGGGGTTCACAGAAACTTGCTTTTGACCTCGTTCAGGCCAAAACACCTCTTTGGATGCCACCAGCTCAATCCTTTAAGACCTTTGGAACTAGGGTGAGCTATTGAGGGCCTAGGGATCGTGAAAGACCTTTTGGTGGACTACCATAGTTCACCAAAAGGGCACATATAGGTAACAATGAGATGGTTGAATGAGGCTTGGAACCACCAACCTCCACACAAACAAGGAACAAACTCTAAGTAACAGAAACTCACCAACAACTTGTTTATCAGGCTAGCTATTGAAGGGCTTTTGCTACAGTGATACACAAATAATAAAAAGATGCAAAGATGGAAGATTTTATAAAAAAATTTGAAGACCATTTTTGAAAATCAAATTTTGGAAACAAATTTGAAATAAAAGATTTTCAAACAACAAGACACATTAACAAAAATCTGAAATCAACAGGCAAGATTCAGTTGTCACTTCCTCTTGCATAATGATCCACATTTTTGGGTCTCAAAAACTTTAGTCAATATTTTGAAACAAGAACTTTGATAAGATCCTATATTACTTGCATTAAATAAACATTACACTACAACATAAATTAAAATGTGGAACACAGCTACTTGCAAGATTTTTAGAAATAAAATTTCATTAAATCATAAAAGAAAATACAAGGCTGGAACGAATTAAAATAGGGTACATGCACCCTATTTATACAAGATGGAAGAACAATCTAGACTACATAAACCTTAAACAATGATCTACCTAAAATGCCCTCATGAAATTTTGAATTCCTCAACTTTGGTCAAATGGATCACATGTGAATGCTGTGATGATACAACTAGTGGAGAAGGATCTTAGCCGTTTATCTTGCATTAGGGAGCACGAAAATGCCTTATTACCATTGATTTGCTGGCCATATTCCATTTTTGCTAATTTTGGTGTGACAAGGGAACAAGCGTGGGGTCTAGTGAGTGCATGTAACTGGGATTTAGGGGTTGGGATTAGGTTAGGGTGGTGTTAATTGGTATTCTGGACATTCTCATACCAAACCCTTATGATTTGTTTAGATATTGAGATTAGGGTTCATATAGGTTTTGGGGGTGATTTAGATCATGTTTAAGGGGATAAAGGTGTTAACCGGTTTTTTGTATTAAACAATTTTAATTCAAAATGTATTTATGATAGTGGGGGGGTGACGTGGGATGAAGTTAGGCTGGGTTAAACGGGTAAAGTGGTGTGTTCGTTTGGGCTTGTACCGGGTATGGGAGTGTTGGAACCAGGTTAAGTATGGGTTAGGAATAGGGTATGGGTTTGAGGTTTGTCAATTACACCCCCTGTTGTTTCCAAAACTTAACAAATAAAGTTTTCACAACCAACACTCTCGTATCCTTTGTTATATCTTTCACCTTCTTGTCATTTTTGGCCTCTGATGACGTATAATCCCCAACCGAGTATTAAACCCGGCCCACGGGTACTACCCGCATCCGGCCTGTTACTAATGGGTTGGTTTAATATCATTTAAAGCTTATGGGCTTCGAATGAACAGTGGCCGCATACATGTGTGTGGCCCACGGCCCGTCATGGCCGATACAGGGTTGGACAGAATCATAATCTTATTATGATTAGGATTTGCCCCAAAGTGAAGGATATACACTCACCATAATTAGAAGATAACAATCAAACTAATTGTGGCACTTATCCATTGCTTGTGGCCGAAGCATCGGTGACAGCCCATTAGGGTTTCACCGCCTATATAAGGAACCCCCAAGGGTTCCACAAAGGTATTACATTCTCCAAACTCACATATGATTCTTAAACCCTAACGGATTACTTACTCTCACGCCGGAGTCTAATCGTGGGATACATTCCCACGGTAAGCCTAACACGTGTTGCTTTAGTGTGCAGGATCTCAGCAAGATAATTCACTTGGTGCAAGAGCTGGAGCCCAGCCAACCCGAATTAAGCCTAATTCGGGTCTAGTAAGGATCATCCAACTTTTGTATCAACAAGTTGGCGCCATCCGTGGGACTAATACACTAAGCTAGAGCAAATTTCATCTTGATCTCTTTCAATGACGAAAGGACATCCGCAAGGAAATCCCAGGAACACGAATCATACGAATCGAAAGTCCACAGGGGACGGGATACTCATCACCACTCAATCCCCAAGCCACCACGCAGGAGGACCGAATAACCAAAGTGTTTTTCTGTCCACGGGTGGGACAGGCACGTCCGCTAATACCCCACCACCAACCATGACCATGGACAACCCTGACCCACGGAGTGCGCTAAGGCCCCTAACAAGGAGCCGTGTAGGCCATCTAATGAAGAAGTGGAAGTCGAACCACTTAGTGAGGAAGACCCCGCTCGCGTTCTCACGCAGAAATTTGAGAGGATCGTCCCGGGTATTGCGTCAAGGCTAAACCTAGGTAGGAACCTCCAATCTAGGCTTAACTTTGGCAGGGCCGTATCCGGCACCTCTCTTAGGAAGTAGAAGAGGGCACGACCCCAGGAACGAAACCTCTTTGAGGAGAATTCCCAACCTCGGAATGTGTTCGAACGCATAGGGGACCGTGTTATGCAGGAACTACTGCAGTCTCGTGAAGAAGGAGATAGATCCGACGATTCAGCCGAACGGCCGGACTTGGAATTAACCAGAACTAATCGCCACACAAGCGTGTGGGATAGGGTGAATACCGGGAAGAAGGCTCCTAGCTCTTCTCGCAAGAGCGATCCTTAGCCGAGGAGTGGGGCACCGCCCCCTTCCCCCGGTCCCTCAGGAGAAGATTCGGATGACCATCCACCCAAGCGTCGCCGACCTAGGCGTACTCCTCCACTGCCATCGGACGATGAGGGGTACTACGGTGGTCCCTATTATCGCGAGGCGGAAGAGGAAGATCTCTCCCGCCCATGGTGTGACCCTAATCTCACCCGCCTATGGTGTGATCCCAGGGAAGATCCTTTTACTCTCCGCATACGGAATTACTCCGAGGATAAGAAGTGTCGCATGCCAGCGTGCGTCAAGACTTATGATGGGTCTGGTGATCCGGATGATCACCTAAAGATATTTGAAACGCAGGCGAAAATCGAACGATGGCCCATGCCCATATGGTGCCAAATGTTCAATTCAACCTTGATTGGCAATGCCCGTGATTGGTCTGAGAGACTTCCTCCCCGAAGCATTGATAGCTTCACTGAGTTGCGCACTGTGTTAAAAAACAATTATACTCAGTGAAAGAAGTATAATAGGGATCCGATCTCATTGGCAACCGTCAAGCAATGGCTTGGAGAATCTACGGAGGCCTTCACAGAACGCTTCAATGACGAGTGCACGCGCACAAAGACAATGCCGGAACTCCTAAAAATTTCCGATTACATGCATGTCATAACAGACAGGGAATTAATTAGGCGCCTCAATGACCAGCGACCAGAGAGGTATGACGACCTCATGGAAAGGGTCAGGAACTTTATAGAAGGAGAAACCGCGGTAGCCGCGGCCTATCCTACAGAGGAAACAACTATCGATCGAACGACCAGTCCAGGAGAAAGTCGGGTGGTCAAAACAACCAAGGCAGTGGAAGGAGCTCGGACTACAAGAGCCAAAACAAAGGAGGGAGGTCGGAGGACAAGTTCACTCCCTTAAAGATGTCTTACAAGGAGATCTTGTTGACAGAAGGGGCGAACTTCCCGAGACCTCCCCTGACAATGACTCCGGTGGACCGTCGTCAAGGAAATCGCTTTTGCGAATTCCACAACGACAAAGGTCACAACACGGAGGAATGCATCCAGCTCAAGAAGCACATTGAGTCACTGATTAAGTCAGGCAAACTCAAACATCTGGTCAAGGATTGGAAGGACGGAAAGGATAACAAGAAGCACGATAAGAAGGATCCCCAAAAGGACAAACCTTCGACTATATACATGATCTAATCCTGGCAGCGCCGCACAAAGCAGAAAATTAGTCAAAAATTTTCACGCGTTAGAGAAATCTCATTCCCTCCCATCACGGCAAGTGACGTAGCCGATGCACCTCTCATGATTGAGGTAAGCGTTGACACACACAATGTTCGCCGTATGTATGTGGATGGAGGGACATCGGTAGAAGTACTGTACGAACACTGCTTCGTACAGCTACGACCGGAAATAAGAAGCCAATTGGTACCGGCCACATCACCGCTCATTGGCTTTAGTGGAGATACTATCTGGCCAATAGGACAGCTGCGTCTGCTAGTAACCATTGGGAATGAAGAGCATTCCACCACGGCGTGGATGAACTTTATGGTGATACGCTCACACTCTCCATACAATGGGATCATCGGAGGACCAGGCATCCTGGCCATACGGGCAGTCCCGTCCACAACTCACGGAATGATTAAGTTCCATGTGGAAGGGGGAATTGTTACCATCTACAACTCAGTCATACCAGTGTCCGAATGCCACGCCATGGCAACACCAGTCCCACCTGTTCCCATTAAGGCAGGGTCAACACCCCCGAACTAGAAAGTGGCAATCCATCCCGATTATCCAGAACAAGAGGTGTCCATAGGGGGGACGTTCTCGGATAGCGGCAAGAGGGCCATGTGATCTCTTCTGAAAGCAAACCTGGATGTATTCGCATGGGAGCCCAAGCATATGACAGGCGTGCCGCGTGCGATAGCAGAACATAAACTTCAAATCCGCCAGGGATATCCTCCTGCTAAGCAAAAGAAGCATGGTCAAGCACCAGAACGCATCCAAGTAATACTGGATGAAGTACGGAAATTAGTAGACGCAAGAATTATGCGCGAGGTATACTACCACGAGCGGTTATCCAACCCGGTCATGGTCAAGAAGCATGACGGGAGCTGGCGCATGTGCGTGGACTTCACGGACCTGAACAAAGCTTGTCCACAGGACTGCTATCCGTTACCAGAGATTGACTAGAAGGTGGAATCCCTATGTGGGTATCCTTTCAAGTGCTTCTTAGATGCGTACAAAGGGTACCACCAGATCCAGATGGCGGAATAAGATGAGGAGAAAACAGCGTTTCATATTAGTCAGGGCGTGTACTGTTACACAAAAATGCCATTTGGACTAAAGAACGCCGGGGCAACATATCAGCGACTTGTTGATAAAGCCTTCGACTCACAGATAGGCCGCAACCTTGAGGTATACGTTGACAATCTAGTCATCAAAATTCATACGGAGGAGGCACTCCTCCGTGACGTCCAGGAGACGTTTGGCACATTGAGGAGAATCAATATGAAACTGAATCCAAGAAAATGCACGTTTGGGGCAACTGAAGGGATGTTCCTTGGATACATGATCCATCCAAATGGAATCAAGCCTTGCCCGGAAAAGACAGACGCGGTGATACATTTACCATCTCCTCAGACGCGAAAAGAGGTACAATCATTGAAATGGAAAGCTGGCCGGGCTAAACAGGTTCTTGTCGAAGTCCGCGGAAAAATCACTACCTCTATTCAAAACACTCAAGAAGTGCGCAAGAAGGGAGATTTCCGTTGGACAAAGGAAGCTGAGGAAGCTTTTACTCAGCTTAAACAACACCTCGTAGCTCTTCCCACGCTAGTGGTTCCCCGACCTACGGAAGAGCTCATTATGTATCTGTCGGCTACACACGGAGCAATAAGTGCAGTACTTATGATGGATAGGGACGCAGTCCAGACTCCGGTCTACTTCATAAGTAGAACACTACAAGGGCCGGAGTTGAATTATTCCTCTATGGAGAAGTTGGTTTTAGCATTAGTATTTGCTACAAAGCGGTTACGCTGGTACTTTCAGGCGCACCCAATTGTTGTTACTGATCAACCAATAAAGCAAATCATCTCCAGACCAGACGTAGCCGGTAGGCTACAGAAGTAGAGCATTATGTTAGGAGAGCATAACATCTCCTATAGACCAAGGACAGCGGTCAAAGGCCAAATCTTGGCAGATTTATTAATAGAGAAGCCAGATGAGGACGGACCGGTCGTACAACAAGAGGAAACTCCAGCAGAACCATGGGTCTTGTTTACTGACAGATCCTCGTGCACGGACGGGTCAGGAGCTGTCCTCATCCTTACGAATCCGGAAGGAATGAAGTTTACCTACACCCTACGTTTTGAATTCACAGCCACTAATAATGAGGCAGAATATGAAGCGTTGATTGCGGGTTTAAAAATCGCCGCTAGAATGGGAGTCCGCAACCTTGAGGCTTACGTGGACTCACGGCTTCTCGCGAACCACATTCTAGGAGGTTACATAGCCAAGGAGGATAACATGGTTCGATACTTGGAGAAAGTCAAGCCACTCATAGCTACTTTCAGCAAGTTTTCTATCAAGCAAGTACCAAGAGGTGAAAACAAGAAGGCGGATACTCTCAGCAAAATTGCGTCTACAAGTTTCGCCCACTTATCCAAGCAAGTCTTGGTAGAAATACTATAGGAAAAGTCTATAACAAAAGGGGAAATCGCAGCTATAGTTGAGGAAGATGGGCCTACATGGATGCCCCGATCATCAGCTATTTAACGGATGAAACCCTTCCAGATGATGAAAAGGCGGCACGGCGTATCAGAAGGAAGTCGCAGCACTTCGAGCTCCGAGAAGGTATTCTGCACAAGCGGTCCTTCTTACAGCCGTGGTTGCGGTGTGTCGGGCCACGACAGGCTGCCTATGTAATTAGTGAGATACATGAAGGGTCATGCGGCATGCACGCATGACCCCGATCTGTAGTAGCACGAGATTTATGTACAGGATATTATTGGCCCACTATGCATAGGGATGCACGCGACATGATTCGTAAGTGTAGTGATTGCCAAGTGCATAGGCCGATGCCACGACATCCGCAGCAAGAACTGACACCCATCATATCCCCATGGCCATTCTATAAATAGGGGATTGACATTGAAGGGCCTTTTCCGGTTGCTGCAGGGGGAGTTAGTTCTTGATTGTGGCAATGGACTACTTTACACGCTGGATAGAAGCTAAAGCGGTCAAATCCATTACAGGCAAGCAAGTTAAAAAGTTTGTTTGGGAAAATATTGTGTGCCGCTTTGGCTTACCAGGAGAAATCATCTCGGATAACGGGAAACAGTTTGCGGACAATCCATTCAAGGATTGGTGCGCGACATTGAACATCACGCGGCGCTTCGCATCCGTTAAGCACCCACAGACTAATGGTCTTGTGAAGCGGGCAAACAGAAGCTTAGGCGAAGGCATCAAGGCACGCTTGGACGAGCGAAGTGCCAAATGGGTAGACGAGTTGCCGCATGTTCTATGGGCACATAGGACTATGATTAAAACATCCAATGGGGACACTCCATTCGCGTTGGCCTATGGGACCGAGGCTGTTATACCAGCAGAAATTGGGATGCCAACCATCCGCACAGCGGAGGTTAATGTCGTCACGAACGATGAGCAACTTCGAATTAATCTGGATTTGCTGGAGGAGAAAAGAGAAATAGCGGCCATCAATGAGGCCAAGTCCAAGGCACGGATGAAGGCTTATTACGATGCCAAGGTTAAAGGTGTTTCCTTTCGACCGGGGGATTTTGTTTATCGTGTAAATGAGGCAAGTCACGCGGAGAATACATGAAAGCTGGGCCCCAAGTGGGAAGGGCCGTATGAGGTTACGGAAGCCTTAGGACTGTGCGCGTACAAGTTGCGTGACATGGATGGCCGTGACTTGGAACGCACATGGAATATCGGCAATCTTAAAAAATGCTATCTTTGAAAGGCTACGGCTTCCGCATGGACACTTCGCTACATAGTTGGCTTCAATGAAGATCCATTTATTCTCTTTTGTTTTGTTGCTTTCTCGGTTCTATTTTGTTTTAGGATTTTCCATTCTTGTCATAAAACAAAAATCGTAAACGTTCTAATAAAATGTCGTGGTGCCTAGCTAGCTCCACGGCTCATTCTTGTGCAAATTATTGTCTTATAGATTTAGTTATTATTTCTGTTATGTGCTATCTCTTATTCATATGCATTCATTCAAAACCGTACATGTACTATTCGCCTCCAGGCGGGGTAAGAGGATTACGTGAACCTAATAATTCAACTTGTCACATAAGAGGGATGCAAACCCAGATGACGCGGATCATGTATCCTTACTAGACACCTTATTTACAAGATGTTGTAATAAGTTTCCATATGCCACACTTACATAGTGCTTTGCATGGTAAAGACGCACACCGCACGTCTAGTAAAACATAGACTTGGTTTTATTCTATGTAAGACATGACATGTCACGCAGCACATGTATTTAATATCTAAAGGAATATAAGCAAGTTTCCAACTATCAAAATTACCGTGACTACCACGGACTCATAAATACTATTCTAAATGATAAAATAATGTTACAAAAGAAAAAGTGCCGTGGACATCCACGGACGAATGTTTTGTTACAGACCAAATTATTCAGAAATTGCATAAAATAAGGGAACACCCTACATGGGGGGGAGGAACTTACCTATCTCCCGCTTCTCTTCGGCTACTCGAGGCAATACATCATCATGCTCTTTTCTGTCCAAAGCCCGAGCCGCATTCACCTCCAACACTTCACTTAATAGTTGTTCACCAACTACGATCCTGGTGACGTCTTCATAGACGGGGAGAGTGAGTTGGCCGGGGTAGGGAGTGAAGTGAGTCCAGGAGTGTCCCTCGTCCTGCGAGAAGGCACCAAGGCTTAGATTCTCCATGATATCCTTGTTGGACACATCTTTTGTAGCCTCAAGCTCAGCTAAGAAGGGATAATCAAGATCTCGCATAGCAGCCATAGAGGCGGTCATCTTCTCTGCAGCTCCAGTGTTAAAATAAGAATGTTTTGTGAAATTTTGCTTCTTAATTATTAACTCTGCGGCCATAACCATTCCCTCATGACGGCCGTGGTCGATGCTATCCGATACAAGATCTACAAACTGTTGCACGAATTCAGGGGCCTCCAACACTTTTGTGTCAGCCAGGCCCGTCCCATGACCCACCATCCACCTATAGCCGGTAATGGCTGCTAGTAGTTGGGGGTACAATACATCATCACGCTATGCGGTAAGGGCATTCAGCAATATATCTTTTTGTGTGGAAGCCTCCATCAATTGCTCCGCCACGGCCCTTTCATGGGCAAGCTCCTCTTTCAGTCTCTCCTCACCCTGGATCAATGCATGTGCATCCTCAAGTTCCTTTGTAAGGGTGGACACTTGGTCAGAGGAGGACTTGACCAAGGCTTCTGCCGCGGTTACCTGTGTGTGATACCTTAAGTATTAGAATGCAAAATAGTGCAGCGTGGGCATGATGCGGTACATATACATACCTTAGCTGTTGTAGTCTCAAGTTGAGTTTCAAGCTAGGCTACACGTTGATCATGGGTATTGGCATGTGCGGCTTGTTCCTTAATGGTAGCCTCGGCAGTAGCAAGTTGGGACTGGAGGGCGGCAATCTTGGATTCATTGTCTTCAATCATCTTCTCTCTCCGGTCATTCTTTCTCTTCAGGGAATCAACGTGGTCCAAGGCGGCCTCAAATCTTACCCTCATGGAAGTACCCATAGCCATCTGATGAACCAAGGCACCATTATATTTGTCCACCAAGTCTACATGACTTAGTGAATTTATATCTTTTACCAGGTCGGGTGGAATGAGGTTGTTCAGATAGTCACGACATTCTTCAACTAACCTCATTCTAGAAGCAGTGGTTATGTTCCAGTCAGGGTTGAATTGTGTATGGGGGCCGGACACCGGTATCTCTTGTGAAGCCGTGGGGGTACCCTCTTCAAAGGCTGGGCCAGATTTGGTCGTTGCAGCATGCAGGACAGGCTCCTTCTCTTTTCGTGCCTCCTGGGCAGGTGCGGCACCAGCTTGTTCATCCCTGCGACAACAATTGGAGTATACATTAAATATTGTTTATGGAAGGACGTACCTTTTACTTAGACAAAAGACATAATGACAAACATGTGCGGTAGACTTACATGTTGGTTTTTTCCAGTTCTGACGTAGTGGGGGGTACTTGAGTGACTGGCTCGACATCTGGTAACGGCACGTCCGGATCCACGGGTGCAGCCTGCGCCGTCCCTGAGGCTTGATTGGTGCTCTCACCAGATTGGTAGCGGGGGTGATCCTCGCGCAGTCTCTTCATGGGGGCATTGTGTTCCCCGATCACGGCCTGGGCAACTCTTGTTACCCTCTTGTTCTTCCTATGGGTACGCTTGGGGACGGGCTGGGCTTCTTCTTCCTCCTCCTCTTCTACATGTTGCAGTTCCTACTCGTCATCGCCCAACATTTAGCGAAGGCTGGAGGTGGTCCTCTCTATGTTATCACCCTGCTCCTCCTCGTGGGCAGGGGTGGCAGTCTTGGGCGGAGAGGAGGGCCCGGCTTCATCCTCCAGCATCAGATTGTCCCTATCCTCGTTGACAAAATCTACGGGGGTCATCATGAGTGTTGTATCTTCCTCGTCAGGTTGGGGGTCTGGTACGGCTGCTAAGGTGATTGTCACGTTTCGGGTATGGTCGAGAAGGGGTAGTTCATTCTCACGTCTAGGACGGGCTCTGATTGTGGTAAAAATACGACCTTTTAGGAAAAAGGCGTAAAAGCGGAAAGTATTAAGTGATGATTTAGGAAAATCAACCACTAATGACCCAAATAAGTTCGTTTCCCAAGGAGGTATATGTGTGTGAATAATTCGTAATTGGTTTGAGATTAATATTTGAAAGAAGGGGATGAGAAAATAGAATGACGAAGACGTGAAAATTATTACTACGACGACTAAAATTAAAACCGTAAAAGGAGCTAAAATAAAAATAAATTCTATAAATTCCCAAAAAATTACCAAAAATCAAATAAAATAAACTAAGAGTTTACAAATGATCAAACTTTTTCAAACCTTTTAATTAATTAAATATTAATTTTTTAATGCTAATTAAAGCCCTAAAAATCAAAATAATTATTAAAAAGCCCAAATAAAGATTTTTCACTTTGTAAACCTCTAAAATGACCAAATAAGACTAAAAACTATTTTTATAAAATTATAAACTAATTAAAACTATTTAAAATGATTAAAACCTATTAAAAACTTAAAATAATTCTAGAAATTAGAAAAATGAAGATAAAATTAATCTAAGAGTTGCAAAAATCCTATTTTAATGTATTAAACCTAAGAAAAATATAAAAAGTGCAAAAATATGTAAATTGATATTTAATAATAAAATAATATTAAAATAATATTAAAAATCCAAAAATTATAAAAAATTCTAAAAACTTGCGAACTAGTATATTTTAACCTAAATAAACAGAAAATGAAAGTGAAATGACCAAATTACCCCTAATGGGCCCCCAAATGGGCTAAAATAGAAAACAATCCAAACTAATGGGCTTTTTGGCCCAAAAACTTCAACTAAGCCCAAATGACCTGAAAAAGCCCTATCTGACTCAAAATTTAATTCTAAACACAAAAGTCTGAAGGCCCAAAAGCTGGTTTTGAGCTTATCACAGCTTAAAATGTCAACAACTTATTCTTATTGGGCCAATAAGCCCATTAAGCAATAAGCCAATGCCATAAGCTCAAATTGAACACACAACCTTCTTTTGAGATGCCTAAGAGATTTGTGAAAAGAAATTTTGAAAAAGCAAACCAAATAAGCCAGAAATAAGCAAAAAAAATTTCACTAAAAGACAAAGTAGTCGACTTAGAGTTCCAGACCACCTCAGACCTTCTAATAAGTTACAAAAGACTCTAAATGACTTAACTAAGAAAAATCAAAAAATAAAAGTTCAATAAGCCTAGCCAAATAAGCAGAATAAGCTGATAAGCACTTATTTAAAAGTCAAAGTTATTGGTTTTCTAGTCAAACCTAAAAGTCAACCCTTCAAATGCTCCAGAATGAACAAATGGGTCAAATAAGTGACACCTATTACAAATTCAAAGTTATTGCAGGTTAAAAGAAGCTAGAATAGCTTATTGATAAGCACCAGTTGAAATAACACTAGCAGTGGCTAGCAGCATGGGACAGGAGTTCCCACTGCTTTGACTATTTGACTTGCTTTTTTAGAGAGATCCAGTTGGATTCAAATGGAAACAAGGGCACCCTTGTAATAAATGGACCACAAGGAGTCAATATCAACAAAGAAATCACAATTTGGTTCACTCAATAAGCACATAATAAGCAAACAGTTCTCAGATATGCTACAGACCTTGAAAGTAAGTAGTTATGAACAAATAAGCAGATTGAGCATGAATAAGCCAGCCAAATTGAACCAAATGCACACACAAGCTATAATAAAGTCCAATAAGCACAAATAAACTTGTTTCAAGCAATGGATCAAAGTAAATAAGCAGATTCAAGCACAAAAAGTTACTGACTAGCAAAGGTGATTATCCAAAATCCTTTTGCTGATCTATTTGACCACCAATCCAATTTCAAGCCCTCAAATCCCTTTCCCTGATTAAGTTAACCAAAATTTAGCACTTGTTAACCCTAGTCTACCCTTAGATCTAGGTGTCCCTAAAATTTTAGCCAAAATACCCAAGTTAAGCAGATTTTATAGCCTTTTGTTGGATTTAGGTGTTTCAAGCCACAAAACTTGCAGATAATGAACCCTTTGCACTAGATAAACAGATACCAAACCAATAGAAACAATAAACAACACACTAGTTGCCTTAAATCCCTTTGAATCAGTTAACCCAAACACCCCTTTGGAATCTGATTTCTCAATCTTCCAAAGGATTGTTATGATTTAACCTTCCAAACAAGATCTAATCAACCCTAACAACACTAATCCAACCTCAGTAACTCAAATCAACCACAAATTCACAGATTCACAATCAATCATACAAAAATCACCAAAAATTCAACCAAATTCAGAAAAATGAAAAAGGAAAAGAGATGCAAACCTCCAAGACTTACATCCAAGCCTTGGAATGTTTGAACTGAGGTGCTAGCAAGAACAAGCACCAGCTTCCAAAGCTGCTAAGATGAACAAACAGAAAAGTGAGCAATAAACAGATTATACCCTTGATTTTGAAAACAAGTGTTCTAAACCTTAAAACCTTTTCTCAAAACCAACAAAACATGTAAGTGGAACTCAGATTTCAGCTATTCAATCACCAAACTTTTATAAATAACACAAGAGAATTAAAGATTTTTAGAAATTCAAATTTTACTTCAATAAAAAGGAATTACAAAGAGATAACTAAAATCTGGAACAAAGGGGCTCTCACATGTTGAGGCCTCTTTATATAGACGAATACAAGGCAGAGATAAGAAAAACCCTAGGCTATGAAATCCCAAAAGTGCCCTTGAAATCTTCTAGACGCATTTTGTTGTTGAGCTGTCCAAATGAATCAGAGACGTTCATTTTAGCTTTGGGGCCAAGCAATGAGTATTAGCTGTTGATTTGGCCACGTGGCTTTACTTGGAGAGGAGGGTGTGATATGATTGGGTAACAGGTTGAATGGTGGGGACCATTGGTGAGTGGGATTGAGGGTTTTGTATGTGGGATGGGTTTTTAAGTGTGTGAATCAAACGTGGGACTGGGTAATTGTAACTAACCCTTTGTTTTAAGAGGAGTAAAATCTGGGTTCATGTGGGTAAACAGTAAATCGTTTGATCCGAAAAAGGGGGTAGTATGTTTGGCGCGTGTTTGTGACATTTGAAGTTTGGGAAATGACATTACTAGTCCTTGTCTTTTGGCAAAATGTGTATTAAATGTTTTTTAGTCAACAAAACTTGTTTCCTTTGTTATTAAAGTTCTAAACTTCATACTTTTGCCCCAAAACTTTGGCAAAAGGTTTTCAAGGGTTGTTTTTGCCATTTTTGCATAGTTTAAGGACTGATCTTGGACATTCTTGATCTTCAAAGGTCTTCAATGTATCTTTGACTTCATGAGGGACCATTATTGACAATTTAGAATTGTTGAGGGACTAAACTTGCCAATTCTTTAAAGTTGAAGGACCTTTTTGTAATTTTGACAAACTTAAGGGACCAAACTTTTAATTATGAATATACAAGGGTGTTAAGTGTCATTTCTTCGTAAATGAGGGATCAATCTTGTACATATTCAAGTCTTCAAGGGTTTTTCTTTGAGAAATCCATAACTAGGGCCCGGTTCTTTGTACGGCTTCGTTTCTCGTGTTCGTTTTTCCTTGTTTCTTGTGATCTTTTGTCTTTTTCATGATATCCATACCTAAAACACACAAGTAAACAAATACAAGCATATATATGGTATATTTATGACATTTTATGCATTTAAAGCCCGAAAAGAACGATGATATCATGTATAAATGCCATCTCATCACTCCCCCATACTAAGCCATTGCCGTGCCCTCACGTAATGCTAGAATAAAGCATCTAAGCATCACCAAAATTCAATTTTATTACCCTTTATTGAAAAGTAAATGACTTGCAACAATACTACGAAGATGTGTAAAGACATAATATATGATTTTCATCACGTTAGTGACTTTTAGGGTCAATGAATAGAAACAAGTAAATGTCCCATAGAGTAAATTTCGTCATCCTTTATTGTCATACATTCCATGCTAAGTGCAAAAACGAGATCATTGTTGGTACAAGTCACAATGCTAACACTACTCATACGTCCAAATTGTGTAATACTTTTTCTCCCCGCAATCCTAGTTATTATAAAAAGGAAATGGGTTTCTAATTTTTTTAACTATTTGTCATGGATCACAAGTGATTCATATTGACTTATTTGAGTATTTATTAGTCCGAGAATAAAGTAGCACGATTTAATCGATAGTTAGCCAAAGGACAAAATCTTTTAAAACGGCTTCTCGTGTATCTCCTTAAGTTCATATCTTGACATAACTCGTTTCACGATTTGAGACCTTTCTCGGACCGATATTTGGCATGTACTTCATACTTCAAATCTTGGGAAGACGTTCTTGAAAATATGGTCTTCTCTTCATATTTTGGAATTTCTTCACTTGACGTTTTTGAGAGATTCTTTATACTTGGACCACGACTTCATCATTTTTCTTCAATCTTTATTTTGGACTTTGATATACAACGATCCGCCTCCTTTTCGGACATGGATATATTTACCCTCATACCTTGTAAGGGTCTTTTTGGATAGACTTTCTCCATGATCTTTAGGGGAATAATTGATTTTCGTCGTGTGTCTCGATCCTTCATATTGATTTAGGAATAATGATACTTCATATCATCTTGGATCTTTAACAACAAAATAGAGCTCCTCGTGCCTTGTTAGGGACTTTTTGGATCTTCACAATCTTCGCGTCCCGCTTCAATAAGTTATGCCTTGGCTATGAACTCTATTCAACCCCGAGCAACTTTTAAACGATCTTGTGCTAGAAGCTAAGTAACCTTTCAAATCGTACGACCTTACTTATTGCAATTATTTTTATTCATAATGCATTGATCTTATGGGAGAAAAAGCCACAATTAAAAACATATGAGTTTTTGAAAGAACATTTTCATGTTCTACGTTTAGCATGATCACTTGTCTAACTCTATCATCTCTCGTTATTCACTATTTAAAGACCTCTAATAAAAGAGACTTGCGAAAACTTAGCCATGCAAGTCAAAATTAAGCCAAATTTGGATTAGCTTTCATTAAGACTATATCAAATCAAAGTTTTGGGTTTTCAAGCCACCTATAGGATCTTGCACTTTCTTGGACTTTTTCAAGTTTAGAGAATTCATTTTATAGTTCCCTTGATAAGTGACTTTCTAAGATCAATTATAGGAACTTGCGAAAAGTTCTTGTTCTTAACCCGAATGAGCTAAGACTTTCGCGTTTTAAAGTTCCCTATATAAAAGTCTAGCAAAACTTGAATTGAGCGGGTTAAGGAATGTAAAGGGCTCCAAATGCCCCTCAAGTCAAAAATTAGCTCTTATTCTACCTATCGGAAAATATACATTCGTGTCTTAAAAACACTTATTAAAACTAAGAAAATTTTTAAAATTTGGCCATTTTTAGCCTTATTAGCAACAAAATAAAACAAAACGTTGAAAGTTGGAAAACGTGAGGGTGTAGCAAAGCAAGTACCTATTTACCCCCCATACTAAAATTAAACATTGTCCTCAATGTTTCGAGTCTAAAGGTGGAGCACCCCCATACTAGAGACGAAGAATCGAATGCTTAGGATCTAGCATAGAAAAGGTGATTAACAATATATCTAAAGCCTTTTATTAATTATGCTAAAAGATAATTGTTAGAACAATAAAGGATATGTCATAGATTCGTGAAAAACTTCTTCAAGCAAAATATCGAGGCTCACGTAAATGAACACGAGAGTCTTCAATCGTAGTAATGATGATGATCTAGATAACACATTCACAAACAACCACGAGACAACAAGTTGGAAGGGCACAAATCCCTTCTCATTATTTATTAGAAAGCATAAAAAGGATAAGCATGGGATCTCCCCTACGAGGCACCTCTTTTTTGATTACCGAGTCATGAGCTCGACTCGATCCCCTCAATGCTAATTATCATTGGGAAGGTGACTTGGTCGAGGTCATCCAATGAAGGAACTTCCCCATCAAAGTAGTGCTTAAGCCTATGTCCATTCACCTTAAAATTAGGACCATCATTTTGAGCTAGCTCGATGGTCCCATAAGGAAACACTTCTGTAATGGTGAAAGGACCCGACCAACGAGATTTCAATTTCTCGGAAAATATCTTTAATATAGAGTTAAAAAGTAACACTTGATCACCAACGTTAAAAACCCGGTTTTTAATCTTTGCATCATGAAACTTTTTAGTCTTTTCTTTGAAAATCAATGAATTTTCATAAGCATTATCTCTTAATTCATCCAATTCATTCAATTGTATTTTCCGGTGATCCCCCGCGGTCTTCAAGTCAAAATTAGCATGCTTATGGGCCCAATATGCCTTATGCTCCAATTCAATGGGCAAATGACAATTCTTCCCATAGACTAACTTATAAGGAGTACAACCGATAGGTGTCTTATAAGCGGTCCTAAAGTCCCATAAAGCGTCATCGAGTTTGTCGGACCATGAAGCACGGTTTTCTCCAATCGACCTCTCTAAAATCCTCTTCAAAGCTCGGTTTGAAACCTCGACTTGCCCACTCGTTTGCGGGTGATAAGCCGTAGAAAGACGATGAGTAACTCCATATTTCTTTAAGACATTCTCGAATTGGTCATTACAAAAATAGGTTCCACGATCGCTTATAATAGCGCGAGGGGTTCTAAACCGAGAGAATAGTTGCTTCAAAAACTTTACTACCACACGAGCATCATTAGTAGGTAAAGCCTTGGCTTCCACCCACTTAGAAAGGTAGTCGACGACGACGAGGATATACTTGTTACCATGAGACGATGGGAACGGCCCCATAAAGTCTATACCCCAAATGTCTAAAATCTCACACACTTTAATTATATTTTGCGGCATTTCATCACGTTGAGACGATTTTCCTTGACGTTGGCATGAATCACACGACTTCACAAGTGCGTGTGCATCACGATAGATAAAAGGCCAAAAGAAGCCGGCATCGAACACTTTCTTAGCCGTGAG
The DNA here is from genome assembly GCA_025667525.1 of Glebionis coronaria. NCBI lineage: Eukaryota > Viridiplantae > Streptophyta > Magnoliopsida > Asterales > Asteraceae > Glebionis > Glebionis coronaria. The sequence goes on from CM046877.1 coordinate 304,946,232, forward strand.
ATTAGCACCGTGGTGACCACCCGTGGGTCCCTCGTGACAAGCTCTAAGGATGTTAGAAGCTTCGGCACCAAAAACACAACGTCGAACGAGTTGATCCGCACAAACCCAAAAGAGATAAGGGTCGTCCCAAAAATAGAACTTGACGTCACGAAAGAATTTTCCCTTTTGTTATGTCGTCATACCCTTGATTATGAAATTGCCCGCATGGTAATTTGCAGTGTCGGGAAACCATGGGGTGGTGTCTTTAGAATTCACTACACCGAGAGTCTCGAGAGGAAATGTTTCAGTGATTTCCTTGTTCTCGAAAACATCTTTGTGAGGATCTTCTAGATGAGAGACATGACCGGCCGCTAGATTCTCGGCTCCTTTTTTGTCAAGCACGGTGACATCAAATTCTTGGAGGAGGAGCATCCAACGAAGCAATCTCGGCTTAGCATCTTGCTTAGCTAAGAGATACTTGATATCCGAATGGTCGGTATACACGATGCTTTTAGTCAAGACGAGATAAGGTCGGAATTTCTCAAAAGCATAGACCACGGCAAGGAATTCCTTTTCCGTTGTGGTGTACTTTAATGGAGCCTCGGTCATCGTCTTACTAGCATAATGGATAGGACGGAAATGCTTTTCATAACGTTGCCCTAAAACGTCCCCTATAGCATAATCACTTGCATCACACATGATTTCAAAGGGTAATTCCCAATTAGTAGCAACAAGAATGGGAGCTTCGGTAAGTTTCCTTTTAAGAGTTTCGAAAGCTCTAACACAATCCTCATTGAAAAAGGAGCATCCTTCTCGAGAAGGTGTGTCATAGGTCGAGAGATTTTCGAAAAGTCTTTAATGAAACGACGATAAAATCCCGCGTGGCCTAGGAAACTCCTAACTCCCTTAACGGTTTTAGGATGAGGTAACTTGGCGATGACGTCTACCTTAGCTTTATCGACCTTAATCCCTGCTTTCGAGACCTTATGTACTAAGACGATTCCTTGTTTACACATAAAATGACATTTTTCCCAATTAAGCACAAGGTTGGTTTCTTCACAACGTTTTAACATTTGCTCGAGATTAGATAAACACGACGTGAACAAATTGACAAACACCGAAAAGTCATCCATAAACACTTCCATCGACTTCTCGATCATATCGTGAAAAATAGCCATCATACACCGTTGAAACGTACCCGGTGCATTACAAAGTCCGAGGCATCCTATGATAAGCAAACGTTCCATAAGGACACGTAAACGTAGTTTTCTCTTGATCACGAGGGTCGATAGGGATTTGAAAGTAACCGGAAAAACCATCTAAAAAGCAATAGAATTCATTTCCCGCAAGTCGCTCCAACATTTGATCAATGAAGGGCAAAGGAAAGTGGTCTTTACGAGTGGCGTCATTTAACTTTTGATAGTCAATACACACCCTCCAACCGGTCACAACACGACTGGGAATTAACTTGTTGTTTTCATTGGGCACAACGGTCATTCCTCCCTTTTTAGGGATACAATGGATTGGGCTCACCCATGGGCTATCAGAGATAGGATAAATCATTCCCGCGTCAAGGAGTTTTAGAACTTTCTTTTTGATGACATCATAAATTTTGGGGTTTACCCTTCTTTGACTTTGAATTGCAGGTTTGTAGTCCTCCTCTATTAAAATCTTGTGAGTACAAAATTTTGGGTCAATACCCTTAATGTCAGAAATTTTCCACGCAATTGCCCCTTTATGAGCTTTAAGAACTTTCAAGAGCGCGGTTTTTTCATCATTAGCAAGACCTTTTGCAATAATAACCAGCAACTTGTCATCATCTTCCAAGAATGCGTATTCAAGGTGAGATGGAAGATCTTTCAATTCAACGATAGGTGGTTCCTCGATTGAAGATTTTTGCTCAACACTCATAACTTCTATCGGCGAAAGAAATGGTGGAATAGAAGTATCATTACCAATTGTCACCTCATCTTCATTGTCGATTTCATTTGAAGTAAAATCGCCTCCTTAGAATGGAGTGAGATTTGGTGTAGAATTAGCAAGAATCGGATCCAAAATAGTGGGATTGCCACTTGACGAGCTATCGGAAAAACCTAACACTTCTTGTGTAAACTCATCACAAACCACATCAACTAAGTCGATGTGATTGATGGTAGCGATTTCATAAACATGAGAAGGTGTCGAGATTTGAGTAGTGTTTATAACCAGTTCCTCTTCATTGAATCTCAAAGTAATAGTTCTTGCATGAACGTCGATAAGCGATCTCGAGGTGTCTAAAAATGGAAGACCTAAAATTAGAGGAACTTGAGGATCCATGGGGATGTCAACTACTATAAAATCAACGGGATAGTAGATCTTCCCCACTTTCACGAAAACATCCTCGGCTACTCCACATGCTAAAATCGTAGAATGATCGGCCATCTTGATAGACATGTTCGAAGGAGTAAGATCCAGAAGCGAAAGCGATTTCCAAATGGAAAATGGCATCAAATTAATGCTTGCACCAAGATCGGCCAAGGCGAGGCATTCTTTCATATCTTGTATATCACAAGTAATGAGAAACTTTCCGGGGTCACCAACGTTTTCTGGTATGCGGTTAAGATAAACCGAAGAACAATTAGCAAGCTTTGAAAGCTTTTCCTTATCATTCATCATACTTTTAAAAGTGGAAGCGAAACGAGGCATATATAACAACGCGTCGGCTAAACTTACATCAAAATGAACTTGTTGAAACATTTCTATAAAAAGCTCGATTTGTTGTTTGTTATGTTCTTGCAATTTCTCTTTGTTTCATCTCGAAGGGTAAGGTAAGGGTGGTGTGGGTTGGACATTAGGCAACGGTCTTGGAATCTCGGGTTCCATGATTGGTATTGGTTCAACCGTAGGTGTGGTATGAGCGGTACTTCGTGGGCTTGTGATATGCTCCTTTTCGACCATCACCTCGGGTTCTTTCTCGATTTCCTTCTCCGTAGAAGTAGTTGGACGAGAGATTGGTTCCTTGAAAGTTTTACCACTACGTGTAGTAATAACCTTCATTTCTCCCTTCGGGTTTGCAATGGTATCACTAGGAAGACCACCCGAGGAAGAGGGTTTACACATGATTGCTTCAAACATTTTTGCCATTCGGTCTTCAAATTTTGATTGCCTAGCATCCGCTTTTAACAATTCTTGCTTAATCTCATATTGTCCTTGTTCCATCTTTTGTTGATTTTGTTGAAGACGTTGAACATTTCCTTCCATTTTATTAGCATGAGTCTTAAGTTCATTAGCAAGTTCGTTTTTAAGCTCGTTTTTCAACTCGGATCTTAAGCTAATCATCTCACGTTGCATGTTATCAAACTTAGCATCGTTTGCCTTTGCATAATCCAAAAATTCTCCATTAAGATTTTTAGTGTGAGCATTTTGAAAACCTTGTGTAGTGTTTTGAAAATCACGGTTTTGGTTTTGATTTGAAACTTGTCCATTCCCACTTTGATAATTCCCCTTGTTGTAGTTACGTGAATTGCCTTGATAACCACCATTTTGATTGTTGTTTCGATAGTTATTAGCATTTTGATTTGATGGAGCTTGATTTGGGCGGGAACCTTGCCCATTTTGGTTGTAAGTTCCCGTTTCTACGTAAGCACTCGAAGTGTTACCACCGGCGGTAATGCACTCGGAAAGATCATGAGCTCCACCACAAGATAAATGTGAGACCCCCAGGATCTGACATGGAACAACTAGGCAACGAGGGGATCACACGTCAAGATACGAGTAACAATGAGTTATAAATGACACAAGAATGACGCAATAAAAGACATATATATTACATCACAATTTATCAGAGTTTTTAAACTTCGGTCCCATAAGTTTTGAAACATAACAAAGTACCATAACATCATAGTTTAAAGTTTTAGGATAACAAAAGATCAGCAGAAGACTTTAACAACGTCATTTATAACAAAAGCATAACATATCACAACACATATCTTTCTAAGCTGCCAGTATCCTGCGGTACCTCGTCCAAGCACATTAAGCAATATTAACTGAGATTAAAACATGTAAATCCATCAACAAAAAGTTGAGTGATATTCATAGGTTTAGAAAGCTAAGTAATTGAACACAATAGAATTTGTAAATCACGTAATGGGAGGGGGGGATAACTATGTACATCGTCCATAGTCACGATGAATATTATTGCTATTTAGTCTCATGAACCGAAGCTTAACTCGAAGTAAGTTCCTCTAGGGAGTATTCAGCCTAAATACTCAAGTATAAATAAATGTAAGTGCGTCAAAGTAAACGGGACGGGGATTGTCAATCCCGATGGATCCACCCACAACATTCGCGCTTAGCGCAAAGCATACGGGACAATTAACGATTCATGATAAATAGAGGAAACTCAAGGCTAACGTCTAAATGCAATAATATCATTAAATTCGTCTGGCAGAATACAATTCTTGATAACATACAATTTAAAATATTGTGTTCCAACATGTTAATCTCAACCCGTGTTTTAAAACAATAAACAAGTAGCTAGAGGGGCTATGAACTCACCTTAGCTATAAGGTGGAATCAACACGAAACTTGTTGGAAATACGTTTTTACGTATTTAGAAAGGATCGGTCACTCTAATGATATTGGGCTCGTGATCCAATATAGCCCACCAAAGCCCACATGTAGGGTGGCTATATATACCCCCTCCTAGCATGTTAGGAGGGGTTGAACACTTAACCATTTATAACATTCCATCTTTCTTCCATCTCTCTCCTTTATCTCTCTTCTTTATCTCTCTAAGTTCTTCCTCCTTCCCTTCCATTCAATAGATAATCCATAACATTGTTCAATTCTAAGAAACTAAGGACCTACAATTGGCATCAGAGCCTCGGTTCATTCCTTGGATCGTCATGTTTTATTGCGAATTCGGTGGTCTAAAATTTTTTCTTTGGTCCCGATCTAAATTTTTTGTCACGGTTTGTGTTTTCTATCAATATTCACAAGTTTTTTGTCACTTTCACATGTTCTTTGTCAAGTTATGTTACTTGTCCATCAAAGCAGTCCACATCAAAACATTTGTCATATGGTTAGTATTATTGAGTCTCATGGGTATTATATCCATTCTTATCATGGTCAAAAGTTGTCATTATCCTGGTAAAAAGTCAAAACCTGCAATGTTTTTTTTCTTGTATATGGTATCTTTTGTGACTGGGTTTTGAGTGGTGCTCAAACAGTCATAAAGTATTCATTATTCAGTGTCAAAGTATTATTTTTTCTGGTTTTCTTTGTTTTCTTTTTACAAGAAGATGAAGTTATGAACCCAGAAACCCAGATTTGCCCAGAATTTCAGATTCAAAAAAACCCAGATCCTGAAAAAACGGAAAAAAGTACTATGGATATGTTTTCAGATGCATGCATTCCGATGGTCACTTTAGATCGCATGGATTGCGATGGTGTTTTTGACACATTCCGATGGGTTCGACCTATTTATTGCGATAGGACTCATTCCGATGAGTCACATTGCGATGGGTGGTTTGACCTATCGCAATGGCATATGATGACGTCATGCTGCTGATTTTTTTCTAACATTCCGATGGAAGAAACCGACTGAAAACATTGCGATGGGCTTTTAATTAATTTATTGCGATGGACATATTTTTTTTAGACTGCGATGGGTTTGAAAATAGATCATTACATTGACTCACTGTTTGTTTAAACATTTTGACCAGTTTTACAAGACCTGAAGACTTGACCAGTTTAAACATTTGCCCGAGACCAAATCTATAACAACAATGGACCAACACTTACCCATCCAGCCTATAACTCCACAACACCAAATCTAACCTACTCCCATCATCTCCTAATTCCCCATCGTATCTAGACTCGAAACAAACACATAATTAATAGATCTCAGTTAATTTTTTCGTGTCATGCTTGCATGTCAAGATCTTCGAAGATCTATTCTCACGAAACCATTTCATCATCGATCTGTTGGGATTAACCACATTAATATACGAATTTGAAGAAGATGTATAACAACCTTGTTATAATCTTTCTTCGATTCGTTAAAAGTAACAACATGCAACAACTACCTGAGATCTTTATTCAAAGATCTTGAAGACTTGATGATTATTATTTGCCTCGGAATTAATTATCATCAAGGGGAATAGTTTGTTGTGATTTTATCGATAGGACAGATTGAAGAAGACGTGTTACTCTTTTGTGAGGTGTTTCTCAGATTAGATAGGATGGATTGAGGAGATTTTGGGGGTGGATGTAACGAGAATGGGTTAAGAGAGTAGCTGAGAGAAAAAATGGCTTGTTGATTTTTGTGAGATTAGGTTAGGGTAAACTATGCATCATGGGAAAAGGTTGTGTTATATATCCTTTAACCTACATCTCATGGATCTGGTTCATTCACAAAGACAAAATGCCTACGTGTGTTATTATGATGGTGTTGGGCTGAAAACTAAAGTTGGGCTGCTTGAACGACTGGAACATTTCATTTTTTAATACGCCTAAATTGATGAATTGAGATAAGGCACACAAATGGTAAATGGTATTGCATATTCACGTGATGTTAGCCCTACATCCTAACGTAATGGTATCAAAGATTCCATACTAATCTTTGGTATTAATTGGTAACTTGACGTAAATTGTACCATGACAAAATTTATGGCATATTTTTGCTTAAATTTTTGGTATACATTTTTGTTTATCGTTATAATCCTTTAATTATGATGACAAAGTGACGAAGAAATGTGATCGAGAGAAAGTGACGAGACTAAGTGACAAAATTTATTTGACGAGACCAAGAAAAACGGCTAAATTTTTTAGTGGCTACGAATTTGTTTGATCGGGTATTAATTCTGTGAAGTTGAAGACGGATTCTTCGAAGACGTGCTCTTATTTTATCTTTGAAGATAACTTGCTCGTGCTTAATCTTAGAATAACGACTTGTTTATCTAGTTTCCGGGTTCGGGGTGGTTGGTTGATGACTCGGATAACTATCACTTAAAGGGGTTACATTGTTGTACTAAGCGTCACGCGCTTAGTCGACGTGGATAATTTCAAGAGGTGTTGTGCTTATAGACTTATTCAGTGATGCATTGTACTTAGAGATTTCTCCACCGTTCCTCATTCAACAATTGTGCAAGCTTAAGTCACAAGATCGAGGGATTCTTATTCAGTTTCACGTTTGATGTATCTGGTTCATTCTATCAGTGGTCACTTCAAATTGCCTACAAGGGGGTTGGTAAAGATGGCCATGGAGAGTTTATGAGTAGAGAATTTCGATCAGCAGCTGATTGTCACAAAATATGTAATTCATCTTATTTATTATTCTCACGAGATTTCAGGTATATGTGCGTACGATTTATTGCTGGTTCTGACTTTTGAAACCATCAAGGGGGAAGAAGAAGACACATTAAACGCACAACGAGTACACGTGATGAACTTCATTCCTTCTTTTTTATTTGAAGACATTCCGGGAAGACATTTATCATAACCGCAGAGAAAATCATTGTTTTAACTCGTGGCGTTATCAATCTCTAAACGGTATACTACTGATTCGATGTTTAATTGTTTTGTTGTTGCAATTATTCATCATCATTATCCTATATGGAGAGATATGCATTTTCGGGACTTAATTGACTCTGGTGCATCTCCGGAAGAAGATATGTGCATTTCCGGGACTTAATTGACTCTCGTGTTACGATGTCAACTTCATGAATGGGATAAAGTGTCTAATTCAGTATTTGAGCTTCATACTTGGGATTGGTTTATTTTCTTCAACTATGTGGGGGAAGAAATGTCTTGATTCTTTCTAGTATGCATAACTTGAACTCTCAGGGGGAAGAAAAATTCAGAAGAATTATTCAAGCGTGAGAAGAAAAGTTGTTGATCTACTTGGTGTGCCCCAAACTTTCAATCCCTCATAGCAACATTATCATGTTACTAGACGAATACCCGCGCATAGCGGCGGAAATTGTCTAGCCACAGATGATTAACGATATATGATATTGGGTTAAATGTCCCGTTTAACGTTCAAAATAGAACGTAAAAATATCAAAATATAATTGCTTTCGAATATAAAATAGTATCATACTCCATAATTAGATTTCCTAGTTGTATTTTGACAGAACTCACCAAAACATTGTGGCTATGTTTGGTCAGAGCTTTTCTAAAGCTTTTATAGAGCTGTTAGCTTTTTTGTTAAAAAAATAATCTAATAACTCTGTTTGGCACAACATTTTTTTAGAGCTGTTAGCTTTTTATTTTAACCAAATAGCTCTTAAATAAAAAGTTGTTCCATACAGCTTTTTAGATTGTCAAGAGCTGTTAAAGCTGTAAATTATTGATATAACCTCTAACCATATTATAATTTATTAAAAGATATCCTTTAAAATCATTTTACATCTTACCTTTATAGTTAACAGCTAATATACCAAACACTTTTATTAAAATTAACAGTTTTTTAGCAAACAACTTACAACTTACAGTTAACAGCTTACAGCTTACAGCTTATAGCTAACAGCTAGTTTTACCAAACATAGCCTGTATGATTTGAGATCTATTCGGTTAGTTAGAATTCTAAACTCCAATGACAATATTATAATGTTGACTTTTTTCCTAATCGGTTTACCGCAACTCTTCCATCGTATTTGTATCAAAATTCAATTTGTTTGATTTTTTTTAAGTAAACTAATTTCATATTTAACAATCATAATACATTTAAAAAGCCAAATATTGTTGTTAATTGAAAGATTATTGACCTTTTTTCTTTTTGATTTACATAAAAGATCTTAAGATAAAACTTAATTACAACAACTCCTTCTAATTTGAAAATCTTGTGTTTTTTATTGAACTGAACCATGAGTATTGCATAGTTGTGGTTACCCAAAAAGACATTAATTATGACTCAAAATAACTTTATGAACATAATGTGCCAATACATATATCGTTACCTACATAACTTTCTCTTGTTATGAAGAGGCCCATCTGCTGATATTTGAGGGAATTTCAAGAACCATTGTAGTAGATCTTATTTGACCATATGCAACATGACATTTACATCTTTTATATGCATACAATAGGATATATTACAGCTCCATAGAAAATAAAAAGAGGTAATATAAAACAAGCAAAGGCAAGGGATAACATTTTACCTTCACAAAATGAATCAGGTGGAATCCTAAGAAGACCTGCCCCATGCTTAATTTTTTCACCACTTTAAAAGGAAATAACCAGTTTTTCATCACTTCTTGTAAAAACAAAATACATCAAATTTAAAAACAATAATATCAAAAGTGTAGGTGAACGAATAATGAGTAATAACATCATGCCTTTAACAGGGGTGAGGCATCAGTCTCTCTTAATCTCGGGGGTTCACACACCCGATAAGCCCAAGATATGAAATCATGGATATCTATTACTTCATAGTTCATAGCATTATTCATGGATATCCAAATTTATCCTTCAACTTTTACACCTTTCATCCAGAACAAGATAAGGTCTATATACAACGTCAGACTCACTTTGTATATACAGTAATATTTTCACGGATCCAAAATCATATAAGAAGTTGTTGTGAATACTTACACAATGAGGAATTTCCTTTGTTGTGACATCAAAGGCTCCGAAAATTTCATCAGGTATAACTTAAAGAATCCTAATTACATCCACAAAAAAATACGCCTCGCTTGCCTCCATGTACCCCTTTACATAACAATACACCAAAACCTACGTACAGCCTCCGTCGATCAAACCCAATATTTTTCCTACAAAATACAACACTTACCAACAAATGCATAAAAGAAACAAAATTAAATACAATGAATGACTAACCTAATGTAACCATTCATAAAGTGTTGTAAATGATCAATGTTTGAAGCAGTTTGTAGCCTGCAAGATGCTCACCAAGGTCTCATCCTCCATCTTTTTAAACTGCACTTGTTTACATCTGTATTCTGTAATCTGTAATCTATAAATCTGCAATAAATAAAAGAATATGAATAATTAGATCGGAAGCAAGTATATTAGCATAGTTATAGCTATTTAAACAGTCGTTGATTAACCATGCATTTAAGTCATATAAACACGCATGTTCTAAATATATATTCGATTGTGTTTTGGAAACTATACATAATTAATTAATAGCAATCAAAACTGGTAAGTGTTGTAAGAAACGTGTTTGTTATTTAAGATTTTAACTTTTCCTTTTTTGAATCAATTTACAAAGGAGATGCCAGCCACATTTTTTGATTTGAAATCGTTGAAAATTCAAAATAGTCTCAATTAAATACGCTAGTGACTTTGTTAAATTTGGAATTGTTGAAAATTTCAAGTTTTTCAACAATTGACATAGGCTCTTTATAATGTAGTATAGATATGATGGGGTTTGCTTTTTAAATTCCGCTGTGCTCTTAATCATTCTAAGCTTTATTCAAAACTTTGGATTTGCTTATGAGGATTGTCGGTTTAGGGGGAAGCTATTTAAAAGCTTCTACATCAAGTTTATGTGGCATGAATTAGGGGGAACTTAATTCAGAAGCTTCTCCTTAACCAGAAGTATATGGATTACTTAGCTCGTGCCGTTACAGTATTTCTACTACAAGTTACTTTAAAGATGAGTCGTTTTGAAGTGAAGACTTGAAGTCAAAGGCCTCAGAAGACATCATCAGCATTGGACGCTTCATGAAAGCTTTTGTTCTTAATCATTATGTACTTGTTAGGAAAAATATTGTAAGGAATTCTACACGTCGTCCCATGGGGGAAGATTGTTGGAAATTCACTTTATGTGACGACATTTAAGAATTCCCATTAGTTATCATAGTCACACACGCTTAGACTAGACTAGGAAACCATGTATAGTTTAGGTGCGTTGTGTGACTATACATACCCCTCCAAAGCTTCCAAGGAGGGGTGTTGCTTGTGTTTCATTTGTGTTTTCATTTCATTTAATACACTTTTTTTATTTTCACACACAACCTCTCTCTCTCAACTCATCCATGGCTTCCACAACCATCTACCACCATATTAGACCACCGGATTACTAAAAAGCAAATCCACAATTGGTATCAAGAGCTTGGTTGATTCTTCGAATTGAAGCACTTTTATCGATTGATTTGATGGAAAAATCTTTTCTTTCTAAGATTTTTTTTCTCGTTTCTTTTTGGTGTTGCGTATTTATCAATTTGATAAAAATCATTTGTCTCATTTTTTGTCTTATCATTTTTCAAATTTTAAATATCACGTTTTCAATATCATTTTTATTAATCATTGTGTTGCTTGTTTATTAGTTTCTCAAAATTTCAATATCATTTTTTTTCTTTTTTTTCTATAATCCTTTGTCTCATCTATATTAATAAACTGTATCTGATTCAGTTTTTTTATTGTTTCTCTCATATCTCTTGTCCAAGACTGGTTTTTTTGTCTTTATCAACTTCATCAACTTCATCAACTTTTGGATCCTTTTTCTGGTATAACTTTCTTGTTGCGATCCAACACATATTTTCGGCTACGATATGATTTTTGTGATCGCATAAACCCCGGGGGTTTCTACTTGCGATCCAAAGTCACGATCACTTTCTGCGATCTCCACTAGGATCACGAGTGCGATCGAAGCTGCGATCACGAGTACGATCGAAGCTGCGATCACGAGTGCGATCGGAGTGAGATCTGAGTACGATCTGTGTATGAGTACGATGACTAGTTGCGATGTATGACTGCGATGGAGTGGTTGTGACTGCGATGGTGTGTTGATATGACTGCGATGGACTTAAACTTTTAAACTGATTCTCGTCCCATTTTTGACCACAAAACAGACTTAGACTTGTCACGAATCAAACCCTCGCACACCACATATTACGACAAGACTTGCACACAACACTAACTCTTTTTAAATCACACTCAACTCAAGTCACACCAGACACGACTCGATCCCAACATACTTGACTCCAAAACAGATTTTATCCAACAAAACCCATCAGACTCTCAAACTTAAACACAAAACCAAACACACTCTTTTCGACAACAGAAACTCACAGACCCGACTCAAAAAGATCTCAGTTTCAAAAGAAAACTCTCATCGATCCCAAAACCAAAACATAAAACAGAAAATCTAAAACCTACCCGAGACCTTTATACAAAGATCTTGAAGTCGTCCTTTCTTGTACAGCCTCGTTCTTCATTCCATTTTTTTGGATTTGTGGTTTTTTAGATTCGGTGGTGATAGGATAAAGAAAGAGTTTTGTGACAGAAGTTTGTAGAGATGGAAGTTTTTGGAGACTGCGTTTAGTGTTTAGGAGATTAAGAAAAAAAAGGGATACGAAGAGAGTGGGCGACGGTTACAAAGTAAAAAGAAACCAACATATCTTAAACATTTAATAGTGGGCGGAGGTTACAATGATATGTTTGGGAGTCTTTGGTAAAGCCACGTGTTTTGGTATATATTGATATGCTACGTTTTAGGTACTGTATCAATTTGACAAATCAAATATATCAGATTTAAAAAAAAACGCATTGTTAAGTTAACTTAATTTTAATATATCAATTTGAAATATATCAGATTTTTTGAAATATATCAGATTTTTAATATATCAATTTGAAATATATCAATTTGAAACATATCATATTTTTTGATATTTAATTTTTTTTCTTTCTTTCTTTTTTTTGAATTTTTAGTTAAGTTAATTTTGTATATTTGTCATTCGATATATTTGGTTTTGGTACATCGTGTTGAGGCGGGTATTTCGAAAGAACCAAAGTGGTAAAATATTTGACGGGTAAAAAGTTTTTTTTTTTGGTGACAAGATTTGAAGACAAATATCAAGACAAAGTGACAAAATTCTTTTGACGAGACCGAGAAAATTGGCTACATTTGATTTTTTTAGCGGCTATGAATTTAATCAGGTATTATTATTTGACATTGAAAACCGATTTTTATCGATCAGTAATCCTTAACGTCATTGATTATCGACATTCAATGGAATCCTTGAGTTCGACGTTTCAAGAGGGAGAACTGCAACACATGCAACTCAAAGAGATCAAATTGCGTCAAAAAACATTGGAAATCTTTCACGAGCTCAAGACACATCTTGCAGTTCTCTATCTGAACAACATGACCGAACTTCCAGCCATAGTTCAAATGTTCTTTGGAAAAGTGGATAATTTCAAAGAGTAACCATTCCGTTTTGGTTCTTCTCCACATTCTTACCGGGCTATCCAGGAATTTTCCTATGATTTTAGAAACTGAAATTTCGATATAGAAGGATCTCCTTATTTCTGAATAGATTATAGCATCATTTTCTTTCAAAGATATGAAATCACCTTGGGAAACTTGAAAAGAAGTAATGCTGACTATTACATTATTCACACAAAGCCTTCGATGACTTATCGGTTGCCTTGCTTGAGGAAGAGTTTCACTAAAATGGAGACGAACCGGAATAACGTCCGACCTTGTTTCTGGATTGAGTGGAAAAGGGAAGATTTTTTGTAATTTGGATGAATTACAGTTGCAATTTGAAAGGGAGAATCTTCATGAGGTTAAAGCAAAGATATGTCTAGAAATCCTTCGCACACAATTTATGGATTACCTCAACAATGGAACCTCCTTTTGATTATTCGACTCTAATCCTTCACCAGATTTTCAACTTGCATACGGGTTGCCAGACTGAAACCTTTAGAAGTGGTTTACTCAATCACATCAATATACTTGAGAAGTGTATTGAGGTCAGGTTAGTTAATTACAACGAGATACGGTTGAAAAATAGTCAGATTTAAAGAATCAAGGAGTCGTCTAAGTCATTGAATGTAGGAATACCTCATGAACATGAGGGAGAGACATGCTTCAAGTTGTCATCAAAAGATGATTATATCTGCCCCGTGCAAGAAATAGGTGCCAGTTTGGTCGTCAAGGTAAGAGGAGGAACGCATGAAACAAGCAGCAAGTCACAAGCACCAACGGTTCAGGTGCCAAGTTTCAACAATATACAGAATGTTGAGCATTCCGAACCTAATTATGCCAAACATGGGATGGAAAAGATTGATAGCGATACCACTTCTGATTCATCCGATGTGAGTCATAATGGGGGAGAAAGTGTTTAAAATGCTAAACATCATGATAAGTGTCTCATGACTGCTTCTTTAAATAATTCTGATTCTAGGATTAAAGAGCTTGAAACGATGTTAGCTCAGCAATCCAAATAGCTTGAGGATGCGAAAATTGAATTTTCAACGAAAATAGAGAAATTTGAAACATATTTTGAAAAACTTGAAAAGTCAAACGTTGTTATTGAACAAAAATTAGATCAAATTGTTCTAGATTCTAAAGATGAAAAGGATAATCTTATGAAACAAATTCAACTGCTAGAATCTAAGTTGGCATCCCAAGATAACTTGCTCAAAGCGAATGAGACTTTAAAGGCTCAAGTACAGGAAAAGGTTTTTGCTATAGCTGCTTTGAGAACTGAATTAAGGAAAACTAAAGGAACTAGTGTGGACACTAAGCTTGAAAAACCATCAATCTTGGGGAAACCGCCTACAAATCAGTTCATTCGACAACCGACTGCATTTAGATCCGAGCGATCAAAATCCTCGAGACCGCGATTTGCCTCCCAAGTTGATATGGCTTATATTTCTTGAACAGTCACTCCACCAACTAGGGCCAATGTGACTAAAACAGCTTTTGCAAGACCTAATCACATGATTGCCTCTAGTCTCCCTAGACATAGTCCAAAGAACACGTCTCAAACTAGTTCAAATGACGTTCACCATACTTTTGGTCTAAGGGAAGCTAAGCTAAAGACACAAGTAAGATATATGAATTTCAAACCTAGTCAGGTGCCTTCTAATTTACCCAACACTGCTAACCGTAGCATGTCACTTCCTAGGAGCATCAATCAATCATCTAGGAATTCTAGATCTTACTCGGACATTAAATATGATACTTGTAAAACATGTAGGAAATGTGTCTTTAAAGCCAATCATGATTCTTGTATCAAGAAATTACTTAATGAGGTGAACTCCCGTGCTAGACTTAAATCCCAGTGGGTGGCTAAAATCAAACCCATTGGTAAAACGTGGCGCCCCACTGGTAGAACTTTCACTATTGTAGGAAACGAGTGCCCTTTAACTAGGATAGTCTCCGATTCTACCAAGACTACTAGGGAGGAAATTGCAAAGGATGATGCATCACTTAAGCCTGAACTTAAGGTTTTCTATAAAAGGAAACGTTTGCCAACTAAGACAAGTGAATCATCTCCTCAGGCCACCTCTGGCACAAGAAAAGAAAACTATGAATCCCCGCGTGGTTCTAAGATAGATATCGCTAACCTACATAAAAGCATACATACTCCTAATGAGATTGCAGGTACCAAAGTTGATGTTCCAAAAGAACGAAGCGGTCCAATCATTGTATACCGTTCAACTAAGGACACTCTTAGAGTTTGGTTGCTGAAGAAGCAGATATCGGAGAAACAAGTGTCTCAGGGGATTCATGGTTAAGCTTACCTAAAGGACTTATAGTCACATCACAGACTGTAACCCATTCATCAAAGAAAGGAAAGTTTATCTACGATGATAAACTTATCCTTACAACGAGAAACTAATTTTTCTCGGGCATGCGCTTTTATAAAAAACATTCGAAGTTTTTTAAGCTCATGCACTATGGCTCACATTCAAATCACAGTCTGTTACCCGGACTTCAGAGAAAGGTAAGTTTATCTACGCAACGATAACTTACCCTCAAAACGAGAAATTAAGTTTTCTCGGACACGAGCTTACATTTAAAACTATTCAAAAGGTTTTAAGCTCGTGTACGAGGCTTATAGATAAATCACAGTCTGTAACCCGTTCTTCAAAGAAAGGGAAGTTTATCTCGCAATGATAACTTACCCTCAAAACGAGAAATTAAAGTTTCTCGGACACGAGCTTCCGTTAAAACTATTCAAAGGTTTTAAGCTCGTGTATATGACTTAGAGTCACATAACAGACAGTAACTCGCTCTCAAAAGACGGGAAAGTTCATCCCGATGATGACTTATCCTTAAAACGAGAAATTAAATTTTCTCGAGCACGAGCTATTATTAAAATTATTCAAAGATTTTAAGCTCGTGTATAGGACTTATAGTCACATAACAGATTGTAACTCGCTCTCAAAAGACAGGAAAGTTCATCCCGATGATGACTTATCCTCAAAACGAGAAAATAATTTTTCTCGGACACGAGCTTACATTAAAACCATTCAAAGGTTTCTAGCTTGTGTATATGGCTCCTCGTTAAATGACAGACGATGACCCGGACTTCAGAGAAAGGGAAGTTTATCTACGCAACGATAACTTACCCTCAAAACGAGAAATTAAGTTTTCTCGGACACGAGCTTATCTTAGAACAATTCAAAGGTTTTCAGCTCCTGTATATGGCTCCTCGTTAAATGACAGACGATGACCCGGACTTCAGAGAAAGGGAAGTTTATCTACGCAACGATAACTTACCCTCAAAACGAGAAATTAAGTTTTCTCGGACACGAGCTTATCTTAGAACCATTCAAAGGTTTTCAGCTCGTGTATATGGCTCCTCGTTAAATGACAGACGATGACCCGGAATTCAGAGACAGGGAAGTTTATCTACGCAACGATAACTTACCCTCTTAACGAGAAATTAAGTTTTCTTGGACACGAGCTTATCCTAAACCATTCAAAGGTTTTAAGCTCGTGTATAAGGCTCATCATTAAATATCAGATGATGACCTGATCTTCAGATAAAGGAAAGTTTATCGCCGATGATAAACTTATCCTCATTAACGAGAAATTAATTTTTCTCGGACGCGAGCTTACATTAAAACTATTCAAAAGTTTTAAGCTCGTGTAAATGGCGTATAATCACATTACAGTTTATGCCCCGTTCTTTAAAGGTAGGAAAGTTTATCACCGATGATAAACTTATCCTTACAACGAGAAATTAATTTTTCTCGGGCATGAGCTAATATTAAAAACATTCGAAGTTTTTAAGCTCATGCACAAAGACTTACAGTTAAATATCAGATTGTAACTCGGACCTTAATTTTAAGAAAGCTTATCTTTAAAGATAGATTCCTCGTAACGAGAAATTCATCTTTCTCGGTCATGAGCTTTACGTTAAAACATTCAAAGTTTTTCAAGCTCATGAAAACGACTTCTAAGTAAATGTTAGCTTAGAACTCGTTCTTCAATTAAAAGGAAAGTTTATCGCCGATGATAAACTTATCCTTCACAACGGGAAGTTTACAACTTCTCGGACTTGAGCTCGTTTTATAAGATATTCAACATCTTAAGCTCAAGTAATTGGTTTTCAAAACTTTGAACACAATTTTTCGAGAATTTCTCAAAAAGTTTTTTCTAAATCTTTCAAAATTGTGTGTTCAAAAATGTTTTGGTAAAAAGAGCATGTCTTCTGGAATCGATAATATTTATGATACTAGAAATGTCATTCAATAATGACACGGGGTTGTAAATAAAGTTCAAGCAGAAGTTCAAACGTTTTAAAACATGCTCAAAATGGCTTGTTATTGTTTCAGATAGTAACCCGCTTTTCATATTAAAGTCAAGCATTTTGCCGGAAAGCTTTGACTCAACAACGGGAATTAATTTTCTCGGGCATGGTTTATTTTATAACCATGTAAGGGATTGTGTTTACGTTATAACACAATCTAACACGAATTTATGTACGTGTCAGTGCATTTATTTGTTAAAACAAGAGAAATCTTGTTTTTATGAAGTTATCATCTCCACAAACTATAACAACTTACAATTGATATCTACATACTCGACGATGCGACTACTCAAACGGCGACTACAGATCTTTCAATAGAACACGGGTCAACAATTGAGGGGGAGCAATTGTCCAGAATTCAGAATCCTTGATGCCGAGAGTGCCAAGTTCATATATTGGTGTCAAGACAACGATGTCAATTATACACATGGAGTCAAGAGATAACTTCAGATGTGACGAGGTGACCAACATTCGTGAACAAGAACCATGTGAATCTTTCATATGATGTTCTCCATCATTCAGGTCCAACCTCGTAAATTGCTAATCTTGTGAATACATTATCATATATGATCTTTGCACGTGATAAATACCTTACACTTGTGTTTAAAAGGTATTTAATTTACGTTTCAAGTACACCCTCATTAATTTGAGGGGGAGCTTGTGTAATTCATGAAGATAATTGGCTTTGCATTTTTTCCCCAAATTTTCTTAAATACTATTAAATCAATTGATATTAAAAACATCGATTGGGTTAATATTTTTAATATGGGGGAGAAAATGTGATTTAATATGGGAAATGATTAATCATAAATGGTTTGACTTAACGTGATAGCTCATCCCTACATGTGCGAAATGTTTTCGGATATCGTGGCATATGTTAAGGGGGAGCAAAATGGATTTGCACTTCAAAATGGATTTCATGGTGACGTACACTTACCCAAAACATCTCTATTCACGACGGTGAAGATTGTGGTGACATAAGGATGGTAGGATAGGTTAAAGTCCAATGATTCCTCTAGAACCGGAGGAATCTACCCAAGGACATTCCATAGATAGAAATATTAGTCCTTAGGAAAGATGGAGAAAGATTGTTAACGTAGCTGAATGCCGACCAAGTACTTAAGTTAGCACTGGAACAATCACAACAAGGTGCTAGTTATGACGTATTGGTAAGCATTGAAGGGGTTGAAGAATGAAAAAGAATTGTAAAGATAAAAGTGAAAAGAAAGAAGCACTCCTTACAACTTAGGCAGAAACCGGGTCAATACATATGTTATTGAGATCATTTTTAATGATGCTTGATATTGAAGACAGACATCATCGTCCCAGTGATGCAATGCACAACCCATCCCAGCTAACTCAGATATCTCTCAAAAGATATTTCTTTTAATCACACGGAGACAACGCATTATCTATTGATTTATTCACTCTGAATAAATTGGTATTGAAATGGTGGCACTCCTCTCCAGCCTCCGATCACTAAAATCCAAAATGCACGATCGAGTCTAGAGCCATTTGAGATCATCAAATATCTCATTAGGACGCACTTTCATAATTCCTTGCTTCTTCACACACTATGAAAAGTAAGAAAGATCTTAAGAGTCCTACGCAAAATCTTTATGATCTTGCCTGAACATATGAGTAATACGAAAGTATTTACAATGAAGATGGAAATCCTTCTTGAGCGAATATAAAAAAGCTCATGGTAGGTGACTTGTGCGATTCTTTATGAATCAAACTTGTGATAACTGGAAAGCAACAGTGGTTTAATTCTTAAATGAATTTAAACACGTTCCAGGCCTCTACGCAATATCATAGTGATCTTGCCAAAACACTCAGAGTGATACGTTAGTGTTCACAGTGATGAGTGGAAATCCTTCTAGTGTTAACCTCAAACAGCACTTGGTATATGTTTAGTTGCTAATTGTCTTATGCAGCGTAACAAGAAGGTGGCATTACGGTGTTCAATCCAGAAGAAGCCGTCAACACATGCTTATGCTTTCTGCACTTAATACTTCAACAAATTCAAGAAAGTTTAAAAGTCAAGTCTTCCGCTGTATCAAACTCTGAAGCTTTCAAGAATTTATAAAAGTATAAGTATGTGGATAATGAAGTCACGAAGAGGAAAATATCACAAGTGATGAATGCACAAGGTCAAGGCAAGAGAACATGCTCAAGACTAAAGTCAAAGATCTCATCAACATACTTACAAGAACAAGATAGAAGACTCAAGCATAGTATGCTAGGTTTAAGATTTTGTAAAATGGTGTGACCTCCCTTAGGGGGAGATTGTTGGAAATACGTTTTTCCAAGGAAAGTCTCGGTCACATCATTATTAGCATAGATCACGAGCTATAGACTATTTAGGACATTGTAACTTGGAGTGACCTCCCTTTGGGGGAGATTGTTGGAAATACGTTTTTACGTATTTAGAAAGGATCTGTCACTCCAATGATATTGGGCTCGTGATCCAATATAGCCCACCAAAGCCCACATGTAGGGTGGCTATATATACCCCCTCCTAGCATGTTAGGAGGTGTTGAACACTTAACCATTTATAACATTCCATCTTTCTTCCATCTCTCTCCTTTCTCTCTCTTCTTTCTCTCTCTAAGTTCTTCCTCCTTCCCTTCCATTCAATAGATAATCCATAACATTGTTTAATCCTAAGAAACTAAGGACCTACAAAACTGGAGGGCTCAGTAGTAACAACGGAAAGTCAAGCAATGTTAAGTCACCCGAGACCTACGATAACGGGACGCGAAAGTTTAGAAGACACGAAATAAATGTTTATAAAAACACTTGAAATAAATGAATACATAATCAAATTATGACATATGAAAAAAACCAAGCAAGGGGTACTTCTAGACTCCATCTAAAAGTATACTTTTATTAGAAAATGTTTTCGATAAAAACTGCCGGCACATACCAAATGTGCGGGCTGATTTACCTCACTTAGACACGTCAAATGTTTATGGTACTAGCTGAGAAGCTCACTTAACATCTATAGAAAGACATATAAAAAGCTCGTCAAAAGTTTTTACTTCTAAGACTCACTGCCCGACACATCATCTTCGGGTTACAAAATCCGGACAGATTTACGTCTTTGACTCGTAAAACCACTTTGACCTTTAATAACAACACTGTTTACAAAACCGACACTTGAATTTGATAATAGACTCACAACCCTAAGTTTATAGTCCAAAAACAGCCTTTGAAAATTTTTAAAACTCAACTTATAGTCCCCGAGATTCAATCCAAATATCGACAACAATTTTAGATTGTGTCGATACTCGTCTCCCGGTACACGAATAATCAAACTAACGCCATTTTCAATCGTTTAGAGTTGGAAGCTCTAATTTATATCAAATCGAAGCTAAGAAAATTATCTACAGCCCTATATTATTAGTTTAATAATAAAATAAGTTTAAGATACCCAAAATCTTCCTCAACTTTCTGCCTAAAATTGGTACTTTGAAAATCATATCAAATGATGTTTACAACAAAATCTAATCATTTTCCCACTCATAATATCATCCTAATATCATCCTTAAACATCCTACACCCTTGCATGCAACAAAATCAAAAGCTCAAAATCAAAACATTGATTTTTAAACATCAAAACAACAAAATCTAGGCATGATCATCCTAAAAACAATGATCAACCATCATCCCCACCAAGAAATCACCAAAAACATAAAGTTTGTTGCATGTGTATAAATTTTGCATCTTTGGAATCACCTTCAAAATCTAGGAGGTGGTCGTTTATTAGTTTTAGCTAGATCAAGTTTAAGTTGATGATCAAAAGGGTGTTTTGGGTTGGGGACTCACGGTAACAAGGGAGGAGGTGGTGATGTTTGTGTTTTTTTTATTAAAATGGAATTGTGTTAGTGGAAGTGAAATGATTTTAATATATATGGTTTAAGTAAGTGGAGGGACCATTATGGCAATTTTTGAAACTTTAGGACCACAAAATAAATAGTTTAGTTAAAAAATGGGAAATGACTATTAGTCAAATTTACAAATATTTACGGGGCTCGGGTTTCGTAAAAATACTTCTCAAAAGTTAAAACGCACTCGAAATAAGATAATATGGACTCCTGACTCGACTTAACTCGACATTAAAAGGAAGCATCGAAAACATCGAACATTGAAACAATCGACAGTAAAAATATGAAATACAAGAATTTATTACTGTGTCCGTTATTAGTCTAGACTTAATACAATGTAAAGATAAATATCTTTAAGTCGAAAGTTTCAGCCCTCGGTTCTCGTTCCGTCGATTCAAGTAAACATTTGTAAAAATGCACGCGGGTGATTTTAAATCAAAATATTTGATTTAAATAAATATGGAATTATAAAATAAAATAATTTTATAATTTCGAGTAAGTACCAACAATGATTAAAGTAACGAATACAAGTAAAATAATTACCAGGAAAATACGAGATCTCACAGTCTTCCCCCTAAAGGAACTCTGGTCCCTCAGAGTTTAACTGGAGATGGAAGAAGAAGACGAGAACAGATGGGGATACTTAGTCTTGAACTGGTCTTCACTTTCCCAAGTGAACTCAGCACCCCGACGTGAATCCCAACGAACTTTAACGATAGGAATCCAACTACGTTTCAGCTTCTTGACTTGGCGATCCACAATCTCTATTGGTTCTTCAATGAAATACATCTTCTCGTCCACTCTTAATTCTTCTAACGGGATCTGAGCATCTGATTCGGCTAAGCATTTCTTAAGATTGGAAACATGGAATACATCGTGAACACAACTTAACTCCTGGGGTAACTTCAGTCGATAGGCTACCGAACTAATACGCTCGACGATCTCGAATGGTCTTACAAAATGTGGCGTAAGTTTTCCTCTTTTACCAAACCTCACAATACCCTTCCATGGAGATACTCGTAACAGCACACGGTCTCCGACTTAAAACTCAAGAGGTCTGCGTCTTTTGTCTGCGTAACTCTTCTGACGACTTCTAGCAGTTTTCAGTCTTTCCCTAATTTGTACAATCTTGTCAGTAGTTTCTAAGACTAATTCAGGTCCTATCAGTTGACTTTCACCTACTTCGTTCCATATCACTGGCGATCTGTACTTACGTCCGTATAAAGCCTCGAATGGTGAATACTTGACACTTTTATGATAACTGTTATTATAGGAGAATTCAACCAAAGGTATATGAGTGTCCCAGCTACCACAAAAATCCATAACACATGCTCGTAGCATGTCTTCCCCAAAGTCTGAATAGTGCGTTCACTTTGTCCATCCGTTTCTGGGTGATATGCTGTACTCATTAATACTTGCGTACCCAACGCCTTTTGAAGTGCTTTCCAGAAATGAGACGCAAAACGACTATCCCTATCAGAAATAATCGATATTGGCACTCCGTACTTTGCAACAATCTCATTGATGTAGATTCGGGCCAATCTGTCAGTTTTATAATCCTCACGAATAGGAAGAAAGTGAGCAGATTTGGTTAATCTATCAATAATTACCCAAATTGCATCAAAACCACCACTACTTCTAGGCAGCTTTGTGACTAAGTCCATTGTAATCTTTTCCCATTTCCATTCTGGGACTTCTGGCTGTTGTAAGAGACCTGAGGGTTTCTGATGTACTGCTTTAATCTTTAAACAAGTCAGACACTTGTTAACGTATTCTGCTATGTCCTTTTTCATACCTGGCCACCAGTAAATATCCCTTAAATCGTAGTACATCTTGTCTGCACCAGGGTGAATCGAATATCTTGAAGCGTGAACTTCGTCCATTATTACCTTTCTTAATCCTCCAACTAATGGAATCCATAATCGTCCAACAAAGTAAATTGTTCCATCTTCTTTCCTTTCAAACTGAGCATCTAATCCTCGCAACAATTCTGTTGGAGCCTTAAAGTCCTTTACAGCTTCTTGTAGTGCTTCTAAAATCTTATCCTTGAGGCTAGATTGAATGGTTATGCTCATAGCACGCACTCTCCTAGGTTTAAGTCTTTCCTTTCGACTTAGGGCATCAGCTACAACATTAGCCTTTCGTGGGTGATACTTAATTTCACATTCATAGTCGCTAAGAAGTTCTAACCAACGTCTTTGTCGCATGTTCAAGTCCTTTTGGTTAAAGATATACTGTAGACTCTTATGATCAGTGTATATCACACTTTTCGTCCCATAAAGATAATGTCTCCATATTTTCAAGGCGAATACTACTGCACCTAACTCTAAATCGTGAGTAGTATAGTTCTGTTCATCGGTTTTAAGTTGTCTAGAGGCATAAGCAATCACTTTTCCTCGCTGCATTAACACACACCCGAAACCTTGGTGGGATGCATCACAATAAACAACAAAATCATCCGGTCCGTCAGGAAGTGTTAACACTAGGGCATTACACAATTTTTCCTTTAATAAGCAAAAGGCTTGCTCTTGCTCTTCATTCCAAATGTATTCCTTATTCTTTTGTGTAAGCAGGGTTCAAGGCTTAGCAATTTTGGAGAAGTTTTCAATGAATCTGCGATAGTATCCGGCTAACTCTAGAAATGAACGGAGTTCAGTAGGCGATTTAGGAGATTTCCAATTCTTAACTGCTTCAACTTTACTAGGATCCACGTGTATACCATCCTGATTTACCACGTGTCCTAAAAACTGAACCTCTTTCAACCAAAATCCACACTTAGAGAATTTGGCATACAACTTTTCTTTCTCCAAAACATCCTACACCCTTGCATGCAACAAAATCAAAAGCTCAAAATCAAAACGTTGTTTTTTAAACATCAAAACAACAAAATCTAGGCATGATCATCCTAAAAACAATGATCAACCATCATCCCCACCAAGAAATCACCAAAAACATAAAGTTTGTTGCATGTGTATAAATTTTGCATCTTTGGAATCACCTTCAAAATCTAGGAGGTGGTCTTTTATTAGTTTTAGCTAGATCAAGTTTAAGTTGATGATCAAAAGGGTGTTTTGGGTTGGGGACTCACGGCAACAAGGGAGGAGGTGGTGATGTTTGTGTTTTTTTATTAAAATGGAATTGTGTTAGTGGAAGTGAAATGATTTTAATATATATGGTTTAAGTAAGTGGAGGGACCATTATGGCAATTTTTGAAACTTTAGGACCACAAAATAAATAGTTTAGTTAAAAAATGGGAAATGACTATTAGTCAAATTTACAAATATTTACGGGGCTCGGGTTTCGTAAAAATACTTCTCAAAAGTTAAAACGCACTCGAAATAAGATAATATGGACTCCTGACTCGACTTAACTCGACATTAAAAGGAAACATCGAAAACATCGAACACTGAAACAATCGACAGTAAAAATATGAAATACAAGAATTTATTACTGTGTCCGTTATTAGTCTAGACTTAATACAATGTAAAGATAAATATCTTTAAGTCGAAAGTTTCAGCCCTCGGTTCTCGTTCCGTCGATTCAAGTAAACATTTGTAAAAATGCACGCGGGTGATTTTAAATCAAAATATTTGATTTAAATAAATATGGAATTATAAAATAAAATAATTTTATAATTTCGAGTAAGTACCAACAATGATTAAAGTAACGAATACAAGTAAAATAATTACCAGGAAAATACGAGATCTCACAGTCTTCCCCCTAAAGGAACTCTGGTCCCTCAGAGTTTAACTGGAGATGGAAGAAGAAGATGAGAACAGATGGGGATACTTAGTCTTGAACTGGTCTTCACTTTCCCAAGTGAACTCAGCACCCCGACGTGAATCCCAACGAACTTTAACGATAGGAATCCAACTACGTTTCAGCTTCTTGACTTGGCGATCCACAATCTCTATTGGTTCTTCAATGAAATACATCTTCTCGTCCACTCTTAATTCTTCTAACGGGATCTGAGCATCTGATTCGGCTAAGCATTTCTTAAGATTGGAAACATGGAATACATCGTGAACACAACTTAACTCCTGGGGTAACTTCAGTCGATAGGCTACCGAACTAATACGCTCGAAGATCTTGAATGGTCCTACAAAATGTGGCGTAAGTTTTCCTCTTTTACCAAACCTCACAATACCCTTCCATGGAGATACTCGTAACAGCACACGATCTCCGACTTAAAACTCAAGAGGTCTGCGTCTTTTGTCTGCGTAACTCTTCTGACGACTTCTAGCAGTTTTCAGTCTTTCCCTAATTTGTACAATCTTGTCAGTAGTTTCTAAGACTAATTCAGGTCCTATCAGTTGACTTTCACCTACTTCGTTCCATATCACTGGCGATCTGTACTTACGTCCGTATAAAGCCTCGAATGGTGAATACTTGACACTTTTATGATAACTGTTATTATAGGAGAACTCAACCAAAGGTATATGAGTGTCCCAGCTACCACAAAAATCCATAACACATGCTCGCAGCATGTCTTCCCCAAAGTCTGAATAGTGCGTTCACTTTGTCCATCCGTTTCTGGGTGATATGCTGTACTCATTAATACTTGCGTACCCAACGCCTTTTGAAGTGCTTTCCAGAAATGAGACGCAAAACGACTATCCCTATCAGAAATAATCGATATTGGCACTCCGTACTTTGCAACAATCTCATTGATGTAGATTCGGGCCAATCTGTCAGTTTTATAATCCTCACGAATAGGAAGAAAGTGAGCAGATTTGGTTAATCTATCAATAATTACCCAAATTGCATCAAAACCACCACTACTTCTAGGCAGCTTTGTGACTAAGTCCATTGTAATCTTTTCCCATTTCCATTCTGGGACTTCTGGCTGTTGTAAGAGACCTGAGGGTTTCTGATGTACTTCTTTAATCTTTAAACAAGTCAGACACTTGTTAACGTATTCTGCTATGTCCTTTTTCATACCTGGCCACCAGTAAATATCCCTTAAATCGTAGTACATCTTGTCTGCACCAGGGTGAATCGAATATCTTGAAGCGTGAACTTCGTCCATTATTACCTTTCTTACTCCTCCAACTAATGGAATCCATAATCGTCCAACAAAGTAAATTGTTCCATCTTCTTTCCTTTCAAACTGAGCATCTAATCCTCGCAACAATTCTGTTGGAGCCTTAAAGTCCTTTACAGCTTCTTGTAGTGCTTCTAAAATCTTATCCTTGAGGCTAGATTGAATGGTTATGCTCATAGCACGCACTCTCCTAGGTTTAAGTCTTTCCTTTCGACTTAGGGCATCAGCTACAACATTAGCCTTTCGTGGGTGATACTTAATTTCACATTCATAGTCGCTAAGAAGTTCTAACCAACGTCTTTGTCGCATGTTCAAGTCCTTTTGGTTAAAGATATACTGTAGACTCTTATGATCAGTGTATATCACACTTTTCGTCCCATAAAGATAATGTCTCCATATTTTCAAGGCGAATACTACTGCACCTAACTCTAAATCGTGAGTAGTATAGTTCTGTTCATCGGTTTTAAGTTGTCTAGAGGCATAAGCAATCACTTTTCCTCGCTGCATTAACACACACCCAAAACCTTGGTGGGATGCATCACAATAAACAACAAAATCATCCGGTCCGTCAGGAAGTGTTAACACTAGGGCATTACACAATTTTTCCTTTAATAAGCAAAAGGATTGCTCTTGCTCTTCATTCCAAATGTATTCCTTATTCTTTTGTGTAAGCAGGGTTCAAGGCTTAGCAATTTTGGAGAAGTTTTCAATGAATCTGCGATAGTATCCAGCTAACTCTAGAAATGAACGGAGTTCAGTAGGCGATTTAGGAGATTTCCAATTCTTAACTGCTTCAACTTTACTAGGATCCACGTGTATACCATCCTGATTTACCACGTGTCCTAAAAACTGAACCTCTTTCAACCAAAATCCACACTTAGAGAATTTGGCATACAACTTTTCTTTCTCCAAAAAGACTTAAGATGGTTCTAAGATGATTTTCATGATCTTTTTCTGATTTTGAGTAAATGAGGATGTCATCAATAAAGACTATGACAAACTTATCAAGGTAGGGTTTGCAGACACGGTTCATTAGATCCATAAAAACGGCAGGAGCATTGGTAAGACCGAATGGCATAATGGTAAATTCAAAGTGACCATAACGGGTTCTAAATGCGGTTTTGGATATGTCACTTTCATGCACTCTTAACTGATGATAACCTGAACGAAGATCTATCTTGGAAAAGCAGCACGCACCTTGCAATTGGTCAAATAAGTCGTCTATACGAGGGAGAGGGTAACAATTCTTGATTGTCAGCTTATTCAATTCCCTGTAGTCTATACACATTCTCATTGCACCATCCTTTTTCTTAACAAAGAGCACATGCGCTCCCCAAGGCGAATGACTCGGTCTGATGAAACCTTTCTCTTGTAATTCTTTGAGCTGATTCGATAATTCATTCATCTCAGACGGGGCTAAACGATAAGGCGATTTGGCAACAGGCAGTACACCTGGAATAAGATCGATACGGCATTCAACTTCACGCACAGGAGGTAATCTCGACAAGTCGTCCGAGAAAACTCCAGGAAATTCACAAACGATACGAATATCATCAAGCTTTTTCTGATCAGCCTTGATAGCGGATTGTCATCCGGCTTCTCACCGCGAAGTTCTAAGGTTTTACCAGAAGAAAGAGGAATACGCAAGATTCGCTCAGAACAAATAATGACAGCACGATGATACGCTAACCAATCCATACCAACAATAATATCAAAACTGCCGAGACGCGTCGGTAAAAGGTCGATTAAAAACAAATGACCAAGCAAATCAAGGGTATAACCACGCAAGACTGTATTGGTACTAACAATCTTACCGTATGCTAATTCTACTTCATAACTAGTGTCTAAAGCAGAAGGAGTAATATCAATGAAAGGAGTGAAAGCAGAAGACACGAAACTTTTCTCAGCACCGGAATCGAATAAAACACTAACATAATGATCGTTAAGAATATACGTACCCGTGACCACCTGATGATTCTACTGAGCGTTATTTCACACATGATACACTCTACCTCAAGCTCCATCGTTCTGTGGATCCTTAGCCTTTGGACACCTATTCTGGTAATGACCTTTTTCACCACAACCATAGCACACCACATTACAGTTTCATTCCATATGGCCGAACCTATTATAAATTGTACACTTAGTAGGACACACACCGACAGGATGATGCCAATTGCATCGATCACACTTAGGCAGATTTCCAGTATAATCTCGTTTGCCAGCAGGAGTAGCAGGAGCAATATGAGCATCAAGAATAACAGGAGAAACAGGAACAACATGAACAACAGGATCAGCAGGAGCAGCAGGAACAACTGCGTACATGGTTGTTGTCTCTTGTCTCTTGTTGGCTTGTCGGTTCTTATTTCTGTTGGAGTTTCTATTGTTGCTTCGGTTTTTGTTATGGTTATTGCACTGATTATTCCCTTGATTGTTTCCTTGATTGTTTCCTTTATTCTCTTCCCATTTTCGTTTGTTATCAGCATTAGACTTAGTAGCTTTACCTTCCATAGACTGCTCGACCAATTCACGGGCCATGTTTACTACTTCATGTAGGGAAGAGGGTTTTGATGAAGTAATGTGTCCTTTAATCCTTTCAGGAAAGCCCTTGACATACCTTTTTATTTTCTTCTTCTCATCTGGGACCAGTTCAGGACACATTAAGGCCAACTCATGAAACCTATTAGTATAGGCTTCAATATCATCATTCTTCATTTGTAAGTTCCATAGCTTGTGTTCTAATGTTGGAAATTTTGTGTGCAATTAAGTTCGTTTTCCTCGACTCACTCGAATTGATTTCCAATTAAACGTAAGATTGATTGTTCTTGCTAAAATTACTTTTTGGTATTTTAAAAACTGAAAGCTATTTAATATAAAAACTATTTTAAACTAATTAAAAAGAAAATATGTAATTAAGAAT
The DNA here is from genome assembly GCA_025667525.1 of Glebionis coronaria. Lineage (NCBI taxonomy): Eukaryota > Viridiplantae > Streptophyta > Magnoliopsida > Asterales > Asteraceae > Glebionis > Glebionis coronaria. The sequence continues at coordinate 304,975,569 of CM046877.1, forward strand.
ACTTAATTAAAAACTATTTAATCTATTTTAAAACTATCTTAAACAAATGTGAAAACTATTTTAAATTTAAATAAAACTAAAATATATTTAATCTAATTGAAAAGTAAAAATCTTTAAAACTCCTCAAACAAATTAAAACAAATTTATTTTAAAAATTATTAACTAATTTTAAACTAATTTAAAAACTATTTTGAATTTAAATAAAACTTAAAACTAATTTATATAAAAAAAACTATGTTATAAAAGCAATTTAAAATTTATAAAAGTAATTAAATAGTTGTTTGTTTTTATTTTAAAAAAAACATAATTTAATAAACCAAATACTAATTTTTAAAAATTTAAAAATTGTAATTAAAAATATTAACTAAAACTGGCAGCCTAATTATGATCCTATATTAATTAAAGGGCTGGTAATAAAACACAAAAGAAGGGCTAGAGGAGTTGGTTATGACGTGTTGCTGTTGAGCTGAAGGTCAAGGGTTCGAGTCCTGGCATGGATAAATTTTTGCTAATAATTATTATTATTATTTTTTTAATTTTTGGAAGTAAATTTTTGACAGCATAAGAAACTCAGACCAAATGGGTCTGAGCTTAAAACAGATAAGCCAAATAACAAAATAAACAGCAAAATAAGAAAACCAAATAAGCACCAAAAGCTGAAACATGCAATAAGCAGATCCAAACTTAGCCAAATCTAAACTGACAAAATCAGATAAGCTAATATGAAATAAGCAGTTTAAACCTAAACACAATAATAACTAATAATAATAGGAATACTGCCTAACATATATGAAATCAGATAAAACTTATTAGTGCAAACTCAAATGAAACCAAACTTAAGATAAGCAACTAAACTAAAACTAACTTAAATACCAAATAAGCAAAACCAAGCAGATCTAAACTAAATAAACGAATAATATTAGCAAAACTAAGCAGATCCAAACAAATCAAAATAAAAGTCCAAACTCAGATAGATTATCAATAACAGCTTAAAAAGATCTTGCATAAATAAAACTTACTACAATCGGATTACCTTAAATCAAATGTAACAAATTAAGCAGACAAAAAAAAACTTAGCAGACAAAAACCAATAAACAAGATTCAGCAATCACTTAAATAGATCTATTAAACATAGACTAAAAATTAATCTAAAATTAACAAAAATCAATAAAAAGAAAATGAACCTGGTGGAGAAATCCGTTGCGACGAAGAGCGGCGCTGAGCCGTCTTTTTAATCTAAACCGAATCCAACACCATAAAACATCAACAATACTCGAACCACGAACAATAATTCAAACGAACCAAATATTCTTATTTGAACAGATTTATAAAACTTCCCAGTAGGGGAAGTTTATCAACCACTTTTATTTCAATATTATTAATCCAAAAACAAATTAAAGAGTAAAATAACTTGCAATAAAATTTAAATAGACAAGAATGAACTGAAATAAATTTTTTATTAATAACTAAAATCGGATTACAATAGTTTTTGAAAGAAAATTACAATAAACCTAAAATCTAATTTTTGCATGAAATAAAATTAAAATAAAAGGCACACTGAATTACAGATTTGATGGGGTTTTTATAGGGAAACCCTAAAAACCTTGTTGAGGAAGATATCAAATCCTGGCCGCTCTTTTCTTCATTCTTGATCAAACGGTTGAAAACGCACCCCTTGCACACGGATTGCCAACGTATCAGGGGTTGTGTTTCTTGTGCTTCTTCCTTGATGACATGGCTTAATTTAATTGGGGGATTGGTGGTGGTGAGGTGTGAGAGCCAGTCAATAAAGGGATAGGAGCCACGTCAGGAGAGGACCACAACATGGTGCTTCCGATAAAATAGGGGTTTTAATCCCCCAACGTGTGAATCACACGAATCCATTAAAAGCCCCAACAATTATTGAGTAATTTTTGATTAGGGTTTTGGGGAATAGTAACTAGGGTAAAAAAAGGGTGTCTGTGTTTTGTTTTGTGGGAGAAAGATGGAGGCATTATTGTTTGTATTGAAATGTGAATGAGGGGAATGGGTGGGTAAATTCGTTTATTAATAAACGTGTGTTTGTGGGAGTTGAGTGGGATAAGAGTTTGACCCAAGAAATGTTAAAAACTTTGTTTCACCGTTCCTTACTTTGCAAATGGGCTTGGCCGAATCATCCGTTTCTTACTTATTTCAACATGGGCTTATGGCCCATTTGCTTATTTTTTTCCAATCCGTCCATAATGGGCTTGTGGTTACAAGAGTTATAGTTAAGATCCCATATTGGGCTTTTGAGCCCAATAACCAAGAGTGGGGCCCACAAAGTCCATTAATCTTCAAAAAGTTAAAATCCACTAAAAACGGACTTGATTGGGCTTCCTTGATCTTTTCTTCAAACCCGTGAATTTGCCGGTTTTCTTGATCTTAGGCACACTTTTGGTTCTTTGACTTTGTCTTCGTCTCTTTCTTGGACTTTTCTTCAACATTTGACCGTGAAATCCCGTGTTTTCTTTCCTTTTGATCTTTTGTACCTATTTAACACAAAAACACAAAACCACGCGTAATTCCGACATTTACGATACTAAACACATGATTAGGTCTTGTTTTTCCTTGATTTTAGTGGCAAAAGGATAAGTGTTTACACACTTATTAAATCCCCTACAATTGACCATTGCAATGACCCCATGCAATGCATTATTTTAAAACATAAAGTTACATTTTTCTCATAATTAATCCATCTCGTCCTTTATTAAGATATACTATTACTACTACGATGAAAAGATAAAAACTTTAAAGGAAAAAAATGTTATAACAATTTATTAACTTGGAAATTATTTGATGGAAGAAACTCGTAAAGAAATCTAAGACTTAAATTAGGGCTTTGGTGTCATGAATATTAATCACCCTCAAGTTTCACGTTCCCCATACCAAGCTTAAAAACGAGATCATTGTTTACCATAAGTTCTTAGGTTAAAACCACTTATATAAGACAAATGTGTAATACTCTCTCTCTCCAATTCCTACGTTGTATCTCTAGATTTTATGGATTGTCATTCACCCGTAGGCTCATTTGACTTATTTGATAATTATTAGTCCAAAAATGAAGGCAAAACGGTGCAAACCCGACACTCAAAACCTAACCTCGTCCTCGAAAACGTTGTCACTAAAGTAAGCCCACATCAAGGATGATTTAACTCGATTTGGGGAATAAATTCCCGGATCCAAAATTTGGCCAATAGTACTACTTATTAACTATTCCTCCAAAGTCATGTAGACTTTATGTGGAGTTTAGCAAGTTCACATCATATACCCTTAGGCTCTTTAAGATGTGAAAATGCTCCTCATCTATTGTCCACACCCTAAGGCTCCTTGAACGATAAACAAGGGAATTGATTTTTGATCAATTTTTATTCAACACTTACCATGCTATACACCCAAAGGCTCTAATGACAAGGTTCGTGCTACATGCCCCACACCCTAAGGCTCCTTCATGTTTTAATCTTATTCTTTCTTTATTTATGATATATATAGTAGGCCAAATTCCATGGTCCCATGGTCTGAATACCTCCTACTTAGTGGTTATGAGCCACCTTAGTCGGAAGTCCACAACGCTGGCACCCTCAATGTGTTCATGCTTTAATTACAAGGAGATAAAATATTTGGCTAAGAGTTAAGATGTTGAATCTACACCGCAAAAATCCTCATTTATTAAGCAATTAAATATACAAGCGGGAAGAAAGAGCCATAAAAACTCATATAAGCAAGAATTAACCCTTAAACTTATTGTCAACTCTATCATCTCTCGTTATCCACAATTTAAAATCTCAAGGAATGAGACTCGTGAATGCTTAGCTTAATAAACCAATTAAGGTCCATATGGTTAAGGATACTAGCTAGAGTAATCTTGGATTAGTAAACTCGGGTTGAGTCAAAATATTCACGACGGACCTAATATATTAAAGACATCTAAATTCGTTAAAACTATTTTATTCATTTATTTATTTTTGACTTTATTCTTGAAATGAAAAATATAAATACGATGCGATGACAAAAGGAAAGAAAATAAATGGAAATACTACTAGGACAAAATAGATCAAAAATTTGAAAAATGTTGAATTTTTTTTTAATTTTCCGGTTAAATGAGGTTAAATTCATGGAAAAGCCCACTAAAATTCGATAGAAGTCCCCCCTACACTTAATATAAACATTTTCCTCAATGTTTAAGCATGTGGGAGAATAAACTCCTCTACACTTAGGACATTGAGTATGTTGTTTAAATCGAGCTAAGGAAGAGACAACTAAAGTGATTGCATATATTCAACTTATTTATAAACATGTATGAATCACAATAGCAAAAACTTATCGAAGGAACCGGGTACATGGGAACACGAGATCACGGGTCGCGTCAAAAACACCAAAAGTGGATGATTAAAGCACAAGCCCCTGCACAACATCACAACACACAAACAACCTACTTGGCTCCCCTACACTTATTGGTGGAAATGGGTGAAGGTGAAAAAGGGTGGAAAGGATGGAAAAGGTAAAAATCTAACCTAGTTATACGATGCTTGATTTATTTATCACGAGTCTCTAGCTCGACTCGATTTCCCGAATGTTATCATTCAAATGGGAAAATCATGGGAAAAACCGAGATTTCCAAGGGAGGAAAATCTCTCCATGATAAAGGGTGAAATAAAGTCATATAAGGAATACCCCATGAAAATCCACCCGGGTCAAACACATAATTTCCATCACAAAAGAAATAAACCCCGAGGTGGTAAAATCACACAAGGCAAAGAAAAGTGGGGTATCCTTAGGCAAAAGTCTCTCATAAGGAAGGGTAAGGTGATTTGGAAATGATAGCACTAAAGTCTCTATTCCGGGATCAAACACCGGTTCCTTAACGGGAAAACAGCAAGAGGTGTTGACATTTAAGCTCAAAATATCATCATAATCCAAAGTGGGAAAGTCGTCCTCTTCCAAACTTGATGTGAAAACATAAGTATCATCGGAGTCATAGGAAAACTCATCCTCTTGAGGAAAATAGGTATTTAGAAAGATATCTAAATCCTCCTCAAATGGAATAACCTTTAAAGTAGGAATGATCTCTAAGAGTGGAGGATCCTCCTCTAAAGTCATGACTTCTAAAATTGGGGTATAAAAGTTAAGAGGAGTCTCCATGGAAGAATCACTCATAGAGATATGAGGTGAATTAAAATCATGGGGTGGGTCATCAAAGTTAATGAGATCACTTAAAGAAGTATCATCATCGTAAGTATCAAAGATTGGTGTATCAAAAATGGGTGGGTCAAAAGATAGGTCGTCTAAACCAAAGATAGTGTGATCACTTAAAAAAGTGTCATCACTATAGGTGTCATAAATAGGAGTTTCAAAAATTTGAGGCTCTAAGGGAAGGGATGAAGTTATCACAAAATCATTTTGATTAGACTTTTTAATTCCAAAAGGATTAATAAAAATCTCTTTATTATCATAATTAAGAACATCAATCATATTGACCGACTCTTTTCCATTTGATTTTGTTGTGATTTTTCCCATTTTAAAAACTTGTTGTTCATCCCTAACCCTAAGAATTAACTCCCCTTCGGCCACATCAACTAAGGCTCTTCCGGATCATAAAAATGGTCTACCAAGTATTAACGGAATACGAGGATCCATCTCATAGTCGACGGCGACAAAATCCACGGGAAAAGTGAATGTACCAACTCGAACAAAAACGTCTTCGGCAATACCAACGGGGTATGCGAGAGTTCTATTAGCTAACTCGAGAGTCATGCGAGTCGGTACAAGGTCGGGTAATGATAATTGTTTCCATACCGAGAGTGGCATAAGATTGATGCTAGCGCCGAGATCCGCTAAAGCCATACAATCATCATTTTTAGGAAACGAGCAAGGTAACACGAATCGTCCGGGATCTCCTAGCTTTTCGGGAAGCTCTTTGAGAAGAATCGCGGAACAATTCTCATTTAAACGAGTGTTCACGAGCTCAACCATTTTTTCTTTCTTATTAAGCAAATCTTTGAACATCTTCACAAATTTTGGCATTTGAGCAAGTGCTTCAATAAGGCTAATGTTAACATTCACTTGGGAAATCATTTTCAAAAAGTTGGAAACATGAACGTCATCTTTGGTGAGCACTTTAGCCTTGTCTAACCTAGTGGGATAAGGAATATTGGGTTTAGACTTTGAAGGTTGAGAAGGGGAAGGACTCCCTTCTTGAACAACCTTATGGTTAGGCTCATTAGGCAATGGAGCACTAGTACTAGGAGTAATAGTCGGAGGAATCACCAGAGGGGGAGTAGGATTACTCATTATGACCTCCGGGCCTTGTCTCTCCTTTATGGGCGAAGAGATGAAAGGTCCCACTAGAGTGGCTCCACTTCGAGTAGTGATAGCACTCACATTAGCACGAGGGTTAATCTCGGTATTAGAAGGTAAGGCTCCTTGGGGTCTAAGGGCTTGAATCATTGTCAAAAATTTCTTATCGATCGATTCTTGCATCTCTCTCATAATTCGCTCATGGTCGGTTAATTTTTGTAGAACCAAGTCGATTTGAGGATTATACATGTTCATTTGATTATAACCTTGATTGTTAAACCCTTGATTTTAAAATTGATTAGGATTTTGAAAGCCTTGATTTTGAAAGCCTTGATTTTGAGTATTAAACCCTTGATTTTGCCCTTGAAAAATTCCCTTGATTTTGGTTAAAACCCCTTGTATTTGAATTCCCTTGAAAATTACCCATTTGAGGACCTTGGTTCCTATTTTGGTATTGGGTATTTTGGGCGGGTGGGGGTGGTCTTTGTGGAGCTACAAAACCCTGGGGAGCCAAATAATTAGTACTCTTATAAGACAAATGGTTAACATCAACATTTGGTTTAAAGTGAACCTTCTCATTAGCATTGGTGTTATAAGCATAAACTTGTTGTTGTTGATTGTAAACCTTGTCACAATTAAAATACGAATGTTGTCCACCACAAGTCTCACACGTTTCACAAGTCTCTTTTAAGGCATTTACTTGACCATTGATGGCTTTGGTTTGTAGAGCAATTGATTCAACAAGCGAAGTAAGTTTATCAATTCTCTTGTCGCTCTCACTAGAACTAGCACTTGCCATAGTAGCCCTAACACTCTTGGTTTGTACTTTAGCCTTGTTTTCAATTATTGCCAAAGCCTCGTTCATGGATTTCACAAGAATATTGCCCCCCGCGGCACTATTAAGTGAGTCTTGGTCATTAAGAGTTAAACCATTGTAAAAAGTATTAATTTGATGCACTTTAGTGAAACCATGTTGTGGACATTTTCTTAAAAGCTCCTTAAATCGATCCCAAGACTCACTAAATGTTTCCCCATATTTTTGTTCAAAGGTAATGATGTCATTCCTTAAAGAAGTGGTCCGTGATGGTGGGAAAAAGTAGTTAATGAACTTGGTCTCTAAATCAATCCATGTAGTGATACTTTGGGGTGGTTCCTTATCAAGCCAAATCCGGGCTTATCCCTCGAGGGAAAAAGGAAAGAGTTGTAAACGAATGACCTCTTGTGGCACCCCATTGTATTTCACCGTATTAGTCAAATGGATAAATCTCTTAACATGATCATGGGGGTCATCTTAGGAACGACCCAAAAATGGTGTAGCGGAAACCATTTGAATAAAACCCGTTTTGATTTCAAATTTATTTGCTCCAATTGCGGGGACAACGATAACGTCATCGTTTCCCTCAACGTGTGATTGCAAAATCTCGATCATAGGTCGGTTATCCATAGCCATCGTATTGTCGAAAGCGCGATTCTCGGGATCGGCTTGAATGACGGCCTTTTTGTTTTTCTTCTTCTTCTTTTTGGAAGAATTAGAAGTATTTGGTACACCAGTCGGTATGTATGTACGCGCGCGAGTGCGCATACAATTAAAACTTTAGGAATGAGGTAGGAGACCTCGGTCGACTTTGAGAGGAAAGGGATTATCCCTCTCGAGGTGCAATATTATAAAGCTACAAAAATATATACTTAATACTACTTGAGTTGGCAAACCAATAATCGGTCGCACCTCTCAATATACGCACAAGCAAGCAGGGAAACGAGGTGGCACAAAGCACTTAAAAACCTTTTTCCTTAGACGGCCTTTTATAGCGCGTAGCCTTATACCCACCTTATAGTTTGTATAAATCGAGTTCAAACGTCTTACTAGTATTTATCTATTTTGCCTTGATTTATTCGTTTAGGATTCGAATACAATAGCTAGGTGATAAAATCCCAACTAAGGTCTTATTTGAAAGTTAGGTAAATTATTGTGCTACGTAATATAATATAGTAAAAGAAAAATCTTTTTGTATTTTTTAGAAAAAATATATATTCACAATAAAAATCGAAAGAAATCGAAATAAGAAAAATAAGAATAATACGTAATTTATTTTGGTGTAATACTTTAGGAAAAGTATTACTTTTGGATTTTTTTAATTTTTTTTGGTGCAAATCTTAGGAAAGAATTTGCTTTTGTGACTTTTTAATTTTTTTGTATTTTTAAGTTTTTGATTTTTTTATGTTTTTGATTTTTTGCAAGAAAATTAACGTTCAAAATTGAACGGATCCCAAAATCCAAACGTCTCACGAAATCGTCAATCGTAACGAGCGAAGCGGCAGCGACAACATTTTAATGTTGGAAATTTTGTGTGCAATTAAGTTCGTTTTCCTCGACTCACTCGAATTGATTTCCAATTAAACGTAAGATTGATTGTTCTTGGTAAAATTACTTTTTTTGTATTTTAAAAACTAAAAACTATTTAATATAAAAACTATTTAAACTAATTAAAAAGAAAATATGTAATTAAGAATACTTAATTAAAAACTATTTAATCTATTTTAAAACTATCTTAAACAAATGTGAAAACTATTTTAAATTTAAATAAAACTAAAATATATTTAATCTAATTGAAAAGTATAAATCTTTAAAACTCCTCAAACAAATTAAAACAAATTTATTTTAAAAATTATTAACTAATTTTTAAATAATTTAAAAACTATTTTGAATTTAAATAAAATTTAAAACTAATTTATATAAAAAACTAATATATAAAAGCAATTTAAAATCTATAAAAGTAATTAAATATTTTGTTTGTTTTTATTTTTTTTTAAAAACGTAATTTAATAAACTAAATACTAATTTTTAAAAATTTAAAACTTGTAATTAAAAATATTAACTAAAACTGGCAGCCTAATTATGATCCTATATTAATTAAAGGACTGGTAATAAAACACAAAAGAAGGGCTAGAGGAGTTGGTTATGACGTGTTGCTGTTGAGCTGAAGGTCAAGGGTTCGAGTCCTAGCGTGGACAAATTTTTGCTAATAATTATTATTATAACTTTTTTTTTAATTTTTGGAAGTAAATTTTTGACAGCATAAGGAACTCAGACCAAATGGGTCTGAGCTTAAAACAAATAAGCCAAATAACAAACTAAACAGCAAAATAAGAAAACCAAATAAGCACCAAAAGCTCAAACAGGCAATAAGCAGATCCAAACTTAGCCAAATCTAAACTGACAAAATCAGATAAGCTAATATGAAATAAGCAGTTTAAACCTAAACACAATAATAACTAATAATAATAGGAATACTGCCTAACATATATGAAATCAGATAAAACTTATCAGTACAAACTCAAATGAAACCAAACTTAAGATAAGCAACTAAACTAAAACTAACTTAAATACCAAATAAGCAAAACCAAGCAGATCTAAACTAAATAAACGAATAATATTAGCAAAACTAAGCAGATCCAAACAAATCAAAATAAAAGTCCAAACTCATATAGATTATCAGTAACAGCTTAAAAAGATATTGCATAAATAAAACTTACTACAATCGGATTACCTTAAATCAAATGTAACAAATTAAGCAGACAAAAAAAAACTTAGTAGACAAAAACCAATAAACAAGATTCAGCAATCACTTAAACAGATCTATTAAACATAAACTAAAAATTAATCTAAAATTAACAAAAATCAATAAAAAGAAAATGAACCTGGTGGAGAAATCCGTTGCGACGAAGAGCGGCGCTGAGCCGTCTTTTTAATCTAAACCTAATCCAACACCATAAAACATCAACAATACTCGAACCACGAACAGTAATTCAAACGAACCCAATATTCTTATTTGAACAGATTTATAAAACTTCCCATTAGGGGAAGTTTATCAACCACTTTTATTTCAATATTATTAATCCAAAAACAGATTAAAGAGTAAAATAACTTGTAATAAAATTTAAATAGACAAGAATGAACTGAAATAAATTTTTATTAATAACTAAAATCGGATTACAATACTTTTTGAAAGAAAATTACAATAAACCTAAAATCTAATTTTTGCATAAAATAAAATTAAAATAAAAAGGCACACTGAATTACAGATTTGATGGGGTTTTTATAGGGAAACCCTAGAAACCTTGTTGAGGAAGATATCAAATCCTGGCCGCTCTTTTCTTCTCTCTTTCTTCATTCTTGTTCAAACGGTTGAAAACACACCCCTTGCACACGGATTGCCAACGTGTCAAGGAGTTGTGTTTCTTGTGCTTCTTCCTTGATGACATGGCTTAATTTAATTGGGGGATTGGTGGTGGTGAGGTGTGAGAGCCAATCAATAAAGGGATAGGAGCCACGTTAGGAGAGGACCACAACATGGTGCTTCCGATAAACTTGGGGTTTTAATCCCCCAACGTGTGAATCACACGAATCCATTAAAAGCCCTAAAAATTATTGAGTAGTTTTTTATTAGGGTTTTGGGGAATAGTAACTAGGGTAAAAAAAAAGGGTGTCTGTGTTTTGTTTTGTGGGAGAGAGATGGAGGCATTATTGTTTGTATTGAAATGTGAATGAGGGGAGTGGGTGGGTAAATTCGTTTATTAATAAACGTGTGTCTGTGGGAGTTGAGTGGGATAAGAGTTTGACCCAAGAAAAGTTAAAAACTTTGTTTCACCGTTCCTTATTTTGCAAATGGGCTTGGCCGAATCATCCGTTTCTTACTTATTTCAACATGGGCTTATGGCCCATTTGCTTATTTTTTTCCAATCCGTCCATAATGGGCTTGTGGTTACAAGATTAATAGTTAAGATCCCATATTGGGCTTTTGAGCCCAATAACCAAGAGTGGGGCCCACAAAGTCCATTAATCTTCAAAAAGTTAAAATCCACTAAAAACGGACTTGATTGGGCTTCCTTGATCTTTTCTTCAAACCCATGTTGAATTTGCCGGTTTTCGTGATCTTAGGCACACTTTTGGTTCTTTGACTTTGTCTTTGTCTCTTTCTTGGACTTTTCTTCAACATTTGACCGTGAAATCCCGTGTTTTCTTTCCTTTTGATCTTTTGTACCTATTTAACAAAAAAACACAAAACCACGCGTAATTCCATCATTTACGATACTAAACACATGATTAGGTCTTGTTTTTCCTTGATTTTAGTGGCAAAAGGATAAGTGTTTACACACTTATTATGTTCCATCCGAGCTATCTCAGTCTCAGGGCAGTACTCAGTAGTCATCATTGTTTTGAACTCGCTCCAAGGGATTTGGTTTGCATTATCAAGACCTAAGGTTTTAATATTTCCATTCCACCAGGTAAGCGATATACCTTCCAAAGTACTAGCAACATAAATTACCTTATCCTCTTCAGCACATTTGCACGTTCCATATACTTGCTCCATCTTTTCAAACCATCGTGTCAAACCAACGACACCTTCGGTCCCTTTGAAGGAGTGGGGTTTTCCAGACATGAAGGTCTTGTGTGAACATCATTTTGTGCTTGAAGAACCTTCAGCTTTAGTTTGAGTCTCTCAGCTCTTTTCGTAATTAGCAACAGCTTTCTTTACCCTTTTTGCAATAACTCTCCCCATAGTAGCCCGGCGGGATCTCCTGGGTCCATCAGCTCTACGAATTCTGGTAGGCGGCATGTTTCTATCAACAACACAATACAAAATTCAGTGTGAACTTGTATAAGCATGCTATTTCAAGATTCATGGAATGGAGAAAATAGAATAAGAAGAGATTTTAGATATGCATAACTGATTGTCAACAAGGAATGCAACACTAAGGAGTGGAATATATATATAATATTAAGCAAGAGGGGTATGGAAGGAGGTAATACGTATCACAATGAAACCAATGTAATATTTCAAATGAAATCAAGGTATGAAATATTATAACAATAATTAAGGTAAACAATAAGGATTAGAGAGTTACCCGCGCAGATATTGAACATCATTGGAAGATTCTGTGTTTGACACTTGTAAATCATGGAATATCTTGATATCTAGTTATGGACCAAGTTTTGAAAATGACTCAGTTCTCTATAACCATCGCTCGGATACCAATCTGTGAGACCCCCAGAATCTGACATGGAACAACTAGGCAACGAGGGGATCACACGTCAAGGTACGAGTAACAATGAGTTATAAATGACACAAGAATGCCGCAATAAAAGATATATATATTACATCACAATTTATCAGAGTTTAGAAACTTCGATCCCATAAGTTTTGAAACATATGAAAGTACCATAACATCATAGTTTAAAGTTTTAGGATAACAAAAGATCAACGGAAGACTTTAAAACAACGTCATTTATAACAAAAACATAACATATCACAACACAGATCTTTCCAAGCTGCCAACACCCTGCGGTACCTCGTCCAAGCACATTAAGCAGTATTACCTGAGATTAAAACATGTAAATCCGTCAACAAAAAGTTGAGTGATATTCATAGGTTTAGAAAGCTAAGTAATGGAACACAATAGAATTTGTAAATCACGTAATGGAGGGGGGGGGGGATAACTATGTACATCGTCCATAGTCATGATGAATATTATTGCTATTTAGTCTCATGAACCAAAGCTTAACTCGAAGTAAGTTCCTCTAGGGAGTATTCAGCCTAAATACTCAAGTATAAACAAATGTAAGTGCGTCAAAGTAAACGGGACGGGGATTGTCAATCCCGATGGATCCACCCACAACATTCGCGCTTAGCGCAAAGAATACGGGACAATGAACGATTCATGATAAATAGAGGAAACTCAAGGCTAACGTCTAAATGCAATAATATCATTTAATTCATCTGGCAGAATACAATTCTGGATAGCTAATGTATGGATTTTGCTAGGTTGAAAAATTCGTTCTCGGTATCTCTTCGAATTGATTTCCGGTTAATTGTGCGACTCAGTTGTTCTTGGTGGAAAAGAAATAGAATGGTTGTCGTTGTCTAAAACTAATGAAAAATAAAGACTTGAAACAAATAAAAATAAAATAAAATAAAATAAAGACGGTAAAAGAATCAACAATGAAAGATTAAAACTTGACGAAAAGTAAATTACGAGAAATTAAAAGCAATAAAGGTAAATAACTAAAACTAAAACTTAAACTAAAAGGAAAGGCAAGTAAAAGTGCAAATAAAGAAAAAGGCGAGAAAAATAAAGCTTAAAACTAAAAAGTGGAAAACATTCATTCGGAATAAACCAGTTCATCCGGAATATGTCACTTATTCGGAATAAACTATTTGATTCAGAATAAAGTTTTGATCCGGAATAAAAAAGGAAAAATGGTTGATTCGGAATAAAAAGAGAAAAGAAGTTGATCCGAAATAAGGAGTTTGATCCGGAATAAAAAAGGGAAAAATGGTTGATTCGGAATAAAAAGTTTGATCCGGAATATTATTCCGGATGGAAGAATTGATCCGGAATAACCAACATTCCGGATGAAAGATTTTATCCGGAATAACAGATATTCCGCATGAAGAGACTTGATCCGGAATAACAAGTATTCGGCATGAAGCACTTGATCCGGAATATTCTAATATTCCGAATGAAATAATTGATCCGGAATAAATTAATATTCCGAATAAAAGACTCTGATCCGGAATATAAAATATTCCGGATGAACAAATTTGATACGGAATAAAAATTGAGAACGAATTGATTCAGAATAAATGAAATGATTCGTTGATTCGGAATGAACGACTGATCCGGAATCTGTGAAAAAAGTAAGAAGAACTAGAAGAACAGGGGATGAAAACCAAACACGAATTTAACCAAAACTAATCAAGATTAACCAAAAGATTAAACCAAAACATCCACAAATGATCTACTAACAATAACCAATCAATCCAAATCAATAACACCAACAATCATAACCAAATCAATCAAAACTCACTTAATCAAAACTATGAAAAATCAAGAACATGAACAATAAAGATGAAGAACAAATCAAACAAGAAAGGTAGAAGGAGATTAACAATAAAGTGAAGATTCAAGAACAATAAAATAAAACTTACTTGGAAATTAAATGAATTAAAAGTGCAAGACAATGAATTAAAGGTGCATAAATTTAAAGTGCAAGGTAAATGAAAATGGTGTAAGTGGTGGTTTGTCAAGCCACCCAACAACTATGAAATGAAAACACTAATAACTATTTATAGGGGAGATTAGGGAGGTGCTTAGGAAGCTTCCTCCCTTCTTTCTTCTTTCCTTAATTGCATGATTAAGTCCTTAAACTTCTTAATTCTTTGACTTCAATGACTTTGTCTCGGGATTTCTTCAACCTCGTCTTGTAATCTTCAATAAATTAGACTTGAGTTCTTCGGCTTTTAGTAAACTTCCGTCTTTTGACTTTTTCTTCGATAAATCTTCAGAATTGGTCTTGGACTTCCGTTCTTTTTCCACTCTTGATTTCTTGACTTCCTCTTTCGTCTTTTTCTTCGATAAAAGCCCGTAAATGCCCGTGTTTTCTCCCCTTTTCACAATTTCGTCCTAAATTACAACAAAAACACAAACCACACATAATTCCGACGTAAATGACATAAAATACACGTTTTGGCTCGGTTATTATTGTAATTAAGTGGTAAAAAGGATGGGTGTTTACACACCTATCAAATCCCCTACACTTAACCATTGCAATGTCCTCATGCAATGCATTAGTTACAAAGCACGTTTACACTTTTCATCACAATCAATCCATATTGGCCTTTATTAAAAAGATAGAAAATTATAAACATTCAAAGGAAGAAAGTAATCAAAAACATACCTTAGGGTTTTGAAAATGTCATGAATGATCATCATCCTCAAGTTTTCACTTTCTCCAAACCAAGCTTAAAAACGAGATCATTGTTATTATAAGTTAGCAAACTAACACGAACTCATGTGGGCCAATTATTCACTTAGACTCCCTTATTCCTAGGTGTATCTCTTATATTTTATTATTGTCTTAAATGATCACGAGGATGCATTTTTGACTTATTTCGATTATTATTTAGGCCGAAAATAAAGTGAACGATTTAATCAATAGTTAGCTAAAGGACAGAATCTTTTAAAACTACTTCTCGGGACCTCATAAAGTTCATATCTTGGCATAACTCGCTTCGCGATTTGAGACCTTTCTCGGACCGATATTTGGCAGCGACTTCATACTTCAAATCTTGAGAGACGTTCATGAAATAATGGCCTTCTCTTCATAATAGGAATTTCTTCACTTGAAGTTTTGAGAGATTCTTCTTAAATGGACCACGACTTCTTTATTTTTCTCCAATCTTTATTTTGGACTTTGATATACAACGATCCGCCTCCTTTTTGGACTTGGATTTATTTATCCTTATACCTTGTTAGGGCCTTTTTGGATAGACTTCTCCATGATCTTTTGGGGAGTATTTGCTTTTCGTCGTGTGTCTCGATCCTTCATATTGATTTTTGATAAATGATTCTTCACATCACTTGGGATCTTTAGCAACAAAATGTAGTCCTAATGCCTTGTTAGGACCTTTTTGGACTCGCCAATCTTCGCATCCCGCTTCAATAAGTTATGCCTTGGCTATGAACTCTAATCCATACCGAGCAACTTTTAAACGATCTTGGGCTAGAAGCTAAAGTAACTTTTCAAATTGTACAACCTTATTTATTGCAGATACATTTATTAGCAAGCGATGGGAGAATAGACTTATAATTAACTCACATAAATTCACAAAAGAATACCGAACTTATAATTGGCTCTATCATCTCTCGTTCTCCACAGTTTAAAATCTCAAGGAATGAGACTCGTGGATGCTTAGCCTATTAAATCAAAGTTTTGGGTTTTCGAGTCGCCTATAGGATCTTGCAAACTCTTAGACTTTTTCAAGTTTAGAAATCGCATTTTACAGTTCCTTTGATAAACGACTCTCTAGGATCGATTATAGGAACTTACGAAAAGTTCTTGTTCTTAACCCGTGAGAGTTAAGACTTTCGCGTTTTTTAGCTCCCTATATAAAAGCCTAGCAAAACATGACTTAAACACGTTAAGGATACTAGCTAGAGTAAACTTAGACAAGTAAACTCGGGTTGAGTCAAAAGATTCACAACGTTTGAAAATTAAAACCACTTTATTAAAAATATATTCTAATAAGGAAAGAAAATAACTATACAAAGGTAAAAACAACTATACAACTAGGCCAAAATAGATTAAAATTTTTGAAAAATGCTGAAAAAGATGATTTTCCGGTTAAAATGAGGACAAATACAAGGAAAAGGCCACTTAACTTCGATAGAAGTCCCCCTACACTTAATATAAACATTGTCCTCAATGTTTAAGCATGTGGGAGTAAACTCCCCTACACTTTGTTTAAATCTCGCTAAGGAAGAGACAACTAAAGAGATTCCTATTTTAATATTTGAGAAATATAAAATAGTGAATCGAAAAGAGTTTAGGATAGAACCGGGAAGAAGGGAACACAGAATCACGGTTCGTCAAAAGTCATCAAGAGTGTGTCTTTGAAGCTCTAATCCCTGCACATGATAAGAAAGAAAACAAGAAACTCCAGGGGGCTCCCCCTACACTTATGGTGAAAACAAGTAAAGATAGATAGATAATTGGGTTGCCTCCCAAAAAGCGCTTGTTTTTATTAACCGAGTCACGAGCCTGACTCGTCCCCGAATTAAATGGTCCATGGGGAAGCCTCGAATGTAATACCGGGATCAAAGACCTTGTCCTCGTTCCCGGTTGACATCAACAAAGGAGAGGCGGGGGGATAAGTCTTAAATGGTAGAAAGGTCCTTTCAACATACGAAAAGTATGTGAAATCAAGGTCCACGGGAGGTGGGGTGGATAAAGTAAGCACATTGTCCTCCCCCAAAGACAATGGATGCTGAGCAAGCGGCAAAGCCGTAATGGTATCAATCATAGCATAATCAATGTCACCTCCTGGGCAAAGCACTCATCCTCCGTAATAGTGGCTAAAAGGGAGGATGAAAGGTGCTCGGGAGGGTGACTAGGGACAATACCTTCCTGCAGCAAATCATCAAAAATAATATCCCCCTCCGTGTCATCATCATCAATACCTGGAGGTATGGAGTGAATGTCGATTTCTTCCAGCAATGGGTCATTATCTTCAACGGGAGGAATAGATGGAGGTAAAGACTCGGAAAGAGGAGGAGAAGTCAACTCGTCGATTTGAACAATAAGAAGGTGCACTTTCCGTAATCGATCGCGAAGAAGCACGTCTTCCACCTCATCCACAAGATCAAGTTCATCGGTGAACTTCTCGTAAGCCGGAGAGAATAAATCGTCATCGCCCGCATCTCCCGGTGAAGATTGAGAAATTTCAAAAGTGAAATTCTCATAGCGGAGAGAAGAATCGTCATCACTAGGATCGACCGCTTGCGTAAGAGCAACGTCGTCCTCAAACTCCATAGCAGTCGGTATGTCACACACTTCATCATCCAATAAGTTGTCGAGACCAACATCAATATGCTCATTCAACGAATCAAGATCCTTAGACGCAGTAGGAACATCGAGAGTAGGAGCAGCAACTTCAGAAGATGGGTTGAAAGTGCATACAGCATCGTCGTCATCATCATCAAAATAGTATGGATACACCGGAGGAGGAGTATAAGTCTCGATATTCGATATTTGATCTTGTTGCTGTCGCTTTTCCTCCTCCCATGCTTCTTTTATCAGAACAACGGCTTCTTGAAGTTGCAAAACAATGGAGTGTGTTTCGTCATTCAAAGTAGTGAGTTGTTGTGCAAGACGAATTCTCTGAGAGGATTGATGATTGAGGGTGTGATGTGGGGGCTGAAAATTTTGAAAACTTGAATTATAGCACGGATGTGGCTCATAATAATTCAGTGGCTGACAATAAGAAGTATCGTGAGGGCCCCCACAATTTTGGCAACAAGGGTATGGAGAAAAATCGGGTGCTTCTTGTAGATAGCTATTACCATTGTCATAATTGTAACCTGGTTCTTGCTCGTGACCATACGGGTATCGAACCGGGCACGAAACATGCCAATGAGAATCGCTCCCACAATAGATGCACGGGGGAACCGGAGGTGGGTTCAAAAAGGACGAATTAGTCGAGTTGCACAATGGACAAAATCCGAATCTAAATTGTGTGTTGTCGATATCGTTTCCGCACCTCTCACATGTACACCATTGACATGAGTCGTTCCCAGATAATTGTTTCTCACACCCGACGCAATGGACATAAGAATCCATAAAGAAAGATAGAGAAGCAAGAAGAATATTTTTGGTGCAAAACTTTGAAAAAGAAATGCTTTTTATGATTTTTCAAATGTTTTTAGATTTTTGAAAATTTTGGACACGAAAAATAACGTTCACAAGTGAACAGATCCCAAAAGCCAACGCGTCTCTCACAAAAAACCGTTAATCTTCACGAAAAGAGCCGGCAGCGGCGCCATTTTAATGTATGGATTTTGCTAGGTTGAAAAAATCGTTCTCGGTATCTCTTAGAATTGATTTCCGGTTAATTGTGCGACTCAATTATTCTTGGTGGAAAAGAAATAGAATGGTTGTCGTTGTCTAAAACTAATGAAAAATAATGACTTGAAACAAATAAAAATAAAATAAAATAAAGACGGTAAAAGAATCAACAATGAAATATTAAAACTTGACGAAAAGTAAATTACGAGAAATTAAAAGCAATAAAGGTAAATAACTCAAACTAAAACTTAAACTAAAAGGAAAGGCAAGTAAAAGTGCAAATAAAGAAAAAGGCGAGAAAAATAAAGCTTAAAACTAAAAAGTGGAAAACATTCATTCGGAATAAACCAGTTCATCCGGAATATGTCACTTATCCGGAATAAACTATTTGATTCGGAATAAAGTTTTGATCCGGAATAAAAAAGGAAAAATGGTTGATTCGGAATAAAAAGAGAAAAGAAGTTGATCCGGAATAACGAGTTTGATCCGGAATAAAAAAGGGAAAAATGGTTGATTCGGAATAAAAAGTTTGATCCGGAATATTATTCCGGATGGAAGACTTGATCCGGAATAACCAACATTCCGGATGAAAGATTTGATCCGGAATAACAGATATTCCGCATAAAGAGACTTGATCCGGAATAACAAGTATTCCGCATGAAGCACTTGATCCGGAATATTCTAATATTCCGAATGAAATAATTGATCCGGAATAAATTAATATTCCGAATAAAAGACTCTGATCCGGAATATAAAATATTCCAGATTAACAAATTTGATACGGAATAAAAATTGAGAACGAATTGATTCAGAATAAATGAAATGATTCGTTGATTCGGAATGAACGACTGATCCGGAGTCTGGGAAAACAGTAAGAAGAACACGAAGAACAGGGGATGAAAACCAAACACGAATTTAACCGAAACTAATCAAGATTAACCAAAATATTAAACCAAAACATCCACAAATGATCAACTAACAATAACCAATCAATCCAAATCAATAACACCAACAATCATAACTAAAATAATCAAAACCCACTTAATCAAAACTATGAAAAATCAAGAACATGAACAATAAAGATGAAGAACAAATCAAACAAGAAAGGTAGAAGGAGATTAACAATAAAGTGAAGATTCATGAACAACAAAATAAAACTTACTTGGAAATTAAATGAATTAAATGTGCAAGACAATGAATTAAAGGTGCATAAATTTAAAGTGCAAGGTAAATGAAAATGGTGGAAGTGGTGGTTTGTCAAGCCACCCAACAACTATGAAATGAAAACACTAATAACTATTTATAGGGGAGATTAGGGAGGTGCTTAGGAAGCTTCCTCCCTTCTTTCTTCTTTCCTTAATTGCATGATTAAGTCCTTAAACTTCTTAATTCTTTGACTTCAATGACTTTGTCTCGGGATTTTTTCAAACTCGTCTTGTAATCTTCAATAAATTAGACTTGAGTTCTTCGGCTTTTAGTAAACTTCCGTCTTTTGACTTTTTCTTCGATAAATCTTCAGAATTGGTCTTGGACTTCCGTTCTTTTTCCACTCTTGATTTCTTGACTTCGTCTTTCGTCTTTTTCTTCGATAAAAGCCCGTAAATGCCCGTGTTTTCTCCCCTTTTCACAATTTCGTCCTAATTACAACAAAAACACAAACCACGCATAATTCCGACATAAATGACATAAAATACACGTTCTGGCTCGGTTATTATTGTAATTAAGTGGTAAAAAGGATGGGTGTTTACACACCAATCAATAGCATACAATTTAGAAGATTGTGTTCCAACATGTTAATCTCACCCCGTGTTTTAAAACAATAAAAAAGTAGCTAGAGGGGCTATGAACTCACCTTAGCTATAAGGTGGAATCAACACGAAACTGGAGGGCTCAGTAGTAACAACGGAAAGTCAAGCAATGTTAAGTCATTCGAGACCTACGATAACGGGACACGAAAGTTTAGAAGACACGAAATAAATGTTTATAAAAACACTTGAAATAAATGAATACATAATAAAATTATGACACATGAGAAAAACCAAGCAAGGGGTACTTTTAGACTCCATCTAAAAGTATACTTTTATTAGAAAATGTTTTCGATAAAAACTGCCGGCACATACCAAATGTGCGGGCTGATTTACCTCACTTAGACACGTCAAATATTTATGGTACTAGCTGAGAAGCTCACTTAACATCTATAGAAAGACATATAAAAAGCTCGTCAAAAGTTTTTACTTCTAAGACTCACTGCCCGACACATCATCTTCGAGTTACAAAATCCGGACAGATTTACGTCTTTGACTCGTAAAACCACTTTGACCTTTAATAACAACACCGTTTACAAAACCGACACTTGAGTTTGATAATAAACTCACAAAACTAAGTTTATAGTCCAAAAACAGCCTTTGACAATTTTTAAAACTCAACTTATATTCCCCGAAATTCGATCCAAATATCGACAACAATTTTAGATTGTGTCGATACTCGTCTCCTGGTACACGAATAATTAAAGTAACGCCATTTTCAACTCGTTTGGAGTTGGAAGCTCTATTTTATATCAAATCGAAGCTAAGAAAAATATCTACAGCCTTATCTTATTAGTTTAATAATAAAACAAGTTTAAGACACCCAAAATCTTCCTCAACTTTCTGCCTAAAATTGGTACTTTGAAAATCATATCAAATGATGTTTACAACAAAATCTAATCATTTTCCCACTCATAATATCATCCTAATATCATCCTTAAACATCCTACACCCTTGCATGCAACAAAATCAAAAGATC
Organism: Glebionis coronaria; assembly: GCA_025667525.1. NCBI lineage: Eukaryota > Viridiplantae > Streptophyta > Magnoliopsida > Asterales > Asteraceae > Glebionis > Glebionis coronaria. The sequence goes on from CM046877.1 coordinate 304,997,074, forward strand.
AAAATCAAAACTTTGATTTTTAAACATCAAAACAACAAAATCTAGGCATGATCATCCTAAAAACAATGATCAACCATCATCCCCACCAAGAAATCACCAAAAACATAAAGGTTGTTGCATGTGTATAAATTTTGCATCTTTGGAATCACCTTCAAAATCTAGGAGGTGGTATTTAATTAGTTTTAGCTAGATCAAGTTTAAGTTTATGATCAAAAGGGTGTTTTGGGTTGGGGACTCACGGCAACAAGGGAGGGGTGGTGATGTTTGTGTTTTTTTATTAAAATGGAATTGTGTTAGTGGAAGTGAAATGATTTTAATATATATGGTTTAAGTAAGTGGAGGGACCATTGTGGCAATTTTTGAAACTTTAGGACCACAAAATAAATAGTTTAGTTAAAAAGTGGGAAATGACTATTTGTCAAATTTACAAATATTTACGAGGCTCGGGTTTCGTAAAAATACTTCTCAAAAGTTAAAACGCACTCGAAATAAGATAGTATGGACTCCCGACTCGACTTAACTCGACATTAAAAGGAAACATGGAAAACATCGAAAATTGAAACAATCGACAGTAACAATATGAAATACAAGAATTTATTACTGTGCCGGTTATCAGTCTAGACTTAATACAGTGTAAAGATAAATATCTTTAAATCGAAAGTTTTAGCCCTCGGTTCTCATTCCGTCGATTCAAGTAAACATTTGTAAAAATGCACGCGGCTGATTTTAAATCAAAATATTTGATTTAAATAAATATGGAATTATAAAATAAAATAATTTTATAATTTCAAATAAGTACCAACAATCATTAAAGTAATGAATACAAGTAAAATAATTACCAGGAAAATACGAGATCTCACAATAAACAACTCTTTTCAACCGCTTTAACCGATGCGGAATTCAAAGCATCTTGTGCTTTCCAATGTGTCATAAGATTTGAAAACCTATCGAAAAACCGATTTTCCTCATTTGCTTCATCATGTAAGGCATTAATGTGACGAGACGATGACGACGATGACGAACCCATACTGGCAACACTCAGTGTGTTACGAGGGTTATAAACCTTAGATCTATTCTCGATAATCTTTAAAGCTTCATCGGTCGTTTTGAACAAAAAATTCCCACCCGCGGCGGCATTCAAATAATCTCGTTCATGATCATTAAGCCCATTATAAAAAGTATCTATTTGATGCAATTCCGAAAAATCATGGTGTGGACATTCATGTAACATTTCCTTAAATCGTTCCCATGCCATTGAAAAACTTTCATTATTACGTAGTGTAAACCTTGAAATCTCATTTTTCAAATGTGTTGTTTTAGATGGTGGAAAAAATGGGTTCACAAACTTAGAAACGAGATCACCCCATGTCAAAATCGAATTTGGCGGTTCTTTCTCGAGCCAAATTTTAGCGGGTCCATCTAACGAATATGGAAACAACATCATCTTAATGGCGTCATGTGGAACATCCTTAAACTTGCTTGTTGCGGTGAGACGATTAAAATTCCTTATGTGATAATGCGGGTTGTCTTTTTCATGACCTCTAAACTTATTTGCTTGCAACATCGACATTAAACCCGTCTTAATCTCGAAATTCTCCGCAAGGATGGCGGGAATCACAATAGCTTCTCCAAAACCCTCGATGGGTGCTTGAAGCAACTCCATCATAGTACGATTAGCCATGGTGACTATTGGTTCTACAACTGGTTCAACAATTGGAGTTTGTTCTTTAATCAAAGGCTCTTGATTTCCTTGACTATGACGACGTTTACGAGCTCGTTTTGCTTGATTACGAGTTAGCATAAACTTGACGAAGAATGGGAGGTGAGCAAAGAAGATTCTTTTTGGGTGTTTTGTGGATTTTTAAATTGTTTGTGTTTTTGATTGTTTTTAATTTTTTTTGGATTTTGTGTATCTTTGTAGACAACAATCTACCAAATCTCTCCTTGAATCAAATTCTTGATTAAAGAAGCCTCAAAAGAGTGAAAACGACCACGTGGAGTGAACGCATTCGAATGACTTTAGAACTTTGGTGAAAACCAAATTGTTCAAGAGGGTTTAATCACAAAGAAACCAAGCAAATATATATTATACGTAATAATACTTTGGGCGGCAAAACCCTCGATTAGCCTTTAATCTCAAAATACTCACAAGAAAGCGGGGAAACGAGGCGGCGCGAAGCACTTAAGAGCCTTTTTCCTTAGGGTATATTTTATAATACCCGCCTTATACCCACCTTATAGTTTGTATTTTTCAAAATCGAGATTCACGAAAGTATTTATCTATTTTTGCCTTTTTCTTTTTGTTTGAGATTCGAATACAATAATTAGGAGATCAAATCCCAATTAAGGTTGTGTTTTCACACTTTTGGAGATATTTTGTATTTGTTGTGATACTTAATACAATATAGTAATAATAATTTCACAAGAAAAACGAAAAAACCGATAATACGTATTAGTAGAGTTCTACTAAGAGCATCCACTACGGTGGTTTAAACATAAGTTCATAATATTATGAAGAGGTCCATACTTTTGAAAACCATAGTGGAAACTTATTTCGTGCTTACATGGCATGAAGAGGTCTAATATCTTGGACTTCTTCACAATTTAATGCATTTGAGATATATGTGATGTTTTTAAAGTTTAAGGAATTTATCTATAGTGGATATAGGTTTATACAACCAAAAAGTTTAAAAATTAATGACTTTAATGAATTATAAACCTATATAGAGGTCTAACATAGTGGATGCCCTAATACAAATACTATTTATGGTTAATATTAAAAACAAAATGACAAATTAATCACGACACACCTCCCCGGCAGCGGCGCCAAAATGATTGTGGTAAATTACACCTCTTGTTTAGAAAAACAAAAGAGCGTAAATGAGCGGTAAGTATTAAACAAATGATTTAGGAAAATCAAGTGTTAATGACCCAATTAAGTTCGTTTCCCAAGGAGGTATATGTGTGTGAATAATTCGTAACTGGTTTGAGATTAATATTTGAAAGAAGGGGACGAGAAAATAGAATGACGAAGACGTGAAAATTATTACTACGACGACTAAAATTAAAACCGTAAAAGGAGCTAAAATAAAAATAAATTCTAAAAATTCCCAAAAATTTACCAAAAATCAAATTAAATAAACTAAGAGTTTACAAATGATCAAAACTTTTTCAAACCTTTTAATTAATTAAATATTAATTTTTTAATGCTAATTAAAGCCCTAAAAATCAAAATAATTATTAAAAAGCCCAAATAAAGATTTTTCACTTTGTAAACCTCTAAAATGACCAAATAAGACTATAAACTATTCTTATAAATTTTTAAACTAATTAAAACTATTTAAAATAATTAAAAACTATTAAAAACTTAAAATAATTCTAGAAATTAGAAAAATGAAGATAAAGTTAATCTAAGAGTTGCAAAAATCCTATTTTAATGTATTAAACCTAAGAAAAATATAAAAAGTGCAAAAATGTGAAAATTGAAATTTAATAATAAAATGATATTTAAATAATATTAAAAATCCAAAAATTATAAAAAATTCTAAAAACTTGCAAACTAGTATATTTTAACCTAAATAAACAGAAAATGAAAGTTAAATGACCAAATTACCCCTAATTGGCCCCCAAATGTGCTAAAATAGAAAACAGTCCAAACTAATGGGCTTTTTGGCCCCAAAACTTCAACTAAGCCCAAATGACCTGAAATAGCCCTATCTGACTCAAAATTTAATTCTAAACACAAAAGTCTGAAGGCCCAAAAGCTGGTTTTGAGCTTATCACAGCTTAAAAGGTCAACATCATATTCTTATTGGGCCAATAAGCCCATTAAGCAATAAGCCAATGCCATAAGCTCAAATTGAACACACAACTTTTTTTTGAGATGCCTAAGAGATCTGTGAAAAGAAATTTTGAAAAAGCAAACCAAATAAGCCAAAAATAAGCAAAACAAAATTTCACTAAAAGACAAAATAGTCGACTTAGAGTTCTAGACCACCTCAGACCTTCTAATAAGTTGCAAAAGACTCTAAATGACTTAATTAAGACAAATCAACAAAAAAAAAAGTTCAATAAGCCTAGCCAAATAAGCAGAATAAGCTGATAAGCACTTATTTAAAAGTCAAAGTTATTAGTTTTCTAGTCAAACCTAAAAGTCAACCCCTCAAATGCTCCAGAATGAACAAATGGGTCAAATAAGTGACACCTATTACAAATTCAAAGTTGTTGCAGGTTAAAATAAGCTAGAATAGCTTATTGATAAGCACCAGTTAAAATAACACTAGCAGTGGCTAGCAGCAGGGGAAAGGAGTTCCCACTGCTTTGATTATTTGACTTGCCTTTTTAGAGAGATCCAGTTGGATTCAAATGGAAACAAGGGCACCCTTGTAATCAATGGATCACAAGAAGTCAATATCAACAAAGAAATCACAATTTGGTTCACTCAGTAAGCACTGAATAAGCAAACAGTTCTCAAATATGCCACAGACCTTGAAAATAAGCAGTTATGAACAAATAAGTAGATTGAGCATGAATAAGCCAGCCAAATTGAACCAAATGCACACAAAAGCTATAATAAAGGCCAATAAACACAAAACTTGTTTCAAGCAATGGATCAAAGTAAATAAGCAGATTCAAGCACAAAAAGTTACTGATTAGCAAAGGTGATTATCCAAAATCCTTTTACTGATCTATTTGACCACCAATCCAATTTCAAGCCCTCAAATCCCTTTCCCTGATTAATTTAACCAAAATTTAGCACTTGTTAACCCTAGTCTACCCTTAGATCTAGGTGTCCCCAAAGTTTTAGCCAAAATACCCAAGTTAAACAGATTTTATAGCCTTTTGTTGGATTTAGGTGTTTCAAGCCACAAAACTTGCAGATAATGAACCCTTTGCACCAGATAAACAGATACCAACCCAATAGAAACAATAAATAACACACTAGTTGCCTTAAATCCCTTTAAATCAGTTAACCCAAACACCCCTTTGGAATCTGATTTCTCAATCTTCCAAAGGATTGTTATGATTTAACCTTCCAAACAAGATCTAATCAACCCTAACAACACTAATCCAACCTCAGTAACTCAAATCAACCACAAATTCACAGATTCACAATCAATCATACAAAATCACCAAAAATTCAACAAAATTCAGAAAAATTAAAAAGGAAAAGAGATGCAAACCTCCAAGACTTACATCCAAGCCTTGGAATGTTTGAGCTGAGGTGCTAGCAAGAACAAGCACCAGCTTCCAAAGCTGCTAAGATGAACAAACAGAAAAGTGAGCAATAAACAGGTTATACCCTTGATTTTGAAAACAAGTGTTCTAAACCTTAAAACCTTTTCTCAAAACCAACAAAACATGTAAGTGGAACTCAGATTTCAGCTATTCAATCACCAAACTTTTATAAATAACACAAGAGAATTTAAGATTTTCAGAAATTCAAATTTTATTTCAATAAAAAGGAATTACAAAGAGATAGCTAAAATCTGGAACAAAGGGGCTCTCACATGTTGAGGCCTCCTTATATAGACGAATACAAGGCAGAGATAAGCAAAACCCTAGGCTATGAAATCCCAAAAGTGCCCTTGAAATCTTCTAGACGCATTTTGTTGTTGAGCTGTCCAAATGAATCAGAGACGTTCATTTTATCTTTGGGGCCAAGCAATGAGTATTAGCTGTTGATTTGGCCACGTGGCTTTACTTGGAGAGGAGGGTGTGATATGATTGGGTAACGGGTTGAATGGTGGGGACCATTGGTGAGTGGGATTGAGGGTTTTGTGTGTGGGATGGGTTTTCAAGTGTGTGATTCAAACGTGGGACTGGGTAATTGAAATTAACCCTTTGTTTAAGTGGAGTAAAATCTGGGTTCATGTGGGTAAACAGTAAATCGTTTGATCCGAAAAAGGGGGTAGTAACTTGTTTGGCGCGAGATTGCGACATTTGAAGTTTGGGAAATGACATTAGTAGTCCTTGTGTTTTGGCAAAATGTGTATTAAACGTTTTTCAGCCAACAAAACTTGTTTCCTTTGTTATTAAAGTTCCAAACTTCATACTTTTGCCCCAAAACTTTGGCAAAAGGTTTTCAAGGGTTGTTTTTGCCATTTTTGCATAGTTTGAGGACTGATCTTGGACATTATTGATCTTCAAAGATCTTTAATGTATCTTTGACTTCATGAGGGACCATTATTGACAATTTAGAATTGTTGAGGGACTAAACTTGCAATTCTTCAAAGTTGAAGGACCTTTTTGTAATTTTGACAAACTTAAGGGACTAAACTTATAGTTATGAATATACAAGGGTGTTAAGTGTCATTTCTTCTTAAATGAGGGATCAATCTTGTACATCTTCAAGTCTTCAAGGGTTTTTCTTTGAGAAATCCATAACTAGGGCCCGGTTCTTTGTACGGCTTCATTTCTCGTGTTCGTTTTTCCTTGTTTCTTGTGATCTTTTGTCTTTTTCATGATATCCATACCTAAAACATACAAGTAAACAAATACAAGCATATATATGGTATATTTATGACATTTTATACATTTAAAGCTCGAAAAGAATGATGAGATCATGTATAAATGCCATCTCATCAGGCTCCCTCTAGTATAAGCTTTGGATCACCCTGGCGTAGGATCCCAAAGAAGTTCATTTCTGTTAAGAAAAAGTATGTTAGTTACGGACAACTGGTTTATGTATGTTTTGAAGTACGGATACTATACCTACCTTCATCAAGCCTCCTCGAGAATACAAGATATCTGTTGGACGGGCCAAAGTAGTTGCGGCTAATTCCTAGCAGACAAAGGAACGACTCGGGTAGATTCCTATGAAATCCTGTTCTATTCCTATCTATTTCTTCGGAATGTTGGGCGCTATATGTACCAGCTCGTGGAGGCGGGTCAGGAGACTCTATGTTTAAACACAAAATCGGTCGGCCACACTATTGAGTCGATAATAAATTAATGGTCGTACCAATTTTTCAGTGAGTCCATGGCTTTATTGTGGGCCGTGGGGCTGTTTAGGGATCGTTTCTTGAAGGAAAGCCACCCATTCACTAAGTTGGGGGTATAGAACAGTCTAAATAACTTGCACGGCAAAGGATTTCAAACTGGCTAATCTTACATGCGCCTATACAATGTAATTAGGTGATATGTACATCATAATAACCTAGGAGATCTACGAGGAATCGATTAAATGGAATGCGGTAATTGGCCGCGTCAAAGAGACGAGTGTATAGGCCAATCTTCCCCTGGGGTGCCTCAGTTATGAGGTCCCCTGCACCAGGGAGAGAGGGATGAAGGTTGCTAGGAATGAAGAAATCAGAGCAAAAGTGCCCTAATTTCTCCTTCGTCATTACGTTTAGCACGGATCCAATAGACGGGTTGTTTCTTTGAGCCATTATTAATTAAAGAAAGATGAGGGCGTGGTATTCTAATCTGTTTCAAGAAGGTTCCGTGCGAAAGAAGGTGGTAATAAGGAAGAAAGCGCTAATGGCAGAAATGAAGAAAGAGACTGTGTGTGACACACAACCGTAGGGGCGACTTATTTATAGGGTTGCCTTGATAGTCATGGTTCGTTGGATTCATGACACGTGTTTTCCACTCACCAAAATTGTATGGTTGGGAAGCAAGTGGCAAGTGAAAAGTCAGGTGGGTCCCATGGGCCACTTCTGACTCAGAAGGTTGCGCCGCTCGAGATTCTGACAGTTTGCAATTTGTCAGTCAAATGGCAGGTGAATAGTCAATTGTGTCGGGATATGCGGTCATACGTAATACCATATTCAATGTTTCATTTAATTTGTCTCGGTCGTCATGTGCGGCTGAGGTACCATAGGAATAAATTCCTAATAAGGTTGCCACGTGCGGCCGAAACATAATTTTCAAAATTCATCATTTCATAATGTTCTTTCTTCGTACATCCGGGGAGCATCTTGTTAGTCTAGATATTCCGCCTATGGCTGTAACAACTAGACTGGGGGGACATGATGACGTATAGTCCCCAGCCGAGTATTAAACCCGGCCCACGGGTACTACCCGCATCCGGCCTATTACTAATGGGTTGGTTTAATATCATTTAAAGCTTATGGGCTTCGAATGCACAGTGGCCGCATACATGTGTTCGGCCAACGGCTCGTCACGGCCGATACAGGGTTGGACAGAATCATAATCTTATTATGATTAGGATTTGCCCCAAAGTGAAGGATATACACTCACCATAATTAGAAGATAACAATCAAACTAATTGTGGCACTTATCCTTTGCTTGGGGCCGAAGCATCGGTGATATCCCACTAGGGTTTCACCGCCTATATAAGGAACCCCCAAGGGTTCCACAAAGGTATTACATTCTCCAAACTCACATACGATTCATAAAACCTAACCGATTACTTACTCTCACGCCGGAGTCTAATCGTGGGATAAATTCCCACGGTAAGCCTAACGCGTGTTGCTTTAGTGTGCAGGATCTCAGCAAGATAATTCACTTGGTGCAAGAGCTGGAGCCCAGCCAACCCGAATTAAGCCTAATTCGGGTCTAGCAAGGATCAGCCAACTTTTGTATCAACAGCCTCCTCATTAGCAATAACTTTAAACAAGGACCATAAGTGTAATAAAGGAATTTATTTAGGGCTATTGTTGTATATTCTTGAAAATTGAGGACCAAACTTGTAATAAATGAGATCTACAAGGGTCTAAAGTTACAAGTCGTTAAAGATGAGGGACCATTCTTGACAAATCTTCAAACTTCAAGGACTTTTTTGGAAATTTATTGTTCGGGTCCGGTTCTTTGTGCGGCTTCATTTCCCGTGTTCGTTTTTGCTTGTTTCTTTTGATCTTATGTTGGATTCACGATATCCGTACCTAAAATACACAATGAACAAACACAAGCATATTTTACGGTATTTTATGACATTTTTATACATTTTAAGCTTGATTTGGACGATGAGACTATGCATAATTGTAGTCTCATCACTCCCCATACTAAACCATCGTCGTGCCCTCACACAATGCTAGAATTAAGTATCATAGAACTTCCAAATTTCATTTTTATATCACATTTATTGAAATGTAAACTTAAATTAACTACCACTTGCGTTTTAGACATAATGTATTGTTTTCATCACGAGATCATGAATTTTAGGGTCAAAGAATAAGAACACGTGAATGCCTCATAGAGATAAGTTCGTCATCCTCGATTTTCACCCAATTCTATGCTAAGCGTGAAACAAGATCATTGTCATTATAAGTTAGTAATGCTAACACTACTCATATGCTATAATCACATAGTTAAACTCCCTTATTCCTAAGGTGTATCTCTTGTATTTTATTTTTTGTCTCAATGATCATGAGGATACATTTTTTACTTATGCGTAAATAAAGATTAGGTTCCATAATAGAGTCAAAATGGTGTAACCAAAATCATTGAATTAATAATCTTTCATAATAGACAACGATGTCAAAAAATTAAGTCAACAAAAAGGATCGATAAACACGTTTTTATAACGGATTTGAACATGAGACTTATTACCAATTTGTATTGGTTTACCGCCATATTTTATTGAACTTCGCCATGAAGTGTTTATTATGACTTTGGTCTTGCCCTTTTCTTATATATAACCTCGCCATGAGGTGTTTATTATGACTTGACATATATCCTCACGCTAAGGCGAATTTTGGATCTTTAAGGCTTCAAGGTTTTAAGACATTCACTTTCAATTTTGCATAGATTTTTCGGCCTTGTGAGCTTCGAATTTTTGCTTGATTTAGGTGAAGAGGTACTTAAAATTATTATTAGGTGAAGCTTTCAATTATTCGGGTTTCCAATACTTAAAAACCATGACGCAGGCGAAACTTAAATGTTTTCGCAGTTTAATTACATGGAAGCTACTAGAATCAATTAGAAACCAACAATAGAGACTAAACCGCAAAAAACCTATTTATTAACAATTTAATATAAAAGCGTTAGGAGAAAAAGCAAATAATTAGGACACATGAGTTTTTGAAAGAATACGAGTATTCTACGTTTAACATAGTAACTTATAATTAATGCTATCATTTCTCGTCCTCAATATAATGAGACTCAGCCGAATATAGTTAAGGAATCGAAGCTAAGTGCTCAACACGCACGATCGAGTCAAAAATTACTCTTATTCTCACCATCGAAAAACCTACATTCGTGTCTTAAACCCTTATGAAAAAAAGAGATTTTTTTTAAAATTAGCCATTTTTAGCCTTATTTTGCAACTAAACGATAACAAAAAGATGAAATTGGATTGCGTGATGATGTAAGCAAGGTAAAGTATCTATTCACCCCCATACTAAAACTAAACATTGTCCTCAAAGTTTCGAGTCTAAGGGTGAAACACCCCCAAACTAGAGACGAAAAGTCGAATGCCTAATCTCGAGCATGGAAAGGGTAAAACGAATAATCTATAGCCGTTTATGAATTATGATAAAAGAATAAACGTTAGAACATAAAAGGATATCATCGGAAATCGGAATCTTCAAAGACAACGATCGAAGCTCGAGTGAGACGTAAAACGAACACGAGAGACTTCAATGATGACGATGAACCTAATAAATCACAATCACAAACAACCACGAAACAATGGTTGGAAGAGCACAATTCTCCGCATCACACTATTAGGTAGCAAAAATATTTACAAGAATAAGCATGAGATTTCCCCATGAGGCACCTTGTTTTTGATAACCGAATCAAAAGCTCGACTCGAATCCCCACAAATGTGATCATTTAGGGATTATCATGGCATGGTCTTAAGTGGGTCTTACATGAAATACAAGGCCCAAAAGTACATGGAGTACTTAAAAATCCTATAAGCGTATACCGAGGTCAAAGATAGCGTCTTCGTTTTCGGATGAAAGATAAAACAACGCTACCTCACACACGAAACCCCGAGAGGGTCAAAGAAAATAGATGAGAATAAATAGAAGGGTGGGACGATGGGTAGGGCACAAACACTTTGAGATACTTGAGGTAGACTCACACCAAGAAAACGAAAAGATTTTCCAATTATTGCATCGGTGAAAGACCGAGATTTCCCTAAAAATGCGATTCAAGGATCAGATATCTCGTCCTCGATGGAAAAGTGTGAGGAAACATAAGGGGCTTTCCCACACACTAAAACCACACACACCATCGTCAAAAGAAGTATATAAGGTGGTAGTACTCAAATAACTTAGTGACAACGGAGTTAAAATAAGAATATCATTTAAATTAACTTTAACATATTTTCCTTTTTCATCGTCTAAAAACTCTTTATGAAAACCCGATTTAATTATGTCAAAAATATTTGGCGTTTCTAACTCGATATTAGGCCTACTAAAAATCCTCACATTAAAGTCGTGGGTGGAGGGAGGTGGATTGTATAAATTCTCAGAACGTTGATCAACAAAGAACACCGCCCCCTCGGGCTCAACATAAACATCATCCTCAAGATCGTTAATCTCATTGATTTCTTCGTCATAGATACGCTCGTAAAACCAAGGTTTGTCGTTCCCCTCATGAATGATTTTAGAAACTCTCTCGAAGAGATCACGATCAAGCACATAACCATCATTCTTTGGTGGGGATTGTTGGTAAGTCAAATCCTCACGAATGTGGTAAACGTCATTCTCATTAGAGGAGTGTTGATTAGGTAACTCCTCGAGAATGGGATTTTGGGTCACGTGAGTTGGTCCGTTATTAAAAATAAGACGTTCCAACTCATCAAGTTCAACCTCGAGATTGGTAAAATCTACCTCACTTGTAGGTGGAAGTGGAGGCAGAAGAGCAAGCTCTCGTTCGATAATTTCCTCATTCTCGGAGTCATATTCAAAATCATCATACTCACCACATGAAGAATTCTTTTTGGGAGAATAAAAAATAGCTTGTGGATTTTTGAGTATGTGATCGGTTTCAACAAAATCATCATCAAAGAAAGAGTCGATGTGAGCACTTACAACCATGGTCTTACAAGTCAATTGACATTGCTTAGGTGATTCTTCAATGATGAGCGGATTGGTGTCGATAAAACCTTTAGCCTCAATCGATATTGGGCTAGGAAATGGAGGCACTTCAATGGATTTAAAAGTTGAAGCCTCAAAGTCATGGTCCTTCGAAGGTGGTGATAACGAGTCCATTTTAATCATTATCGTGATGGAACTAACGTCTTTCTTCAGAATTTCTTGTTCGTTTGGTTCGCCGAATACATCCCAAAATGCTTTTTCATCCATAAATTTACGAATTCCCTTTCCAATTAGGTAAACTTATTCTTTATAGTTAAAATCCTCATCGCGAAAACCATCTTTTTAATTCTTTCAAAACACGTATCAAGCCTCATTTTTTCCGCTAAAGTATGTACTTTGAAAACATCAAATTTTGAAACCTCGGTTTTACTTTGATCATTTTGAACTTGGGATCTACCCGCGAAAAAGTCCATTTTATCCTCCCCATAAGTCATAGTCATTTTACCACCGTTAACGTCGATTACGGATCGAGCCGCCGATAAAAATGGCCGACCTAAAATAATGGGACATTTAGGGTCACACTAGTAATCGGAAATGACGAAGTCCGCGAGAAAAATAAACTTTCCATTTTTAACATAAACATCCTCGGCTATTCCAATTGGTTTTAATTGCGTACAACTTGCTAGCTCGATTGTCATGTTCGTGGGAGTAAGTCTTGGCAATTTCATCAATTTCCAAATAGAATGAGGCATGAGATTGATGCTAGCACCTAAATCGGCAAGGGCTAAACATCCCTCAATCTCAAAATCACAAGGTAGCAGAAATTGGCCCGGATCCTCTTCCTGTCTCGGCATATACCTTTTTGGTTTTTTAAGAAGAATCAAAGCACAAAATTCTTCAAGGTGAACTTTCGTAAGGTCTATAAAACTCTCTTTTTGAACCGTGGATGGAATTTGAGGTACACAAGGGTGTGCACTCTTTTCCTTGGTCACCACGTTCATTCCCTCGACTTTAGAACATGAAGTCGTTTTAGAAGTCGAGGGTTGAGATGAAGGCACAACTTTAAAACCATCAAGGTTTGGCGGAATCACATGACCTTTTCCATGAGACGAGGCGACTTTGACATGTTCCTTCGGATTTGGTACGGTGTCACTAGGTAACGTCGTACTCGAAGACGAACTTGATTGCTTGTTCATATTAACCGAAAACATCTTTTTATGTCGATTTGACATTGGTCAATTTTCTTGTTTTGCCCTCTCAACGTGTTGGAAATTTTGTTTTTCTATCACCAATTTGCATTTCTAATCTCTTCGTATTAGTGTTATTTGATTTTACGTAATTTTGAAAATCATTTGAGCCATTAAAATTTTGATTAAAACCTTGGTTATAATTGTTTTTTTGAAAATTCCCTTGATTACCGCTTGAAAAATTGTTTCCTTGATTGTTGTTGTTTGAAAAATTTGAATTTTGATTTTGAGAAAAATTCCGGTTTTGATTGTTGTTATTGTTAAAACCTCGATTTTGCCAATTCAAATTTTGACCTTGATAATTGTTTCCTTGATTTCCTTGTTGATTATTTCCATGAAAATTGTTTCGGTTTTGATTTGAAAATTATTTCCTTGATTGTTACTATAATTCGTTTGTTGCGATGGACCGGCGTTATTTTAATTTTGATTTTGAAAATTACCATTTAACACGTTTACACTAGACGTTTGGCCATCCGTATCCGCACACTCGTAATAGTTATGTGGTCCACCACACAACGTACATGAAGCCTCAACCGCTTTCACCATAGCGAGAGCGTTTTCATTTCGATCAAAAACGACGTAAAAGGATTTGTCAATTTGTCGACTTTCGCATCAGCCTATCAATATCACGATTAACATGGCTAACATTGGCGACAATGGCAACACTCGGTGTGTTACGGAGTTGGTAAACCTTCGATCTATTCTCAATAATCAATAATGCTTCCCTAGGAGTTTTACACAAAAAGACACCGCCTGCGGCAAAATTTAACGAATCTTGCTCTTGAAAATTAAGACCGTTATAAAAAGTATCGATTTGGTGCAACTCGGAAAAACCGTGGTGAGGAAATTTCCTAAGCAATTCCTAAAACAATCCCACACATCTCTAAACGACTCATTCGGCTTTTGTTCAAACCTCGTGATCTCGTTTTTGAAAAACGTGGTCTTAAACGGTGGAAAGTAGTGATTAACGAATTTGGAAACGAGATCCTTCCACGTAATTATGGAATTAGGTGGTTCTTTCTCGTATCAATCCTTAGCGGCACCATCGAGCGAGTACGGAAAAAGCATAAGCTTAATGACATTGGTGTCAACGTTCTTAAACTTGCTCGTGGCTAAAAGACGATCAAAATTCCGAATGTGATCGTGAAGATTATGCGTCTCACGACCCTTATACTTTGTTGCTTGAATTAAAGTCAACAATCCACTTTTAATATCAAAATTCTCCGCATCGATTGCGGGAATGACGATCACGTCTCCATACCCTCGGTGGGTGCTTGGAGCAATTCTATAATGGTACGATTCTCGACCATCTCGTCTCTAGTTTCGACAACGATATTAGGAACGTTCGTTTCTAAATTTCGTCTTCGTTGTCGATTCCTTCGATTTCGAGTATGTCGATTCGAAACCTCGATAGAATTAGAATAATCCTTCGATCGTGTGCGCATGCACTAACGTAGAGAATGGGGGTAGCAAAGAATATTCTTTTTGGGGGTTTTCGATTTTTCAAATTTTTTTTTTGGTTTTTGATTGTTTTATTTATTTTTTTAGATTTTTGGTGTATTACGTAGAAATTAATCTACAAAAACTATCCACTAATCAAAGGTCTCGATTAATGAATCCAAGAGGAGTGAAGGCAATTACGTCAAGTAAAAACCTTCGTTCGACTTTGAAACGTTGGCGGAACGCCAAAACGTTTCGAGGGTTAAATAATATAAACTCACAAAATAGATTAATAATACTTTAATGGCAAACCCTTAATCAATCGTTACTAAATCGATACGCACAAGCGAGCGGAGAAAACGAGGCGCCGCGAAGCACTTAAGAGCCTTTTTTCATTAGATCGTGAAATACAACCTCCTTATACCCATCTTATAGTTTGTATCAGTTAAGATTAAATCAACTAAGAGTATTTATCTATTTTGCCTTTAATTTTTGTTTGAGTTTGATACACTTAATAGTGACCGGAACACCCACTATTAAGGTGTGCTTTCTCGCGTATTTGGATAATTATTGTGTATTAATTGTGATACGTAAATACAATATATTATTCACAAGAAAAACGAAAAACGATTTTGTGTTAATTGATTTCAATTTAACAAGATTTATTTACTTTTATGGTACTATAATAGTAGAAAAGTAACAAAAAGAGTATATACGATATGCACGCTCCAAAAAATAGAAGGCCAAATACGTACTACTCAAACAAACACGATATACAATATGGCAACAAACACCTCCCCAGAAGCGGCGCCAAAATGATTGTACGCAAAATACACGTTTTTGGAAAAAACGCGTAAATACGGTAAGTATTAAATTCGACGATTTAGGAAAACCGTAAAATTCAACAAGTGAGCTCGTTCTCGAAGGAGGTGTATATGTGTAGGCAAATATTAAATAAATAAAGTTTGGATTAGTTACGTTTTTGGATAAGAAAGATTGGAAATTAAAGACGAGTTACGCTAAAAACTAAACTACGACGCGAAAAACGTAAAATCGTAAAAATCGAACGAAAAATAAAAGTTATCTAAAAATTCTAAAAAAATTAATTTAAACTTCTAAAAATATATCTAGGGTTTACAAATCAAGAAAAAATGATAAATAATTTTTAATTAATTAATATTTATTTTTAAATGCAAATTAAAGCCCGAAAAATTAAATAAATCAATAAAAAACCAAACCAATATTTTATAACTTGTAAAACTCAAACATACTTAATAAACACTAAAAATATTTTTCAATTTTTTTACACTAATTAACTATTTTTAAATGGCTAATAACTAATTTAAAATTAAAATAATGATAAAAATAATATAATAATGGGAAAAATATAAAATCTCTCTTGAAAATTCAAAAATCCTTAAAACTACTTGGGAAAAATAAAAAATGCAAGAAAAAGTGAAAAATAAGCCAAAAATAAGCTTAAGGATAAGCTTATGTGATACTTTGTGCTAACAATGGCAAATCAACAAAGTCAGTGGGAAAGAATGGGTTCCCACTGATAGTTGTAATAGGACAGAAAGCTGATCTTGGTATGTTTGCTTGATTTGAGCCTTGTTGCTGGTGTTTGTTGGAACAGATGGCACCCCCACAACAATTGAGTTGTGGGGAGTCAATAACAACACAAAAGCACAAACACCCAACCACAATTCAAGCCCTAAATCTAGTGAACAGACAGAAAAAAGAAATAAAATGTAGAAAGTGTTGTTTGTTGGTCTAAATGGCTAGGCAGTAGGTTTCTAAAACGATTTTAAGCTACCTAAAACTACCAAAACTTAGATACCAGATAATTAAGCCCTAGTCTACCCTATTCTCTAACTGTTGACTAAGATTACACTAGCAAACACCATAAAGCAAGCCTAGGAGCTACTGTCAGGCATAGATAGAGGTTGCTGGTTTGTTTGGCTATGACAGTTGATTTAGGCAGCTAAAAACCTAACCAAAATGCAGAACAAACCTCAAGTCAACAACAAGCAACCTTAAACTACTAACCTAACTAACTTCTAACTAGATGTAAGCCATAAAACACCAAGATCACACAAAACATACCTATGCGCAGACATTGGGGGCTATGCTGATGCACTTGGCCTATTGATGAACTATAAGCTATCATATAGCTCAAATAAGCTGACAAATCCAAAGACAAATATCCTACAGTCTAAGACCTTCCTAGTATCTAACTCATTACTAAGTTTCATTAATCTAAACACCAAGTTGATCAAAATAAACCTACTGTTGGAACTGAGCAGTTCTTTTTAGCAAAACATACTAATCATGCAAACTTATACTTAAGCAAAAACTAAAAAAGAAAACTAAATAACTAAAGTATACAGTTGTGTATAGGTCTAATGCTGGCACTAGGTGTCACTCCAAATGCTTTTTACCCACTGATCCAAACACCCTATTAAAATTGGAAACCAATATTTTTCAAATGCTCACACAAGTTTATACTAATTTAGATCTTTCAGGCAACAAAAACATGCAAGACCACATAAACTAACCAGGAATGACCATTAACTAAGAAAAATTAACAACCACTTAACAAATCACTCAGCATACAAAAAAATCATGAAGAACAAAGGGGGTTCACAGAAACCTGCTTTTGACCTTGTTCGGGCCAAAACACTTCTTTGGATGCCACCAGCTCAATCCTTTAAGACCTTTGGAACTAGGGTGAGCTGTTGAGGGCTTAGGGATGGTGCAAGACCTTTTGGTGGACAACCACAGTTCACCAAAAGGGCACATATAGGTAACAGTGGGATGGTTGAATGAGGCTTCGAACTACCAACCTGCACACAAACAAGGAACAAACTCCAAGTAACAGAAAATCACCAACAACTTGTTTGTCAGGCAAGCTGTTGAAGGGCTTTTGCTATAGTGATACACAAATAATATAAAAATGCAAAGATGGAAGATTTTTTAAACATTTTGAAGACTACTTTTGAAAATCAAATTTTGGAAACAAATGTGAAATCAAAGATTTTCAAACAACAAGACACATTAACAAAAATCTGAAATCAACATGCAAGATTTAGTTGTCACTTCCTCTTGCTTAATGATCCATATTTTTGGGTCTCAAAAACTTCAGCTGATATTTTCAAACAAGAACTTTTGATAAGATCCTATATTACTTGCATTAAATAAACATTACACTACAACATAAATTAAAATGTAGAACACAACTACTTGCAAGATTTTTAGAAATAAAATTTCATTAATTTATAAAAGAAAATACAAGGT
The DNA here is from genome assembly GCA_025667525.1 of Glebionis coronaria. Lineage (NCBI taxonomy): Eukaryota > Viridiplantae > Streptophyta > Magnoliopsida > Asterales > Asteraceae > Glebionis > Glebionis coronaria. Next base: position 305,015,012 of record CM046877.1, read on the forward strand.
TGGAATGAATTAAAAATAGGGTACTTGCACCCTATTTATACAAGATGGAAGAACAATCTAGACTACATAAACCCTAAACAATGATCTACCTAAAATGCCCTCATGAAATTTTGAATTTTGAATTCCTTAACTTTGGTCAAATGGATCACATGTGAATGATGTCATGGTACAACTAGTGGCGAAGGATCTTAGCCGTTTATCTTGCATTGGGGAGTACAAAAATGCCTTATAACCATTGATTTTCTGGCCATATTCCATTTTTTCTAATTTTGGTGTGACATGGGTACAAGCGTGGGGTCCACTGAGTGCATGTGACTGGGATTTAGGGGTCGGGATCAGGTTAGGATGGTATCAATTGGTATTTTGGACATTCTCATACCAAACCCTTTTAATTTGTTTAGATATTGAGATTAGGGTTCATATGGGTGATAGGGATGATTTAGATCCTGTTAAAGGGGCATAAAGGTGTTAACCAGTTTTTTTATTAAACAAATATAATCCAAAATGTATTTATGATAGTAGGGGATGGACGATGACGTGGGATGAAGGTTGGGCTGGGATAAACGGGTAAAGTGGTGGGTTCGTTTGGGCTTGTACCGGGTATGGGAGTGTTGAAACCGGGTTAAGTATGGGTTAGGAATAGGGTATGGGTTTGAGGTTTGTCAATAACACCCTCTGTTGTTTCCAAAACTTAGCAAACAAAGTTTTCACAGCCAACACTCTCATATCCTTTGTTATATCTTTCACATTCTTGTCATTTTGGCCTCCTCATTAGCAATAACTTTAAACAAGGACCATAAGTGTAATAAAGGCATTTATCAAGGGCTATTGTTGTATATTCTTGACACTTTAGGACCAAACTTGTAACAAATGAGATTTACAAGGGTCTAAAGTGACAAGTCTTTAAAGATGAAGGACCATTCTTGACAAATCTTCAAACTTCAAGGACTTCTTTGGAAATTCATTGTTCGGGTCCGGTTCTTTGTGCAGATTCATTTCTCGTGTTCATTTTTGCTTGTTTCTTTTGATCTTTTGTTAGATTCATGATATCCGTACCTAAAATACACAATGAACAAATACAAGCATATTTTACGGTGTTTTATGACATTTTTATACATTTTAAGCTCGATTTGGACGATGAGACTATGTATAGTTGCAGTCTTATCTGTAACCCAAATGGTTTGTACATAATAACACGAATAATTTACAAAACCATAGGCGTAACAGTCACAATTTCCGATATGGCTGTCTTGGAGAGAACGTATCTCCCAAACCATAAGTCCAACAACCATGAGGGTTTCACCCCTAGAAAGAGCATATCATTTAGTTTCCAGAACTTCAAACCAAATAACCTAAAGGTTTATCAAACTTTCTAAATGCACAAAATACTGACAGCTAGTCAATGCAGAAATCTAGTTTCAACTGTTTAGTCCGACTTTACGGAAGTGGTTCTCCTAATCCATAAAGGCTATGACCCTGAGGTTTTCACCCATGAAAAACCTCAAGAGTCTAGTTTTCAAAAGTCCAGCCAATCAATTTAAATCATTATCAATCTACGGGAAAATGAGTTTTATTAAAAAGAGATCAAATCAAAATCGTAGTTCAAAAGTTTAGCTCGATCGTTTTGGTCATAAATCACAACCCCTTGATTGAAATCGATGCGAGGTCAACGGAGTTTGTTAGGTTATAATTTCTACTAACCCACCATGTCTTAAAAGGTCAATTATATGGTCCATGACATGTAGAAAATAGCTATACAAGTTTGTTGTTTTAGATTTAGGGCTTAGCCGTATTACGACCATAACTTCCTCATCCGGAGGAGTTGAGCGCCCATCCAACTCACCACTAGTATCTAAAATAGCTAAAAAATCCATATAAATCATAAAAACTATGGCTAAAATGGAAAAACCTATGAGTTTTGGGCTCTATACCCTGTTGTCCGAATTTAGGCACTATATTTACTTATGAAAACAACTTCAATTCCACCAAAATCAATCAAAATCCATATGACACTAACAAAATTCAATCAAGGCACTAATAAGCTACTACATGCCTGGTATAATCAAAGCTTGGCTAATAACAAAGATCACAATTAAGGTTTAATCACAATAACCAAACAACCAAAAACTACTACATGACCCCATAGGCGTGCATGTTTGGCCGCGACACCATAAGCCTCAAAGATGGGATTCAAATTTTTTTCTAACAAAATTATCTATGCCACAATCTTAACTAAAATCTTACAACCCTAATTCGATGATCAAACCCAAAATAACACTGATTCTAATGATTCTTGATTTTTTTTTAAAAATCAATGCATGTGATAATTCTTGATGGGGGTTTAATAAGGGTTTACCAAGAAGTGTTTTGATGCAACTTAATTGAACAATATCCGAGAAAACAAGATGGTGGTGGTGGTTTTGATGTTCATCACATAGAAGAAGAAAAAGGAGAAAACGGTTTTATTTTTGGTAAACATAAAAGTTGTCTGTGTTTGTGTGATGTTTGTGCCCGACGTGAACAAAGAGAGAAAAGGGGAGTGGGATTTTTGGTCCACTTGCCCAATTTTACTTATACTTTGGACCAAATGTAAACTAGTTCTAGCCCGACTTAATTTCCTAAAACGCTAATCGTTCCGACAAAATGCAAGTTATAATACGAAAATGAAATATTTATAGAAACATAATATTTTTGACTTCTTAGAGTCAAAATATATAGCCAACGGTTCTCGTCCCATCGAATCGGGTAAACTTTTTATATGACACGCGCGAGTGTTTTTAAATAAAAAATTGTTGGAAATAGGTTTTTTCCATTAGAAGACTCGGTCACTCCAACAACATAGTTACGACTCATAGTTAGGTTAATTGTATAACATTAAACAAACCCGAACCATGAGCATGTTCATGGGCCGATGCCCCAAGTCCATTTACGGACTTGGGTATATAAACCCTTTCCTTCCATGGAAAGGGTGTTGCTTGGTTATTATTTCTAATATATTTCACACATTTTCTCTCACTTTCTCTCTCTACCATTCTCTCTCTAGAAAACCAACAACCTCATTCTAGGTTAAGGATTAAAAATATTCTACAATTGGTATCAAGAGTCATGAAATAAAATAAAGTTTTATGTTTGTTTTAAGTTTGTATTCGCTTAATTTCATCTTAAAACCACGAATACAATTTTATTTTAAAGGTTTTTGTGTTTTGATCATCAAAATAATCATCTACAAACCTTTGTTGTGATCGGTACTTCATTGTTTTACACAAAAACACTAACTTTTTTCTTGTTTGGTTTCATTTTTGGTGAAAAAAGTTATAAAAAGTACAAATCTTGATTTCAAATTTTTCGTCATAAATTTGAAAAAGTTTGTATTTTTCTAAACCCTATGATGCTATAAACCATAAAAGTACAAGTCGTTTTGCCAGAAAACCTTTATCTAGTTGTGTTTTTCAAGTTTGTTGGATACTCGGTATTTTCAGAAATTTTGTTAAAATTTCCGAAATAAGTAAACCCTAAATTCCGAGATAGAACCTTCAGCTTTTTCCGAGATAACAACATTCACTTTCCGAGATTAGGGATTTCATTTTCCGAGATAAGAGTCGGTGTTTTTTTTCCGAGATAACAAACCCTAAATTCCGAGATTGAACCTTCAGGTTTTTTCGAGATAAGAGGGCTTCTACTTTTCGAGATAAAGCACTTAAGTGTTTTCCGAGATAGAACACTTGGTTTTTTCCGAGATAGTATACTACACTAATTTCTGAGATAGAACACTTGTGTTTTTTCCGAGATAAGTATACTACAATAGTTTTTCGAGATAAGAACACTTAACTTTTTAAAATTTTCAAAATTTGAAATTTTAGAAACTTGCTCGATTTATTTCGGATTTTCATCAAGGAAATTTTAAGGGACTTCAATCACCAATTTTTCATCATCTGTAGAATATTGGTAATCTATAATCACAAGTGAGGTTGATGTTTCTAATGAGAGAAAGTAGAGAGAGAAAGATGAGAGAAAATGTATAAAATGTATTATCAAAGTGAAACAACCAACACCCCTTTCCATGAAGGAAAGGGGTTAATAAAGAGATTTTGCTAAGTTGAAAAAGTTCGTTCTCGGTATCTCTTCGAATTGATTTCCGGTTAATTGTGCGACTCAGTTGTTCTTGGTGGAATAAAAAGGGAATGGTCGTCGTTGTCTACACTAATTAAAAATGAAGACTTAGAAAGATGAAATAAAGACGGTAAAAGAAACAACAATGAAAAATTAAAACTTGGCGAAAAGTAAATGACGAGAAATTAAAAGCAATAAAGGTAAATAATGCAAACTAAAACTTAAACTAAAAGGAAGGCGAGTAAAAATACAAATAAGAAAAAAGGCGGGAAAAGTAAAGCTTAAAAACTAAAAATTGGAAAACACTCATTCGCAATAAAACAGTTCATCCGGAATATGTCACCTATCCGGAATAACAGTTGATTCGGAATAAAGGTTTGATCCGGAATAAAAAGTAAGGAATGTTTGATTCGGAATAAACGAGTGATCCGGAATATTTGGGCGATCCGGAATAATTGATTATTCCGGATGAAGAACTTTGATTCAGAATAACACTATTCCGCATGAACTCAATTGATCCGTGATGTTGCGGTTTTTAGTCGTTTTACTATCTTTTAGGAAAAAGAAAGCAAACACTAAGTCGTGGTAAGTATTAATCAATACGTTTTAGGAAAAACGTAAAGACGACAATCGAGTTCGTTCTCGAGGAGGTATTGTGTTTAGCCAACAATTATAGACGTTATTTAATCGAGTGATTACGTTTTTGAAAAGAAGGAAAGAAAAGAAAACGAAAACGGACTACGCTCAAAACGGACGAAAACGCGCGAACGTACGAACGTGGAAACGCGACCAAACGAAAAATTTAACCAACAAAATAATTAAAAATCACTAAAATATTCTAAAAATCCTAACTAAGAAAAATACGAAAACCAAAAATTTGAAAAGTTTTAAATTATTTTATATTAATTTCTAAAGTTAAATAAAAATCCTAAAAAATAAATAACTAAGAAAAAGACAAAATAAAAACTTTTTTATTCGTAAACCTAAAGTACTTTATTTAAACCCTAAAAAATATTTTTTTGAAAATTTTAACTAATAAATACTATTTTTAAAAAACTTTACCAAATTTAAAAAGAAAATAATCCTAGAAAATAAATTATAAATGGGAAAATTATAAAAATTGTGCAAAAAAGTCTTAAATATATCCAAGTTTCCAAGAAAATTAACAAACACAAAATAACTTAACTAATAAGCTGGATTAAAGTGGAGAAAAGCTACGGAATGATTAATAAGCTAAAAAAAATGTGTATATGAATTAAACAAACCATCCTTAGGACAGTAAAGTCCCTAGGGCAGGATGGTTAAGGTGTTGGTGCGTGGGGTGGTGGGGCAGGTTCGAGTCCTGGCCACACCCAAAATTTTTATTAAATTTTTTTTTCTTTTCTTGTTTTACACTTGCTGAACAGTAATATTAGACTACAATTACACAATCTATGTATCACTTAACACGATTTAGAATTGGAATAGTGCCTTGATATTACATATACTCCAACTTTTGCTTTCTTTGGTTTTTCTCGTTTTGGACAGTAAGCCTCCACAAGCAGTTGGCTTGTGGAGGTGTAAAAAGCAAGCGAAAACACTTTTAAGCACAGATTAAGCCAAACGCAAGCATCATATCAGCACACGTTACAGTGAATAAGCCCGAGATCACACTAAAAAAGCGCTCGAAATCGCCCTGCAATAAGCAATCAGTCAAACTAGGCAGAGAACTTAAATTATACTATTATGGTGACTTGTTTTGTTTACCAACAGCACCTCACATATAAGCTCACAAGCAAACACAATAGGGAAACAGTGGATAAATCAACACAGGGGAGTCACAAAAGGCGTATAAAACCACACATAAGCCATGAAAAGAGCAAATAACACACAGTAGGCATAAGCAATTGATAGAAACTTTCAAGCGCCTATGTTTTGATTTCTCTTAGCTACACAGCGACAACAACAAGCAAACAAACAACGCTTTTAACTTTTTGGTTTACTCTCTTTGGTTTGCTTGGTTTCTAGAGAGGCACTTACAGTCAACACACAAAATACACTCCAATATCAATAGACACCAAACTTACAAACGATAGAGCACTTAGTTGATCAAATACAAAGAAAACAATCAGGTCTCTTTTTCTGTTTGTTTGTTTGACTTGCATAGGCATGAACAAAAAGAAAAGGGCACCATTTATTAATTCTGTTCTTTTTCTTTGGCTTTCTGTGGGCGCACAGATCTTAAACAGAATCCACAAACATGAGTTCGAACGTCCAAAGACTGCCTAAATAAATCACAGCCAAGGGCTTCTTGTGTGTTCAGTTAAACATCACAACAAGCATGCCTATTGGTTTCTATAGGAGGCATATGCAAAGATAATAATTAAGAACACAACCTAACACAACTACACACCTCAAATTGAGCAGGAAATTCAAAAGATTTAACAAAGCAGAGAATAAAAATTCTAGGAACTAAAGAAGCGAGTAGTAGGCAGGGACTTATGTTAATCCATGTTATGCTTTTGTTTGCTTTCTAAGTTCCACAATCTACAAACACACCCTGATTTAACCACAAACCATCAGCAGGTTACCTATTTTTGGTCTTAGGTTTTGGTTCGCTGTGTATTAGTTGTATGCACGGGTAACAAAAACGCAACACGAATTACAAACACACAATCCACTCTAAATCAATAGAATAGCAAACTGACAGAAATAGAGGGCTGTGGGGTTCTTTTGCACTTACAGTGAGCTATTCTCCTATGAAAAGACCACCCTTCTAACAATAAAACCTAAGAAATCCTAAGACTAAACAAACTACCAAGTTTATTATACTCAAAACATGAAATCTAACCTAATGTAACCTACTGTTATCCTAGGACTGTTTTATGTAGAAAACATGTGAAGACTAGCATAATTCAAACTACATGCTAAACAAATGAATCCAAAATATGGAACAATCTATCTAAAAAACCAACAAAATAAAGACACTCCAAATTGGCAGAAACAATCACATATAGCAAAACCACATACCTCAAATACAAGAATGACAGAATTTTGAGCAAAATGCAAAATTACCTTTTTAAACTAAAACACAAATTTTTGACAAAATCCACTATCCTAGACTTATCAAAGAGGTGCAGAATTTAGCTAGCCTTGAGGGTCGCTTACTACCGACAAAACTAGCTCTCCCAAACACCCCTATATAAGTGAGATAACCCTTTTTTTTCAAAAGCTTTTGTTTAAAAACACCTCGAAACCACAAGATTTCTAATGACAAAGATCAAATATCATGCAAATGCTAAATTACGAGCAACATATCATCAATTCAATGCATACATTCAAGAATCACACAAGAACATACGAATTTGGACAGAAAATGTAAACAAAAGAGAAAAAAAACATACCTCTAGGACGCACATCCACGCCCTAGTATTTTTGAGCTGAAGTGTACGCTTGTATACTAGCTTTCCCAAGCTGCTAAGAAAAACAAACAAACAAACACCAAGTCTTGTGGACTTGGTTTGGTATTCACAAATATCAAAGTAACCACTGATTTTTTTACTTCCTTTCTGAAAACTTTTAAATATTGAAACTACAACCTGACAAACTTAAAACCTCAAACCTCAGAAGCTATAACACAAGCTCATTCTCAATGGGCTTATGCTATGCTTAATGAATAGTTAACTAAAAGAGAAACCCCTGATTTGAGAAAACTTAAAGAACAAACTGAAATTTAAATGACAATGAAATTAAATTTGCAAGTTTAAAATAAAATGGAACTCAATCTTTATTAATCAAAATTTGTATCACATTACAAAGTTGAGAAATAAAATTGGAACAAAACTCAGAAAATGAAACCTAAACGCCTTATAAAGTGGCTACAGAAGTTACTAGAATGTGAAAACCCTAACTAAGACGATTTCCAGAAATACCCTTTGATGCCTTTGAAGATTCGCATAATTTTGGACTTGTTCTTGGTCAAGAGCAGCAACATGTGATCTCTGCTCAAGCATGTGTGACCCAGCTGGATTGAAATGATCTCATCCCTTCTTTGAACATTTGGGAACAAGGAATCAGTTAGGTTCGTTGATCCTCTGACCATTCTTGTTTGCAAGCAAAACGATGTGCAGGGGACCAATGGGGAAGGGGGTCCATCGTTGAGTGTGATGTTTTGGGGGTTGGGAAGTGTTGAGGGTTTGGGTAATTCGGGTTCTGGATAATTGGGTAGCTAATCATTGAGGGATTTAGATTTAGGGTTCATGACTGGAAGAATAGGGTGGTTTGATTATTTATTTTTTTAACAGTGGTGTGTTAAGAGGGAAAGTGGGGATTATATTAACTCGAAAGTTAATATTAACTGGTGTAGTGGGTTTGGTTGTTTGGTTTAGGTCGGGTTTAGGAATATTAGGTGGGCTTTGACCAAGTTGACCAGGTTTAGGATGGGTAATATACGGGTTTGGGTTTGTTTTGTCCACAATTGGCCCCCTGTCTTTGCAAATATGTTTGTAGCAAGTTAATTCCATCTTTTAACTCATTTCCTTTGTAAAATCTATGACATAGTTGTCATTTTTGGCACATGCAAGTTCTTAACTTTCCACAAGGACCTTTTTTTGTTCATTTGGCATTCTTCAAGGGCTTTACTTGACATGTCTTCAAACTTTAGGGACTCATTGTTGATTTATGAATTTGTAGAGGTATAAAGTGTCAATCTTCCAAAGTTGAGGGACCAATCTTGCAATTCTTCAAAACTTCAAGGGTATTTTTGGAAAATCAATGATCGGGTCCGGTTCCTTGTGCGGCTTCGTTTCTCGTGTTCGTTTTTGCTTGAATCTTGTGACGTTGAGTTGATTTCACGATATCCGTACCTGAAATACACAATGAACAAACACAAGCATATTTTGGGGTATTTTAATGATATTTTAAGCGTTTTAAGCCCGATTTGGATGATGAGACTATGTATAATTTCAGTCTCATCAATCCGGAATGTTTAGCTTGATCCGGAATAATGGATATTCCAGATGAACAACATTGATTCGGAATAATAAATATTCCGAATGGAAGACTTTAGCTACTATTGATCCAGAATAAAAATGAAATGAGGCATGATTCGGAATGATAATTATTCCGGATAGAAGACACTGATCCGGAATATAAAATATTCCGGATGAACAATCTTGATACGAAATAAATAAAGTTGGGTACTTGATTCGGAATCTGGGCAGCATGAACAGAACGAAGAACAGGGAATGAAGAACAAGGACGAATTTAACCAAATCTAACCAAAACAAACCAACAGATTAAACCAAAACAACCAATTAACATCCACTAACAATAACCAATCGAAACAAATCAACAAAACTAACAATAATAATCAAAATGATCTAAACCCACTTAATCAAAACTATGAAACTCAAGAACATGAACACAAAGATTAAACACAAACAAGAAAGGTAGATAGGAGATTAACTAGAAAAGTAAAGACTCAATAACATTAAAAGTAAACTTACTTGAATTAAAGAGTGCAATACAAGAAATTAAAGTGAAAGAATTAAGGTGCAAGGTAAATGAAAATGGTGGAAGTGGTGGTTTGTCAAGCCACCCAACAACTCTAAATGAAAATGAAATGAAACTACTTATAGTGGATTAGGGAGGTGCTTAGTGGAAGCTTCCTCCCTCTTTCTTCTTTCTCTAATTATCCTTTAGTCCTTAATCTTATTAAGTCTTCGACTTTTGTCTCGGGATTAATAAACTCGTCTTGTAATTTCTTCTATAGATTAGACTTGAGTTCTTCGGCTTTTAGTACACTTCCGTCTTTTGACTTTTTCTTTGATAAATCTTCAGAATTGGTCTTGGACTTCCGTTCTTTTTGCACTTTTGATCTTTCGACTTTGTTTTTTTGTCTTTTTCTTCGATAAAAGCCCTTGAAAGCCGTGTTTTCTCCCCTTTTAACATTTTGATCCTAAAATCACAACAAAAACACAAACCACGCATAATTCCAAACAAATGACATTAAATACGCGTTTTGGTCTTGTTTTAGCAAGAAATAATTGGTAAAAGGATGGGTGTTTTCACACCTATCAAATCCCCTAAACTTAACCATTGCCATGCCCTCATGCAATGCTTAGTGATAAAGTAATTTTTCACTTTTCACATAATCAATCAACCTTGGGCTTATTAACATACTACTAAAACAAAAATTAGAGTACTAAGAGAAATTAAAACTTTATAGGAAACAAAAGGATAGAAAACCATTTTCACTTGAAAATAGCTACATGGAAATAACTTGCAAAGAGATCTAAGACTTACATTAGGGCTTCAGTGCTGCGAAGATTCATCACCCTCAAGTTTCACGTTCCCCAAACTAAGCTTAAAAACGAGATCATTGTTATTATAAGTTAGCAAAACAAACACCTACACACATGGCTTAATTATATGCTTAAACTCCCTTATTCCTAGGTGTATCTCTTATATTTTATTTTTGTCTTAGAATGATCATGAAGATGCATTTTTGGACTTATTGCGATAGTTTATTTAGGCTGAAAGCAAAGTAGGACGATTTGATTAATAGTTAGCTAAAGGACAAAATCTCTTAAAACTGCTTCTCGGGATATCAAAAAGTTCATATCTTGGCATAACTCGCTTCACGATTTGAGACCTTTCTCGGGCCGATATTTGGCATGTACTTCATACTTCATATCTTGAGAGACGTTCATGAAATAATGGTCTTCTCTTCGTTAATAGAGTTTATTCACTTGGAGACTTTTGAGGGATACTCCAACTTTGTTGACCACGACTTCATCATTATTGATTCAATCGTTAATTGGGATTTTGAGATACAACGATCCGCCTCCTTTTCGGACTTGGATCTATTTATCCTCATACCTTGTTAGGGTCTTTTCGGATAGACTTCTCCATGATCTTTATGGGAGTTGATTGCTTTTCGTCGTGAGTCTTGATCCTTCATATTGATTTTGGGAATAATGCTTTTCACATCACCTTGGATCTTTAACAATAAGATTGAATCCTCATGCCTTGTTAGGGCCTTTTCGGACTCGCCAATCTTCGCGCCCCGCTTCATAAGTTATGCCTTGGCTAGGAACTCTTATCATTACCGAGCAACTTTTAAACGATCTTGGGCTAGAAGCTAAGTAACTTTTCAAATCGTACGACCTTACTTATTGCAGATAAAGTATTAGCAAGTGATGGGAGAATAGGCAAATAATCACACCAAGTGTGCTTGTGCAAGAATACCGACTTATAATTGACTCTATCATTTCTCGTTCTCCACAATTTAAAATCTCAAGTAACAAGACTCGTGGATGCTTAGCCTAATAAACCAATTAAGGTCTACATGGTTAAGGATACTTGCTAGAATAAACTTGGATAAGTCTATTCAGGTTTAGTCAAAATAATCGCAACGGGCCTAATATGCCAAAGACTTCAAAACTAGCTATACCACTTTATTGATATTTTTGACCTTATTGCGGGATATATACATATGAAAGCAACGATAAAAATTTAAAATTTACGACTAAATGGCCAAAGTTAATTAAAAATTTGAAAAATGCTGAAAAAGATGATTTTCTGGTTAAATGAAGGCATTTCAATGGAAAAGTCCACTTAAAACTTCGATAGAAGTCCCCCTACACTTAATATAAACATTGTCCTCAATGTTTAAGCATATGGGAGTAAACTCCCCTACACTTAGGACATTGTGCACGTTGTTTAAATCTCGCTAAGGAAGAGAAAACTAAAGAGATTCCTATTTTAATATTGAGAAATATAAAATAGTGAATCGAAAAGAGTTTAGGATAGAACCGGGAAGACGAGAAAACAAAATCACGGTTCGTCAAAAGTCATCAAGAGTGTGTCTTTGAAGCTCTAATCCCTGCACATGATAAGAAAGAGAACAAGAAACACCACGGGGCTCCCCCTACACTTTTGCTAAAAACAGATGAAGATAGATAACCGGGTTGCCTCCCGAAGAGCGCTTGTTTTTGTTAACCGAGTCACGAGCCTGACTCGTCCCCGAATTAAATGGTCCATGGGGAAGCCTCAAATGTAATACCTGGATCAAAGACCTTGTCCTCGTTCCCGGTTGACATTAATAAAGGAGAGGCAGGAGGATAAGTTTTGAAAGGTAGAAAAGTCCTTTCAACATACGAGAAGTATGTGAAGTCTTGATCCACGGGAGGTGGGGTGGGTAAAGGAGACAAATTGTCATCCCCCAAAGACAATGGATGGTCACTATTCGGCAAAGCCGTAAAGGTATCAATCATAGAATGGTCATTGATACCTCGCGGGTCAAAGCACTCATCCTCATTTCCCGGTATGAAACGAGGAGAGTAAAAGCGATACATCACCCGCTTGGGTGTGCACGCGGTAGGATGAGGTGGCAATATAATATGAGAAGTATGAGAACAATTACCTTCCACCTGCGTCCCTTTTTTAGTAGAGTCAAGTCTTTCCACCTCTGCGATAGAAGGAGGTATGGCTAACAAAGGATGCTCATTAATAGCAAGAGAATCAGGGCTATTAATGTCCTCAAACCCTTCGTCAAAGAGGGGATTCACCTCACTAGATATGTAGGCGTCATCAAAATCAAATAAAGGGTTCGAATAAATCTTGAAAGTTTCATGCAGAACGTCTTCATCGGATAGTGACTCGTTATCACTAGAAGTAAAATCATCATCTTGATCAAAAAGAGGAATAAAGAAAGCCAAAGAATCATCTCCCAAAGTGTTGGTGGAAGGAACATCATCATTAAGAGCGACCTCATCTGTAAGCTCCTCAAAAGTTAGCACATCATAAACCTCATCAAAGAATTTATCAAGAACAAAATCACTAATCTCACTCGAAGTATCACAATCCTTAGAGGCATTGGGGATATTAAGAGAGGGAAGTACAATTGCGCTAGGACATTGAGCAACTAGATCATTTCAAGAAATAGTATTCTCATCGTCATCATCATCATAATAGTATTGACGCACAAGAGGAGGTGTATAATCACTAGGATTAGATACTTGCTCTTGTTGTTGTCGCTTTTCCTCCTCCCTAACTTCTTTAAGCAGAACAACGGCTTCTTGAAGTTGCAAAACAATGGAGTGTGTTTCTTCATTCAAAGTAGTGAGTTGTTGGGCAATACGAATTCTCTGAGAGGATTGATGATTGAGGTTGGGATGTGGGGGCTCACAGTTATGAAAACTAGAATTATAGTACGGATGTGGCTCATAGTAAGTCATCGGTTGAGAAGAATTAGAACACGGATTTGGTTCATAATAATCCATCGGTGAAGAAAAATGAGGACACGGATTTGGTTCATAAAAATTCAATGGCTAACAATAAGAAGTATCGTGAGGGCCCCCACAGTTTTTTGCAAAACGGGTGAGGAGAAAGACTGGGTGCGTCTTGTGGATAGCTATTACCATTGGCATGAATGTAACCCGGTTCTTGCTCGTCATAAGACGGGTATCGAACCGGACACGAAACATGCCAATGAGAATCGCTTCCACAATAGATGCAATAGGGAGGAGTAAGTTCATTAGAAGTAAAAGATGAATTAATCGAATTACACGATGGGCAAAATCCTATTTGTGAATCGATAAAAATAGGAGGAAGATCTTTTCCGCATCGCTCGCATGAACACCATTGACATGAGTCATTCCAAGATAATTGTTTCCCACACCCGACGCAATGGACATAAGTATCCATAAAGAAAGATAGATAAGCAAGAAGAATATTTTTGGTGCAAAACTTTGAAAAAGAAATGCTTTTTATGATTTTTCAAATGTTTTTGGGATTTTTGAAAATTTTTGGACACGAAAAATAACGTTCACGAGTGAACGGATCCCAAAAGCCAACGCGTCTCTCACAAAAAACCGTTGATCTTAACGAAAAGAGCCGGCAGCGGCGCCATTTTAATAAAGAGATTTTGCTAAGTTGAAAAAGTTCGTTCTCGGTATCTCTTCGAATTGATTTCCGGTTAATTATGCGACTCAGTTGTTCTTGGTGGAATAAAAAGGGAATGGTCGTCGTCGTCTACACTAATTAAAAATAAAGACTTAGAAAGATGAAATAAAGACGGTAAAAGAAACAACAATGAAAAATTAAAACTTGGCGAAAAGTAAATGACGAGAAATTAAAAGCAATAAAGGTAAATAATACAAACTAAAACTTAAACTAAAAGGAAGGCAAGTAAAAATGCAAATAAGAAAAAAGGCGGGAAAAGTAAAGCTTAAAACTAAAAATTGGAAAACACTCATTCGGAATAAAACAGTTCATCCGGAATATGTCACCTATCCGGAATAACAGTTGATTCGGAATAAAGGTTTGATCCGGAATAAAAAATAAGGAAAGTTTGATTCGGAATAAACGAGTGATCCGGAATATTTGGGCGATCCGGAATAATTGATTATTCCGGATGAAGAACTTTGATTCGGAATAATACTATTCCGCATGAACTCAATTGATCCGGAATGTTTAGCTTGATCCGGAATAATGGATATTCCGGATGAACAACATTGATTCGGAATAATAAATATTCCGAATGGAAGGCTTTAGCTACTATTGATCCGGAATAAAAATGAAATGAGGCTTGATTCGGAATGATAATTATTCCAGATGGAAGACACTGATCCAAAATATAAAATATTCCGGATGAACAATCTTGATACGGAATAAATAAAGTTGGGTACTTTATTCGGAATCTGGGCAGCATGAACAGAACGAAGAACAGGGAATGAAGAACAAGGACGAATTTAACCAAATCTAACCAAAACAAACCAAAAGATTAAACCAAAACAACCAATAAACATCCACTAACAATAACCAATCGAAACAAATCAACAAAACTAACAATAATAATCAAAATGATCTAAACCCACTTAATCAAAACTATGAAACTCAAGAACATGAACACAAAGATTAAACACAAACAAAAAAGGTAGATAGGAGATTAACTAGAAAAGTAAAGATTCAATAACATTAAAAGTAAACTTACTTGAATTAAAGAGTGCAATACAAGAAATTAAAGTGCAAGAATTAAGGTGCAAGGTAAATGAAAATGGTGGAAGTGGTGGTTTGTCAAGCCACCCAACAACTCTAAATGAAAATGAAATGAAACTACTTATAGTGGATTAGGGAGGTGCTTAGTGGAAGCTTCCTCCCTCTTTCTTCTTTCTCTAATTATCCTTTAGTCCTTAATCTTCTTAAGTCTTCGACTTTTCTCTCGGGATTAATAAACTCGTCTTGTAATTTCTTCAATAGATTAGACTTGAGTTCTTCGGCTTTTAGTACACTTCCATGTTTTGACTTTTTCTTCGATAAATCTTTAGAATTGGTCTTGGACTTCCGTTCTTTTTTCACTTTTGATCTTTCGACTTCGTCTTTTGTCTTTTTCTTCGATAAAAGCCCGTGAAAGCCGTGTTTTCTCCCCTTTTAACATTTTGATCCTAAAATCACAACAAAAACACAAACCACGCATAATTCCATACAAATGACATTAAATACGCGTTTTGGTCTTGTTTTAGCAAGAAATAAGTGGTAAAAGGATGGGTGTTTTCACACCTATCAGGGGTCTATATACCCAAGTCCACAAATGGACTTGGGCCTTCGGCCCATGAACATGCTCATGGGGCGTGCTATCTTAATGTGTTACTAAAACTAAACTACGAGCCCTAAATTATATTGTTGGAGTGACCAAGAATTTCTAACTATAAAAACGTATTTCCAAAAATCTCCCCCTAAGGGAGGTCACTCCAAGTTACAAAGTCCTAAATCTAGCATGTTAGATCTTCTTTCTCGTGCTCGTAGTCCACTTTCTCTTTTCTTCATTTTCTTTTCTTGCTTGTTGTGAATATGTGTTGATAATCATTAGGCTTTGGCTTAGAACATGTTCTTTTGACCTTTCACGTGCTATCTTCGCCTTCTTGTGATGTTTGCCTCTTCGTGACTTCATGTCCCACACACCTATACTTTGTTGAATTCTTGAAAGTCTCAGAGTTGATACAGCAGAAGACTTTTAGGTTGAACTTTCTTGAATTTTGATGTAAAATTTGGTGCAGAAAGTATAAGTATGTGAGGATGACTTCATCTGGTACACCGCAACGCCACCGTCTTCAAATACAGGAACATAATAAGACACAAATAAAATGGATTTGACATTTTATTCTGATTCGGTAGCATTTTACCTCCGGTCAGTAAAGACCGTTGGACGATATTAAATATCGTACTTGTGACAGGTAGCTCTAATTAAAGATCTCCTTGACAAGATTTCGCGGGTAAAACCGTTCTCTTTATTCGATCGTCCAAAGTTGACTGCGAACATAACGAGTGAATCATTTGGATAAAGTTATCCTTATGATTGAAGCCGTCAATTCATGAACCTTGTTAGAAATACGTTTTTACGTATTTAGGAAGATTCGGTCACTCCAACAATATATTAAGTAGTAGCTCGTAGTCTAGATATCTTTATTAAACAAACATGGCCAAACCTAGCCTACAACATGTGTATGTTGGCCCAATATTGTAAGCCCAAGCCCATCACAAGGCTTGGGTATATAAACCCTCTCCTTCGATGGAGAGGGGGGTGATTTCATTTCAAATAACACATAGTTCTTAAACTTTCTCTCTTTAGAAGTGTGAAATCATCTATCTTTCTCTCTCTAAAACATAAGCAAGATTTACATATCCTGCAAATGGTATCAAGAGCCATGGGATGATTGTATATTTTATGTGTTTGTGTTCTTGATTTATACGCCTATTTTGATCCATTTTACATGAACCAATTTTTTTTTGTGTTTTTATGGTTTTTTCTTGATACAAATCTTCTACATATTTGTGGTAGAGATTTGGTAAAGTTACTTTGGCTAAAAACACAAAATTTTTGGGTGTTTTGACCATTTTTTGGCTTAAAATCTCGAATTGGTTGACTTTTGTCCGAGAAAAGTGGGATTTATTCCGATCAATCATCGGAAAAGGGTTTAACAGTTATTCCAATCAGTGTCATCGGAAAAGGGTTTAAGGTTTCTGATCATATTCCGATTTGGCACATTCCGACAAGGGTATTCCGATTTGGCACATTCCGACAAGGGTATTCCGATTAGGGACATTCCGACAAGGGTATTCCGATTAGGACATTCCGACAAGGATATTCCGATTAGGGACATTCCGACAAGGGTATTCTGATTAGGACATTCCGACAAGGGTATTCCGATTAGGACATTCCGATTTGGACATTCCGACAAGGGTATTCCGATTAGGGACATTCCGATCAAGGGTATTCCGATAGGCTTATTCCGACAGTTTTCTGATTTTTATTCCGATCAACATTCCGACAACCCAAAAATTATTCCTTAAAATCGTGTGCAATTTTGACTTGGAGTTTTTGGTTTATTGAGAACATAATTTATGGGATTTCAACATTATTTCTCGGCTTTAACATACTACAACAAACACATTTACTTTCTCTCATTGTTCGATCAATATTTGTAAATCTTAACTTATCGAAATTGAGTACACATCTCTTACGGATAAGTCCATCCTCTCGGGTACGGATAATCGTCCGCCAATGTTGGAAAAATCTATGTACGAGGATTGGACTTCCCGAATGGAACTTTACATGTTGAACAAAGAGAATGGACATCTCATTTGGGCATCGGTGCTCAATGGACCATTAGATTATGGTACAGTGACGGAAGGTACGACTACTCGTCCTCGCACAACGGGTGAATTGACTGGAGATATGAAGATTCAAGACAAATGTGATAAGTATGCTACAAACATCATTCTCCAAGCCCTTCCTCCATATGTCTACAAACTCGTCAGCAAACATAAAGTTGCCAAAGAGTTATGGGATAGAAGTCGCGTTCTAATGCAAGGCACCTCGTTAACTAAATAAGAACGAGAGTGTAAGCTTTATGATACTTTTGATAAGTTTGCCTATGTTCCCGGGGAAACTCTCATTGACTACTATTTGACCCTATTGTTGAATGAGCTCAATATCTATGGCATGGCAATTCCTACGTTTCAATTGAACACCAAGTATTTGAACACTCTTCCTTCAGAATGGAAAAAGTACGTGACAGATGTTAAATTGGCTAAGGACTTGCATAACACCAGTGCGGATCAACTTCAAGCTTTTCTTCAACAACACGAATGCCATGTGATCGAGGCTCGGTTGTCTAAACCTCAAGTTTATGATCCACTTGACATGTATGCTTCTCAATAAAACATGGCTTATACTTATCAACAACCATCATACTTGCAGCAGCCACCATCACACACCTGTCAGCAACCACAACAACCATCTTATCAACCACCAATGATGCCACAGCAAGCATTTCAACAAAGTGTCCATCAACAATCTTTTGTACAGCAACCACCATATCAGACATCACCATCACAAGCCAACACTTCTCCAATGGGCTATACTCCTCAGCAAGGATATTTTCCAATAGAAGCACAACCAGCACAAGCTTTCTACTCTAGTGAACTTTCACCAATCCAAGCACCGGTCTTTACTCCAAATGATACGCCAACTGATGTTCTAAACCATCTCACCGCCTACTTGTCAAAACTTGTTGCAACTAGAGGATTTACATCAACAAACAATCAGCTCCGCACCTCTTCAAATCCTCGACAACCAGCTACTGTTCAAGATGGTCAAGTAACAATGCAACCTATTCAGGGAAGGCAAAATTCATATGGACCTCCTACAAGGACTGTGAATGCTCAAGCTGTGAATTCTCAAGCTAATGGAAATGGAAGCCCCATTGGTCCTCAAAAGGTTGTGACTTGATTCAATTGCCGAGGACAAGGTCATATGGCTATGCAATGCACTCAGCCAAAAAGGAGAAGGGATGAAGCGTGGTTTCGTGAGAAAATGTATTTGGTTGATGCTCAGTCTAAGGGAAAGATTTTGGATTCAGAGGAGTTGGCATTTCTTGCAGACACAAGGGCAGCAGATACTGAAGGCATTGCAGTCGTTTCCACTTCTAATGCAGCTTATCAAGCAGATGATCTTGACGCATATGATTAGGATTGTGATGACATTCACTCTGCCCAAGCTGCTCTCGTTGCTAATCTCTCTCACTACGGTTCTGATGTCGTCAGTGAGGTACCCACCACAACCAATCTTTGTAATGATGATAACCCACATCAAGTTGGGCATGAAAATGACAACCTCGAACAACATTCAGGAACTAGTAACTCAAATGATGTGGTACCCAATCCTACACATTTGAGTGAACCTCAACCAAATGCTACGACGGGTATGGAATCTTATGCTCAACATGATTTGGTCATGGTGCCTAAACATATTATTGATCAGATGCATATGGCTCTCAGACAATCCGTAGATACGAATTCCGCCCTAACTGCTGAGCTTGCGTTGCATAAAGAAAAGGTCAAAACTTTTGAAATGGTCCCTCAAGCAGAGAAAATCATGTTCTGAATTTGACCAATTTCGTTTTGAAAAGATTGAACACTTGAAAGAAATAGAATCATTAAAAGCTAATCTTTCCAATGAATTAAAAGCAAAAGAGTCGGTTGTCAATGATTTTCAGAAACTTAAAATGGATTTCGAAACTCTCGAGTCTAAAAAGTTTGAATCAGAATTAATGCTACCAAACTTCTTAAATTCAAGGAACAACAGCTTTTAAAACAATACGCTTCCACAGAAAAGGTTCATCTTTTAACTAAATCATTTAAAGAACTCGAACTTAAGCGTCTTCAAAATTTACCACCTAATCCCGGTTATGTAAAACAAGCTCAGGAATATATTCCCGGTCTTTATGATATGACCATAATTGGAAAATTGAAAGAAGCACCTTATGTTCGTAGTTCTAAGGAGACACCGTCACTTATGGAAGAAACTCATTCTAAAATGTTTTTAAAGTTCTATACGATTGATTATGATAAGCATAATAAAGATCAACTTTCTAAAAAGACACGTATTCGTTTACAAAAGGAATTAGCAGAACTAACAGTTCTTGTGCCCCAAAGTTTGTCAAATGAAAACCCTCCCAGTACGTCTCCTACACTTCTCAAAATGGATTTAACAAAGTTAATTCCACCGGTAAGTAAGGAATCCGTTAATTTAAAAGCGGTACACCAACACTTAGCCGATTTTGACAGGTCATTTTGGAACGTACGACGGCCACGGCCATAACGGAAGGTGAATGGAACTTTGAGCACACTAGAGCTGCGTTCCGAGAAAAAAATGTTCTGTTTGTAAAGAATGTTAAAGCTTGTCTTAGTAATCTTGATCATGATTTGCGTTTGGAAATAGAAGAAGTTAAACGTTTTTTTCAATGAAATGGATGATGCTTATGAAAGCAGTTTACTTGAAATAGAACGGGTTTCTCGCCAAAATGATCAGTTTCTGAAACAAGTGATGTCTCATGATATAGTTTCCGTCTGTGTGAATAAAAGTGTTGATAATGATTTTATTGTGCATAATGTTGAATCTGTGGATAATGTGGTAGATAGTACTTGTCACGAATCTGGCGCTGAATTTTTAAAGCTTCAAGATTCATATTCTTCGCTTTCAAAACGTTTTGATGAGATTCAAACACATTGTATTTTGCTTAAATGCAAGCAGCAATTTATTCAAGAAATCTTTGAAACGTCATTCGAAGGTGTTAATATCGATGATGAAAACTTTGAAAAGAATTTTCGATTGAATTTACAATCAAAACAGCGTCAGCCAAGTGACAAAGTTGCTAAATCTTTGCCGATAGACATAGAGAAATTTAAGGAGCTTAATTGTGTGAACGTACTTGAGGCCGCTGAGAATTTTAAACTTGATCTAGATAATCGAGTTTCCAACATTTTGTCCAAGATTTTGTCCAAAGTTGATAACTTAAAACAGAATGATACACGACTCTTCGATTCAGTAAAGCCCGCATGTGTTAATACCACTACACATAATCAATCATTGATTAAACAATTGAATCGGAAGTCGGTGGAAATATCTGATTTGAGGGAACAAATTTGTGATAAGAATCTGGCCTTGGCTGAGTTAAAGGAAACACTTCGTACTCTAAAAGGTAAGAATGTTGTGGATAACACAACCACTATCTCAGCATCGTCCTCTAGTGCAATCAAAAGGACCCTTATAGCCGTCACACCATTTAATAAGGGCCCTAGGACTAAACCATCTCAAAATTTGGTCACTAAAGATAAGGCGGAATCAAAACCAGCTTCTAATATTCCGGTGTTGCCTTCTACAGGAGTAATCACCACTATTAAGGCTTAAAGATCTATCTTAAAAGAAACAAGAAGAATGATAGGATCTTGCCTCCATCTAGTAGTCAAGAGAAGAAGAAAGTATAAGCCCATCCTAGGAATGTTATTTCTATTTTGAATAAAGAGAATCATGTAGCTAAACCTAAAGGCTCTGCGGTTGTGCAGCGTTCTAAGCCTACTGTGAATTCTAATTTGAAATGTTGGAATTGCAATGCATGTATGTTTTCTAGTCGCCATGATTCTTGCCTTATTGACCATGTGAATGAGATGAATGCCCGGAAAAATGGATTAGAATGGAAACCGACTTGGAAAGTGTTAACCCAAGTTGGTTGGTTGTGGCGCCCCACTGGTAGAACTTTCACTATAGTAGGAAATGCGTGCCCTTTAACTAGGATCACTCCCACTACAGCGAAGAAAGCGTACCCTTTAACTAGGAGTACCAAGGCTACCAAAACACAAACGTGTCCTTTAACTAGGAACACCAACACTACCGTAGGAACCAAGTGCCCTAAAAATAGGTCTACTCCCACTGTAGTGCCCGCTAATACTCCAAAACCTAAGAAAGTTGGAACAGTAAAACCTTTTAGTGCTAAAACTCACATTAGAAAACACAGGAAATCTAAGGGTCACACAAATGTTAGCACTTCTGATAATCTTATATATGTATCTGCTAACACTCATGAACCAATAGTTTCCAATGCAATGTCTACTGTTGTTATTGAAAACAGGTGGTCCAAATTGTTCTCTAGTATTTGGACTCTGGTTGCTCCAAGCATATGACCGGAGATCGCTCTCAGCTTAGAAATTTCGTCAGCAAGTTTCTTGGTACGGTTAGATTTGGAAATGATCATATTGCAAAGATAATGGGTTACGGTGAATATCATATTGGGAATGTTATAATTTCAAAAGTGTATTACGTGGAAGGTCTCGGTCACAACCTATTTTCTGTGGGACAATTTTGTAATGCAAACCTAGAAGTTGCTTTTCGAGAGCATACCTGCTTCATTCGTAATTTGGAAGGGGTTGATTTATTGAAAGGTACTCGAGGGAATAATTTGTATACTTTGTCTCTACAAGACATGATGTCCGCTTCTCCTATATGTCTTCTCTCCAAAGCATCGAAGACTAAGTCATGGTTATGGCGTCGACGGTTATCTCACCTTAACTTTGACGCTATTAATCATTTGGCGAAAAACGAACTTGTTCGTGGTCTTCCTAAACTTTTATTTCATAAGGATCATTTGTGCTCCGCGTGTACAATGGGGAAAATCACTAAGAAATCATACAAACCCAAGACTGAAGACACCAACCAAGAGAAACTTTATTTGTTGCATATGGAACTTTGTGGGCCAATGCGTATTGAAAGTCTTAGTGGAAAAAAGTACATCCTCGTAATTGTTGATGATTACTCTCGGTTTACATGGGTGAAATTTCTTACAACAAAAAATGAGGCACCTAAATTCATCATCGGATTTCTCAAGATGATTCAAGTGCGTCTCAACACTACTGTCCGACGCATTCGTACAGATAATGGAACCAAATTTGTGAATCAAATCTTGCGTGATTATTATGAAGAAGTTGGCATATCTCATGAAACATCTGTTGCACGCACTCCACAACAAAACGGTGTCGTTGAAAGGTGAAATCGCACACTTATGGAAGCTGTTCGAACGATGTTAATTTACGCAAAGGCTCCATTGTTTTTATGGGCAGAAGCAGTATCTACAGCAGTATACACCCAAAACCGGTCACTAATTCGTAAACGCCATGGTAAAACACCTTATGAGCTTCTCCATGGAAAAGTACCAGATTTATCATATCTTCATGTATTTGGTTCTCTTTGCTATCCAAATAATGATGGTGACAATTTGGGAAAACTTCAACCAAAGGCTGATATTGGTATTTTCATTGGTTACGCACCCGCAAAGAAGGCATACCAAATCTACAATCGTAAGTCTCGTAAGATCCTCGAAACAATGAATGTTGATTTTGATGAGCTGACAGCAATGGCTTCTGAGCAAAGCAGCTCTGAACCCGCACTTCTTGAAATGGGACCCAGTAACATTAGTTTTGGTCTTGTCCCAAACAACCCTACTTCATCATCATTTGTACCACCTTCTAAGAGTGAATGGGATACGTTGTTTCAACCGTTCTTTGATGAATTCTTTACTCCTCCAAGTATTGTTGCTCCAGAACCTGAGGTAATAGCTCCGGTAACCGAAGTTGTCGCTCTAGCAACCGAAGCACAATCAGATACGTCTGCACCTACAACTGGTCAAGATATACCATCAACAAGTAATTCTCAACCAACACCTGTTTCAACTACCCATGTCATGCCTATTGATGATGAAGAGGATGATGATGATCATGATTTGGAATTCGCTCAAATGCGTGAACTTCCATTCTTTAGTGTACCAATTCCCGATCATAATCAAGCCGGGTCGTCTACCTCAGAGGAAGCTCCTACTATGGTTTACTCCAATCCACGGATTCGTGAACATGACAGCAAGTAGACAAAGGATCATCCTATAGATTCTATTATTGGTGACCCTAATCGTTCGGTATCCACATGAAGTCAGTTGTAAGAAAATGCAATGTTTTGTCATTTTGTTGCTTTTATCACTGAAGTTGAACCTAAGACATGGCAAGAAGCTTTTACTCAATCCTGTTGGATAGAAGCTATGCAAGAAGAACTTAATGAATTTATACATCTTGAAGTATGGGAACTTGTCCCATGCCCGGACCAAGTGCAATTACTCACTTTGAAATGGGTTTACAAGGTGAAACTCGATGAGTTAGGCGGAATATTGAAGAACAAAGCTCGACTAGTAGCTCGTAGATACAAGCAATTATTGGACATCGACTTTATGGAATCCTTTGCACTTGTTGCCCGTTTGGAAGCTATTAGACTATTCCTTGCTTATGCAGCCCACATGAATATGATCGTCTATCAGATGGATGTGAAGACGATATTTCTTAATGGTGAAATCAAGGAAGAGGTCTATGTTCAACAGCCGGATGGTTTTGTGAATCCTAAATACCCTAATCATGTGTACAAGCTTAAGAAGGCTCTCTATGGGTTGAAGCAAGCTCCACGTGCACGGTATGATCTATTGTCACAATTCCTCATTACGCAAGGCTTCGCTAAAGGCAAGGTGGATCCCACGCTGTTCATTCAGAAACAAGGTAAAGATATGGTTATGGTACAAATATATATTGATGATATTATATTTGCAGCCTCGACCCAAACCTTATCCGACGAGTTTGGGAAACTCATGTCTTCCAAGTTTAAGATGTCAATGAAGGGAAAGGTATCATTCTTCTTAGGTCTTCAGATATCTCAGAGTCCCAGAGGCATCTTTATCAATCAATCCAAGTATGCCCTTGAATCTCTTAAGAAATATAAGATGGAATCTTGCGACCCCGTGGATACTCCAATGGTGGAACGAACAAAGCTTGATGCAGATCCACATGGAGTTGCCGTTGATCCGACACTTTATCGTGGGATGATCGGTACCCTTTTGTATATCACAGCTAGTCGACCTAATCTTCAGTTTGCTATATGTATGTGTGCTCGGTATCAAACTCGACCTACCGAGTTACACTTGGCCACTATGAAACGGATCTTTCGATATCTTAAAGGAACCATTAATCGAGGACTTTAGTATTTGAAGGACTCTTCGATTGCACTTATGGTATATGTAGATGCGGATCACGCGGGTTGTCAAGATACAAGGCGTAGCACGAGTGAAAGTTTGCAACTACTAGGAGATCGACTAATCAGTTGGGCATCGAAAAGGCAGAAAAGCGCTGCGATTTCAAGTACGGAAGCAGAATACATAGCTATGTCTGGTTGCTGTGCTCAAATTCTTTGGATGAGATCGGAATTAACCGACTATGGTCTAGGTTTCAACAAAATTCCGATGTACTGCGACAACAAAAGTGCAATTGCCTTATGCTGTAACAATGTTCAATTCTCCCGGTCGAAGGATATTGACATTCGCTACCACTTTATCAAGGAGAAAGTGGAAAATGGAGTAATCGAGCTTTACTTTGTCCGATCTGAGTATCAATTGGCGGATATTTTCACGAAGGCTTTAGATCGCGATCGAATGGAATTTTTGGCCGACAAGCTAGGAATGAGAACCTTCTCGCCTGAGAATCTAAAGGAACTGGCAGATGAAGCGAAAGAATAGTGGTGGTAAACTATTCTCCGTATCCTTTGTGATCATTTGTATATATTTTTTATATTTTTATCCACAAAAGCAAAATACAAAAATATAAAACCATATAAAAACCATAAAAATTGAAAAATCTAGGAAAATCCAAAAATATTTTTACTTTATTTTTCAAAGGCATGTCTTTTGGTATGATAATATTTACGGCCTTAGAAATGTTGATTAATATCGACACGGCGCCATAAATAGAGTTCGTACAAAAGTTGTAAATATTTCATAAAACATGCCCATATGGCTTGTAGTTATTTCAGACTGCAACCCGGTTTTCATATTAAAGTCAAGTATTTCTTATGAAAGCTTTGGCTCAACAACGGGAATTAATTTTCTCAGGAAAGGTTTACTTTAAAACCTTGTAAGGGATCAAGTTTACTTTATAACTTGGTCTAACACAAATCAATGTACGCTTCAGTGCATTTATTTGTTAAAACAAGAGAAGTCTTGTTTTTATGAAGTTATCATCTCTACAACCATAGCAATCTACAATTAGTATCTACATACTCGACGATGCGACTACTCTAACGACGACAACAACTCTTTCAATAGAACACGGGTCAACAATTGAGGGGGAGCAATTGTCAAGCATTCAGAATCTTCGATGCTGAACGTGCCAAGCTCACTAACTGGTGTCAAGACAACAATACCAATCGTACACGTGGTGTCAAGAGATGACTTCAGACATGACGAGGCGACCAACATATGCCGACAAGAACCATTTGATCTTATCATATGATGTTCTCATCAATCAGGTCTAACCTTGTCAATTTTTTCTAATATGGTGAATATGTGATCATGTTACAAATCGGTATTATATCTCATACATTTGGTATCATGAAGATAAATCAGACTTGCATTTTTCTTCCCAAAACCTTTGTTAAAACTTCATTATATCAATTGATATAAAAAACATCGATTGGGTTAATTTTTTTAATATGGGGGAAAAATGTGATTTAATATGGGAAATTATCACAAATGGTTTGACTTAATGTGCTGGCTCATCCCGACATATGCGAAATGTTTTCGAATATCATGGCATACGTTAAGGGGGAGAAAAATGGATTTGCATATCAAAATGGATTTTCATGGTAACATATACTTATCCAAAACCCATTTATTTCACGACGATGAAGATTGTGGTGTCATAAGGATGGTAGGATAGGTTAAGTCCAATGATTCTTCCTAAACCGGAGGAATCTTCCCAAGGACATTCCATAGCTAGAAATAGTAGTCCTTAGGAATGATTGAGAAAGATTATGAACGTATGTGAATGCCGACCAAGTACTTAAGTTAGCACTGGAACAATCAGAACAAGGTGCTAGTTATGACGTATTGGTAAGCATTGAAGGGGTTGAAGAATGAAAAAGAATTGTAAAGATAAAGGGTGTAAAGAAAGAAGCCCTCCTTACAACCTTAGGCAGAAACCGGGTCAACACATATGCTATTGAGATTATTTTAATGATGCTCGATATTGAAGATAGACATCATGGACCCAGTGATGCAATGCACAACCCATCCCAGCTAACTCAGATATCTCTTAAAAGATATTCGTTTTAATCACACGGAGACAACACGTTATCTATTGATTTGTTCACTCCGAATAAATTGGTATTGAAATGGTGGCACTCCTCTCTAGCCTCTGATCACTAAAATCCAAAGTGCACGATCGAGTCTAGAGCCATTTGAGATCATCAAATATCTCATTAGGACACACTTCCATATTTCCTTGCTTCTTCACACACTGTGAAAAGTAAGAAAGATATTAAGAGTCCTACACAAAATCTCCATGATCTTGCCTGAACATCCCAGTAATACAAAAGTATTTACAATGAAGATGGAAATATTTCTTGAGCGAATATCAAAAATCTCATGGTAGGTGACTTGTGTGATTCTTTATGAATCAAACTTGTGATAAATGGAAAGCAACAGTGGTTTAATTCTTAGCTGAACTTAAACACGTTCCAGGTATCTACGCAATATCTAAGTGATCTTGCCAGAACACTCAGAGAGATACCTTAGTGTTCACAGTGATGAGTGGAAATCCTTCTAGTGTTAACCTTAAACAGCACTTGGTAGGTAACTTGCAATATTCAATATGAATCAAGCTCGTGACAACTGGAAAGCAACGATGGTGTGATTTTTTAATGAATCAAACTTGTTTCAGGAATCAGAATTGACGGCTTCAATCATGCGGATAATTTTATCCAAATGATTCACTCTTTACGTTCGCAGTCAGCTTTGGACGATCGAGTAAAGAGAACGGGTTTACCCGCGAAATCTTGTCAAGGAGATTTTTAATTAAATCTACCTGCCACAAGTACGATATTTTATATCGTCCAACAGTCTTCACCGACCGGAGGTAAAATGCTACCGAATTAGAATGAAATGTTCATAGCCATTTCGTTCGTGTCTACTTATGTTGCGGCATTTGAAGACGGTGGCGTTGCGTAATCCGAGAAGAAGTCGTCCCCGCATGCTTATACTTTTCGCACTTAATACTTCAACAAATTCAAGAAAGCCTAAAAGTCAAGTCTTCCGCTGTATCAAACTCTGAAGCTTTCAAGAATTATAAAGGTATAAGTATGTGGGACATGATGTCACGAGGAGGCGAAGATCACAAGTGATGGATGCACAAGATCAAGGCAAGAGATTAATGCTTAAGATTGATATCAAAGATCACATCAGCATGTTCATCAGCATAACTAGGGTAACACCCTTGTTTGGAGTGACCTCCCTTAGGGGGAGATTGTTGGAAATACGTTTTTACGTATTTAGGAAGATTCGGTCACTCTGACAATATATTAAGTAGTAGCTCGTAGTCTAGATATCGTTATTAAACAAACAAGGCCAAGCCTAGCCTACAACATGTGTAGGCCGGCCCAATATTGTAATCCCAAGCCCATCACAAGGCTTGGGTATATAAACCCTCTCCTTTGATGGAGAGGGTGGTGATTTCATTTCAAATAACACATAGTTCTTAAACTTTCTCTCTCTAGAAGTGTGAAATCATCTATCTTTCTCTCTCTAAAACATAAGCAAGATTTACATATCCTACAAACCTGGAACAAGTGAATTTCAGTTAAGATTTTCACCATCGTTGCTTTCCGGTTGTCACGAGCTCGATTCTAATAGAATCTTTCTTGTCACCTACCGCAATGTTGTTTAATGTTGACACTGGAAGGATTTCCACTCATCACTGTGAACACTAAAGAGTGCCACTCTGAGTGTTCTGGCAAGATCACTTGGATTTTGCGTAGAGGCCCTAGAACAAGTTGGATCTCAATTAAGAGTCAAACCATCGTTTCTTTCCAGTTATCACAAGATTGGTTCTTAAAGAACCGCACGTGTCACCTACCATGAGCTTGTTTGATGTTGGCTCAAACAAGATTCCCATCTTCATTGTGATACTTTCGTATCACTCAGATGTTTGGCAATATTATAAAAATATTGCGTAGTACTCATAAAAATCTTTCTTGCTTTGAAAAGTGTCCTAATGAGACTTTTGATGATCTCGTGGTCTAGACTCAATTGTGCATTTTGATTTGGTGAGCGGAGGCTGGAGAGGATTGCCACCTTTTTAATATCAATTTATTCAGAGTGAATAAACCGATAGATAACATGTTGTAATCCGTGACATTAAAACAAATATCTTTTGAGAGATATTTGAGTTACCTGGGAGGGGTTATGCATCGCATCACTGGGTCCATGATACTTTATCGTCTTCAAGATGTGTTGACCCGGTTTCCGCCTAAGTTGTAAGGAGGGCTTCTTTCTTTGCACCATTTACCTTTACATTTCTTTTTCATTCTTCAACCCCTTCAATGCTTACCAATACATCATCACTATCACCTTGTTGTGATTGTTCCTGTGCTAGCATCAGTACTTGGTCGGCATTCTACTTCGTTCACAATCCGTTCTCCATCTTTCCTAAGGACTACTATTTTCTAACTACGGAATTGTCCTTGGGAAGATTCCTCCGGTTCTGGAAGAATCATTGGACTACCTAATCCTACCACCCTTTTGTCACTACAACCGTCGTGATCTAAGTGTGTTTTAGGTAAGTAATTGTCACCATGAAAATTCCTTAAAAATCACTGAGGTACTTGTGATATAAATATCAAAAGTTTTGTACCTTCAGTGTTTTTGACAACAAAATGCTCCCCCTTAACATGTGCAAAAACACATATCAAGTTGGATTTTCCATTAAGTCTTTTTCATTGTTAGCCATGTATATTTACAAGTCTCCTTAATCCCATTTTCTCCCCTTATCCAAAATATCCAAAATATTAACCGTTAATATTTTGGATATTAGTGGATTAACTGATCTTTAGGGTAAAAATGAAATCGTTTGTTGGCCAAATAACATATTAATTCTCACCCTCAAATTAATGAGGGATAGTTGTAGTGCTTGAGTACGATATATTTTAAAAGATTTAGAATCTCATGAGAAATTCTTGAAAGATATCATACTTCCACACTACATCATGCCATAAAAAGCCCAATGTACACATTATATACATATTCACAAATAAGTGTATGGAGTTGACCTGATATAGTACGACCATCACGTCAAGTGGATCATTCCATTAGCCTGTGGTGAGCTCCATACGGTCTGCCATCTGCCACCTATGAATCGTTCTAAACTTCTGATCAACCGTCATTCCCTTAACTTCTCCTCAATCTTCTTGATCACGTATAAGACACTCTTAATGAACTTACCTTTCCATTCATACTTCACTTATGGAAGAGGTTGTTTGGAATTGAGAATTCATAGTGTAAAACTCGCATTAAAATACTATGAACAGTACACATGAACAGTGAACATACAAAAATACGATAAATTTAAAACTTTCCATTTATAATATAATTCACGTGTCACGTTATTTAATAAGATGTAATTACATATATATTATAAATGTGTTACGTCCACGAGATATAAATTCACGATAAATAAAACATGAATGTACACGACATAATATTTAACTTAGAAAAGTTACGGGTTCACTGTTGGGCTGCCTTTAGGCCGCGGCTAGGAAAGAAAGAGGAAGAGATGGGATTTGGCCCATGACCCATGTTTAACCAAATAATAACTAAACAATAGGGAATTATTAGTCATTATTTTAGGTTACAAAAAAAGTTCACCCATGCCTCCTTTTCCTCTCTTGCCGCCGGCCATAGCTCACCACCAAGAACGAACCAGACGATTTTGCTACTTGATTCTTTGTGTGCACGTGTTCGTGATCATAACCTTTTCTTTCACGCATTCGGTATAATCAAAACCCTTCTTTTCCTATTAATTTTCTTATGAATTCATGACATTAATCTGATCAATCTTAAAAACAAACCAAGAAAACATGTGGGATTAATTAAAACATAAATTAAAGGGGTGCTTTGGTGTTTGTTGTTCAGCCGAGACCCACCAACCGAGAGCCGAAGCTCTCAGCGTGGCTACAGCACAACCACCGAGACCCTCTAAGGTCTCAGTTTGGGTTGGTTCGGCTTGGACGCTAGCGAAGGGCCCGGACCGCGAGTCGGGGGTGGGTTTTGATGTGGTTTCGAGGCTAATCGAGACCACTAGGGTCTTGGTATGGCTCGGTAAAACAAGAACAGTGAGAACCGGGTAAGAACCGGTAGGACCGAGCCGGCAGTGGCAGTCGTGGCTCGACAGTGGGAACCGAAGGCCACCAGTGGCTACCGGTCAGCCTGTCTAATTATGGAAATTTACTATTTTTAATTAAATTCTTATAATGTATAGTTTATTAATTTAACTAAGTTATTTAATTAATAAGCTATAACCTTTAAACCATGACTTGTATTTTACTAACTAAACTTTACTTATTATTAATAATCTAGCTTATTTCTAATTATGGAAACTTACTATTTTTAGAAACTTACTATTTTTGGAAACCTTCTATTTTTAGAAAGTTAGTTAGTATTACAATGCAAGTATTATAATACCATACTCCATGAATAATAAACAACAGAATACAAGAATAACTACAGTAAACACTTAAAACAGTTAAAACATGACTTAACATGAATAATAAGATAAGAACACACAGAACCAGTAAAACACATGTCATTCAGAAAACTCATACACGTTCCCATTCTTATGTAATATTATCCGTCAAGGAAGAGTAGGTTCTTCAGCGTTTCCGTTAGCTTCTACTGGACACAAGGTACGGATTTCCCGTCCTTCAGTAAGGACAACCTCTTCCTTTATTAGGATTTCTCGTATGCAGCAAACTATTTTCCCAGTAGTTACAGATTAAATGCTTATGTTTATTAGTTACCTTTTCCATATACATTCATGCCAGTTTCACCTAGTTATGGAGGTACCATAACCATAACACTAGTGGCACTAGTGTTATGACTTCACCATGGCGGAGTGATAGCTCGTGGCGTCCCTTTTAGTTATTTGGCCTTTATTATTATATTATCATGTGGGGCGTATGGGTGCATCCTAGTTACAGTGTCAGTCAGGATTTAATGGTGAATGTGGTGTGTGCCTTGCATCCTTGACAAGGAGCTGATCCCTCCTACCCATTACCATTTAATTAGAGGCATCCCCTCTAATTGCATGACGAGGTCACCCCTCCAAGTATTCATGCACGTTGTTGACCTCATGACCTATATTGGATTTTGGTATATTAAACTAATACAGATTTTCATAAGTAACATAAGCTATGTTTTCGGAACTAAAACCACATGACATACATCTAGGTTTCCCAGGACTTATTCATTTCCGCTGCTTTCCATGCTTTATATGCTCTTTTATGCTTTCATTACTCTATGTTTCTATGCTTTATTGTGTATTCGTGCAGTGAGCTTTATGCTCAGCCATTTTCCATTTGCATGTTCCCAAATGGCAGGTACCCAAGGTCGCAAGTAGGATCTCTAGAGTATGTGCATTCGGATGGAAGCTATCTCGCCTCTTTTACCTTATGTATTTATTCCTACTTTCTCATACTTTACTTCATTTGGACATTGTTTAGTCCTTTCATTTACAGTACTTATAATTTCTTGTGTGTGAGTTACTTACACTATCGATGTTTGATTCCGGTATTTCTATATATGGTCATAAATGTTTAGACATTTACCTTGCATGCTTTGATGACACGCCATATTTTACCGTAGCATTCCATCTTAACAAATGGGGTGTTACAATTATGGTATCAGAGACCAAGGTTTCGACCTGTAGCTCTATAAAACATGACCTATGACTTATTGGTAGTCACCAGTGTCTTCCTAAAAACTGACAGTTGGTTTTCATACATTCATTCATTTTCATTTTATTTCATGCATTCATATCATTGTCGCATGTTTATGACTAAGTAATGGTTGGTACAGGACTGACCCTATTTAGTCGCATGTGCTTTTATCAAATCTTTTAACTTTGGGGCCGACCCATAGGCGTCCCCCGCTATGTCTTTTGTTTTGGGTGAACTGACCATAGGCATTTACCCTCGCGCATATAAAAGTTTTATAAACTGCATCATGCATTCTAAACTGTTTCATGCATTATAAATTGATTCATTGATTTATACATGGTTCATGCATTTTATGTTCATGTTATTTCAGACTTATCATTTATGTTGCATTTTTGTTTTTTTAAACTGTCAGATGGTGAACACACAATGCTTAGGAATTGGCTGCAACTATCAATGCAGCTTTGCAAGCCATCCTTCCCCAACTTTGCAATGAAATCAGGGACGAAGTTCATGCTGAAATTCAAGCTCAGGGCGTTCAATTTGGCCCTCATCCTAAAAATCACTACAACAATAATCCTCCTCCACCACCACCTGTTACCCTTATGACTTGGTTGGAGCGATTCTATAAATAGCGACCCCGTTCGTTTGAGGAGATGGACAACCCCAACGAGGCTGAAACTTGGATTTCTCACATCGAGAAGATATTTGATGCAATGGGTTGTGACGGCGTTTTCAAGGCAAGACTGGCTTACTATAAGTTTGAAGGTGATGTACTGCAGTGGTGGAAGTCTGTCAAGCAGTCCACTGGTGGTGATAATTGGGTTTCACTGTTGACTTGGGACCAGTTTAAGGAGCTCTTCCTTAATCAGTACTTACTACATGCTGAGCAGAAGAATCTTAAGAGGGATTATCATAATATACGACAGGTTGCTGGGGAGAATAGCAACGAATTCATGCATAGGTTTCTCCGTTTGGCTGGTTTCTTGGGAGCAGCAGCTGGTACTGCTGAGGAGCAAGTTGAGAAGTTTCGCTAGGCTCTTCTCACTTTGGTTGCAAGCAGCTTGGTTTGTGCTACGTTCACTACAGTGGCACAGGTGGCCAATGTAGCCCGAAAGCTTGAGATGCTTCAGGAATAAGAGGAGTTTGGTGATGATCGAGCCGTGAAGAGGTATCTTCAATCACTAATTGTAAACCATTCATTTATTTCAGTATTTCCATTTCATATCATCCTCTGTTCAACTTTATGTTTCAAACAGAAGACTGATGACCATAAGCCTGCGACCGTTCAACAGCAAGCATCTAAGGGAAACGGTCAGACCAATGACTGTTCTGGTTCAGAGAGGCGTGACAGTAATGATAATTACCGTAACAACGCTAATAACTCGAACAACAACAGGTCCCTACATTTACCTTCTTTCATGTTAAACTATCTTATGTTATGATATTCTGACACTCCAACGATTCAAATTCAGGAACAACAACAATGGCAGGGATCAGGACCGTAGAGGTTCTTAACCTAACCGTTCTACCTCAACTGGTAATTTTTAAACCTTCTATGTAATCATGCTTATGTTACATGATCATGTCTCATGCATGTAATCCTGAAACAGGCTCTCAGCTAGCTAGGACGCCTGCTGGAGGATTCATGCATCCTATCTGCCCTACTTGTTCGCGTAGACATTCTGGTGTTTGTCATCGAGGTACTGGTGGTTGTTTCAAGTGTGGCCAACAAGGCCATCAACAGAAGGATTGTCGCAAAGGTGAGATAGAAGGCACCTCTGGAAATGCCGACAAACCACCTCCTACTTCTGGTCGCGTGTTCACTACTACTAGAGACCAGGCAAACAAGACTTCAGGTACCATCACTGGGAATCTCTTTATGAATGGTTTGGCAGCATGCATTCTATTGGATACTGGAGAGACTCATTCAGTCATATCCACTACTTTTGCTATGCGTGTTAGGATTTCCCCGATGCCATTAGATAATGCCTTATGCATTTCCACGCCACTTAGGGACTCTGTACGAATCACCCAAGTGTACAGAGATCTTCCCCTAGAATTTGATGATAAAATTCACAGAGTAGACGCACTTCCTTTAGATATGTGCGATTTTGATTTAATATTGGGCATGGACTGGTTATCCAAACACCAGGCTACGATAGACTGCCACACTTATCGAGTTATCTTCGATGATTTTAAATATCCAGAGTACATACACCATGGTTTTCTGCCAGGGAGGTCGGTACAAATTATTTCATCCATGGAGGCGCATGCATTACTAACATACGGCTATCAGGTCTTTATAGCCAATATTCATGACATTACTGCCGAGTCTCCAGTCAATCCAAGATCAGCCTATCGTGTCAGAATTTCTTGACGTCTT
The DNA here is from genome assembly GCA_025667525.1 of Glebionis coronaria. NCBI lineage: Eukaryota > Viridiplantae > Streptophyta > Magnoliopsida > Asterales > Asteraceae > Glebionis > Glebionis coronaria. The sequence continues at coordinate 305,050,174 of CM046877.1, forward strand.
TCCTGATGAACTTCCGGGCATACCACTGTTCGTGAAGTCGAGTTTGGAATTGAGCTCATTCGAGGTGCAGAACCAACTTACAAAGCTCCTTATCGCATGGCTCTTATAGAGCTTAAAGAACTAAAAGATCAGCTGCAGGACCTTCTGGAACGAGGTTTCATCCGTCCCAGTGCATCGCCATGGGGTGCACCGATACTTTTCATGAAGAAGAAAGACCGCCACATGCGTTTGTGCATAGACTATCTTGAGCTGAACATGATCACGATCAGGAATTGTTTTCCTTTGCCGCGAATTGATGACCTTTTTGATCAACTTTAGGGCACCAAGTATTTCTACAAGATCGATCTGAGGTCTGGCTACCATCAGTTACAAATTAAAGAGCAGGATATTTCTAAGTCTGCTTTCCGTATACGCTATGGGCACTACGATTTCGTGGTCATGCCATTCAGACTCACAAATGCACCAGCAGTCTTCATGGATTTGATGAACCGTGTCTTCCATGAGTTTCTGGTAAGTTTGTTATCGTGTTCATTGATGACATCCTGATTTTCTCCAAATCCAAGGAGGAACATGAGGAACTGATAGGTGTGTAAACACCCATCCTTTTACCACTTAATTCGGGCTAAAACGAGACCAAAACACGTATTTAATATCATTGGTTTGGAATTATGCGTGGTTTTTGGGTTTATTGTGTTTTCAGAGCCAACCGGGTGAATACTGAAGAAAACATGGGATTGCACGGGTTTTACTGAAGAAAAAGACTCAAGATAAAGTCTATTGTCCAAGAGATGCAAAAGATTTGAAGTCACTGGGCCTATTCGAAGATTTATCGAAGAAAAGGACCAAAGATGGAAGATTTTTATAAGTCGAAGAAACTCAAGTCTATTAAACGAAGAAATTAAAAGACGAGTTGAATTTAATCGACGACAAATCCCGAATCGGAATCGAAAACGGAAACTTTTCTGAAAAGACGAAAAGACACGAAGAACGGGAGAAAGCCCACTCACCAACCAAAGGAAACACCTATAAATAGGCACCCCTCACACACATTTAGTAGCTAGCTTTTTATTTTTCTTTTTCCCCACTCTTTCTTCTTCCTGGTTCGTAGCTTCACCTTCACCACTAGGGTGATTGGTGATTTTCATTTTTAGTTCTTTAATCTTGTAATTTTAACCTTTGTTTTATCTTGTCAAAACATTAATCAATCAATACAAGTTCTTGTTTAATCTTTCATTTCATCTTGTTCATCATCATCTTTATCTTCAAGTTTTTAAGTTTTTATTTTCTTGATTTGATCTTCAAAAGTTGTTTGGATTTGTGTTTTTATTAGTGGGATTCGTTGCTTATGGTGTCTAAATGATTTGTGTTTAATTTGGTAAATCCTTTTTAAGTATTTGGTTTGATTTTGATTAAAATTCGTGTTCCTTGTTCTTCGCATAACTGCTACTGTATCTGGGCTTCCAGATCTTCCGAATCAAACAAAAAGTTCCGAATGAAGCCTTCATTCGGAGACTTCCGAACCAAGCATTAACTTCCGAATCAGTGACTTCCGAACCAGTAAGTTCCGAATCAAGCATAAGTTCCGAATCAAGAGAAAACACCCTTCATTCGGAAAGTTCCGAGTCAATCATAAGTTCTGGATCAAGCCACTTCCGAACCAAGCTCCTTCATTCGGAAAGTTCCGAACCAGTCCTTCATTCGGAAGTTTCAAAACTTCCGAATCAACAACCTTCATTCGGAAGGTTCCGAATCAACCAGTAAGTTCCGAATGAGAAAGTTCCGGATGAGAATGTTCCGGATGAATGAATAGTAACTTCCGAATCAGTTATCTTTTGGGTATTTTCAAGTTTTACTGTTTCCTTACCATTTCTTTACTGTTTCCTTGATTTAATTTTAATTTTATTCAAGTTTAAATTCAAGTTTCTAGTAATCATCCTTAAAGTAATTGTCTTTGATTTAAATTTTCATTTCCATTTTTTATTAGATTAGAAAACCAAACCCTTTTATTTAGTAACCAAGAACAATCATTCCACTTAAGACTGAGATCAATTCGAGAGGATATCGAGAGTAAAATTGAACCCTAGCAAAAATCAAAATATCAAATGGCGCCACTGCCGGCTCTTCTCGTTAAGATCAAAAGTTTTTTGTGAGAACTTGGATTTTGGGATCCGTTCCCCGTGAACGTTCTTTTTCATCAAAAATTTTCAAAAACAACTAAAAAATATAAAATTTTCAAAAATCCTAAAAATTAAAAAACAATAAAAACCAAAAATATTTTTGCTTTGTTTTTCTTTGTTCGTTCTTTTGCAGGTGTATGCGCACTCGATCCACGTCTTATCAAGAGCCCGAGCCTCTCGATAACTTAGACATGGCTGGTGTACAAAACAACAATAACATACCACCTCCGAACAACAATAATAACAACAACAATCCACCTTTCAACAACATGAACAATAACAACAACAATGAGCACCTTCCGGATAATCGCCCAATGATTGAATTGCTGCAAGCTCATGTCGATGGCAATACGGATCCAATTGTTATACCACCAATTGGCGCCAACAATTTCGAGCTAAAGTCAGGCTTTATCCAGATGGTATCCGCTCAACCGTTCTTGGGACGCACCATTGATGACCCACACGACCATATGAAGAGATTTCTACAACTCACCAACACGGTCAAGTTCAATGGAGTTCCACAGGAAGTTATAAGGTTACAACTTTTTCCCTTTTCTTTAGAGGGAAAAGCCCGGCATTGGCTTGCTAAGGAACCGCCACAGAGTATTCTCTCATGGACGGATTTGGAAACAAAGTTTATCAACTACTTTTTTCCACCCTCTCGTACTACCGCTTTGCGGAATGAGATTATAAACTTTGAACAAAAGTACGATGAGTCATTCAGTGAATCTTGGGATCGTTTTAAAGATCTTTTAAGAAAATGCCCACAACATGGTTTTACCAAAGTACACCAAATCAATACTTTTTACAATGGTTTAAGCATGAGTGACCAAGATTCACTGAATAGTGCCTCGGGGGGTAATCTATTGGCTAAGACTTCCAATGCTGCTTGGGATATCATTGAGAACAAATCTCGTGTGCAAACCAAGAGTGTTAGGACCAATGTTGCTAGTGCTAGCACTAATGACAGCGACAAGCGACTTGACAAAATCACCACGCTTCTTGAATCGCTTGTCACCCACACCGTCAGCAACAACAACAGCAACAACGCCAAAAACGCACAAGTGAACGCTGTCAGTCAACCTTGTGAGATATGCGGTGGTCCTCACTCTTACACAACTTGTACCGCCACCCAAGATTACCCTGCTGAGAATGTGAATGCGGCATATGGCACCTACCAACAACCTGCTTATCAAGCTAAACCTCAAGGTGACCGTAACTTGCTTAGCTACCGCAGCAACAACTATCTTTCACCACCTGGTTTCCCTCCTACCAACCCAAACCAACAACAAAACCTTAACCGCCCTCCTCAACAACAACAACAACCTCGTCAACCATACATCCCACCTCACAAGCAACAACAACCACCTCCACGTAACAATCAAGTCTACCAACAACCTGCTTACCAACCACCTGCACACAATGCTCCTCCCAACCAAGCCACCACTGCATTACACCAAGAGGTCGCCACCTACATGAGAACCAATGATGTGATTGTGGGAAATCTCCAAGAGGAAGTGCGCAATTTGAAGGCAGACTTGGTCAAGCAAGGAAATGATTTGAGAGCTGACATGAGAAACACGTTGGATAGCCAGACTAATGATCTGAGGAACATGATGGCTAGTTTCTTCCAAAGTAGTCAACCCTCTTCTTCGGGTACTCTTCCGAGTAACACCGTTGCGAACCCAAGAGGGGAGATGAAAGCAATCACTACTCGAAGTGGTAAAGGTACCAAGGAACCCGAGCTTCCTATACCCCCACCGGTGGTTGTGACTAAGGAGAACGAGTCGCCTGCTCCTATTCCTCCTCCTTCTCCTTCCCAAATTTCTCCACCTCTTCTTTCTACCCCTCCTCCACCCGTGGTTGTGAGTGATCCTATACTCCCAAAGCCTTCCTCTTCTTCCAATATACCTTATCCTTCTAGGTTGAGGAAAGAGAAGCAAAAGAGCAAGGATGATATTCAGGTTTCGAATTTCCTTAAAATGTTCAAACAACTGAATTTCAATATCTCCTTCGCTGAGGCTCTCGCTCACATGCCCAAATACGCCAAAATGTTTAAAGACCTTCTGAGCGACAAGGAAAAGCTCCTCGATATTGCCAACACCCAACTTAATGAGAACTGCTCTGCAGTGCTCTTAAGGAAATTGCCAACCAAGCTTGGTGATCCGGGTCGTTTTCTTATCCCTTGCAATTTCCCGGGAGTAGAGAATTGCATGGCCCTAGCCGATCTAGGTGCCAGTATAAATCTCATGCCTCTAAGTGTTTGGAAGCAATTATCTCTCCCAAAGCTAGTCCCCACTAAAATGACTTTGGAATTGGCCAACCGTACGGTTGCTTATCCAGTGGGGATAGCCGAAGATGTCATTGTAGGAGTCGACAAATTCACCTTTCCTGCTGATTTTGTTGTCGTCGACTACGAGATGGACCCCCGTGTGCCACTTATTGTTGGTCGTCCATTCTTGAGGACCGGTCGCACTCTTATTGATGTTGAAGCCGGAGAGCTTATCATGAGAGTGGGTGACGACAAAGTAGTCTTCAACATGGGAAAGTTGTCTAAACAGCCTTATTCATATGAGAGCGTTAATTGTATTGACGTTCTTGATGAGGCTTGTGAAGAACACTTTAATGATGCTTGCAAAAGTATTCCTACCTCTCTTCCCACTATTGAGACCGTGTCCTCCATTGATTCATCGTTGTCTCTATTTGGAGATAGTGATTTATTCTGGAACAATCTTGAAGATACCATGGGAGATGTGAATTTAGCTACTAATGATTCTCCCACCGAGGGGGATGAAGATATGAGTTTCTTTGACAATCTTCTCACCGAAGACAATCCTTCGCCTCCATCTCCCACGGTCATTGCTATCGATACTCCGACTTTGAAAACGCCTCCCGTCGAAAATCCTCCGGATTTGGAACTTAAGGAGTTGCCGCCACATCTCGAGTACGTGTTCCTTGACGACAACAAGAAGTCGCCCGTCATTATTGCAACGGATTTGAAAGATGAAGAGAAGACTCGCCTCGTTGCCGTGCTGAAAGCTCATAAGAAGGCTATTGCTTGGAAAATCTCGGATATTCGTGGAATTGATCCTCACTTCTGCACGTACAAAATTCTCATGGAGGACGACTATAAGCCCACTATCCAAAGCCAACGAAGGATGAATCCAAAAATCCATGAAGTCATCAAAACAGAGGTTATCAAACTTCTTGATGCGGGTATGATTTACCCTATTTCGGATTCACCGTGGGTTAGTCCAATCCATTGTGTGCCCAAGAAGGGCGGAATAACCGTTGTTCCCAATGAACACAACGAGTTAATTTCCACTCGTCTCGTTACTGGGTGGAGAGTTTGTATAGACTACCGCAAACTCAATGATGCCACGAGAAAGGATCATTTCCCTCTACCTTTCATGGACCAAATGCTTGAACGATTAGCCGGTAATGAATATTACTGCTTTCTTGATGGTTTCTCGGGTTATTTTCAAATACCCATCGATCCCCAAGATCAAGAGAAGACTACATTCACTTGTCCCTATGGCACTTTCGCTTACAAAAGAATGCCTTTTGGCTTATGTAATGCGCCCGGGACTTTCCAAAGGTGCATGTTAGCTATCTTCCATGACATGGTTGAACAAACCATGGAAGTCTTCATGGATGATTTCTCGGTCTTCGGGGATTCGTTCTCTTCTTGCCTTGCCAATTTAGAACGTATGCTAAAGCGGTGCGAAGACACTCGCCTTGTTCTAAATTGGGAAAAATGCCATTTTATGGTAAAAGAAGGCGTCGTGCTTGGACATAATATCTCGAAATCCGGTCTTGAAGTTGACCGTGCTAAAGTCGATGTTATCGCAAAGTTGCCTCCACCTTCAACCGTGAAGGGTGTGAGAAGTTTCTTGGGTCATGCGGGCTTCTACCGTCGATTCATCAAAGATTTTTCTCAAATCGCTCGCCCGATGACCCACCTCTTGGAAAAAGATACTCCTTTTATCTTCTCCAAAGAGTGCCTTGAAGCCTTCAACTCGCTTAAGGATAAGCTAACTAAGGCACCCGTCTTGGTTACCCCTAATTGAGAGCTTCCTTTTGAGTTGATGTGCGATGCTAGTGATTTTGCTATTGGAGCGGTTCTTGGACAAAGAGTGAACAAACACTTCCAACCGATCCATTACGCTAGCAAGACAATGACTGGGGCACAATTGCATTATACGACAACCGAAAAAGAGCTTTTAGCTGTTGTCTATGCTTTTGAAAAATTCCGCCCCTATCTTGTCCTTTCCACCACCATTGTGTACACCGATCATTCCGCGTTGAAGTACTTGTTGACAAAGCAAGATTCCAAACCAAGACTTCTTCGCTGGGTTTTGCTGCTCCAGGAATTTAAAATCGACATCCGCGATAAAAAAGGAGCAGAAAACCTAGCCGCGGACCATCTTAGTAGACTTGAGGATCCTTACCAAGGGGATCATCCGACCAAAGAAATCAATGATTCTTTTCCCTTGGAGACCTTAATGTCTATAAACTCGAAGCCGAATGAAACCCCGTGGTTTGCGGACTTTGCAAACTACTTGGCGGGTGGAATTCTCAAGGAAGGGTTGACGTCCCAGCAAAAGAAGAAGTTCTTTACCGACATCAAGACTTACTTTTGGGACGACCCTTACCTATTCAAACAATGTGCTGATCTGATAATTCGTCGATGTGTTGATGGACCGGCAGCGTCGGACATCCTTGATGCTTGCCACAAAGGACCCACCGGTGGTCACTTTGGTCCCAACTACACCGCTAAAAAAGTGTTTGATTCGGGATTTTATTGGCCCTCCATATACCGTGACGCTCACGATATGGTCAAACGATGTGATGTTTGCCAAAAGCAAGGCAAAATCACACATAAAGACGAGATGCCTCAGAATTTTATTCAAGAGTGTGAAATTTTTGATGTTTGGGGTATCGACTTTATGGGGCCATTCCCTTCGTCTAAAGTAAACAAATACATCCTTGTAGCCGTTGACTACGTTTCAAAGTGGGTTGAAGCCAAAGCTTTACCCACTAATGACGCAAGGGTGGTTTGTAACTTTTTGAAAGCTCTTTTCGCTAGATTCGGTGTGCCTCGCGCCATTATTAGTGATCGTGGGACTCATTTCTGCAATGACCAATTTGCTCGAGTCATGGCTAAGTACGGTGTCAATCATCGTCTTTCCACAGCCTACCACCCACAAACTAATGGCCAGGCTGAAATATCCAACCGAGGGCTGAAGCGAATTCTTGAAAGGACCGTGGGAGAGCATCGTGCCTCATGGGCTGATAAACTGGATGATGCTTTGTGGGCTTTCCGTACTGCTTACAAGACCCCAATCGGCTGTACGCCTTATCGTCTTGTGTACGGGAAAGCGTGCCACCTCCCCATTGAGTTGGAGCACAAGGCTTATTGGGCCTTGAAGTGGGCTAATTTTGATATAAACAAAGTCGGTGACCTACGCAAGATCCAACTCAATGAGCTGAATGAACTCCGTAATGAGGCTTATGAAAATTCTTTGATCTATAAGGAAAGAACTAAGCTCATTCACGACTCCAAGATCAAAAACCGAGAGTTCCATGTTGGAGACAAAGTCTTACTTTTTAACTCTCGGTTGAAAATCTTCTCGGGAAAGCTCAAATCTCGTTGGTCCGGCCCATTCACCATTGCCCAAATTTTTCCATATGGTACTCTCGAGCTCGCTCAACCTAATGGACCAAATTTTAAGGTGAATGGCCAACGAGTGAAGTTGTACTTTGGTGAGGACACCTCTAAGGAGGTGATTCCATCCCTCACCACGTTCCCCATAAACTAATTTTGGGTCGAGTCAGGCTCGTGACTCGGTTATCAAAAACAAGCGCTCCTCGGGAGGCAGCCCGAGTATCTATCCTTTTATATTTTAATCCCCTAAGTGTAGGGGGGACTTGTATATGCGTTTGTCTTTGTATGGTGTGATTACAGGGATAAGTGCACTCTTGGAATCTTTGAAGAACCGTGCTCCCGTGTTTATCCGAAATCCGGTTCTATCTCTCAACTATCGTGATTCAATTTTCTTCATACTCACATTTGAAATTGATCACTTTAGTCGTCTCTTCCTTAACTTGAGTTAACCAACGTGCACAATGTCATAAGTGTAGGGGAACCTTTTCCCACATGCTTAAACATTGAGGACAATGTTTATCTTAAGTGTAGGGGGGACTTCTATCGAAGTTTTAAGTGGACTTTTCCATGAAAATGCCTTCAATTAACCGGAAAATCCTATTTTTCAACATTTTTCAAATTTTTTATTAACTTTGGCCAATTAGTTGTAATTTTTAAATTTTTATCGTTGCTTTCATATGTATATATTCCACAATAAAGTCAAAAATATTAATAAAGTGGTGTAGCTAGTTTAGAAGTCTTCGACACATTAGGCCCGTTGCGTTTATTTTGACTCAACCCGAATAGACTTATCCAAGTTTATTCTAGCTAGTATCCTTAACCATGTAGACCTTAATTGGTTTATTAGGCTAAGTATCCACGAGTCTCATTACTTGAGATTTTAAATTGTGGAGAACGAGAAATGATAGAGTCAATTATAAGTCGGTATTCTTGCACAAGCCCACTTGGTGTAATTATTTGCCTATTCTCCCATCACTTGCTAATAACTTATCTGCAATAAGTAAGGTCTTACGATTTGAAAAGTTACTTAGCTTCTAGCCCAAGATCGTTTAAAAGTTGCTCGGTAATGATAAGAGTTCATAGCCAAGGCATAACTTATGAAGCGGGGCGCGAAGATTGGCGAGTCCGAAAAGGCCCTAACAAGGCATGAGGATTCAATTTTATTGCTGAAGATCCAAAGTGATGTGAAAAGCATTATTCCTAAAATCAATATGAAGGATCAAGACTCACGACGAAAAGCAATCAACTCCCATAAAGATCATGGAGAAGTCTATCCGAAAAGACCCTAACAAGGTATGAGGATAAATAGATCCAAGTCCGAAAAGGAGGCGGATCGTTGTATCTCAAAATCCCAATTAGAGATTGAAGAAATAATCATGAAGTCGTGGTCAACAAAGTTGGAGTACCCCTCAAAAGTCTCCAAGTGAAGAAACTCTATTATGACGAGAAGACCATTATCTCAAGAACATCTCTCGAAGATATGAAGTATGAAGTACATGCCAAATATCGGCCCGAGAAAGGTCTCAAATCGTGAACCAAGTTATGCCAAGATATGAACTTTTTGATATCCCGAGAAGCAGTTTTAAGAGATTTTGTCCTTTAGCTAACTATTGATCAAATCGTCCTACTTTGCTTTCAGCCCTAATAAACTATCGAAATAAGTCCAAAAATGCATCTTCATGATCATTCTAAGACAAAAATAAAATATAAGAGATACACCTAGGAATAAGGGAGTTTAAGCATTTAATTAAGCCATGTGTGTAAGTGTTTGAATTGCTAACTTATAATAACAATGATCTCGTTTTTAAGCTTAGTTTGGGGAACGTGAAACTTGAGGGTGATAAATCTTCGCAGCACCAAAGCCCTAATGTAAGTCATCGATTTCTTTGCAAGTTATTTCCATGTAGCTATTTTCAAGTGAAAATGGTTTTCTATCCTTTTGTTATCTTTGAAGTTTTATTTCTTTAATTTTTGTTTAGTAGAATTTTAAATAAGGCCAAGGTTGATTAATTATGAGAAAAGTGTAAGCTTGCTTTATCACTAAGCATTGCATGAGGGCATGGCAATGGTTAAGTGTAGGGGATTTGATAGGTGTGTAAACACCCATCCTTTTACCACTTAATTCGGGCTAAAACGAGACCAAAACACGTATTTAATATCATTTGTTTGGAATTATGCGTGGTTTTTGTGTTTATTGTGTTTTCAGAGCCAACCGGGTGAATACTGAAGAAAACATGGGATTGCACGGGTTTTACTGAAGAAAAAGACTCAAGATAAAGTCTATTGTCCAAGAGATGCAAAAGATTTGAAGTCACTGGGCCTATTCGAAGATTTATCGAAGAAAAGGACCAAAGATGGAAGATTTTTATAAGTCGAAGAAACTCAAGTCTATTAAACGAAGAAATTAAAAGACGAGTTGAATTTAATCGACGACAAATCCCGAATCGGAATCGAAAACGGAAACTTTTCTGAAAAGACGAAAAGACACGAAGAACGGGAGAAAGACCACTCACCAACCAAAGGAAACACCTATAAATAGGCACCCCTCACACACATTTAGTAGCTAGCTTTTTATTTTTCTTTTTCCCCACTCTTTCTTCTTCCTGGTTCGTAGCTTCACCTTCACCACTAGGGTGATTGGTGATTTTCATTTTTAGTTCTTTAATCTTGTAATTTTAACCTTTGTTTTATCTTGTCAAAACATTAATCAATCAATACAAGTTCTTGTTTAATCTTTCATTTCATCTTGTTCATCATCATCTTTATCTTCAAGTTTTTAAGTTTTTATTTTCTTGATTTGATCTTCAAAAGTTGTTTGGATTTGTGTTTTTATTAGTGGGATTCGTTGCTTATGGTGTCTAAATGATTTGTGTTTAATTTGGTAAATCCTTTTTAAGTATTTGGTTTGATTTTGATTAAAATTCGTGTTCCTTGTTCTTCGCATAACTGCTACTGTATCTGGGCTTCCAGATCTTCCGAATCAAACAAAAAGTTCCGAATGAAGCCTTCATTCGGAGACTTCCGAACCAAGCATTAACTTCCGAATCAGTGACTTCCGAACCAGTAAGTTCCGAATCAAGCATAAGTTCCGAATCAAGAGAAAACACCCTTCATTCGGAAAGTTCCGAGTCAATCATAAGTTCCGGATCAAGCCACTTCCGAACCAAGCTCCTTCATTCGGAAAGTTCCGAACCAGTCCTTCATTCGGAAGTTTCAAAACTTCCGAATCAACAACCTTCATTCGGAAGGTTCCGAATCAACCAGTAAGTTCCGAATGAGAAAGTTCCGGATGAGAATGTTCCGGATGAATGAATAGTAACTTCCGAATCAGTTATCTTTTGGGTATTTTCAAGTTTTACTGTTTCCTTACCATTTCTTTACTGTTTCCTTGATTTATTTTTAATTTTATTCAAGTTTAAATTCAAGTTTCTAGTAATCATCCTTAAAGTAATTGTCTTTGATTTAAATTTTCATTTCCATTTTTTATTAGATTAGAAAACCAAACCCTTTTATTTAGTAACCAAGAACAATCATTCCACTTAAGACTGAGATCAATTCGAGAGGATATCGAGAGTAAAATTGAACCCTAGCAAAAATCAAAATATCAGGAACATGTTGGGAATAAAATTGACCAAGTCCCTAGACGCTGACAAGAGGAACTTGGACGCTGACAAGAGTAAATGAGGCGTTGACAGATGAGACGTTGATAAGAATTATCAAGGCACTAACAAGAAGAATCTTAACACAAAGACAAGGACTAAATCTGCTAATGATGAATTCTTCAAGCTGGTGGACAAAATATGAAGATAAGAATTCATAATATATTCTTAAATGTTTAAAAGATTTAGTCAATAAGTTATTTGAGTATGTTTATCTTATGTCTCTTCCTAAAATACTTGATCTTAGCTTTTTGTACAAGGCTCCTTAAACCTATAAAAGGAAGCCTTAGGGTTAGACATAAGAAACATCCCTTTGACACATATCTTCCACATATCTCATAACACTTTCATTGTAATCATTCATTGATATTATTAATCAAAGTGAAAGTTTAGTTTACTTTGTTTTGTTATTTGTTCTAAGTGTTAAATTCCGCATAACACTTAGTTTGTTCAATACAACAAAGTTTCTCTACGTGTTAAACTTGATTTAATCTCGTTAACACAAAGCTAAATCGATCTAAGTTTGGGATCAACAAGTGGTATCAGAGCTTGTTGAGAAACTTTGATTTAAAGAACGAAATACAATATCGTGAGGTGAACCAGGATAAGGAAGAAGGTGAAGAAGAATCTGATGATGTTTTCAGTTAAGGCCACGTCTACTTCAAGTTCCACAAGTTCCAATTCTTCTTCAAGTTCTAATAATGAGGTATGTGATGACTCTTCTTGTAGGATAAATACTGAAAGACTTAATAAAGAGATTTTAAAATTAAAATCAGATGTTTTAGACGTAAAATGCAAGTTATCTAATTATCAAGTGGCATTTGTTGAAACAGAAAAGACTGTGTCTGAGTATAAGAAAATGGAGTTTAACCTAAAAGATCAAATCAATATTTTAAAACATGATTTAAATGCTAGTACTGATATTAGAAACATCATGGAGAGGGTCAATGCTGAATTACAGGCTAAGTTGGATGAGGCTATAAAAAATAAGGATAATGTAGATCTTAAGATTCAAAAGTTTGATAAAGCTAGCCAAACCCTAGAAAAGTGTGTCAGTGAACAAAGAGACTCTAGGGATATGTCTGAGATTGGGTTAAAAGAATATGTTGTCGTTCCACCACCTGCTGGGAACTTCTATGATGTCCATAGAAAGGATCTCTCTTGGACTGGTATTCCAGAACTCCAAGAAGAGGAATTTATTCCTCACCTAGAGTCCTTTCTCCAGTTGAGGAATATCAACAAAAGGTTATTGACCTAGAAGAGTGGAAGAAGAATAACCCCACTTTGTTTGTTAAGGGTGGGATGCTTAGTGAGAGTCCATTTGTGCCTACACCTGTTAAGAGTCCAGTAGTATCTACCCCTATCACTGTAACCAATCCCATCACTAGAAAAGCTGTTAATCTTGGCTCCCCAATGAAGAAACAACCTAGTGTTAAATACGCTGAAATGTATAGGAAACCTAGGTCACTCAAAAGCCAAGCAAGTGTTAATAGGACAGGGTTTTATCAGTCTAAGCCTAAGTTTGTGTCCAAAAAGGCTTGTTACTCATGTGGGAGCTTCTCACATTTGGCCTACAATTGTGTCAGTGGATACAATTCATTCGCTAATAATAGGTCATCCAATGTCAACCATAGAACTTTTGTCCACACTATACCACAGGCTACTAGACCAGCTCCTTTCTTCTCTAAGGCAGCTAATACCCAAGGTCAAAGACCCTTTCAAAAGACCAACACTTGGTCAAACAGGTCGTATGTTACTATAGCAAACCCTAGTCTGGGTGCTGACAAGAACAAATTCAGCACTGACAAGAACAAATTCAGCGCTGACAGGAACAAATTCAACACTGACAAGCACAAATGCAGCGCTGACAGCTCCAAGTTTGGTATGACACCTTATTTTAGACCATATAAACAAAGATACTTGGTTAATAAGGGTCAAGGGTCTAAAGCATCATCCCACTTAACATGGAAACCTAAACAAGAGCAGAACTCCAATTTTAATGGTATTTCAATGAGTTGCAATAGATTTAAATATCTTGAGAAGGTCATTACTAGACTCATTGGAACAAACTGGGTGATTAGGTCCCAAAAGGATGAACAAGGATTTGTGGTAAAGAATAAGTCCACTCTAGTTGAACAACTAGACAGATCTAAGTCTGACAAGGCTTGGATCTCCAAAGAAAACTAATTTGTTTTCTTTTTGAGCTTCGTATCCAAAAGCAGGTTAATGATCAAGGATATTGGGATAATGGATGCTCAAGGAACATGCATTGTTGGTCTTTCCACTGTTATTATTTTTATCCACTGACATGTTATCTCTACCCATTATTGTGGGAAAGGGTAGCCTCTGTTGGTGTGTTTTTGTGGTTTTTGTCTAACTATGCAGGAAAATGGAGCACATTTGGATGGATACATAATTGCAAATTTTTATTTATGATGGTTGGAATGTTTACATTCCTATCTTGAAATAAAATTTGGCTTCTTCACATATAATGATTTGTATGCTTCTATTAAGGGGAGGTAAACCTCTAGGTTTTTGGGTACTCTTAGAGCACTCTTACACAATTCTAGATTGTGTCCACTGGTGAGTACGATTTAGTTTTCTAATTCGTGAGCACTGTAGCATGCAAAGTTGATATACTGTGCATGCTGCCAAGACATTTGACCTAGATTTGGGTTTGGTCGGTTGGGAGACTTTGGGTATATGTTTCGGTTACTTGGGGAGTTGCAAAGGTTTTATATTAGTTAACTTTATCTTTGGGGTATTTATGAACAAAGGACTCTAGAGTTCATGTGTCTCTATCATGCTTTTGCATGAGTGTATGCATGAATAATGTTTGTCACTCTTGCTTATTAGAGACTAGTTAATTTCCTTAGGATTATTACCTTTGTTTATGTTCTAACTAAAGTTTTCCATTCGCAAGTCCATTTTATGCTATGACATCTTAGCCGGTGTCATTTATAAACTTCTTTATAGTCCCAAAATGTTTCATCACCCTTTCATTTTTCAAATTTTTGGATATCTGGAAGCCTAATGATCATTGAGATGTTTTTCCTAGTGATTGACATCTAGTAGCAGCATAGATCACTTTCACAAGAGTGAATAGTGTTATGGAGATGGCTGAGACTATTGACACTAGCTTTAATGCAGGTCAAGTCAGTCTTATCATCAGTAAGTCCATCCCCATGTCCTATGAATCAACAATGAGGATTCATTTCTCGAATGTGGATGAGGACAGTATGAAACCTTTGACATCAATGGAATTGACGAAAACCTGTATTAGCTTGTAAAAGCATAATACAGAAATGGTACAAATTGTCAAGGATCACTGTTTTAACCTGATAGACTTGTTGTTTTGGAAACTGATGCAAGGAGGATGTTCTTAGTTCTGTCCTTGTATATTGATCTTGGAGAGGAGTCTTAAAAAGGGGAGGAGCAATCCAATTTGAGTGAAAAAAGTAATAAAGAAAGCTCCAAATACTCTACATGTGCTGAAGATGATTAAGACCAAGTGAAGGCTGACTATACAAGTGATTTGAGTGATTGACTTTTCGAGATCTATTATTACTCAAATTCAGGGATAAGTATATTTGTAAGAATCCTCTCTGTATGTTTTATTTTATTCAGAAACTTGATAACTAGAGTAGATATCAAGTTTAGGGGAGGATTGTTGGGAATAAAATTGACCAAGTCCCTAGACGCTAACAAGAGGAACTTGGACGCTGGCAAGAGTAAACGAGGCGTTGACAGATGAGACGTTGATAAGAATTATCAAGGCACTAACAAGAAGAATCTTAACGCAAAGACAAGGACTAAATCTGCTAATGATGAATTCTTCAAGCTGGTGGACAAAATATGAAGATAAGAATTCAGAATATATTCTTAAATGTTTAAAAGATTTAGTCAATAAGTTATTTGAGTATGTTTATCTTATGTCTCTTCCTAAAATAGTAGATCTTAGCTTTTTGTACAAGGCTCCTTAAACCTATAAAAGGACGCCTTAGGGTTAAACATAAGACACATCCCTTTCACACATATATTCCACATATCTCATAACACTTTCATTGTAATCATTCATTGATATTATTAATCAAAGTGAAAGTTTAGTTTACTTTGTTTTGTTCTTTGTTCTAAGTGTTAAATTCCGCATAACACTTAGTTTGTTCAATACAACAAAGTTTCTCTACGTGTTAAACTTGATTTAATCTTGTTAACACAAAGCTAAATCGATCTAAGTTTGGGATCAACAGAACAACTTCGTACAGTCTTGCTAATTCTTCGTCAGAAGCAGCTGTATGCCAAGTTCTCCAAGTGTGAGTTCGGGTTAAGCAAGGTGGCATTTTTGGGCCATATTGTATCTACAGAAGGGATCACCATGGATCCTACAAAGTTCAAAGCTATCACCAAATGGCCAAGACCTACATTTGCAACTGAGGTCAGAAGTTTTTTGGGTTTAGCTGGCTACTACCGTAGGTTTATAGAGAACTTTTCACGGTTAGCCTTACCTTTGACTAAGCAGATGAGGAAATGAGAGAATTTTGTCGGATGGAAGAACGAAAGAAGAGCTTTGAAGATCTTAAGCAAAAGTTAATGATTGCACCTATTCTTACTCTCCCATCTGGCTCAGGTGGATTTCAGATCTATAGTGACGCTTCAGGAAAGGGTCTAGGCTGTGTTCTCATGCAACATGGGAAGTTTATTGCATACGCATCACGGTAGCTGAAACCTTATGAAGAAAACTATCCCATTCATGATTTGGATCTTGCAGCAGTCGTTTTCGCATTGAAGATATGGAGACATTATCTGTATGGTGAATCATGTGACATATTCACCGACCACAAGAGTCTCAAGTACATCTTCACCTAGAAGAAACTGAACATGAGACAGAGGAGACGGTTAGAGCTATTGAAGGACTACGACACCAACATTTAGTACCATCCTGGTAAGGCGTATGTGGTGGCAGATGCTCTAAGCAGAAGGTCGGGTATGGTTGCTGGCATCTAAATTGCAAAGGAGATCATCCGTGACCTAGAGATGACTGATATTGAGTTTTGTGTATGAGGACAACATGGTTACTGGGCGAATCTTAGAGTGGAACCAGACTTACATTCTAGGATCAAGGAAGCTCAAAAGGACGATGGTGACATTTGGGCTATCATTCAGAACCTTGATCAGTAGACGGAGTTTCGCGTGGACAATCACGGTATCTTATGACAGGGCACTAGACTAGTGGTTCCTGATGACTCTACACTCAGGGAAACAGTGCTGACTGAAGCTCACAGTTCTCCATTTTACCATACATCCTGGTTCTACCAAGATGTACCACGACATCAAGCAACATTTTTGGTTGAGTGGTATGAAGCAGGATGTTGCCACCTTCGTTTTTAAATGCATGATCTGCCAGCAGGTTAAGATCGAACACTAGTGAGCTAGTGGTTTACTACAACAATTAGATATTCCAACATGGAAGTGGGACAAAATCTCCATGGATTTTGTTACTGGTCTTCCCGTGACTCAGAGGAAGAACGACTCCATCTGGGTTATTGTTGATAGATTGACTAAATCTGCTCATTTTCTTTGATTCGCAAGGAGCATCCAGTAATTAGCTGACACTTTTCAGAAGGAGATCATGAGACTGCATGGTACTCCATCAGAAATCATCTCTGACAGAGATCCCCGTTTCACATCACGTTTCTGGCAGAGTCTGCAGAAAGCTTGGGGCACTAGACTTAAGCTTAGCACTGCGTTTCATCCTCAGACCGACGGACAGTCGGAACGTACCATTCAGACATTGGAAGACATGTTGCGGGCATGTTCTCTAGAGTGGACAGGAAGCTGGGATGATTATATCTATCTAGTGGAGTTTGCATACAACAACAGCTGGCACGCTAGCATCAAGTGTGCATCTTTTGAGATGTTGTATGGTAGGAAGTGTCGCGCCCCAATCTACTGGGATCAGGTGGGCGAACGACTAATTGAGGGTCCAGAGATGATTGAGGTGACCAATGAGAAGGCCGTTGTCTCTAAGGCGAAGATTCAGGAAGCTCGTGCTCGTCAGAAGAGCTATGCTGATAAACGTCGTAGAGATGTATCTTTCAATGTAGGTGATCACGTTTTCTTAAAGGTATCACCTGCACGGGGAGTTAAACATTTTGGAATCAAAGGGAAGCTCAGTCCTCGCTTCATCAGACCGTTCGACATCATAGATCGCGTTGGTGAAGTGTCAAATCGTTTAGCATTACCGCCTCAGCTATCACACGCTCACAATTTGTTCCATGTGTCCTTACTCAGAGGATACAACTATCATCCAGTTCATGTAGTCCAGTATCCGCTTGATCAGATTCGAGATGATCTTTCATATGTCAAAGAACCCGAGAGAGTTATTGAACGACAAGATCGTGTCATGCGGAGGAAGACGATCCCTTTAATCAAAATCCTCTGGAGGGAACATCCTGGGCGGGAAGCCACTTGGGAGACGAAAGAGTCTATACGGACTTGTTACCCTCATTTCAAGTTTTGATTCGGGTATGTTTCTTTCAGTTTATGTTTTCTCCAATTCGAGGACGAATTGTTCTTTTAGAGGGGAAGAGTTGTAAAACCCGCATTAAAATACTATGAACAGTACACATGAACAGTGAACATACGAAAATACGATAAATTTAAAACTTCCATTTATAATATAATTCAAGTGTCATGATATTTAATAACATGTAATTACGTATATATTATAAATGTGTTACGTCCACGACATATAAATTCACGATAAATAAAACATGAACGTACACGACATAATATTTAACTTAGAAAAGTTATGGGTTCACTGTTGGGCTCCCTTTAGGCCGTGGCTAGGAAAGAAAGAAAGGAAGAGATGGGATTTGGCCCATGACCCATGTTTAACCAAATAATAACTAAACACCAGGGAATTATTAGTCATTATTTTAGGTTACAGAAAAAGTTCACCCCTGCCTCCTTTTCCTCTCTTGTCGCTGGCCATAGCTCACCACCAAGAACGAACCAGACGATTTTGCTACTTGATTCTTTGTGTGTACGTGTTCGTGATCATAACCTTTTCTTTCACGCATTCGGTATAATCAAAACCTATCTTTTCCTATTAATTTTCTTATGAATTCATGACATTAATCTAATCAATCTTAAAAACAAATCAAGAAAACCCGTGGGATTAATTAAAACATGAATTAAAGGGGTGTTTTGGTGTTTGTTTTTCGGCTGAGATCCACCAACCGAGAGCCCAAGCTCTCGGCGTGCCTACATCACCACCACCGAGACCCTCCAAGGTCTCGGTTTTGGTTGGTTGGCTCGGACGTAGGCGAAGGGCCCCGACCGCGAGTCGGGGGGTAGGTTTTGATGTGGTTTCGAGACTAACCGAGACCACTAGGGTCTCGGTATGGCTCGATATAACAAGAACAGTGGGAACCGGTGATGAACCGGTGGGAACCGAGCTGACAGTGGCAGCCGTGGCTCGACAGTGGGAACCGAAGGCCACCAGTGGCTACCGGTCAGCCGGTCTAGCCACTGGTGGGGCTGTTTGTTTCGGTATAAATTTTTTGGCTTATATGTGACACGGGTACGGGCTCGGGTTAATTTTAAAACACGGGTTCGGGTTTCGGGAAAGTATTAAAAATCAGAAAATAAGTTTAATTAAATTATTTTTTAGACTATTTAATTTAATTAAATGCATGACTTAGGTTAAATATTAATTTAATATTTCATGTATAACCTAAAGTATTTTACTTAGCTTAATTTAATTAAAACATGTATTTTTAATTAAATTCTTATAATGTCTAGTTTATTAATTTAACCAAGTTATTTAATTAATAAGATATAACCTTTAAACCATTACTTGTATTTTACTAATTAAACTTTACTTATTATTAATAATCCAGCTTATTTCTAATTATGGAAACTTACTGTTTTTGGAAACTTTCTATTTTTAAAAACTTACTATTTGTGGAAACCTACTATTTTTAGAAAGTTACTTAGTATTACAATGCAAGTATTATAATACCATACTCCATGGATAATAAACAACAGAATACAAGAATAACTACAGTAAACACTTAAAATAGTTAAAACATGAGTTAACATGAATAATAAGCTAAGAACACACAGAACCAGTAAACCACATGTAATTTAGACAACTCACACACGTTCCCATTCTTATGTAGTATTATCCGTCAAGGCGGAGTAGGTTCTTCAGCGTTTCCATTAGCTTCTACTGGACACAAGGTACAAATTTCCCGTCCTTCAGTAAGGAAAACCTCTTCCTTTATTAGGATTTCCCGTATTCATCCAAATGTTTTCCCAGTAGTTACAGATTAAATGCTTATGTTTATTAGTTACCTTAGTGTAGGTCCACATATTCCTAAGATTGTCTATGTTTTGTAATGATCTAAAGAGATGGAGAGATATGAAGAACTAGAGAGAGAAAGTTAGAGAGAGAAAGGAGAGGATGAGAGAAAGGAATGTTTGATTAATGAAATGAGAACCAACAACCCCTCCTAACATGGTAGGAGGGGGTATATATAGCCCACCCTACATGTGGGCTTTATGGGTTATACTATTACATATTAGATCACGAGCCCATACTACGTATATATCGTTGGAGTGACCGATCCTTCCTAAATACGTAAAAACGTATTTCCAACAATCTCCCCCAAAGGGAGGTCACTCCAAGTTACAATGTCCTAAATAGTCTATAGCTCATGATCTATGCTAACAATTATGTGACCGAGACTTTCTTTAGAAAAACGTATTTCCAACAATCTCCCCCTAAGGGAGGTCACACCATTTTACAAAATCTTAAACCTAGCATACTATGCTTGAGTCTTCGATCTTGTTCTTGTGAATATGCAGATGAGATCTTTGACTTTAGTCTTGAGCATGTTTCCTTGCCTTGGCCGTGTGCATTCATCACTTGTGATATTCGCCTCATCGTGACTTCATGTTCCACATACTTATACCTTAATGAATTCTTGAAAGCTTTAGAGTTTGATACAACGGAAGACTTGACTTTTAGGCTTTCTTGAATTTGTTGAAGTATTAAGTGCAGAAAGTATAAGCACGCGGGGACAACTTCTTTTGGATTGTACACCGCAAAGCCACCTTCTTTTTACGCTGCATAAGACAGTTAGCAACAAAACATATACACGGATGAAATGGCTTTGAACATTTCATTCTAATTCGGTAGCATTTTACCTCTGATCGGTGAAGACCGTTGGACGATATAAAATATCGTACTTGTGGCAGGTAGTTTTAATTAAGACTCTCCTTGACAAGATTTCACGGGTAAACCCGTTCTCTTTACTCGACCGTCCAAAGCTGACTGCGAACGTAAAGAGTGAATCATTTGGATAAAATTATCCGCATGATTGAAGCAATAAAATCCGATTCCTGAACAAGTTCGATTCATTAAAGAATCGCACCATCGCTGCTTCCAGTTGTCACGAGCTTGATTCATATAGAATCTTGCAAGTTACCTACCAAGTGCTGTTTGATGTTAACACTAGAAGGATTTCCACTCATCACTATAAACACTATAGAGTGTCACTTTGAGTGTTCTGTCAAGATCACTAAGATATTATGTAGAGGTCTGGAACGTGTTTAAGTTCAGATAAGAATTAAACCACTATTGCTATCCAGTTATCACAAGCTTGATTCATAAAGAATCGCACAAGTCACCTACCATGAGCTTTTTGATATTCGCTCAAGAAGGATTTCCATCTTCATTGTAAATACTTTCGTATTACTCGGATGTTCAGGCAAGATCATGAAGATATTGCGTAGGACTTCTTAAGATCTTTCTTACTCCTCACAGTGTGTGAAGAAGCAAGAAATTATAAAAGTGTGTCCTAATGATATATTTGATGATCTCAAATGGCTCTAGACTCGATCGTGCACTTTGGATTTTAGTGATCAGAGGCTGGAGAGGAGTGCCACCATTTCAATACCAATTTATTCGGAGTGAGTAAATCAATAGATATTGCGTTGTCTCCGTGTGATTAACTATACCAAAAATTTTGAAATCATACACCGTGTGATTAAATATCTCTTTCAGCCAATTCGAGATTTTAAGCCAAAAAATGATCAAAACACCCAAAAATTTTGTGTTTTTAGCCAAAGTAACTATACCAAATCTCTACCACAACTATGTAGAAGATTTGTATCAAGAAAAAACCATAAAAAACACAAAAAAAATTCTTTGGTTCGTGTAAAATGATCAAAATAAGCGTATGAATCAAGAACACAAACACATAAACCAAACAATCATCCCATGGCTCTTGATACCATTTGTAGGATATTATAAATCTATGTATAACTTAGAGAGAGAAAGAGATAAAAAGATAGATGATTTCACACACACTTTAAAGAGAGAAAGTGATTAACTATGTGTAAAATGAAATGAAACCACACCCTCTCCAACTAAGGAGAAGGTTTATATACCCAAGCCCATGAGATGGGCTTGGGCTTACAATGGGCCGCCGACCTACACATGTTGTAGGCTTGGCTTGGCCTTGTTTGCTTAATATTAAGTTAACTAAACTACGAGCTATTACTTAGACTATTTTTGGAGTGACCGATCCTTTCTAATACGTAAAACGTATTTCCAACATTAAAACAAATATCTTTTGAGAGGTATATGAGTTAGCTGGGAAGGGTTGTGCATTGCATCACTGGGTCTATGATTTCTTATCTTCAATATCAAGCATCATTAAAAAATGATCTCAATAGCATATGTATTGACCCGGTTTCTTCCTAAGGTTGTAAGGAGGGCTTCTTTCTTTTCACCCTTTATCATTACAATTCTTTTTAATTCTTCAACCCCTTCAATGCTTACCAATACGTCATAACTAGCACCTTTTTGTGATTGTTCCAGTGCTAACTTAAGTACTTGGTCGGCATTCAGCTACGTTCACAATCTTTCTCCATCTTTCCTAAGGACTACTATTTCTAGCTATGGAATGTCCTTGGGAAGATTCTTCCGGTTTTGAAAGAATCATTGGACTTAACCTATCCTACCATCCTTTTGTCACCATAATCTTCATCGTCGTGAAATAAATAGGTTGTGGGTAAGTATAAATCACCATCAATTCCATTTTAGATATAGCAAATCCATTTTGCTCCCTCTTAACATATGCCACGATATTCGAAAACATTTCGCACATGTCGGGATGAGCTAGCACATTAAATCAAACCATTATTGATCTCAATATTAAATTACATTTCTCCCCCATATTAAAAATATTAACCCAATCGATGTTTTTAATGTCAATTGATTTAATAACATTTTAAGGAAATTTGGGAAGAAAAATGCAAATCCAATTATCTTCATGATTTTCACAAGCTCCCCCTCAAATTAATGAGGGTGTACTTGAAACGTAAATTAAATACCTTTTAAACACAAGTGTAAGGTATTTATCAAGTGAAAAGATCGTATATAATAATGAATTCACAAGATAATAATATACGAGGTTGGACCTGAATGATGGAGAACATCATATGATAGAATCGCATGGTTCTTGTTCACGAATGTTGGTCGTCTCGTCACGTCTAAAGTTATCTGATATGAGTGTAATTACTCATATCAATTATATCTTAAAACAATGAATTAAAGCAATAAATGTTCAAATATTTCCTAGTATATGCTTGTTTTGTTGTTTGATGTGTGTAGGTACCAAGTTCAGGAAAACTGGCGAAAACGACACGAGAATGAAGAAAAGATCAACAAAGCCAATTTTGAGCTCGATTTAAGTGGATTTTACTTTTTATGGAGTTATTCGGGCTTGTGGGTCCCACATTTACTTATTCGGCCTAAAAGCCCAATTATGAAGGAAGTTTTATCTACTTATGGACACAAGGCCCAACATGGCCCATTTACCAACAATAACAAGTATGGGACGGATTTAAGTTCTTAGCCCAATTCGTATAAAGGGATGGAAAGATCATGTTGTGATAAAAAGCCCATATATTCACTAAAGTTATGAGATGTAGGAGTGCAATGGGTTTTTAAACCCATTGTGATTTACTATAAAATAAAATAAAACGCATGATAGGGCTATAAACCTTACTCGGTCAAACACATCCACTCAAAACTCACACACGTTTTTACTTTCGATATAACCTAAGTTATCTTCTTCTCCTTCTCTCCCAATTTACCTGTAAATTCACTATTCCTCCAAAACCCTAAAAATAACAAATCAATAAATAAATTAGGGGATTTATGTGGAGCGTGTGATTCACACGAGGGAGAATAAATCCCTATTGTTTACGGAAGGAAGAAGTGGACGGCATCTTCGACGTGGCACCATATGAGTGGTTGTGACAGCAAATAACAATCACTCCACCAATTAAATGAAGCCAGCTCATCACCAAACTAGCACAACTAGCACACTCGGATGCCACGTTGACGATCCGTGTGCTAGTTGGCTCATCTCAGCCCTTGGATGAAAACAAGAAAGAGAGAGAAGAAAGAGATGCTTCATCAACGGTCGAGATTCGCTTCTTCATCAACAACTCACCCCTCTCCTTCCCTATAAAAACCCCCCATTATTTTCAGTAATGTATCCCTTTCTTTTTTGTAAAGTTATAATGGTAGTTTAAGATTAGGATTTGTAATTTTAATTTTCGCAAGATTTGTACTGTTATTTTGGTTTAATAAAATTCATCTTTTAAGTTTTACTTATTATTGCTCTCGTGTGTCATTTAACTTTCCTGAAATTTTTACAAAATTAATCTTTAAGCTATATATTATAATTGTTGGAATAGTTAAGTAAGCTGAATGTGATAGCTTATTTGAATATTCAAAGAAAGATTAGGGATAAAAAAAACTTAAACCACTGTTTAAGTTTATAAATAGTTACTGGTTCAGATGATAGAATGATAGTGGTTCGATGTATTGTGGTAAATGGTGGTGTTGATTCGGTTAACTAAGACGGCTCAGCGCCGCATCTTCTTCACAAAGGATATCTACAAAAAGGTTAAAAGCCCTTTTTAGTTTTATAAGATTTAGATGTTAATTGATTGTATGATTATCTGGATGTTTTAGACTGTTTAATTTGTTTAGATTGTTTCTTTTATTTGGACTGCTTATTTTAGTCTGCTGAATAGATGCTAGATTATTTTGGTATTTGTTCGTTGGGATTTATGAATGATCTTTGATTTCGCATGTTTTGATTGAGTATATGAATGAATGAATGAATCTGTCATTGTGAGATTTCTGTTTTCAGTTTATGATTTGCTTTGTTTTAATTGTAATCAATCTGCTTAGGAATGAAGTTTTAAGAATGATGAGTTAATTGGTTTTGTGACTGATGAACGTTATTAGATGCTGTCTGTGGTATTTTCTTTTTACCAGCTTCATCTGATATGATTTAGTTAGCTTGCTAGCTGAAAGTTATTTTTCCTGTAATTGATTTGAGAAATTATATACTGAAATTTGGATGTCTACGCCTAGTATTAGTCTGCTGATATAGGTTTGATTTTGCTGAATGCATATCTGATATAGTTTTTCTGATTGCTGAATTTAATTTGGTATTTTGGCTGTTAAATAAGTTTTAGACTGCATTATTTGCTGTCTACTGTTTTCTTTGCTGAACTTGTGGCCTGCATCCTCAATTTGGGTGTTTGGTTCTTCTTGACTAATTTAGACTCGGTTCAAGCTGTTGGCAGAAGACTTTTATCAAAAAGTTTGTCGCCTAAATTTGTTTACCATAATTGTGTCACCAGCAGGGTTCTAACCTTCGACCTGCAGTTCACAACTCAACACCTTAACCGTCTGAGCTTGGCTCACCTTTTGTTACTAATTTTACATTAGTATATTATAAATCGTTTTGTCTTACTGAAAATTTAATTATAAACGTTTTTCTTATTAATTGTAGTTTAAAAGTTAAATTTAAAACATATAATTTCTTTTAAAAAGTAAATTGTTTCTTTTAATTTGGAAAAATAATTAGTTTTAAATCAAATAATTAGAAAAAAAATTTGTTTTATTAATTTTTAGAAATTTTATTAGTCATTTAGAATTAGTTTTTAAATAACTAGATTTTAACTAATTTAGTTTTTAAATAAAGTAATCTCATAAATAGATTTAAAAAATAGTGTAAAAGCTATTTTAATTAAATAGATTAATTTTTAATAGACTCTTAAGTAGTTTTAATATTTTAAATAGCTTTAATTTTTAAGTAATTGTTTTTAGATTAAATTTATTCGGGGTAACGATTCATACACTTTAGGATAAAATTAGGTTTTAAATTTGTAGAAATTAATTTTAGTTTAAAAACCGAAAACCAGTTTGAATCAACTGTCCAAATCAAAGCAAAACGTCTCAAATTCATAAGATCTTAGTGTACAACGAACTTGATACACTAACGTGTTTAATTGAATCCGTCTTTGGTAATTTTAGTCTGTTACTTTTTTCTAAAGGTAATATTCTAATTTACCCTATAACGTATCTAATTATCACATATACAATCACGATCACATCAAAAATTTTGGCGCCGCTGTGGGGATCTTGTGTACGATTCGTTTCGTGGAGATTTGTTGATCGTTGATTTGAAGACCCTTTCCGTCCTCGGAAAGTTTTGTTATTTTTATATTATTATAATATGTATCGTTTTTCTCGTTTTTTGTGATTACTATATTGTATTACGTAGAACAATAAAAATACCTACTTTCCACATAAGACCTTAGTTGGGATTTCATCACCTAGCTATTGTATTCGAATCCAAAACAAAAATAAAAGGCAAAATAGATAAATACTAATAAGAAGTTTGAACTCGATTTAAACAAACTATAAGGTGGGTATAAGGCGACGAGCTATAAAAATCCGTCTAAGGAAAAAGGTTTTTAAGTGCTTTGTGCCACCTTGTTTCCCCGCTTGCTTGTGCGTATATTGAGAGGGATGACCGATTATTGGTTTGCCAACTCAAGTAGTATTAAATTTTATTTTTGTTGTTTACTTATTGAACCTCGAGACGTTTAGGTTTTCACCTATCGTTTCAAAGTCGACCGAGGGTAATTTACTTTCATAGTAGTTATCCTTATTCCTTGTTTTTTATCGATCATTTTTTATTGAGCAATACCAAATAAAAATACCAAAAATAATCTTCTTCTTGTCTAATTTCTTTTCTTCAAATCCTCTAAATTCTCGTCACTATAGTTTATGCAATTACGTTCTTCTCGACTTGTGATTGATTTTAATAGGCTTGAAAATATTCCTTGTAGAAATAGAAATCGTCAACAACGAATAGTGGAACCCGAGCTTCCACCTATTGTTGTAGAGATGGCCGATAACCGAACAATGGAGGAATTGCACCGTGCACCCACCGAAGGGTATGGGGAAGCAATCATTGTGCAGGCTATTTTGGCGGATCATTTTGAGATTAAGACGGGTCTATTATCGCTCATTCGTGCTGACCAATTTCATGGCAATGAGACTGATAGCCCGCACTCTCACATTCGGAATTTTCTTTGAATTACCTTGACTCTCAAGTTTAGAGATGTGCCGTATGACGCGATTAAGCTCATGCTTTTTCCGTACTCGCTCGAGGGTAATGCTAAGATTTGGTATGAGAAAGAACCACCGGGTTCGATTTTAACATGGGATGATTTAGTGTCTAAGTTCATGAATTATTACTTTCCACCATCCAAAACAACACACTTTAAGAACAAGATCACTAGATTTGAACAAAAAGTGCATGAATCGTTTGGGGTTGCTTGGGAAAGATTTAAAGATTTGTTAAGACAATGTCCACACCACGGTTTCTCGGAATTGCATCAAATCAATACTTTTTATAATGGGCTTAATATGATTGAACAAGATTCTTTAAATGCCGCCGCGGGTGGTAATCTTTTAAGAAAAACTCCGAGAGACGCGTGGGGTATAATTGAGAATAAGTCTATAGCACGATATTCACAAAACACACCGGTTGTTTCTAATGTGAACTCATCTAATACCAAGATTGCTAGATTGGACTCTAAGATTGATAATGGATTCACGACTTTGTTGAATGAGATTAGGAAGAAACCTCATGGATCGATTAATATGGTTGAGAATTTTTGTGTATCATGTGGTGGAGCACATCGTAATTATGCTTGTTCAACCACGGGGTTTGATAAAGCTAGTGCTTTTACCGCGACGGGAACTTATGGCTCCAACGGTCAAGTTCCTCGTCAAAATCATGTTGCTCCACCGGTTCAAAATAGGTACAACAATGGAAACAATGGGAATAATTTTAACCGTGGTAACCAAAGGAATTACAATCAAGGAAATGGATTTAATGCTAATCAAAACAATCAAGGTTTTCAAAGCAATAATCAAAATGATTTGTCAAGCTACATTAAAACGAATGAAGCAAATTTGAAAGCTTTTCAAAACAACATTCCAGGACAAATGGCAACTTTGAAAAATGAGTTTCAAAATACGATTAAAGGGCAAAATAATAAGATTGAGCTTAACCAACAAAGAATTGAACAAAGATTTGAGCAAATATTAGAGCAAAGTCAAAATCGTATGCAACAAAGTATGGAACAAGGTCAAAACAAATTGCTTTCGATGTTTGAGTCTTTTATGAGCAAACCCTCCTCTTCTTCGGGTGGCTTGCCTAGCAACACCATTCCAAAACCGAAGGGTGAGATGAAAGATATAACCACACATAGTGGGAAAGCTTTAGACGGACCTTTGCTTCCACATGTGAGTACCTCTCCGGTGAGGGAAGAGGAGAAAGAACCAGAGGTGGTTAAAGAAAAGGAAATTCCTATTCCACCAAAGGTTGACCAATTGCCTATTCCGGAACCCGAGCTTCCGAAGACTAAACCCACGCTACCCTACCCTTCGAGACTTAACAAAGAGAAGCTCCGCGAAAATACCAATGCTCAAGTGTCTACGTTTCTTGAGGTGTTTAAGAAAATGTATATTAATCTTAGTTTCGCGGATGCATTGCTTAGCATGCCTAAGTTTGCTTCAACTATCAAAAAGTTGATGAACGATAAGGAGAAATTGGTTGAAGTATCTACATACTTAAATGAAAGTTGTTCCGCGGTTCTCTCTAAAAAGTTTCCCAAAAAGCTTGGAGACCCCGGTCAATTTTTGATACCATGTCATTTCCCTAATATGAAAGAATGCTTAGCATTAGCCGATCTTGGCGCTAGCATTAATTTGATGCCTCTTTCCGTGTGGAAAAGGTTATCACTTCCCAAGCTTACACCTACTAAGATGACTATCGAGCTAGCGGATCGATCGACGGCCTTTCCAAAAGGTATAGCCGAAGACGTGTTAGTCAAAGTAGGAAAGCTCATCTTCCCAGCGGATTTTGTAATTTGTGTTTATCCAGAAAATTCTCGTGTGCCTCTTATTTTGGGAAGACCGTTTTTAAATACGGCTAGTTCTTTAGTTGACATGAAAGAGGGGAAATTGACTTTACGTTTTGATGATGAAAGTGTCACTCTTAATGTTGGTAATATCTCGAAGCCTTCTTCAGAGGACGACGAGGAATCAATCAATCAAATCGATGTGATTGATGTTGCTAGTGAAGAGGTTTCGCAAGATATGCTTGGTTTTTCGGATACTTCTAAAAGTAACAATCCCACTTCATCGAATCCTGTTATCTCTTTGGCTAAACCTCCACTCACTCCATTTGAGGGAGGGGACTTCGTTCTTGAAGAGCTTGAGAATAATGGGCATTCAAAAATCGATAAGGAAATTGATGATTACCTTAGCAAACCATTCGATCCTAGTGAGTTTGATAGTGAGACTTTTGATCCCGAGGGAGACATTGCGTTGATTGAAAAATTGTTGAATATGGATCCTTTTGAATCACCACCTATGGAATTAAAAGTTATGAGTGCTAATGAGACTAAAGTGAAAACATCTATTGAACAAGCACCCGACCTAGACCTTAAGGAACTTCCCACTCATTTGGAGTATGCTTTTCTTGAGGTAATGGATAAGTTACCGGTGATTATTGCTAAGGGATTAAAGGAAAATGAAAAGGATGAAGTTATCAAAGTGCTTAAGAAACATAAACGGGCCATTGCATGGAAAATCTCCGACATTAAGGGTATAGATCCAAAATTTTGTACTCATAAGATTCTAAATGAGGATGATTATAAACCCGCTATCCAAAATCAAAGAAGGCTCAATCCAAAGATTCATGAGCTGATCAAAAAGGAAGTCACTAAACTTCTAGACGCCGTAATGATCTACCCTATCTCGGATAGTCCATGGGTTAGCCCCGTGCATTGTGTTCCAAAGAAAGGAGGAATGACGGTTGTTACTAATGAGGATAATGAATTGATTCCTACTAGACTTGTGACCGGTTGGCGTGTTTGTATTGACTATAGGAAGCTTAATGATGCCACTAGGAAGGATCATTTTCCATTACCTTTTATGGATCAAATGTTAGAGAGACTAGCGGGGAATGAATTCTATTGCTTTTTAGATGGATTTTCCGGCTATTTCCAAATCCCCATTGACCCTCGTGATCAAGAAAAGACCACATTCACTTGTCCTTATGGAACATTTGCTTATCGTCGAATGCTATTTGTACTATGCAATGCTCCAAGGACATTTCAAAGGTGTATGATGGCCATTTTCCATGATATGATCGAGAAAACCATGGAAGTCTTCATGGATGACTTTTCGGTTTTTGGGGAATCTTTCACTTCATGTATCTCTAACCTTGAAAGAATGTTGTAATGTTGTGAGGAAACGAATCTTGTGCTTAATTATGAAAAATGTCACTTCATGTGCAAGGAGGGAATTATGTTAGGACATAAGATCTCTAAGGCCGGTATTGAGGTTGATAGGGCTAAAATCGACGTGATTGCCAAATTACCTCCACCCACCACCGTTAAGGGAGTTAGGAGTTTTCTTGGCCATGCCGACTTCTATAAACATTTTATACAAGACTTCTCTAAGATAGCTCGGCCTATGACCCATCTTTTGGAAAAAGAGACTCCTTTCATCTTTTCGGATGAGTGTATTCAAGCCTTTGAGATGCTTAAAAAGAAATTAACCGAATCTCCAATCTTAGTTGCTCTGGATTGGGACCTACCTTTTGAAATTATGTGTGATGCTAGTGATTACGCGGTAGGTGCGGTTTTGGGTCAACGTAAGTCAAAACATTTCTTGCCTATACACTATTGATAGGTGTGAAAACACCCATCTTTTCTACCACTTAATTACAATAATAACCGAGCTAAAACGTGTATTTTATGTCTTTTATGTCGGAATTATGCGTGGTTTGTGTTTTTGTTGTGATTTAGGACGAAATGGTGAAAAGTGGAGAAAACACGGACATTCACGGGCATTTACGGACTTTTATTGAAGAAAAAGATGAAAAGACGGAGTCAAGAAGTCAAGAGTGCAAAAAGAACGGAAGTCCAAGACCAATTCTGAAGATTTATCGAAGAAAAAGTTAAAAGACGGAAGTTTACTAAAAGCCGAGGAACTCAAGTCTATTTTATTGAAGAAATAAAAGACGAGTTCAATAGAAATCCCGAACCACAAGTCATTAGAGTCCAAATTTAAAGAAGATTAGAAGGAAAAAGGACTAATGGTGCAATTAATGAAGATTAAAGGCTTAAGGACCTAATGACGCAATTAAGAAGAAATGAAGGAGGGGAGGAAGCTTCCTAATCCTCCCCTATATATAGATTAGATCTTAATTACTTTCATTCTTGTTGACTAATCGTAACAATTAGTTCTGCCACTTTTAATTACCTTGTCATTTAAATACTTGTCAAATTTAAATTCATGTCTTGCACCTTAATTACCATTTAATTTCAAGTAAGTTTTTCTTTTAATTCTTGTTAATCTTTATCTTTATCTTGTTGATCTCATTCTACCTTTCTTAATCTTATTGTTTATGTTCATGTTCATGCTCTTATCTTTCTTATTTTGATCTAGTGGTTTTGATTATTTTGATTAAGTTTTGTGAGTTTGATTGTTTTAGATTGATTGTTTATGATTAATAGATGTTTATTTGTTTGTTTGATTTATTCTTATGGTTGATTTAGCTTTGTTTTGATTAAATTCGTTCATATTTTATTCCCCTTGTTCTTCGGTTTTATTGTTACTGTAATCCCCAGGAAGTAGCAAGCCCAGCACTATTCCGGATCAAGGTTCTAACCGTGAGGGTTATTCGGAATATTCAGTTATTCCGAGTAGACCAAGGATTCCGCATAGGATTTTTATTCAGCATAGTCTAATATTCCGAATAGAAGCCATTATTCCGCATAGGGCCTCTTATTCCGAGTAGGAGATTATTCCGAATAGGCCTAGCTATTCCGGATAGACTTGTATTCCGAGTAAAGGAAATATTCCGCATAGATTGGATATTCCGCATAAGCTTGTTATTCCGAATAGGTGTATTATTCCGCGTAGGTGTAATATTCCGAGTAAGGGCACTATTCCGCATAATACTTTATTCCGAATAGGTACAGCTATTCCGGATAGAGTTATATTCCGGATAGGGCTAATTTTCAGTTTCTTTCCTTTTAGTCTTTAATTTTCTTAATTTCGAGCTTTAATTTTCCCGCCTTTTTACTTAGTCGCACCTTAAGTTTAATTGACTTAGTTTATTTTAGCCTTGCCTTAGTTTAAGGTTTAGTTTTAGTTGCGTTTTAAGTTTGCCTTAGTTAGATTTAAGTTTGCGTTGTTTACATTTAGTGCCTTTTAATTTCCGTCTTGCTTTTAAATACTTGCACCATTTATTTTAATTAGATTTAGATTTACTTTATCTGCCCTTTTACTTTAATTGCTTTGCACCTTTATTTAAAAAACAACCAAAAATATTTGTTTCACCAAGATCAACTGAGTCGTACTTTAAGCCGGAAATCAATTCGTTAAGACTGGAACAACGAACTTTTCAACGAGTAAAATACAAGTTATTAAAATGGCGCCGCTGCCGGCTCTTTTCGTGAGGATTAAAGGTTTTTTGTGAGAGACGCGTTGGCTTTTGGGATCCGTTCACTTGTGAACGTTATTTTTCGTGTCCAAAAATTTTCAAAAATCCAAAAACATTTGAAAAATCATAAAAGCATTTCTTTTTCAAAAGTTTTGCACCAAAAATATTCTTCTTGCTTATCTATCTTTCTTTATGGATTTTTATGTCCATTGTGTCGGGTGTGGGAGACGATTGTACGGGAACGACTCTTGTCAATGGTGTACATGTGAGCGGTGCGGAAACGATATCGACCACACACAATTCGGATTTTGTCCTTTGTGCAAATCGACTAATTCGTCCTTTTTGAACCCACCTCCTGTTCCCACGTGCATCTATTGTGGAAGCGATTCTCATTGGCATATTTCATGCCCGGTTCAATACCCGTATGATCACGGGCAAGAACCGGGGTACAATTATGACTATGATAATAGCTATCCACAAGACGCACCCAGTCTTTCTCCTCAACCGTTCTGCAACAACTGTGGGGGTCCTCACGATACTTCCTATTGTCAACCAATGAATTATTATGAGCAAAATCCGTGTCCTCAGTTTTCTTCACCTATGGATTATTATGAACCAAACCCGGTTTCTAATTCTTCCCAACCGATGAACTACTATGAGCCACAACCATGCTATAATTCAGGTTTTCAACATTTTGAACCCCCACATCACACCCTCAATCATCAATCCTCTCAACAAACTAGTCTTGATCAACAACTCACTTCTTTGAATGACATTCTAGAAAGTATAGCTCAACTTCGAGCTGACTTACATCAGGAAAGGAAACCGTTGCTTGATGTGGACGAAACCTTGAAAACTACCGACACCTTTTTGAGCCAATTTAGTCGTTTTCCCTTCTTTTCTACACCAAAATGTTTAATTACAGCGTGGGATAGAATTGGTGAAATTGAACATACTCGGGGAGATGAACAACAAAAGTTGATGCATGAGCTTCTTAAAGATGTGGAGGTTATCAAGGAAGAGTTAGCCGACTACGTCACTCCTAACTGGACTCGTCCCATCTATTATGATGATGAGGACGACGATGATGTCTACACTTTCAAACAATCTTCTGAAGTTGCTGCTCCTACTCTCGATGTTCCTATTGCGTCTAAGGATCTAGATTCGTTGAATGAGCTTAGTGATGTTGGTCTCGACAAATTATTGGATGATGAGGTTTGTGACTTACCTGCTATGGAGCCTGAGGACGACGTTGCTCTTACGGAAGAGGTCGATCCTAGTGATGACGATTCTTCTCTCTGCTATGAGAATTTCACTTTTGAAATTTCTCAATCTCCACCGGGAGATGCAGGTGATGATGATTTATTCTCCCCGGTTTACGAGAAGTTCATCGATGAACATGATCTTGTGGATGAGGTGGAAGACGTGCTTCTTCGCGATAGATTACGGAAAGTGCACCTTCTTATTGCTCAAATCGAAGTGTTGACTTCTCCTTCTCTTTCCGATTCTTTGCCTCCATCTATTCCTCCCGTTGAAGATAATGACCCATTGCTGGAAGAAATCGATATCCACTCCATCCCTCCAGGTATTGATGATTATGACACGGAGGGGGACATTATTTTTGATAATTTGCTACAAGAAGGTATTGTCCCAAGTCCCCCTCCCGAGCACCTTTCATCCACTCCGTTAGAAACCATCACGGAGGATGAGTGCTTTGACCCAGGAGGTGACATTGATTATGCTATCATTGATGACATCACGGCTTTTCCGAATGCTCAGCCTCCATTGTCTTTGGGGGATGACAATGTGCTTATTATACCCAACCCACCTCCCGTGGATCTTGAATTCACATACTTCTCGTATGTTGAAAGGACTTTTCTCCCATTCAAGACTTATCCCCCCGCATCTCCTTTGTTGCTGTCAACCGGGAACGAGGACAAGGTCTTTGATCCCGGTATTACATTCAAGGTTTCACCATGGACCATTTAATTCGGGGACGAGTCAGGCTAGTGACTCGGTTAATATAAACAAGCGATTTTTGGGAGGCAACCCAATTATCTATCTATTTTCACCATAAGTGTAGGGGGGAGCCCCGTGGTGTTTCTTGCTTTCTTTCTTATCATGTGCAGGGATTAGAACTTCAAAGACACACTTTTGATGACTTTTGACGAACCGTGATTCCGTGTTCCCTTCTTCCCGGTTCTATCCTAAACTCTTTTCGATTCACTATTTTATATTTCTCAATATTAAAATAGGAATCTCTTTAGTTGTCCCTTTCTTAACGAGATATAAACAAAGTGCACAATGTCCTAAGTGTAGGGGAGTTTCCTCCCACACGCTTAAACATTGAGGACAATGTTTATGTTAAGTGTAGGGGGGACTTCTATCGAAGTTAAGTGGCCTTTTCCTTGTATTTGTACTCATTTTAACCGGAAAATCATTTTTTCGACATTTTTCAAAATTTTTAATCTATTTTGGCCTATTAGTTTTTCCTTTTGTATAGTTATTTTCTTTTCTTATTAGAATAAATGTTTAATAAAGTGGTTTTAATTTTCAAACGTTGTGAATATTTTGACTCAACCCGAGTTAACTTATCTAAGTTTACTCTAGCTAGTATCCTTAACGTGTTTAAGTCAAGTTTTGCTAGGCTTTTATATAGGGAGCTATAAAACGCGAAAGTCTTAACTCTCACGGGTTAAGAACAAGAACTTTTCGCAAGTTCCTATAATTGATCCTAGAGAGTCGTTTATCAAGGGAACTTTAAAACGCGATTTCTAAACTTGAAAAAGTCTAAGAATTTGCAAGATCCTATAGGCGACTCGAAAACCCAAAACTTTGATTTAATAGGCTAAGCATCCACGAGTCTCATTCCTTGAGATTTTAAACTGTGGAGAACGAGAGATGATAGAGTCAATTATAAGTTCGGTATTCTTTCATGAATTTATGTTAGTTAATTATGAGCCGTGTCGGGTGAGCAACAGCCGCTTCGTCACATTCTCCCATCGCTTGCTAATAAATTTATCTGCAATAAATAAGGTTGTACGATTTGAAAAGTTACTTAGCTTCTAGCCCAAGATCGTTTAAAAGTTGCTCGATATGGATTAGAGTTCATAGCCAAGGCATAACTTATTGAAGCGGGACGCGAAGATTGGCGAGTCCAAAAAGGTCCTAACAAGGCATGAGGGCTATATTTTGATCCAAAGTGATGTGAAGAATCATTTATCGAAAATAAATATGAAGGATCGAGACACACGACGAAAAGAAAAAACTCCCCAAAAGTCATGGAGAAGTGTATCCGAAAAGACCCTAACAAGGTATGAGGATAAATAGATCCAAGTCATACAAGGAGGCGGATCGTTGTATATCAAAGTCCAAAATAATGATTGGAGAAAAATGAAGAAGTCGTGGTCCAAGTATGAATCTCTCAAAACTCCAAGTGAAGAAATTTCTATTATGAAGAGAAGGCCATTATTTCATGAACGTCTCTCAAGGTTTAAAGTATGAAGTCGCTGCCAAATATCGGTCCGAGAAAGGTCTCAAATTGCGAAGCGAGTTATGCCAAGATATGAACTTTATGAGGTCCCGAGAAGCAGTTTTAAAAGATTGTGTCCTTTAGCTAACTATTGATTAAATCATTCACTTTATTTTCGGCCTAATAAACTATCGAAATAAGTCAACAATGCATCCTCGTGATCATTCAAGACAACAATAAAATATAAGAGATACCCCTAGGAATAAGGGAGTCTAAGTGAGTAATTGGCCCACATGAGTTCGTGTTAGTTTGCTAACTTATAATAACAATGATCTCGTTTTTAAACTTGGTCTGGAGAAAGTGAAAACTTGAGGATGATGATTGTTCATAAAATTTCCAAAACCCAAGGTATGCTTTTTGATTTCTTTATTTTGAATGTCTATAGTTTCTATCTCTTTAATAAAGGCCAACGTGGATTAATTATGATGAAAAATGTAAACGTGCTTTGTAACTAATGCATTGCATGAGGACATTGCAATGGTCAAGTGTAGGGGATTTGATAGGTGTGAAAACACCCATCTTTTCTACCACTTAATTACAATAATAACCGAGCCAAAACGTGTATTTTATGTCTTTTATGTCGGAATTATGCATGGTTTGTGTTTTTGTTGTGATTTAGGACGAAATGGTGAAAAGTGGAGAAAACACGGACATTCACGGGCATTTACGGACTTTTATTGAAGAAAAAGATGAAAAGACGGAGTCAAGAAGTCAAGAGTGCAAAAAGAACGGAATTCCAAGACCAATTCTGAAGATTTATCGAAGAAAAAGTTAAAAGACGGAAGTTTACTAAAAGCCGAGAAACTCAAGTCTATTTTATTAAAGAATTAAAAGACGAGTTCAAAAGAAATCCGGAACCACAAGTCATTAGAGTCCAAGTTTAAAGAAGATTAGAAGGAAAAAGGACTAATGGTGCAATTAATGAAGATTAAAGGCTTAAGGACCTAATGACGCAATTAAGAAGAAATGAAGGAGGGGAGGAAGCTTCCTAATCCTCCCCTATATATAGATTAGATCTTAATTACTTTCATTCTTGTTGACTAATCGTGACAATTAGTTCTTCCACTTTTAATTACCTTGTCATTTAAATACTTGTCAAATTTAAATTCATGTCTTGCACCTTAATTACCATTTAATTTCAAGTAAGTTTTTCTTTTAATTCTTGTTAATCTTTATCTTTATCTTGTTGATCTCATTCTACCTTTCTTAATCTTATTGTTTATGTTCATGTTCATGCTCTTAACTTTCTTATTTTGATCTAGTGGTTTTGATTATTTTGATTAAGTTTTGTGAGTTTGATTGTTTTAGATTGATTGTTTATGATTAATAGATGTTTATTTGTTTGTTTGATTTATTCTTATGGTTGATTTAGCTTTGTTTTGATTAAATTCGTTCATATTTTCTTCCCCTTGTTCTTCGGTTTTATTGTTACTGTAATCCCCAGGAAGTAGCAAGCCCAGCACTATTCCGGATCAAGGTTCTAACCAAGAGGGTTATTCGGAATATTCAGTTATTCCGAGTAGACCAAGGATTCCGCATAGGATTTTTATTCAGCATTGTCTAATATTCCGAATAGAAGCCATTATTCCGCATAGGGCCTCTTATTCCAAGTAGGAGATTATTCCGAATAGGCCTAGCTATTCCGGATAGACTTGTATTCCGAGTAAAGGAAATATTCCGCATAGATTGGATATTCCGCATAAGCTTGTTATTCCGAATAAGTGTATTATTCCGCGTAGGTGTAATATTCCGAGTAAGGGCACTATTCCGCATAATACTTTTTTCCGAATAGGTACAGCTATTCCGGATAGAGTTATATTCCGGATAGGGCTAATTTTCAGTTTCTTTCCTTTTAGTCATTAATTTTCTTAATTTCGAGCGTTAATTTTCCCGCCTTTTTACTTAGTCACACCTTAAGTTTAATTGCCTTAGTTTATTTTAGCCATGCCTTAGTTTAAGGTTTAGTTTTAGTTGCGTTTTAAGTTTGCCTTAGTTAGATTTAAGTTTGCGTTGTTTACATTTAGTGCCTTTTAATTTCCGTCTTGCTTTTAAATACTTGCACCATTTATTTTAATTAGATTTAGATTTACTTTATCTACACTTTTACTTTAATTGCTTTGCACCTTTATTTAAAAAAACAACCAAAAATATTTGTCTCACCAAGATCAACTGAGTCGTACTTTAAGCCGGAAATCAATTCGTTAAGACTGGAACAACGAACTTTTCAACGAGTAAAATACAAGTTATTAAAATTCGGAAAATGAGTTTCTCAAACAAAGTACACTATGCAAGTAAGACTATGACGGATGCTCAAACAAAGTACACTACAACGGAAAAGGAGTTTCTTGCCGTTGTGTATGCTTTTGAAAAGTTTAGACCATATCTCGTCTTGTCTCAAACCATATTGTATATGGACCACTCGGCTATCAAATATCTTCTTAATAAACAAGATGCTAAGCCGAGGTTTCTCCGGTGGATTCTTCTCCTTCAAGAATTTAATGTCAAAATTATAGACAAAAAAGGAGCCAAGAATCTCGCGGCCGATCATTTATCTCGACTTGAGAATCCTCACCAAAGCGATCGAGAGAACAAGGAAATCAATGAAACATTTCCTCTCGAGACGCTTGGTATGATTGCTTTTCGTGGTGATGATAGTACCCCATGGTTTGCGGACATTGCAAATTACCATGCGGGGAAGTTTGTGATCAAGGGTATGTCGTCCCAACAAAAACGAAAGTATTTCAAGGATATATCCTATTACTTTTGGGACGACCCCTATTTGTTTCGTGTGTGCGCGGATCAAGTGATTCGTAGGTGCGTGTTTGGCAAAGAAGCTCAAGATATCCTTAAGTCTTGTCATGAAGGACCCACCGGGGGACATCATGGTGCCAACGCCACCGCGAAGAAAGTCTTTGATGCCGGCTTCTTTTGGCCTTCCATATATCGTGATGCCCAAGACTTGATCAAGACTTGTGATGCTTGTCAACGTCAAGGAAAGAACTCACAAAGGGATGAAATGCCTGAAAACATTATCCAAGTTTGTGAAATCTTTGACATGTGGGGGATCGATTTTATTGGGCCATTTCCATCTTCGAAAGGAAATAAGTATATTCTCGTAGTCGTGGACTATTTGTCTAAATGGTTCGAAGCTAAGGCTTTGCCCACGAATGATGCTCGAGTTGTGGTGAAATTTTTGAAACAACTCTTCGCTAGGTTTGGAACTCCGCGGGCTATTATAAGTGATCGTGGGACCCATTTTTGTAATGAACAATTTGAAAAAGTTCTAAATAAATATGGTGTCACTCATCGACTTTCTACGGCTTATCACCCTCAAACGAGTGGTCAAGTGGAGGTTTCAAACCGAGCTATTAAAAGGATTTTGGAGCGTTCTATTGGAGAAAATCGCACTTCATGGTCGAATAAATTGGACGATGCATTGTGGGCTTTCGTACGGCTTACAAGACGCCAATTGGTTGTACACCATTTAGGTTGGTCTACGGAAAGGCATGCCACTTGCCAATTGAACTCGAACATAAGGCGTATTGGGCTCTTAAGCAGTGTAACTTTGATTTGAGGACCGCGAGTGATCATCGCAAGGTTCAATTGAATGAACTAAGTGAATTAAGGGATCAAGCTTATGAAAATTCTTTGATCTATAAAGAAAGACTAAGAGGATTCATGACTCTAAGATCAAAAACCGCATTTTCAATGTTGGTGATCAAGTCCTCTTATTCAACTCTAGACTTAAGATTTTCTCGGGCAAGCTTAAATCCCGTTGGTCCGGACCATTCACCGTTTCATAAGTTTTCCCTTATGGCACCGTTGAGCTAGCTCAAAAAGACGGGCCTAAATTTAAGGTGAATGGTCATCGTGTGAAACACTATTTTGGAGGGACATACCTACGGAGGTTGTCCCGGATCTTCAAACTTTCCCTAGGGACCAATGAATGCGGGGATCGAGTCGAGCTCATGACTCGGTTAACAAAACGAGGTGCCTTGTGGCGGAGTCCCATACATTCTATCTTCTTTCTATTTTCTAACACTAATAAGGCTTGATCTTTCAAGCTCGTGCTCGTGTTTTGTTGTGTTGTGAATCTTATGTATGACCCTAATCATTGAAGACTCTCGTGTTCGGTTTTTACCGGTCCACTTGATCTTCCATTCTTTGATTGCCAAGGGGCACACTTTCTATCCATTGATTTTTATCGACTAGCGTTTTATCTTGAGGCATAATTAATAAACGGCTTATAGATTTGCGTGCTCTTTCCATGTTAGGATTTTACATTAGACTCTTCGTGTTTTAGCAAGGGGGTGTTACTCTTGAGCTAAGAAACATTGAGAACAATGTTAGGTTTTAGCATGGGGAGTCAATCGATATACTCGCTTGCTATTGCTTTTGTCGTGTCCAAAAGTAATCGTTTTTCTCATTTTTCATAAAAAATTTAAACTTTTAGTGTTATTTTTAAGTTTTAATAAGGGAAATAAGTGTTTTTGACACAAATGTAGGCTTTCCGTTGGTGAAAATAAAAATAGTTTTTGATTCGACTCGGTTTTTTACCTTAGCTTTTCCTTAACGTGTTTGAATTAAGTTTTGCTAGGCTTTTATATAGGGAGCTTTAAAACGCGAAAGTCTTAACTCATACAGGTTAAGAACAAGAATTTTTCGCAAGTTCCTATAATTGATCCTAGAAAGTCGTTTATCAAGGGAACTTTAAAACGCAAATTCTAAAACTTGAAAAAGTATAAGAAGATGCAAGATCCTATAGATGACTTGAAAACCCAAAACTTTGATTTATTAGGCTAAGTATCCATTGATTTCACATTTTTGAAATTTTACAATATGTAGAACAAGAGATGATAGAGTTTAATCATAAGTTTCTAAGATTAATTCTTCTTTGTGAAAGTATTTTTGTGTTTGATTTAATCTCCTCGTATTTATTTTCCACGCTTGAATAATAATTGCTTAATAAATGAAGTTTTTAGCGGTTTAGGCTTGATATCTTAACTCGTAACTCCTTCTTTTTCTTCCCTTGTAATTAAAGTGAGAACACATTAAGGGTGTCAGCGTCATGGACTTTTGATCCTCGGATTGCGGAAATTTGGCTTACTATAAATATCATATTAATAAAGAAGAAAAAATAAAAACATGTTCTCTAGGAGCCTTCGGGTGGGAGTCATGTAGCACTAACCTTGTCATTAGAGCCTTAGGGTGTATGTCAAGGGGACGTGTTGAATAAAAATTGCTTCATCATCATGAGCCATAAGGTGGGATGGTGATGTCAATTCCCTTATTTTTGTCCAAGGAGCCTTCGGGTGTAGATTTTAAATAAGGAGCACAATTGCATCTTAAAGAGCCACAAGGTGTTATGATGTGATTGTTGCTAACTCCTTTAATAAAGTCATAATTGACTTTGGAGGTTTTATTGTTACTTTAAGTAGTCCTATTAGCCAAATTTCGGGTCTGGGGATTTATCCCTCAAATTGTGTTAAGTTATCCTTGATGTGGGCTTTCTTTAGTGACAACGGTTTTTGAAGTCGAGGTTAGGTTTTGAGTGTTGCGTTTACACCGTTCTTGCTTTCATTTTTGGATTAATAAATATCAAATAAGTCAAATGAGCCTTTGGGTGAATGACAAATAAAATCTAGAGATATAATTAGGAATAATAGGAGATTGAGTTTAACACAAATTACTTGTATGAGTTGGTTTAATTTTGGGGCTTATGATTGACAATGATCTTGTTTTTGCACTTGGCATGGAAAAGTGAAATGTCGGGGACGATGAATCTATTTGAGTTTTATGATCCTAAAAGTTATTTTTTTTTCAAATAATGAAAGCAATACATTATGTCTTTGCAAAATAAAAGTTAAAAAGATGAATAAAAGTGTAGTTAGAGTTTTATTTTATCATTGCGTGAGGATACGGCAATTGCTTAGCAGGGGGGAGTTTGATATGAGTGTAATTACTCATATCAATTATATCTTAAAACAATGAATTAAAGCAATAAATGTTCAAATATTTCCTAGTATATGCTTGTTTTGTTGTTTGATGTGTGTAGGTACTAAGTTCACGAAAACCGGCGAAAACGACACGAGAATGAAGAAAAGATCAACAAAGCCAATTTTAAGCTCGATTTTAGTGGATTTAACTTTTTATGGTGTTATTCAGGCTTGTGGGCCCCACATTTACTTATTGGGCCTAAAAGCCCAATTATGAAAGAAGTTTTATCTACTTATGGACACAAGGCCCAACATGGCCCATTTACCAACAATAACAAGTATGGGACGGATTTAAGTTCTTAGCCCAATTCGTATAAAGGGATGGAAAGATCACGTTGTGATAAAAAGCCCATATATTCTCTAAAGTTATGAGACGTGGGAGTGCAATCGTTTTTTAAACCCATTGTGATTTATTAGAAAATAAAATAAAACGAATGATAGGGCTATAAACCTTATTCGATCAAACACATCCACTCCAAACTCACACACGTTTTTACTTTCGATATAACCTAAGTTATCTTCTTCTCCTTCTCTCCCAATTTACCTGTAAATTCACTATT
Organism: Glebionis coronaria; assembly: GCA_025667525.1. NCBI lineage: Eukaryota > Viridiplantae > Streptophyta > Magnoliopsida > Asterales > Asteraceae > Glebionis > Glebionis coronaria. The sequence continues at coordinate 305,092,690 of CM046877.1, forward strand.
CCTCCAAAACTCTAAAAATAACAAATCAATAAATAAATTGGGGGATTTATGTGGAGCGTGTGATTCACACGAGGGAGAATAAATCCCCATTTTTTCGGAAGGAAGAAGTGGAAGGCATCTTCGACGTGGCACCATATGAGTGGCTATGACAGCAAATAACAATCACTCCACTAATTAAATGAAGCCAGCTCATCACTAAACTAGCACAACTAGCACACTCGGATGCCACGTTGGCGATCCGTGTGCTAGTTGGCTCATCTCAGCCCTTGGATGAAAACAAGAAAGAGAGAGAAGAAAGAGATGCTTCATCAACGGTCGAGATTCGCTTCTTCATCAACAACTCACCCCTCTCCTTCCCTATAAAAACCCCCCCATTATTTTCAGTAATGTATCCCTTTCTTTTTTGTAAAGTTATAATGGTAGTTTAAGATTAGGATTTGTAATTTTAATTTTCGCAAGATTTGTACTGTTATTTTGGTTTAATAAAATTCTTCTTTTAAGTTTTACTTATTATTGCTCTCGTGTGTCATTTAACTTTCCTGAAATATTTACAAAATTAATCTTTAAGCTATATATTATAATTATTGGAATATTTAAGTAAGCTGAATGTGATAGCTTATTTGAATATTCAAAGAAAGATCAGGGATAAAAAAAACTTAAACCACTATTTAAGTTTATAAATAGTTACTGGTTCGGATGATAGAATGATAGTGGTTCGATGTATGGTGGTAAATGGTGGTGTTGATTCGATTAACTAAGACGGCTCAGCGCCGCATCTTCTTCACAAAGGATATCTACAAAAAGGATAAAAGCCCTTTTTAGTTTTATAAGATTTAGATGTTAATTGATTGTATGATTATCTGGATGTTTTAGACTGTTTAATTTGTTTAGATTGTTTCTTTTATTTGGACTACTTATTTTAGTCTGGTGAATAGATGCTAGATTATTTTGGTATTTGTTCGTTGGGATTTATGAATGATCTTTGATTTCGCATGTTTTGATTGAGTATATGAATGAATGAATATGTCATTGTGAGATTTCTGTTTTCAGTTTATGATTTGCTTTGTTTTAATTGTAATCAATCTGCTTAGGATGAAGTTTTAAGAATGATGAGTTAGTTTGTTTTGTGACTGCTGAACGTTATTAGATGCTGTATGTGGTATTTTCTTTTTGCCAGCTTCATCTGATATGATTTAGTTAGCTTGCTAGATGATTTAGATTTATATTGTGACCAGGTTAAATTGCTTCTTTTGATTTAATGTATGTAGCTGAGAGTTATTTTTCCTGTAATTGATTTGAGAAATTATCTGCTGAAATTTGGATGTCTGTGCCTAGTATTAGTCTGCTGATATAGGTTTGATTTTGCTGAATGCATATCTGATATAGTTTTTCTGATTGCTGCATTTAATTTGGTATTTTGGCTGTTAAATAAGTTTTAGACTGCATTATTTGCTGTCTGCTGTTTTCTTTGCTGAACTTATGGCATGCATCCTCAATTTGGGTGTTTGGTTCTTCTTGACTAATTTAGACTCGGTTCAAGCTGTTGGCAGAAGAATTTTATCAAAAAGTCTGTCGCCTAAATTTTTTTACCACAATTGTGTCACCAGCAAGGTTCTAACCTTCGACCTGCAGTTCACAACTCAACACCTTAACCGTCTGAGCTTGGCTCACCTTTTGTTACTAATTTTACATTAGTATATTATATATAGTTTTGTCTTACTGAAAATTTAATTATAAACGTTTTTCTTATTAATTGTAGTTTAAAAGTTAAATTTAAAACATATAATTTCTTTTAAAAAGTAAATTGTTTCTTTTAATTTGGAAAAATAATTATTATCTCTTTACACCATGTGTATGATTGATATCATTGTCTTGACACCAATATGTGAACTTGGCACTTTTGGCATCAAAGATTCTGAATGCTGGACAATTGCTCCCCCTCAATTGTTTACCCGTGTTCTATCGAAAGAGTTGTAGTCGCATTTGAGTAGTCGCATCGTCGAGTATGTAGATATCAATTGTAAATTGCTGCGGATTGTGGAAATGAAAACTTCATAAAAACAAAACTTCTCTTGTTTTAACAAATGAATGCACTAACGCGTACATATATTCGTGTTAGATTGTGTTATAAAGTAAAAACAATCCCTTACATGGTTAAAAAGTAAACCATGCCCGAGAAAATTAATTCTCGTTGTTGAGTCAAAGCATTCCGATGAAATGCTTGACTTGAATATGAAAAGGAGGTTACTATCTGAAATAATAGCAAACCATTTTGACCATGTTTTAAATCATTTAAACTTTTGCTCGAACTTTATTTACCACCCCCTGTCATTATTGAACGACATTTCTAGGATCGTAAATATTATCGATTCCAAAAGACATGCTCTTTTTATCAAAACATTTTGAACACACAATTTTGAAAGATTTAGAAAAACCTTTTGAAAAATTCTTGAAAAATTGTGTTCAACGTTTTGAAAACCAATTACTTGAGCTTAAGAATTTTAATATCTTACTAAACGAGCTCAAGTCCGAGAAGTTGTAAACTTCCCGTTGTTAAGGATAAGTTACCATCGGCGATAAACTTTCCTTTTAACTGAAGAGCGAGTTCTAAGCTGACATTTACTTAGAAGTCGTCTTCATTAGCTTGAAAACTTTTGAATGTTTTATCGTAAAGCTCATAACCGAGAAAGATGAATTTCCCGTTATGAGGAAAAGTTCTCTTATTTAAAAGATACACTTTCCTTTATGAGCTTAAAACTTAGAATGTTTTAATACAAGCTCATGACCGAGAAAAATTAATTTCCCGTTACGAGGATAAGTTATCATTAAAGATAAGCTTTCCTAAAGTTGAAGTCCGAGTTATAGTCTGATATTTAATTGTAAGTCATTGTGCATGAGCTTAAAAACTTCGAATGTTTTTAATATAAGCTCATGCCCGAGAAAATTCAATTTCTCGTTGTGAGGATAAGTTTATCATCGGCGATAAACTTTCCTTTCTTTGATGCTCGGGTAACAATCTGGGATCCAACTGTAAGCCATATACACGAGCTTAAAACCTTTGAATATTTTTAATGTAAGCTCGTGTCCGAGAAAATTTAATTTCTCGTTTGTGAGGATAAGTTTATCATCGGTGATAAACTTTCCTTTATGTGAAGATTGGGTCCTCATCTGATATTTAATGATGAGCCATGTACACGAGCTTAAGACTTTTGAATAGTTTTAATAATAGCTCGTGTCCAAGAAAATTTAATTTCTCGATTGTGAGGATAAGTTTATCATCGGCGATAAACTTTCCTTTATTTGAAGAGGGGTCACAGACTGTGATTTGACTATGAGCCATGTACACGAGCTTAAAACCTTTGAATAGTTTTAATGTAAGCTCGTGTCCGAGAAAATTTAATTTCTCGTTGTGAGGGTAAGTTATCGTTGCATAGATAAACTTCCCTTTATTTGAATTTTGGGTCACAATCTGTAATGTGATTATGAACCATATACATTGTAAGCTTAACTGGAAATCTCCCGAGACACTTGTTTCTCTGATATCTGCTTCTTTAGTAACCAAACTCTGAGAGTGTCCTTAGTTGAACGGTGTACAAAGATCGAACCGGTTTGTTTTTGTTGATCCTTGACTTTGGTACCTGCATTCTCATTTGGAGTTTGTATGCTTTTATATGGGTTAATGATATCTATCTTAGAACCATGCGAGGATTCACATTTTTCTTTTCTTGTGTCAGAGGTAACCTGAGGAGATGATTCACTTGTCTTAGCGGGCAAACGTTTGCTTTTATTGAAAACCTTAAGTTCAGGCTTAAGTGATGTATCATCCTTTTCAATTTCCTCGCTAGTAGTCTTTGTGGAAACCTTGGTTTTCTCAAATCTTTTAGCTTCTAGGAATGCATCATGTTCATATGATTAGATAATCAAAGCGGAATTATAACACGACACATTAACAAGGTGTTTGGAGACAAAGAACATGAATTAAAACAAATGGATTGCTCATTATATTAATAACAAACAATCACTAGGTGTGTGTACATTGAATCTCACACCTAGTCGACACACGCTTTAGGTTTACATTGTATATGAAAGTTATTTTTAAAAAACCTAATAACCCTTGGTTCCTTTTATAGTGTAAGGACTAGGGTTTTACAAGAGATAAGAATGAATAAACATGTAAATCTTCTATTTAAATAACTATATACATAATATATCCTGCATATATATCCAAATAGAAGCTTCCAAAGGCTTCTTGTCTACGGATCTGTTAATGCTTAGTTTGTACATGACAATGCTTGGATTGTACATGACAACGCTTGAGCCGTCAACCTCCGATACGCTTAATTTGCTCTTGACAACGCTTAGACAAATGTCTTCATGTTTTCTTCGTTTTTGAGTTTTTGCCACATCAACTTTTTGACCCAACAATCTTCCCCTAGTTGATGTTGGCAAAACTCTATGTGTATCTCTTGTAAGTTGTACATCATCTTCAAATTGCTTCCCCTCAATTGTAGCATGTATATCTTCCCCTTTTTGTCACATCAACAGGGAAGTAAAACAATGTATGCAATCTTGAAGATTCTCCAAATGTAGCTCTATGTAATGACCTTGAAGAAAAATAAATAAAGTAATCTTGATGTAGAAGTAGAATAACCCAACCTTGTGTTCCATATCTTGTACGATGTGATGAAGTGTGTTGCTGATACAAAAATCCTCATCCTTTGTGAGACATTGAGCACGATAATGTAACTCCTTCAATTGATAGAAAATATGTGCATAGAGTACCATAAGAAAAATCACATATTCCTAGATCTTGTATCACTTCATCAGTAACAATGTAGGCATAAACAAGTTACCTTAAAAGTCCATGACGGGAAGTGCACGACTTTAAGATATAATAGAACACAAACTCGCGAAAATCTTCTTCAAACATAAAACTTACCATAAGAATTCTTCCCCTTAAGCCAACACCTCTTCATGATGAGTCTTAATGAAACAATAACTTCATATGTAAAAGCTGTTACTGAATAACTCTTTCACAAGGCTATCCCGATTACATAATAAACATTACTCCAATAATACTTCACTATTGGTGCTAACTTAGAAAAATCATTATCCCCTTTAAAAATATCCGAGCCATTAATATCAACTTGATATTCTAAATAAAAACGGAGATTCCATGTACCTTCGTGTGTAAATTCCTCCTTTTTGTGTGCTAAAAACGTACCAATTTTCTCAAACAGCAGCTATTCTTTTGTCATCCGAGAACCTTCATTGTCCAATATCTTAATCGCATGCATTGTCAGATATCGGACAAAACCTATCAATGCTTAAGCAAGCGTTTCTCAGACAACTCATGTCAACGCTTTCTATCAGCGTTTGACTTATTCTTGTCAGCGTCAAATTAACAAACATCAGCGTCTAAACCAACCTTGTCAGGGTCTGACGTCAAAAACCTGTCAGCGTCTCATTTATCCACGACCACTTCCTGTGACTACCACTCCCTTGAAAGCGACTGAGATATACTTGACAATAGCTAAAAGAGTATATTAGTGGCTAGAAAATATACCTTGAATGTACCACTGGATATGACCAATATTAGCTGTAATATACTCCCCCATAAATCACGCATGGATAATTCCCCATTATTTGCAAGAAACTAGGAAGAATAAGATTAGCATTGACCCATATATTATCCCCAAATAATACGTATCTTCATCAAAACGTCACTTTCTTGAGCACATGCGCTTCATCCAATCACATTCCTATTACCATGTGAACACACAAATCAATCAACAAATATTTTCATACCATTTTTAAAACTGCTGAATATTTGTGAAGACCAAATCCTCACACGTCAACATCATGGACCTTTGTGCAAACCAATTAAAGCAATCGAATGTCACAGTCTTTTCTTTCAGCAAATCACGTCCAAAAATAGACACAAATCAATCTCACACGTGAACAAAACAAAATCCATAGCTATGTCGTTATCTGCCTTTATCCAACAGCAATCCAATAACATTTGATGTTATTTGGACCACAAATAATAATGCCAACTATGCTGTCATAAATCGTATACAGCAACTACTTTCATCCCTTTTCTTTTCTGCTTTCACAAATCTGCTCCTTTGTAACCTCACATGTACACAGAATATTGTTTGTCCACAACCTGTTGCCTCTCTATCATTCGTCACTTTTGCTGCTTCTTAGATCAGAATCACATAACCAATAAAACCCTAGAACAAAGATATTAATCCGAAACCCTAATTAGGGTTATGAGAAAATTATACTAGGATCTGAATATTATGAACCATCTTCATTTTATAACAGCCAATAACCTCAAACTTTTCTGCTATAAGTCGATTTAGGGTTTAAAGAAACCCTAATCATGATTTCATGTGAAAGCAGAAACTTTAATACCATAATCAGCGAACTTCGACCTTGAATAACTTCTTTATTAGAGCTCAAATCGATGATCCCTTCAGTGAGATCCTAGACACAAGTGCCAAGAATCTACAGTTCAAAAATCACGACGATCCAACAGTTAACGAAGGAGAAATCGTGTTTTGAACATGGCTGTCCACAGAAAACTGCATATACTCACTGCTGACTTTGACGCTTAATAACTTTTTCCTGGTGATAAAACTTGACAATCCCTCCTGTGGATTTCTAGATATATGTGTATAGAACACACACAAGAAATTTCGTGACGATCCAACGGTCCAATAAAAAGTTATGACCTTCTGAATACTGCTGCGCACACAAAAACGTCCAGAAAAACCCTAGACGGATTTTTCTTCTCTTCACGATACACGAACACCTTGTTGGTCCTAGCATCATGAGCCACGAGGCTCTGATACCATTTGTGGAAACCTTGGTTTCCTCGAATCTTTTAGCTACTAGGAATGCATCATGTTCATATGATTAGATAATCAAAGCGGAATTAGAACACGACACATTAACAAGGTGTTTGGACAAAAAGAACATGAATTAAAACAAATGGATTTCTCATTATATTAATAACAAACAATCACTAGGTGTGTGTACATTGAATCCCACACCTAGTCGACACACGCTTTAGGTTTACATTGTATATGAAAGTTTATTTTAAAAAACCTAATAACCCTTGGTTCCTTTTATAGTGTAAGGACTAGGGTTTTACAAGAGATAAGAATGAATAAACATGTAAATCTTCTATTTAAATAACAATATACAGAATATATCCTGCATATATATCCAAATAGAAGCTTCCAAAGGCTTCTTGTCTACGTTTCTGTCAATGCTTAGTTTGTACATGACAATGCTTGGATTGTACATGACAACGCTTGAGCCATCAACCTCCGATTTGCTCTTGTCAACGCTTGATTTGCTCTTGACAACGCTTAGACAAATGTCTTCATGTTTTCTTTGTTTTTGAGTTTCTGCCACATCAACTTTTTGACCCAACAGTCTTAGTAAAATCAGAGACTATCCTAGTTAAAGGCCACTCGTTTCCTACAAGAGTGAAAGTTCTACCAGTCCAGGCGCCAAACTTTACCAATGGGTTTGATTTTAGTTAACCACTCGGATTTAATTCTAACATGGGAATTTACCTCACGAAGGAATTTCTTGACACAAGAGTCATGATTTGCCTTAAAGACGCATTTCCTACATGTTTTACAAGTAGCATACTTAATGTCCGAGTAAGATCTAAAATTCCTAGATGATTGATTGATGCTCCTAGTATATGACATGCTATGGTTAGCAGTGTTGGGTAATCTAGAAGGCATCTGACTAGGTTTGAAATTCCTATCTCTTACTTGTGTCTTTTGAATAGCTTCCCTTAGACCAAATTTGTGATGAATGCCATTTGAACTAGTTCGAGACGTGTTCTTTGGACTATGTCTAGGGAGATTTTAGGCAATCATGTGATTAGGTCTTACAAAAGCTGTTTTAGTCACATTGGCCCAAGTTGGTGAAGTGATTGGTCTAGAGAGATGAACCATATCAACTTGGGAGGCAAATCGCGGTCTCGAGGATTTTGGTTGCTCGGATCTAAATGCAGTTGGTTGTCTAACAGACTGATTTTGAGGCGGTTTCCCCAATATTGATGGTTTTTCAAGCTTAGTGTCCACACTAGTTTCTTTAGTTTTCCTTATTTCATTTCTCAAAGCAGCTAAAACCTTTTCCTGAACCTGAGCCTTTAAAGTCTCATTATCTTTAAGCAATTTGTCTCGGGATGCCAACTTAGATTCTAGCAACTTAATTTGTTTTAAAATATTATCCTTTTCAGCTTTAGAATCTAGAACTTTTTGATCCAATTTTCGTTCAAGAACAACGCTTGACTTTTCAAGTTTTTCAAAATATGTTTAAAATTTATTCGTTTTCTTGGAAAATTCTAGTTTGGCATCCTCAAGATCTTTGGATTGCTGAGCTACGATCGTTTCGAGCTCTTTAACCTTGGAATCAGACGAAGTTAATGAAACAGTCATAAGACAATTATCATGATTGTTAGCATTTTGAACACTTTCTCCCTCATTATGACACACATCGGATGAATCAGAAATGGTATCGCTATCACTCATTTCCATCCCATGTTTGTCAAAATTAGGTTCGAAATGCTCAATATGTGGCATTTCATCAGCATATACATCATATACAACATTACATTGTACCATGTTTGTAGGCTCTTCGTCATAAACGGGTATCGTGTCATCATAACAGATGTTTGTAGCATTCTCTGACGTGTTGCTGATATCATGCTTAGCTGTTGATTCTATGCCTTGGCACTCTTTAGCAGCCTCCAATTCGTTAATCATATGACCATTTTCCTCTTACATAGTAGATTCTTTGACTCCATTATCGTCCGCTTGTTGAAGTCGGGATCTTTCATAAATCGAATACGAGACCGATGTCATGAGTTTCAATAGTATACCACGGAAATCTTGAAGCTCGGTTTGTGTGTCTCGAAGAAATGACTGGCAAATCACTGAACTTTCAGACTTGACGATATTGAATTGGAGAAAAGGCGTGAGTTGTGTCACAAGAGCCTTATATGCAAGTGCCGTTGCAGAGTGATGAATTCTACATTGTGGAGTTGCTCTGCTAGTTGGTTCAAAGTGAGGAATATTGTGTCGATAAATATGTAACGATCTTGACCGAAGAGTGTCACAAATTCGCTTCATCCTTGAAGCCATGAAAGAGTCACTATATGAGACTGAAGTAGTCGAAACGAAGTTATGCCACTTTCACTAGCTTTGTCTTGCATTTGATGCAATTCTCCCTCTTAAAACGTCGAAGTAAACGATTCCATTGAAGTTCGATAAAGATAATTGTGTTAGTTATGGAAAGACCAATACGAGATTTGACAATTGTGGAGAAACCAAGAGATTGAAATTTGCGGGATTTGACAGAACCAACGAAAGATCCGTAAATAACTCTAATTCATTGTTGGTAAGATGTAACTCTAATTCGGGATCTGATTAAAAGAAACCCAATACCAATCAGTAGTTTTACCACATTGGAATATTTAATCGATGATCCCGAATTTGATTGTAAAAAAATAATCGACCCACCGTGTATCGTCGTTCCCGACAACTAATAAACTAAATTACTTACCAACTCCAATAACACATAAACTCGCTCCTTGATGAGCTAGTCCAATACCACCTTTTATCACTTTATCTCGTCACTATGTCACGTTTACATCTTGACAATACGACCGATGGCTAAAATATAAAAAATTTACTAGTAAAATTGGCTAAACAAATTTAACTCGTATCAATATAAAAGTCCAAAGTTAACTTTTATCAATATAAGGCCCAACTGTTTAAAAAACTATTTTCTCAATATTTTAACATTGAGTCTTAGTCAACTTGAAAACGTGGACTTTGAGTCCAAATTTAACTCTGATCAATATTTTAAAAAAATGGACTTGAAAACGTGGCTTGTTGTTGAGATAAGATCAATTCCAACTGTTTGAAGTATAGTAAAAACGTGGCTAGTGGATAGCCTTGGTTTCTCCGTCTCAAAACAATATATAAATCTATACCCCCCCCCCCCCCAAAAAAAAACATCTCTACCAAAACAAAACCCACTTTGTAACCTCCGCCTTCTTCTTTTGACTTTCGGTGCCCCCACCTAAAGATAAACAAATGTAGTCACCTAATCCAAAACTACGTTATTCTCTTCTCCCCCAATCTTATGCAACCTTAATCAGACTGTATATAATCCTCCGCCCCTCAAAATCCTCTCAAAACTCAGCCACCAAAAACAATTGTAACCCAATCTTGCTTTTTTGATCTCTGCTCCTCCGCCCCCTTTTTCTCTTACACTATATACCACTCTCACAGCCACCAAATCCACAAACAAATCACCCCTCAAATCAAATCACCAAACCAACCATCAAATCAATTGATAACTCAAGAAAGATGTGTCTTCAAGACCTTTAATTAGGTCTCGGGTAGGTATTCTTTTTGATTAATTTTGTTTTGTTTTGGATCGATGAGAGTTTTGTATGACTGAGATCTTTAGTAAGGAAGTTGTGTTAGATTATGTTGGAGTCGAGTGTTTATGTTTTTCGAGTCAATTGTTGGTCAGTGTTTGTGTTTTTCTCGTCTTGAGAAATGTTTTTCTAGTCTGGAGAAAATTTAATTTCGAGTCAGTTTGTTGGTCAGGTTCAAGTTTTGTCAAGGCTGCCTGTGTTTTAAAATCAAGTCAGTGTATCGAGTCTAGACTAAGTTGATAGAGTCAGTTGGTTGAGTGGAGTCTGTTGGTGTTTAAGACTTTTTGATGTCAGTTGTTGAGTGTGGTCTCTGATTCGAGTCATTGTTCGAGTCGAGAAGGTTTGACGTCGAGTGAGTGAGGCGGTGGGTGTTGGTTTTGAGTCCGGTCAGAGTCTGTTGATATTGAGTCTGGGTTTTGTTGAGAGTTAAGTCTATTTGGTTTATTTTGATAACAAGTCTGAAACTAAAAATTGAATAACAAGTCGTAATATGTAATCGAAACATAAAAGGAATATGGATTCCGAATAACAAGTCGGAATATGGATTCCGAATAACAAGTCTGAAAATGAATTCAAAACACAATTCGGATTATGCATTCCAAATTACAAGTCAGAATATGACTCTGGAGTATACTTCGGAATGTATTGTTCACAAAACTAAATATAATTCAGAATATAGTTCGGAATATGGGAATATAGTTCGGAATGTGGATTATTTATTTTTGAGGGAAAAATAGTCCGGATTCCAGTTTACACCACATATAATTCGGAATCCCATATTTATGCATAGTTCAGAATATGAATTCATTTTGGAGGGAAAAAGTACATACTCACTAAATATAATTCGGACTAAATATAATTCGGAATACAATGTTGCAACAATTCGGAATATGAAGTTTGGAGGGAGAATAATTCGGAATGTGAAAACAGAATAAGTCGGAATGTGTAAACCCTTTTATTCCCTATTATACCAAAAATTTCAAACACTTGAAATTTTTACCCAAAAATGAATCCAAAAATTCCAACTTTTTCGTGTTTTTGACCAAAACAAATACCCAAAATCACTACCACAACTATGTAGATGATTTTTAGGAAGATTAAACCAAAAAACACAAAATTTGTTTTGATAGAATGAATTTAGATCAAAACCCACAAATGTAAAATCCCCAATTTCGGGTCATATGCGTAAGCTCATATGGGGTGCTACTTCATAATACAACAACTCAAGTAATAGAAAACGGCTCGAAAAGAATCATTTTAAAAGTAAACCTTCAATTGAAATAACATTTGATAAATCGTTCACAACATGGTCACAAACATTTAATTAACACAATATACACCATTTTTCATAAATAAAAGTCATTAAACGATTTTTCCCAAAATGGAGAGCTTTAAACATCTTTATTATTAAACCACAAGCACCGAAATCCCTCCTTTGCCATTACCTTCAAGGACCTAAGATAAAACATGCTATAAAGTCAACAAAATTGCTGAGTGAATCTATAGAGTTTATAAATAAACATTACCGAACACTAATAAGTTTTAAAGCCATCAACCATAACGATGTTGATCAAACAAAGTTATAAATATTTATTATAAGCCTGATGATATTGAAACGTTACCACAATATTTGACCACCATACACCTTGTTAAATGTATAGGAAAACTCTCGAACACGAGTCCACTTCGAGCAACGTTGTGCTCAAACGATAGCTAATCGTTGCCGGACGGGAGGGGTAACTCCCAATAGTACTATTCCATGTATAAGCGTCTACCATAACTCGGTAGCTAACAATTCATGATATAATTGGGACTTTTTACTCAGCGAAATAACAAACTTATAATAATAATAACCATGGCATTAAACATTTCCTTGTGTTCTATTTTTAAAACAAGCATAGGTTTACCACAACTTCTAGTTGTACCCATCATTTTCAATAAAACAATTCCAGTAAATAGGGTTCCCACAACCTCTAGTTGCACCCATTAATGGGTTTTCCGCAACCTATAGTTCTACCCTTTAGTTTTCAATAAAACAATTCAAATAAATAGGGTTCCCACAACCTCTAGTTGCACCCGTTAATGGGTTTTCCGCAACCTATAGTTGTACCCTTTAGTTTTTAATAAATAAGAATGTTATCCCCCTCGCACGTTTCTAAAACAATTAAAGAATTTAAAAGCAAGGATATAGACTCTCCTTAGTACGAGAGTGGTATTGAGACGATCGCCGACGATAAGTGATGCTTGTTAAACACGAAAACCGCAACCTACCAAATAAGACGCGCTCGTTAATAATTGACTCAAGTATAAACCATACTTAATAACACAAAACTCAAAATTATAAAACCATGACATGTTGATCCCAAAGTCAGATCTTAAACCTTAATAGCTTGTTTAAGGGTTGTGCTAGAGAGAAAGAATTCAATCTAACACTAGAGAAACTTTGCAAAGCAAAGTAACTAAACAAGATGAGGAATATAATGTTTAGCACAAGAAAAAATGTGATTGAAACGTTGAACTTTAATATATCAAAGATATACAAATACCCTAAAATGGTATTAGGGTTTACAAAACCTTAAAGTACTATAATGAAAGACAAAATGAGAAAGACACCCTTTGCATGCTAACCTAGTGAGTCCTTTTATAGCCACAAGGACTCACGTACAAGATCACTACTAACAAACTTGGAAAGTATTAAGGAATAATAACTGAAACGCGTAAAAATCTATTCCATGTTTATCTTTCACAGCAGGTCCTTTGACTTCAGCAGGGGAACCAATCCCCCTGCCTTTGTTATTTAGCAGGGGGAACTTACTCTAGCAGGGGTACGAATAATCAACTAGCAGGGGAAACAACTAAGCATAGATTTATTCCCAACAATCCTCCCCTAAACTTGTGCTTTCCCCTAAAGACAAGTTTCTGAATAAATACTAGTTGATGATGATGCTTACAAACTTTCTGGCCAAATCTGACTATGAACCATTCTTACCAGATCATAAGCAACAGGCTTTTTAGCATCTACAATTAGGTTAGCCTGTGCCAGTTTCTTCAAGGTGTCCTGAGAGAAGGGATAATACCTATGATTGAGCAAGTACACACTCACGCCTTTCATCACTACCTCATAAACCCCAGAATTGGTAAATAGCTTCCAATACAACAAATCTCCTTTATTCACTGCATCAAATATAGGATCAAATAACTCATGATCATACATGCTATGCATGCACTCCCAGATTACCCAATCCTTCTCCACACCATCCATGGTAGGAGGTTTTGCAGCAAACGTCTTCTTCAATATTTTCCACAGATCTTCTAAGTCTTCACTATCCAAAATTTGAAACATGACATCTAGACTTAGAAATGTCTGTGCTGTATTGTCAGCTCTTGTAAGCTTCCACCAACTCCTCCCTTTGTGTTCATAAACAACATACTCTATGATAGCAAACTTCTTTCCAAGTTCACTAGGTGAGATATCATCATTTTCCTACAGAATTAGCTGTTTATTAATTTCATCATTTGAAGGCCTTTGAGACTCTTTAGTAATTGTGCCCACTTTCTCCATTCTCTTGAGTCTCTTTGCTGCTCTTTGTACATTAAGTACAGACTTCTCAAGTACTTCTAGAAAACTTCCACCTGCTTGATGTGATGCCCCTACTTGTGATGATGCACCTGCTTGGGATGATGCACCTGCTTGTGTAGTTTCCAAAGTTGTCTCTCTAGCTTTTCTTTTCTTCGATTCTCTAGCTTTCTGTAGCATTTCACTTTGTCTCCTAAGATACTCAGCTTCCTCAGGAGTGTTGATAGTCATCCAATCCTCCACATCTTACAATTTTAGAACTGGTCTGACTGCTCTTTTTATGGCTTCAAAACTCATATCTCTGAAGTCACCATCCTTCCACTTTCTATGTCTCTTAAGCAGAACTTTGTAGTGTTCAAGTTGCCCTTTCTCTGAAGTTAGATACTTCTCACTCTGAATTTGAATTGCCCTTCTTTCCAGATACTCAGTTTGATATTTGTAAACAAGGCAAGTCAACTCATACCTGTCTTCCAAAGGAGCATTTATCAACTCCTTCTCCCATTGATCAAGAAACTCTCCAACATGAGGTACCCTGTCATCTAGTTCTCTATGCATAATCTCAACCTGCTTGAGCATATCTTTGGGCCTCATCTTTTGCATTCCTTGGTCCTGCATATCCATCTCCTCTTGTTGTAGCCTGAGTGCTACTTGTGCATCTTGTGCTTCTTGAGCCCTTAGCTGTTCAGGAGTTAGTTGCTTGTATTTTCTCTTGGGCTGTTCCACCATGATTCCTTTTCCTTTGTCTTTTGGATCCACTGCTGGTGCTGCTGTTACTTTAGATGCAGGTTCTTTGATTGTAATTCTCTTCTGAGCTGGTTGCTTTCTGTTCTTTCTAACAAAAGTTTGAGTAATATTCTTTGCAGGGGAATAACTTACAGCAGTGGGATCAGCAATGGCAGGGGAAACTTTTGAAGCAGGGGCTTCTTCTGGATTGCCCATGGTGAGCAATGTTTGAGCAATATCTTTGGTTGCACTCCCCTTGTCACTTCCCTTATCAGCACTTCCTTTCTCCATCCCTTTCTGAGCACTTGCTATCTTTCCATGTACCCTACCAGGATATGAATAGTACTCAGTAGACCCTTCTGTATTTGGAACTTCCTCCCCTTTGGAAGCATCCTCATCTGTTGAAAGAATCAGTCTGGGCTTTCTCCTCCCCTCAAGAGTAGCAAGTCTGGTTTCCAAGTTAGTGATAACCAGGCCTTGCTTTTTGACATCTTGTACCAGTTGTGCATTCTGCCTTTTCAGACTCATACACATTTTCGTCAATTCCAAATTAGTCAAAGGTTTCATACTGCTCTCAATCCTAGAAGGGAATTTCTCCCCTTTTTGGATATCATGGAGTGAGGGAGAGGACTTACTGATGGTGTCACTGTCCTGCTCACCCCTTGAGGATGAGACAGTAGTGGCAGCCAAACCCGCAGGTTGCTCCAAACTCTTTGGAGACTCTCCTCTCTGTTACTTGTGAAGATTCACCAGGCAAGGGAGACCTGGCAAACCTGGATTTTGAACGCCTTTCTTGTTGTGGATCAGCAGGGGGTAGGTTCTTGGCAGGGGAATCAGAAGGTTGGTGTTTAGCTGTTTGATTCTTGGCTTCTTCCCGTCTGATTTGGTCCATCATAATTGAAGTGAGTGGAATGTTTTTGCCAGAAAACAAGGGTGATGGTGCAAGTAGTGTGGTGAAGAGTTTGGTGGTATGTTGGGTTGCTGAAAAATAGTTTTTGTGTTTAATTGGACCATGATCACTCATATTCAGCAAAAGTTCTATAAACCTTGGATACATACAAAACTTTGAGGTGCTTGAAACATTTTTAACCATTCCTTTAAAAATCATTTGAGAAAAACAATACTTCCTGTTGCAAAGCAGATCAGGGCAGAAGCTATCTCACTACCAACCTCATTAAAAGCAGTGGTTTTTGGTGACAAACATTGCATAATTGTATGAATCAAATATTTCCAATGAGGGGCAAACTGGCCTTTAGCAAACTTACATTTTTTATTTTCAGAAAGTTTGTACCCCAATTTAACAAGACCTACAAAAATTTCAGCCTCAGAAAAGTTGGTTATCCCATCCTCATCATCAAGGAGAAGATTCTCCCTGATGGAGGCAAGTGTAATCACCTTGGGATGACCATCAACAGTGCTTTGAATTGTAACCTCTCCATTCACTGTTTTGGTCATGGCTTTAGACCAGAACTGCTGAATGTGTGAGGTATATATTCGAGGATTGATGAGGAGGGCCACTCTAAAGTATGAAGACTTTAGAAAGGCCACAACATCAGCAAACTCGGCTGGTTCATCATGTAACAAAGCGATTTGGTTATGATTGGCAGCAATTTTGAGAGTCATGATAAAGTTTGAAAATAGTTTGAAGGTTTATAAAAGATGAGAGGTAGGTGGGATTAAGTCGAGAGAGAGAGATGGACCTGTTGGTGAAGGGAATTAAGTTTTTATAGGCGAATTGAAGAGCTGTGATTGGACCGAAATTTTCAAATTGCAAAAACATCAAAGATAAATCTTGATAAAAAGTAATTTATTTGAAATAATAAAGAAAAGATTACCAATCAGCGAAGAAAGCGCCTTAAATATCTTTTAAAAAACAATAAAATATTCCCTAACCAAAATTTGTGCAAGCAGGCCCAACGGCTATGAACAGGGTAACGGTATTGTCGGTCAACGGTCAAACAGGGGAATGTTGTGAAAGCAGGGGTATAAAAAGATGAAAGCATGGGAAACTTTCCTAGAAGTATTGGACTAGTTATGGAGAGACCAATGCTAACTAGCTCTGCTCTAATGCACACACTTGTATACACAAGATAGATACATAGAAACTCAAGAGTCCTCTATTCAACAGTGGTCCCAATACAAAGAGTCAATACATAAGTCCCCCCTACACCAGGTTAACCCAAGAAAACATGCATACCCTAGTCACCATCCCTACCTTGTCCCTTACCTATGGTCAGTCAGTCTTGGCAATGTGTGCCACACATCTGTATTTGAACAACAAGCTGTTTGAATAGAGAAATGTAAGCACCCATTACAGTGCCTCAAGGTTTCAAAGTTCTGACAAGCTTTGCAGCAAGTCCTCATTACCCTGAACCCTCACTCACTAGTGGATATGATCTAAGATCATATATGAGTATTCTAAGGATACCCTAAGTCCTAAAGGTGTGACCTAACCTCCCCTAAAACATAGAGTATATACCTGATCCACCAATGAGAATAGTATGCACCATATGAACCTCTGCATTGTTAGTCTAAAACCACATAGAACCACTTTTGTGAAAAGAACACACCCAACTTAAGAGAAAAATTCTCTTAGCAGGGGAATGAACCCCCAGCAGGGGAATCTGTGTTAAAAAGCAGTGGAATAAAAAGTGATGGAAAAATTGACTAACAGTTATACAACAACAGCAGTGAAGCAACCCTGATCATACATGACAAAATAGACATCAGATTTTAAGGAGTAACCATTCCAATACCTGCAACCAGATACTGAAACCTCCCTACTTCAAAAGCTTTTGTTAAAAGATCAGAAACATTAAGTTCTGTATCAGTTTTCTCAGGGACAATCATTCCTTTTTCAAAACAATCTCTGATAAAGTGATGTCTAATTTTAATGTGTTTAGTCTTGCTATGAAAAACAGGGTTTTTATAATGCAAATAGTGCTGTTGTTGTCAATGAATATCTTGGTTTTAAGAAAGTTATACCCATAATCAAGCAGTTGATTTTACACCCAAAGAACTTGACCACAGCATGCAGCAGCTGCTACATACTCAGCTTCAGTTGTAGATGTTGCCATGATAGTCTGCTTCTTACATTGCCAAGATATAAGACTGCTTCCCAAAAATTGGCATCCCCCGGTTGTAGATTTCCTATCATTGTTGTCACCAGTATAATCACTATCTGAATAGGCTATCAGCTCAAATGGTGACTCCTTTGGATACCAGAGTCCTAAGGTAGGATGACATTTTAGATACCTAAAAATCCTTTTCACAGCAAATAAGTGACACTCTGTTGGTGACACCTGGTATCTTGCACATAAGCAGACTGCAAACATGATGTCAGGTCTTGAAGCAGTGAGATACATAAGAGACCCAATCATAGACCTGTAGTTCCTGACATCTATAGGCTTTCCAGGACCATCTTTACCCCATGGATGATCCTTGTCCATTGGAGTGGACACCTTCTTTCCATCAGACATGCCAAACTTCTTCACAATCTCAGCCACATATTTGTCTTGTGAGATGAATATCCCATCTTTCCGCTGTTGAACTTGTAACCCCAAAAAGAAGTTGAGTTCTCCCATGGCACTCATTTGGAATTTATCCTGCATCAATTTGGCGAACTCTTTGCTAAGCATAGAGTTAGTGGATCCAAAAATGATGTCATCAACATAGAGTTGTACTAGCAGAAGGTCACCCTTTTGTTTCTTGGTAAACAGGGTCTGATCAATCTTCCCCCTGCTGAATCCATTGTCTAAGAGATATTTAGAGAGAGTACCATACCAGGCTCTGGGAGCTTGGTGAAGTCCATACATAGCCTTTTTCACCTAGTAAACTTTGTCTGGATGTTCTGGGTCTTCAAACCCTGGAGGTTGCATAACATAGACTTCTTCATCAATGGTTCCATATAGAAAGGCACTTTTCACATCCATCTGGAAAACAGTGAAGTCCATGAATGAGGCATAAGCAAGGAATAATCTAATAGCTTCAATCCTGGCTACTGGAGCAAACACCTCTTCATAATCAATTCCTTCTTCCTGAGTATACCCTTGTGCCACTAGTCTTGCTTTGTTCCTGACAACTATCCCCCTTTCATCCTTTTTGTTCCTGAGGACCCACTTTGTCCCAATAGGCCTTGCCCATTTGGGACAATCTACCAGAATCCAAACCTCTTGTATGTCAAACTGTAAGAGCTCCTCTTGCATGGCTTCAACCCAGCTTGGATCATTTAAAGCCTGAAAAATCTTCTTTGGCTCTTCTTGTGACAGAAATGCAGTAAACAGACAACATTGCATGTTGTCATGATTGATCTTCATGGTGATGTTAGCAATGAAGCTGTGCTCCTTTGCTGTATACCTTGTATGTCTAGGGGCTTCAGGATTACCACTGATTTGAGAGATAGGGTGATCCATATTGATTCTGTAGGTAGGCTGCATGATGACTTCTGTTTCATCTTCTTCCAAATCAGAATTGATGGGGCTATTTGGATTAGGGAAGAAGTCCTCAAAGGAGCTTCCAAATGATACAGCATGACCTAGAGATGGGTGTTGGTGAGCAGAATGAAGCTCTGAGTAACTAGGACCTCCACTCTTGATGATTCTACTTCCACTGCTGGATATAATAGGACCATCAGTTATGGGTGTAGATGATGAAATGAGTGGGGATTCTATTTCTGCATCATTAGTATCATTAGCAATAGGATCCTTTGTGGAAGAGGAAGCAATTGGTCTAGCAGGGGAATCCTGGATTCCACTGCTTTCAGCCATTCCACTGCCTTCAGTCATAGCAGGGGATGAGATTGGCTGTTCTTTTCCTAGAGAAGAATTATCTTCTTGAACATCAGCTTCAATAGGAAACAATGAGGGTACATTCATGTACCTCAGGGGTGACTTCTCTGCACCAGTTGTTTCTTGAGTACCTAAAATTTTAGTGTTCTACAAAGCAACAGGTACATAATTCATAGATTTTGAAAGTACTTCTATATCAAAGAACCAGTCAGGACCTGTTTGAACATCTTCAGGTTTGTCTTCAAGAAAGTTCACATGAAGATTTTCTGTGATTTAGCTTGTCTTCTTGTTGAAGACCCTATATCCCTTGCTGTTTAATGAATAACCCACAAAGTATCCATCATCACCCTTTTCACTAAACTTACCTAGATTGTCAATAGTGTTCAAGATGATCACATGACATCCAAAAGGTCTGAAGAAGTCAATTAAGGGAGGTCTTCCATTGAACAGCTGATAAGGAGTCTTGTTGTGTGCCTTAACCACCAAGGCCCTGTTTTGTACATAACAAGCAGTGGATACAGCTTCAGCCCAAAAGATAACTTGAAGTTTGGAATCAGACAGCATAGTTCTGGCAGCTTCAATAAGTGTCCTATTCCTTCTTTTTGCCACTTCATTCTGTTGAGGTGTTCTTGCAATACTAAATTTCCTCTTGATGCCTTTGTTTATGCAGAAAGAATCCAGTTTCTGATTTCTGATATCACCACCATTGTCTGATCTCATGGTGACTACCTTCATGCTTTTTGATAGTTCAATTTGATCGATGAACCCAATAAGTACATCAGTTGTGTCACTCTTCTCAAATAGAAAGAATGTCCATGTGAACCTTGAAAAAACATCAGTAATCACTAGGCAGTACCATTTCTTCATTATGCTTGCCACAGAAGTAGGACCAAAGAGATCCATATGTAATAGTTCCAATGGCTTGGTGGTGGACATACTTGTTTTTGATTTGCAAGATGCTCTGTGTTGCTTCCCTTTCAGACAGGCAGCACAAGTATGTTCATTAGCAAAAGACTTGGAAGGAAGACCATGAACCAGATTATGTTTTACTAGTTTGTTCATGTTCTTGACATTAAGATGACCAAGTCTTCTATGCCATTTCTTACATTCATCTGCTGAAGCTTTGGCAATGAAACATGTTTCATTGTCTTGAAGAGATATGTCCTTGAGATCAATTGTGTACATATTCTTCTGTCTTGGTGTTCTGAGTACAATAGGAGTGTCTTTTGGCAAGACAAACTCCTTTCCTAACACCAAGCATTCAATGTCAGTAAACAAGACAAAATTCTTGTTATCAGTCATCTGTGACACACTGAAGAGATTGTACTTGAGTTCTTTCACCAAGTAGACATTGTCAAAGGTCATCCCATTAGTGACAATAGTTCCTTTTCCTGTTATAGTTCCATGCCCATATCCAAAAGAAACACCATCATTGTCATGCAAGGGCACAAAATTAGACAAGTAAGCTTTTTGTCCAGTCATACTTCTTGAGCATCCACTATCCCAATATGCTCTATCATCCCTTGTCTTCTTTTTCACCTGCAAAAAGAAAAACAAATTAGTTTTTCTTGGGGACCCAAGCCATTACATACTTGGATCTACCTCGTGTATCAATGTAGGATAGCTTATCAAAAACTAGAGATACACCATTAGACTGAGTACCCCTTTTGGGTGCCCAAACCCAACGAGCTGAGGCTTTCATAGCTTTTCCCCATCTTCCCATGTTCCTAGAATACAAAATTTTGCTAGCAGGGGATACCCCAGTTTTAGCAGGGGAATCTCTATGCTTAGCAGAGGGAACCTACTTTTAATTTTGGCCTCTAGTCATGTGTTGGTAAGGTCTAGAGCCAGATCTATATGCAGTATAAGGTGTTGGGGTGGTCACAGAATTGTTGGGCTTTGAGTGAACATCATTCTCCTTCCTAAGGGCAGGAACAACATATTTATCAGTCACCCTATTTCTCAAGGCAGGGGCAACGTACTTGGCAGGGGAAAAAGATTTTGCCCCTGCATTTAGAAGAATGGTTTTAGGTTGCATATCCTTTAAGGGATTTGTAGCCACCATCTTCATTGGTACCTTAAACTCTTGATAAGTGTTCTCAAAGCTGCCACATGTGAAGCAGGGCTTGGTATTAATCACAAAGTCTTCTCCTAATTGATGAGACTTTTGGTCATTCCAATTTCTTTGATTACCTCTGACATTCCTGTACATACCAGCATATTTAATGGTGGACTTAGGGGACTGTGACCTTGTTTATATTCGGGAGAGCTACTCTTAGGACTAGAATTACTGCCAAAAATTCCTTCTCTCGAAAATCGAACAGGGTTATCAATTTGTTTTAAACCAACCTGTTCCTTTTCAACATCCCTACTAACACTAGTTTTAACTAGAGACTCTTCTGCATCAAGATTATTAGGTATATAAGCACTCAAGTCAAACTCAATGTCATCCTGTTTCTCAAAACAGGGGAGACCAGTCCAGGATAGGTCTTTTCTAGGAAAAGGAGCATGAATGTTAGCAGGGGGTGGTGGTACGGTAGCATGCATATTTTTAATCCCAAACCCTGTTTTGTCCCTAGGAGATTGACCAACCTCAACTGCTTTGGTTAAATCTTTTGAAGCTTTTCCAAATTTTTCAACAGTTTCCTCATCTATCTTTTGGTTAGCTTTGAAAATTTCAAGTTCAGCAGTCAATGTCTTTATAGATTGGTTATTCTCCTTAGCATCTCTTTCTAGAATCACAATGTGATCCCTGTAATAACTTTCTCTTTGCTTATACTCTCTTATGGTGGACTCTAACTGTTCTAAAGCACGTTTATAATTATCAAGATCATTATCACAATTGATATAGTCAGATTTTACCTTTCTGATTTGATCATTCAAAGATTCAGTATTTTTCCTACAAGCTTTATTACAATATGAGTCATCATATACCTCATTGTCAGAGCTGGAACTTGACATGGCCATAAGTGCATAGTCTTCTTCCTTTTCCTCAGCAATCAAAGCTTGATTTCTTTCCACATTCTCTGTCATAGCACTCCAGTCCCATCCACTTGCTCCATCTATCCCCTGCATGGCTACCATGGCTTTAGCACCAGAATCATCATCTCTTGTTTCCTTTCTGTAGCTATTTCCAGTCTTAGGTCCTCTGCATTCCCTGGCAAAATGACCCTTCTTGCCACAATTGTAGCATTCAACTTTTGTTTTATCAAATCCAGCCACATCAGAGGGATTAATTGAGATCTTCTTCCCATACTTCTTGTAGAACCTGTTGGCTCTCATGCTGAGTAGAGCCATATTCCACTTGATATCCATCTCTTCTAGCCCTTGCTTACTGATTTGACTTAGATCTTCATGCAACACAGCAGATCCTTGTGGCCCTTGAGATGCTATAAAAGCACAAGCAGTATCAAGGCTGAATGTAGCTGGTCTTTCTTCATCATAGGAAGGTCTAGACCTGGTAGCAGGGGAATAAGTAGCAGGGGCTACTTCAATTCCACTGTTCTTGGAGATTCCACTACTTTGTGATATGAATGCCATGTTAGCAGGGGAATCAATGAATCCACTTGAGTTGGTGGGAATTGTTCCTTTTGACTTCATCTCATTGAAAACAGGTTCAAAAACTTTTAAGTTATTATATATGTCATCAATGTCTTTTTCGTCCAAGTCATCCTTATTCTTCCAAATTGCCTTATAGACAAACCATTCTTTCTGGAGGCTGTTAAGAAACCTGGTATTCACCTGCTCTTTTGATACCTCAATATCAAAGAATTCCAACTGGGCTACCATATCTTGAAGCCTATTGTAAATAGCTCCAATTGATTCGTCACCAATTGCTTTGAAAGAAGCAAAATCATTCATCATTTGATTTTTCTTCTTCTTCTTTGTGGCTTCATTTCCTCCAAAGGTTTTGCCTATGGCTTCCCATAGATCCTTAGCTGTTTTGTATTTCCTGAATCTTAGTTGATGTCTATCAGGTAGAGCCAACAGCAATGAGCTGTGAGCCCTGACATCATGCTTTCTAGCTAGTATCTCCTTATCACACAGAGCAACAGATTTCTTCTTGTCCTTACCTTTGGAACTTTCACCTTTTTCTTCTTCCTTGCCATCATCAACCACCATTGTTTTGGTGAATTGATCACCAAACTCTATAATCTCCCAAAGAACATAGTGTTCCATTTTCAGGTATTGTTGGATTCTGAATTCCCATAATTCAAAGTTTTCAGGATCCAACATGGGTAACTTGAGGTTATTGTGGTTGTTGCTGTTTGAGGATGAGTCTGAAGACATGTTTGCTATGAGGATTTTGTTCTTGATTTAGACAAAGTTTCTCAACAAGCTCTGATACCACTTGTTGATCCCAAAGTCAGATCTTAAACCTTAATAGCTTGTTTAAGGGTTGTGCTAGAGAGAAAGAATTCAATCTAACACTAGAGAATCTTTGCAAAGCAAAGTAACTAAACAAGATGCGGAATATAATGTTTAGCACAAGAACAAATGTGATTGAAACGTTGAACTTTAATATATCAAAGATATACGAATACCCTAAAATGGTATTAGGGTTTACAAAACCTTAAAGTACTATAATGAAAGACAAAATGAGAAAGACACCCTTTGCATGCTAACCTAGTGAGTCCTTTTATAGCCACAAAGACTCACGTACAAGATCACTACTAACAAACTTGGAAAGTATTAAGGAATAATAACTGAAACGCGTAAAAATCTATTCCATGTTTATCTTTGACAGCAGGGCCTTTGACTTCAGCAGGGGAACCAATCCCCCTGCCTTTGTTATTTAGCAGGGGGAACTTACTCTAGCAGGGGTACGAATAATCAACTAGCAGGGGAAACAACTAAGCATAGATTTATTCCCAACATGACAAACCCGAAAGCATAACAATGCAAGTGAATCCATACTATCCTATTTATCCAACACTATTCGTTTAAACACTTGAACTCTTGACATTGACCCGTCATAAGGCGCCAAGTCAACGCAAGTCAAACTATCACTTTACTTCACTCGGACCAGTAACTAAGCCATTTATATAATGACTAAAAACTTGAGTAAGTCACCATGTCCAATAGTGAATAATCAAACTCACGGCACACGAGCATTGAACTACGTGTCCAAAGTACAAATCAGCAAGTACACTCCAAATGCACACACCGATCTACCCTATCTAGACTTGTCTGATTTCGATAAAACTTGGTGAAAAACTCACACATAATCTGAATAAGAATCAGTTTAAATTTCATTCTAAAATATTACTTCTAAGACCTTCTGTCCGACACATCTTTGAGATACAAAAACCGGACAGTTGTACGCCTTTGACTCATAAAACCATTTTGACCTTTCTAAACAATCCCGTTTACAAATACGACACCTGAGTTTAAAAATAGACTCACAAACCTAGGTTTAGAACCTAAGATCAGACCTTGAACATTTCTACAACTCATTCTATAGTCCCCGAGATTCAATCTTGTTGGGTCAATTCAGTGCCTGATTTGTCCCTTGCAAAGGATTTGGATGTAAAGTATCCTAAGTAGTGTTAATCACTGAAATTCGTATGTTATAAGTTCAGTGTGTCATTCTTTAGAGTTCTTTAGAGTCTACGAGATAGACTCGTCATTAGCTGAGGCGGATCTCAGTAAGTGTGCAAAGAATCAAGGATGATGAAGTTAGTAAGTGATGACATAATAGCTTGCTAACTCCTCAAGACTATTACTGATTACAAGACCTGAAGATGTTAGAAGACCTGAAGAAGTGTTTGAAGTGTCTGTCTAAAGTATTAGTGGAAGACTACAAGGTGGTTACTTGTATTTTAGTTGAAGCTTCTCAAGGAAGCTTCACACCCCACTATATATGTGGTCCTTGTAATAGAATATGCTAATGATTCCCACCACAGAAAACACACATGTAACACTTTAGTGGATAGGAGTTTCATCTTCCCATGGTTGCATAAGCTTAGCTAGCTATGAACATGGGAGTTTAGTTTGTCATTCATCGCCCGGTTGTTATTCCGCAAACAACCGGGCAAGTCCTGTATATTTGCTGATTCATTATTAATAAGATATACATACGATGAAAAGTACAAGCTTGTTATTAGTTAGTCAATTGGTGTTATTGTGCAAATGTTCTTCATAGTTTCTTATTGATTCGATGTTTGCACAAGTTACATGGACCAACAATTGGTATCAGAGCGGGTTGGATTAATTACTATCCAGATCCGTTCAAAAATGGCAGCTATTAACATTTTTATGGTCAAAATCAGTAGTGTTTGTTCATAAAATCTGTATAACAGTAGCAGTTTATAGTATGTTGAGAGGAGAAAACACCTACTGTTAATTTAATATCCACAAAATCTTATCCACACCACCCACCACCGTCCGTATATCATTTGTTAACTCCCACCCACCGTCTCTCATTTACTCAAGATCCAAAAGCATATAAAAAATTCTTTCCATCTTCTACTTTTTTAAAACTACCGTCACTTTCTCCCTCATCTATACCACCATCTCCAAATCCTTCTGATTGTAGAGTTTTTACCCCTTTAGGAAAAGGAAGGCAAAAGTGGCAAGTATTAAGTGTCGGTTTAGGAAAACCGAGCACTAATGACCAAATAAGTCCAAGTTCGTTTCCCAAGGAGGCAAGTGCGTTGTGTTAAGAATTGATTAATGGCTTGTGATTATATGAGAAAAAGAAAAGAAGAATTGAGATTAGAAGAGAATGACGGTTACGACGACGGATTAAACTAAGACGAAAAGGTCGATCACGTAAAACCGTAAAAACTACCAAAATTAAAAATTTTAAACCTAAAAATTAATTAAGAGCTAAAACAAGTCTAAAATAATATAAATAAGAATAAAAATCCAACAAAAATATTTTAAAACCTTTTATTAATTAAATATTCAATTTTAAATGCTAATTAAAGCCCTAAAATTAAATATAATTAATCAAAATGTTAAAAATTTTATTTTATTGAACAAATAACTTACTTATATTATCTAAAGACTAAAAAGTATTTTTATTAAATTTTAAAAACTATTTTTCTATTTTTAAATCACTTAAAACTTTTTTTAAACTAAAATAGTTATAAAAAATAATAAAATAATGCCAAAAATAATTGGACACTTTTAAAAATCCTAAATTACTCTAATGAACAGCAGAAAAATGAAAAAGTTTGAAAAATATAAAATTTCCCACTAAAAGACAAAAACAGTTTGAATTAAAACCCTAATTATACTAAATTAATTCTAAAAAATAAATAAAAGGTGAACAGTGAACACTTTTTAAACTAAAAATCTTAAAATGTTTTTCTGAATCTAACAAAATTTTTAAAACTAAAAAAAATGATTTTTTTCACTAAATGCCAAAAATAGTAATTAAAAAGTTAATTAAAATAGCCATAAACCCTAAAAAATACCAAATGAACAGTAATAAAAATTCTAATTAAACAGAAAAATCAAAAATAAAATAAGAAAAATATTGCAATTTGTTTCAATGTCTAACCCTTAAATAAGTGCACTAAAGACAAAAATTCTAAATTCTGATAGTGACATGCACAGGACTTTTGTCCTCTTGCTTAGCAGTGGTAACAACAAAGCTAGCAGTGGGAAATTTGTTCCCACTGATAGTGTAATATTTTGGTCAGATTAGTAATAAGCTTAGGAAAGCTTATTGTGGATGCTTATTTTGGATGAAAAGGCACCCCTATACTCAGTTGAGTATAGGGAGTCAATATATGCAAGAAAACACCAGGTCTAACACACTAAAATCACAAAAATAGCACTGAATGTTACTGATGAATGGCAACTTAGGTCTGTGATTAGTTTGCTGGTTCAATTGGCACACAAATGAGATTCAAACCTTCAAATCAAGCACACAAATCCACCAAATGACAATAAACTGATACACAATCCTATATGAGCCTATGATTTAACAATGAACAAGCTTTGATGAACAAATTCAACAAGAACAGTCAACACAAGGCACTTTGCTGATTTTTATACTTCTCACCAATTTGAACATGCAAACTGCTATTAAACCCTATCAAATTGAAAACCAAACTAACATACAGCCTAACAATACCATATTGAGTATATTTAGACAGGTTATAACCCAAATGCTTTTCACCGATCCTAGTTAAATACCTAATCCAAACACCCCTTTAATACTGAAACTAAAAATTTATCAAAGTAAACCTATCAAAACTGACACAAATCTGCTTAAACAAGCTCAAAACATGCATACCATCCTAACATGAGCATAATCAAACAAATGAACAACACTTAACAACTTTCATGCTTTTTCATACAAATCCACAAATCACAAACCTTGAACACTGAAAGCTAAGAACAAGAATGCTACCTTGTGGGACCCACATCCAGGTCCCACAGTGACTGAAAAGTCACCTCCCACAAGCTCGGGCTTGTGCTGAACCTTGAACAACAAGCTTCTAATTAAAACCTGCTAAGATCAACAAATGGAAGCAATATATCCAACTTTTCTGATTTTAGAAACTTTTCACAATCTTATCAAATAATTTTCTCAAACATCCTTTCTTTCAAAACACTTAAACAATCAACTTAAAAACCTGGAAAACAAAACTTTGGAACAAGATTTTACCAAAAATCAATTTTTCAGAAACTTGCAAATAAGACTGAATTTTTGAAAACTCAAAAATAAAACAAATAATAAATGGGACACAATCAAACAGCAGTAATTAAAAGTGGAGCCTGAATCTTTTTCATCAACAACACTCAACCAAGTTTCATTCATTAATAAAACGGGCATTACAAGTTTGTGACCAAAGAAAAAAAATCAGGAACAAGAAAAAATGAAGTGCTAAGCTGCCTTATATAATGGCTACAAGAAGATACTAGAATGCTGAAACCCTATTACATGAATTTCCTATCATGCCCTTGGACGAATTTTGAATTTTTGGTCAAAATGTGCTCATGTGAAGGATGTTGACATGCCAGCTGCAATCTTCAATCTTGGACCCTTCATTTGGTGTGGAGGATAAGTAAAATCATGTGGGACGTTGATCATGTCCCCTGCTTTGGTTTTGAGGGAAAGGGACGTGAAGGGGAATCTTGGGGGTGTCACATGGGTTGAGTGGGGACAAAAGTGAGAGTGGGTTTGTGTTTAGGCTTAGGTTAATCATTGATCTGGAGCAGCTTATCAAAAACCCCTTTGATTTGTGTTTAATCCGACCTGGGGAGTTCTAGGGTTCTTGGGTGATTAAGGGTGGGTTTTAATTTTATTTGGGGGATTAAGAGATTTAAATAAGTGTTTTGGTGGGAAGTGTATAAATAACTGATTAAGTTATTTAATTGGTGTGGGTGGAAAGCAGACGTGGAGTGGGAGAGTGAGGTGGAGGCTTGTGAGTGGATGGTGGGGGTGATGTGGAGTGGTGATTGGCTGGGGAGGGTTTGATGGTCTGGGCAAAAATAGTCCCCCAACTCCATTGCTTTGTTTACTTTGAAATAAATAGCTAATAACTTCAATTCCTTTGATAACAACTTTGGCAGCTTGGCATTTTTGGCACAATATTTTTACAAACTTGTTTCAAGGACATTTTATGCACTTTTCTCATTCTTCAAGGGTTGTTCTTGTACAATGCTCAAACTTTAGGGATTTTTCTTGTACAAATGACTATTGGAGGGTCATTTGTGACAAGTCTTCAAAGATGAGGGACCAAACTTGACATTCTTCAATTCTTCAAGGTCATTTTTGGAAATTCCAGATTTGGGCCCGGTTCATTGTGCGGCTTCGTTTCCCGTGTTCGTTTTTGATTGATTCTTGTGATCTTTTTGCCATTTCCTCAATATCCGTACCTAAAATACACAAGCAACAAACACGAGCATATATTTGGCAGTTTTAATGATATTTTATGCATTTTAAGCCCGATTTGGACGATGAGACTATGTATAAAAGCAGTCTCATCACCTTCCATCTTCAAGCTCCCAACCATTATCCTCACACCCTCCGTCTCATTCTATTATCTTTATCCTTCACTATCGAAACCCAAAATCATCACCAAATCCATCATTGAAGAAGGACATAAACCCAGATTCTCCAATAAACCATATCACAAAAAACTCACTAAAATCATTTCTCACAAGATCATAAGCTCATTCTAAATCAACCCAGATCCGTACGCACAAAAAAAACAAACTCTCGAGATCTAAAAGAAGTGAATTGATTCTCGATTGGCCACGAGATGAGATTCAAACATTTTGAAGTTTAATTTTTTCGTGAAGAGTATGTTGTCAACTCATTGGGGATTCGACTTTTGGTGTAGGCTTAGTAGATTGGGTTTTGAAATGGAGTTGATTGAATGACTGGTAGAAGAGGGGTGATGAGTTACTGATAAGGCGAAAGTTTCTCTTTGAAATGAAGATTTTTAATCGACTGTTTACTAGAGATTATAGATTTTTTAAGGGGTATGTGTTCAGTATGAATGGATTCGACTTCAGTTCTAACAGAAATTAAAAAAATGGAGTTTCTCGTTCCTGAATTCATCTAAAGTATGGAGCTTTTAGAGTATTGTTACTGCCTATGAGGAAGAGACTGTTTTAACATCAGCTCGTGTTGTCATTGTAGCTTTGTAAGGTCAAGGGATGATTAAATGAGGTGTTTAGGCTGTCAAAATTGGAATAGGCAGTGTGTTGTAGAGCTGATAAACCCTCAGCTGGTATGAATAATGATTAGAGTGACTATGATCATCCTCATCGGCTGCGTCCACCACTAAACCTAGTTAGCTGCCCCAACAGCTGACTAAAACCAATGTTTGGTTATTCAAGCGTTTGAAAAGATGTGTTTAAGTGTTCAATTTATAGGAAATTAGCTGATGGTTGCATTGCGACAGCCTAAATTTTGAAATAAGCTGATAAATGATCAACTAGGTTTGGGTATTATTGAGCTGTAGGATCAGTGGATATATACTACCTTGAACAGCTGACTCCCAGCCACAGCTAAACCTGGACCCGAGGCATTTGTAATGAAGTCAAGATGTATGACGCTGATATGTTTGGGAAGTTAATAAAGAGAAGAAGTGCTGACTATGGCTACTCTCGTTGGTTTGCTCGATGGATTGATGAGCTGATTAATTATCAGCTGGGGACTGTGGGGTATGTAAAAAAACAAAAAAAAAACAAATGGATTTTGCTATTCAAGAACTGATAAAAATGTATCAGTTTACTTGAGATTAAATGGTGGTTGTGACGAGCATTGTATAATGCTTACATTGGTCGCTGATGTTACTATTTGGAATAGCTGGGGTAAAACCTCGTAGGCATCAGTTGATATAAATGTATCAGTGGGTGTTAACTTTTAGAGAATGATCAATGACAAAATAATTATTCGTTTCATTCATGGTCATATTATACAACCACATTAGGACCCCTGGTCAGAGATACCTGTGATGAACCCCTGTCATTGGACTGATACAGCTCAGCTAACATGTGAAGACGGGTAGCTGACTCAATTGATGAACAAGCAAATGCTGAACCAACAAATCCCAGGTCAGCGAACCCTGTAACCATCAACGAACCCTACACACAGCGATCCCTGAAACAAGTTCATTGAACGAGTTTTTGAACCCCATCCAGCTGAAAGATCAGAGGTCGCTGTGAACCCCTGTCACTGGACCTTCTCTGAACCCTCCAACAGCGAACCCATGATTCTGAACCCTATCACACACGCAACAGCGAACCTGGTCACATCTGACCCCCTGTGAACCTTCACTGTCTGGAACCTTTATTCACAGGCGAACTAGGTACATGAACGCTGTCCCTGAACCCCCAGCTATCCCTGAACCCCCAGCTGTCCCTAAACAGCCAGTTAAACCCACGCCGCTGAACCCACAACCGTTTAAAGTCGCTGACAGATAGAGTTTACAGGGTTGATAAAACCACAGGGGTTGATAAAACCACAGGGGTTGATGAAAACTACAAGGTGTTTTAGGACACATCATTTATCAATATACAGAGAGCTAAACTCGATCCGCATTCAGCTGCTGATTCCCAAACCACTGAACCTAAACAAATCCTTACACTAAACTCAAGTTGCTGAATCAACTACATCAACAAAGGATTTGTTCGAGTGCAAAACACTTAATATGCTATCTTCAGAGCCTTCATATGCTGGAGGACTTGGTCACTCAGGAAATTTTTTTCTCACACCAAGATAAAGAAAGAAGATATGTTCACAGCCCCCCCTCCCCAACAGCTGTCACCCTCCCCCACCACTGTAACCCCAGCCACAGAGTTTTTGAGAGACCAGGCTGTGTGTTACAGGGAATTGGTGAAGGGTATAATATCATCAGGGTTTGATAACATCAGGCGTTTGGTAGGAGATGAAATTCAGGGGGAGTTGTATTTCAGGCGAGATGAAGACCATCACGCTATGATTGTGTACTAGTATGTAGCCGGTCAAAAGTTGCTTGGTTCCCTAGCAAATTTTGAGGGGGAGAGAAACGAGGACATAGGTAAACTTGTGTTTATGTGAAGAAACATCAAGTTTACTCACGCTACATACATACTATCATACACAACACATAACCTTCAGGGACATAGAATGTTTACATTTGGCTGATTGAGCAAAGTCACTAAAGATGGGTTGCTGAACAAGTTGCATTGTCTAATCTTTTATGGTTGATGCGTCAAGCATTGACCACACTTCGCTGATTGAAGGTAAATGAACTCGTGATCTACATTGGATATAATATGCTACTTTAATATATGCTAGGGTGAAACATATGGTCTTTATGGTAAAGCATATAATATACTTCACTGATGACCTAAGGCGAAGTTACCTTTATGAGTTCTATATAAGCATCAGGGAATTGGTTCAAGTGTTTCTCAAAGTACAAGATCAGACATTGCAATTCAGTAACAACTACAACAGGTACAAGACGATACAAGTTAGCGGATGACTTGAACTTGAACTAGTGAAGCTAGTTATTCTTGGTATTCATTGTTGTAATACAACAAGTAAGAATAAGCCTTTATGCTCACTTACTGCTATTTAACTTAGGCTACTTTTCTATCCAAATAGGGGGAGATTGTTGGGTCAATTCAGTGCCTGATTTGTCCCTTGTACAGGATTTGGATGTAAAGTATACTAAGTAGTGTTAAT
This sequence comes from Glebionis coronaria, assembly GCA_025667525.1. Taxonomy (NCBI): domain Eukaryota; kingdom Viridiplantae; phylum Streptophyta; class Magnoliopsida; order Asterales; family Asteraceae; genus Glebionis; species Glebionis coronaria. The sequence continues at coordinate 305,125,404 of CM046877.1, forward strand.
CACTGGAATCGTATGTTATAAGTTCAGTGTTTCATTCTTTAGAGTTCTTTAGAGTCTACGAGATAGACTCGTCATTAGCTGAGGCGGATCTCAGTAAGTGTGCAAAGAATCAAGGATGATGGAGTTAGTAAGTGAACATAATAGCTTGCTAACTCCTCAAGACTATTACTGATTACAAGACTTGAAGATGTTAGAAGACCTGAAGAAGTGTCTGTCTAAAGTATTAGTGGAAGACTACAAGGTGGTTATTGTATTTTAGTTAAAACTTCTCAAGGAAGCTTCACACCCCACTATATATATGTGGTCCTTGCAATAGAATATGCTAATGATTTCCACCACAGAAAACACACATGTAACACTTTAGTGGATAGGAGTTTCATCCTCCCATGGTTTCATAAGCTTAGCTAGCTATAAACATGGGAGTTTAGTTTGTCATTCATCGCCCGATTGTTATTCCGCAAACAACCGGGCAAGTCATGTATATTTGTTGATTCATTGTTAATAAGAAATACATACGATGAAAAGTACAAGCTTGTTATTAGTTAGTCAATTGGTGTTATTATGCAAATGTTCTTCATAGTTTCTTATTGATTCGATGTTTGCACAAGTTACGTGGACCAACAGATCCAAATATCGACAACAAATTCGGATTGTGTCAATACTCGTCTCCCGGTACACGAATAATCAAAATATCATAACTTCCTCCGCGTTTGGAGTTGGAAGCTGTACTTTATATCAAAATGAAGCTTATGAAATTCTCTATAACAAAATGTAATCATCTCAAGCTGTATTCAAACTAAAATTCCCAGATTTAGTCTCAAACCCATTGATCTAAAAATACAAATTTAAAATCATACAAAATCAACTTTTTACCCCAATCCAACTAATTCTATAGTCCTAATATCATATACTAATCACCCTAATCCAATCCTTATACTCCTAATTCACTTGCATGTACACCAAGATCGGTGTGATGTAGAGTTTTCTTTTCATGGTTTGAAAAGCTTCCTCTTCATCATCGGCCCACATATATGATTCATTCTTCTAAGTTAGCTTAGTTAATGGTTTTGATATCAAATAGAATCCTTTAATATTCCTTCGGTAATAACCAGCCAAACCTAGAAAATTAGAATATCATCGATGAATACGATCACGAATTTATCAATATACGACTTACACCTATGATTCATTAATTCAATGAATATAACAGGTGTATTAGTCAAACCAAAAAGGCATAACACGAAGCTCATAATGATCATCATGAGTTCTAAACGCCATAATAGGAATATCTTCCTCGCGTATGCGAAGTTGATGTTAACCAAAAAAAATATCAATCTTGGAGAAAACTCGAGAATCTTGAAGAAAACATGAGAGTTTTGAAGTTGAACAAATTTATCATCAATTTTTTGAAATGGGTAACGTTCTTAATCGTTAGCTTAATCAGCATCTCGGAAATCGATGCACATACGAAACGTATCGTCCTAATTCTTAACGAATAAAACAGGATCTCCAAAAGATGACAAGCTCGTTCGAATAACACCTTTATCAGATAGTTCTTGCAACTGCACAAATAATCCCTTCAGATCGGATGATGCTAATTGATATGGCGCACGTGCCACAGTTGCAGTACCAGGAATTAGATCAATTTGGAATTTTCTATTTGCCTTGGAGGCGGAAGCCCTGAAAAATGTTCCAGAAACACTTTGGGATAGCCACGACTGACTGGAACATTTCCTACTGAGTTCTCTTACGATTTCTACTACGATACCTGAGCTAGGAATAACTCACAACCTTTTTCGATATACTTACGAGCTCTAATGCACGAAACGATTTTCAGTTTGGATTTATTTTTCCCTTCAGTGACCTCATCAGCCTTGCCTTGAATTATGTGTCCCATGAGCTAATAAGCAATGCAGACAGCTTCACAAATAGTAAATGGCTTGGAAGAAGTCACATCACCATGTATATTCTTGGTCAGCCGTGAATATACTGCTTGACCTTGACAGTTCGGGCTCCACTATTCTTAGACATAAAGGAGTCAACTCATGGAAACACTTGGTATATGTGCCAATGTTAGTTCCCTTCAGATTGTACAACACTTGCTCCATACTTTGGAAATACTTCGAGGACAAACTCATCACTTAACCGCTTCCTCACCTAAGTCCACAGTGTCCTAAAAGTAACGATACCTATGGAAGCAAGTCTGCCATTCCACCAAATTAATGCACGACCTTGGAGAGTAGCGATTTCAAACTGCACCTTATCCTCCAGATTAGGGTCACTTATTTGAAAGAGTAACGCCATATGTTCAACAACTGACACAATCCTCCATCATCTCTAGTCCCCTTAAGAGTCTACGGTTTGCACTTAATGAATGAAGTGTAGTTATAGCCTCTAATTTCGGGTACATTTGTTCCATCGGCACCACAAACATTATTGGCTCCAGCCTCAGCTCCACCAGTTCTAGTGCCACCAGTTGTAGCTTCAGCTGCAGTTCCAGATCCATCATTCATGTTGGCCATGAATTCGGTTAAAGATATAGCAACTTATTCACTAAGAACTTGGCGCATTCGTGCCTTAGGGTGTGTTTGTTTTTTCCCAAAACGTCTGAACCACGTCTGAGGTCTAACCAGTCAAACGCGGTCAAACATACTCGTTGTTTGTTTTTTCCATCAGATTCAGACGCAGTAAGCTATACTTAGTCTGACTCGGTCAGAGTTGATGAGCATATCTGACTGTGTGTTGGACTAGTTGACTGCTTCAAAATCCCAATAACATTTTTAATTCACCTCGTTAACCAAAAACAAGATGCATCTTGTTTGTAGTTTAAGAAGATAATCAAAGAAAAAATAAAAAAGATAGGGGATCTTATAATTTGCTTTTTCTTTATCATAATGGAGAGAATCAAAGATTATAGAAGATTTGTTTAAACTTGCGTTTCATGGATGAAAAAGATAAGGATAAGTGCTTTGGTGGCTGGAAAAAAATGTGTTGTTGGTGTATCTAGTGGAAGAAGTTTTATTGCATACTACATAGTATATATAAACTACACTTTAGGTTAATAGTAGCCCATGTTTTAATATTATCTTTGTTGGGCTGAAACATCCATTACAGATATGTAATTGCAAATTGTGTATTAGACAATGTTACTATAACTTTAGAGTTTTTTCATACTACATTTGTTGTGGATTAGATATATTGCAAATTGTCTAATTACTATTTTATCATGTAAAACTTATGATTGATATGTAATTTATTTGATGGTTTATTATTATATTAAAATTATGATAAAAGTGATATGTTTCATGTTTACACAAGTTATTTGTCTATTATATTATTATAATTTATTGTAATATATACTAAAAAAGTCTAGAATTAAAATCATTCCGAGAATTATAAAAAACAAACAACATTATTTCATTCAGATTCAGACTTCATGACCACCTCTTACTAGTAAGAGGCGGTAGTCAGATTCAGACTTGAAACATCTTAATGAAACAAACACCACCATAGTCATAGCTTTGATTGACTGCATGATTCTAGTGCAACTCAATTCAAATCATAATGAGTATTCATTCAGTGGTTGCGTTATACCACATGAATTTAAAATAGAAAAGCAAAGAAAGATAACAATAGAACGATGTAGAATTTGAAATCAAAAGATAGTCATTCCATTGATCACAAACTAGTACAAGTTGTATTGTTAAGCATTATAGATTGTCATCGTCTAATGCTATACAACTTAAAAGACTAGTCCTACTAACTGATGTCACAGTTTAGTTAGTGATTTATGAAAAGATACTACAATTGATAAACTAATACACAAGAGTTACTAGGTAATTCACGTGACTAAGAAGTCTCTTCGGTCCTACTAGAAGAATATTTCTACAGTGTCTTTCAGAGACGCTTGATATCCCCCTCAATTGGTGGTTTTGGAACACCCAAAATACAACCATCCCACGATCATAGAATTAAAGGAACAAAATCAAAGAATGAATCGAGCAAACGAATTATGAGTCAACAGAAATTTAATCACACAGATGCTATATGCTTAAGCCCACATGTTTATAAATCATTATTTCCATGGATTGATCAAATCAATCCAAATAAGATTTAGAAATTTGTGGTTCAACAATTTATAATTTCCTTGTTCAAATAAATGGCCAATTCATTTCAACAAGACGATTATAAATCACCTTATTTAAGCATCGCCATCTCAACGCAGAAAATCAGGATCGAAGAAAACGAGAAACTGATTTAGCAGAAAATAATCAGTGATATGATATGGAATCCTGATTGGCATGTGAATACCATACCAATCAATTTCAATTCATAACAACCAATAGTACCATCTCAAACCAACTTGTTTCTATCAAAATAGTATAATGTCGAAGATTAACGAAAATGCAGATTAAATTTACTAAACAAAATGAACGGATTGAGGAATCAATAATAAGAACCAAGGAAATCAAAATCCTTGTAACCAAAAGAATATCATCATGAATATTAATCATTTCGTTGGGATCATGTATATCCACAACTTAGTTAGTCTTGAGAATAACAAGACTCATTTCAAGAATAACTTCAGTGCTAGCATTAAAATGACTAGGGTTGCTTCGTAACAATCTACTTCGTATAAATATCTCGTATAAGTATAAAACAATCATTTATAATTAAATAATTGAAAACATACCTTGTAATTCATAAGTACAAATAATCGATAAAGATTACAACATATATATATATATATATATATATATATATATATATATATATATATATATATATATATATATATATATATATATATATATATATATATATATATATATATATATATATATATATATATATATATATATATATATATATATATATATATATATACATATATATATATGTATATATATATATATATATATATATATATATATATATATATATATATATATATATATATATATATATATATATATATATATATATATATATATATATATATATATATATATATATATATATATATATATATATATATATATATATATATATATATACATTCATATATATATATATATATATATATATATATATATATATATATATATATATATATATATATATATATGTATATATATATATATATATATATATATATATATATATATATATATATATATATATATATATATATATATATATATATATATATATATATATATATATATATATATATATATATATATATATATATATATATATATATATATATACATATATAGATTTCGGTTCAAATGAGAACTTTTTAAAGTTAAAAAAATAAGAACCAGCTAAAATCTCACAAATGATGTAACACCCCCAAATTTATACATCATAGTACAGCGGAAGACTAGTTGGTGTTACGGGATAACACATTACTCACATCATAGACAACGCATAAAAATCGCGTCGTTTAATATTAAATCATTTCCATTCATAAACAACAAAGTTACATCGGTCCCAAGTCATTACATTGCATACAAAAGTTTTAACAAAGTGTTTGAATGGAAAAATATTGTTTAAGTGCGGGCCATGAATTCTTGTCGTCTTCCCGAGAATTACCTTTAAGTACCTGAGATAAGACATGTTAAAAGAAAAGGTCAGCGATAACGCCGAGTGAATTCATAGAGTTTAATAAATTCCATCAATATAATATCAGTATAAAAGTATCACTGAAAATCATTTTGTACAAATCGTTTTGATAGGCCATGAAATAGCCAAAAATCATTTTATACAAATCCTTATCGAAAATCATAATATAGGCATTTGCCTTAAAAATCATTATACGAGCCAATGTCGTAAAAACATCATACAATACGTTTTACAACATCGTATAGATTAAATAAAACCGTTATAGGAATATGGTTATGAAAACCAAAATACAAACATAATATCAATAGTATGACCCAGTATTGCTAGTCAGGCAATACATCGTAATTCAGAGCGTCCAGTAATATTATGGTGATTGGATTATTATAAGCCGCATGACATTGTTACCTTACTAAAACAACAACGGGTAGCTAACCCGATACCAATTTTGCCCATCTAAAGTAGCGTGTCGTCACAAAGGTCACGCTATTGGAAATCTTCTCATACATAAATTCGCTTACCAATCAATGTGGCACGACGGGGATCAACCGTCAAGGCGCGAACTGGGGTGATCGTCCCCAAATAGTACTATTATATGCATAAGCGTCTAGCAACTCCCGGTAGTTCACAATTCATGCTAATGGGACTTTTAGTGACATAACCTAACTTTAATAATCCATTTGATTTCATCTATCGGGTCCTTTAATCATTTATCGGGTCATACATTCGGGTCATTCATTCATTCGGGTCCAAAATCAATAAACAAACAATCGGGACAAATGGTGTCCAAACTTTTATAAAAACAAACATGTTATCTCCCTCGCGGGTTTACAAAGCATTTATAAAACATTTAAAAGAGTGCGAGGCTATGAACTCACGTTGATATGGGAAGGCGGGTTATCGGCAATTCGGTCGTACGGTACGTGCTTCAATCACGGAAACCTATATAAATAATAATCGGTCTTAGACGTTTGTCCAATGACTTTAAAAAATATCAATTATGTATACATATGATGATTATATATATATATGATGATCAAATGGGTTTACATATTCTCGTTTATTCCTTTTAGTGTTATATGTCGATAACTTTTATATTAGTTTACTAGTTTTACCCGTTTACGTGTCTTAAGTCCAATAAGCTTATTATAAGTTATTTAACTTATTTTAATCCATTTTGTTCCTATATTATCAGTATGTATACTTTCCAAGTTGGGCCTAAATGGGTTAAGCCCAATAAGTTCTTTTTAGGAGTGTTTAACTTATTTAGTCCAATTATTAGCCCAATGTGTTTATTTAGCTCGTTAATGTCTGTTTGCCCTATAGTTCGGGTTCTATCGGTTTTTACTTGTTATACATGTTTATATATCAGTATATGAGTTTTATAAAGTTTACATTAGACGGGTCCAACCATCTAAGTTTTATTTAACAAAAACGTTAATTTTACGGCAATAGCCGAAAAAGTCGTAAAAATCATGTTTATAGTTTTTATTACTTATAAACATTATTTCCCTACTATTTATATAAGTTATTCATCCATTTACCCTTTTACATATTTATATAAATAAGTTTTATAAGTTAGTGGGTTTTACTTTTACATTTTATACATTATAATTTGAGTGCTTATATAATAGTATTATTCTTTAATTTCCAAAATCTGATTTTTAACTTCACTTTCACCAAAACTTCCATATCTTGAGTTCTATATGGAGATAGAAGCTCAAATTTTTATCACATAAACTACATGATATTTGCGACATTTAACTCTTCTATATCTACTGTTGAATCATATTCTAAATATTTTCTAAAAATCGTCCAAAACAGTAACTTCAGATTTATACTCTAAACTTGTTTTGATCATATCTCACTCATTATTTTGACTCCATTGCATGGCCAACTCTCATATGTGTACAAGACATTTAGCTTACTGTAAATGGATCCTACTTCATTATTTCATCAGTTCATAACATGTTTCTTTACTGTTTTATACAGCCATGTAAATTAATCAAGATTTTAACCTTGTTTCATATGGTTTTTCACCTTTTTATCCATGATTATCAACAACAAATCCCCACATAACATTTTTATCATCATATAATCATCATAAATATATAGAATAGGAAATAAAATACATGTTTACATAATCAAAATAAAAAGAAGATGAGGAGGACAATCTTTATACCACCAAGTTGATGTAGGTTATGATTTAGACATGGTTTTTGTTGGAGAAACTTGTGAATAATCATGACCATCTTCAAGACCACCATGCTCCATGAACTCCTTGTGGAAAATCAGCCTCATGACACCATGAAAACTCCTCCATGGATGTTATAAGTACCACCAATCAATAGGGTTTTGAAAGGGCTTCAACATATGCAAGTATAACATATGGTTTCATGGTTGAATCAAGATCAAAGGGTGTTTATTTGTGAGATATGGGACGGCAAGAAGAGTGGTTTTGAGAGAGTTGTTGGTGTTGATTGCATGTAAGAATGGTGGAAAATGAAAACAAGTTCCTAGTTTTAGTTAGTTAGTGGAAAGTTGGTGCTTAAAGTGTAAGCAATTTAGGACAAGTGTGAAGCTTGTTAGCTTGCACTTGACACCTCATGGTGATAATTAGCAACTTAGGCCGGTTTTGGGAGTGGGGTGGGACAAGTGTCCCACTTGTCTCATCCCATTTATTTACGGGTACTCCTCGATTCTAGTTTCCTCGATTTGCGTGCCCTCGGGTCGTTTTACGAAAAACGTTTTTATAAATTATGAATCGACGTCACAAAACGAATCCAATAAAAATTGTTTCATAAAAAACGGAGTTCGAAAACGTAAATACATAATCCTAAGGTTTCCGGTTTAGTCGTAAAGGACGTTAAAATAAAATCGTAAGTCCTAATCTCTTCTCGTAAATTTGTGAGTTTATGAACCAACACAAATTTAAAACTCCAAAATAATATTCACGGATAAATTTATTTTCTGAAATGTCGGACTGTCACCAAAGACGGTGTATGTAAACGCAAGCACGTAACGTAGAATCCTCCGGTTTAAACGTAGTCGATGCTACTTCAAGACGTAAATCCAAATTACTTCCCAAAATAAGTGAGTTCATAATGTAACATTAAAATAATGTTTTCAAATAAACATTGAGAATAAAATATCAACCATAAATTGACGGATTGTCACAGCATTTACCCCTAAACAGGATCTTTGTCCTCAAAGATCATCTTACCTTACTACTCGCTTCTTATAGAGTTAAAGCCATGTGGGTATTTCCTCCACATTCGGTCTTTTCTCACAAGTTCAATTCGTTACAATACGCGAGTTTCAGCAAACATAACTATGGGAATAAGATCAGGCTTAATGTTGACTTACTTTCTCTATCCATGATGTTCACGGGTTTTTGATGAATGCAACTTTTCGCTGATCTAAACATTACTAAGAAGAATTCAGATTTTAACTTGATAGATATTCCATCAAGTTCGATTTACGAAACATAATTCACGCGGTTCTTGAAGTCCTAGGGTAGATCCAGCTTATATGCCTTTCAATCCCAACATTACATTATTTCAATGGTCCCAAACAACGGGGACTTATATCTCATGATTTGTCAGATCATGAATTTATTTTTCCAAGGTTAAAATTTTTGGCATAACTTCGCTACCCATTTGGCACTTCAAGATCTACTTTTCATATTCACATATCCTCTTGCCCACTATCGGCAGTTAATAATCAAATCCTAATTTCAACAATCATTTCAGATTTCGCGGGTCGGGTATTTTGCAAGGATAGGTTCGCCATCATAGGAAACCTTAAACCTAAGAGACATGTCCAACTCACAATGGGTGTATGTCGGGTGTCTTCATCTCAACTCTTGCTTACAGATGCTCTATGATTTAGATCCTAACAAGATTCGATCTCAATCCTAACACGATGATTATCAATGATAATCTTTCCAATGGAACACGATTATACGGTCTATTACCAAAGGTCATTCATTCAAACATAAAATAGCACTTATATTACTCTGTATCGTTACTTTACCTCGTCCCTTCGATTTGGGATGGTACATAGTACTCTCATCAAGGTTCGTTCTCAATGACTTCTGAGCAAATCTCTAGAAATTCAATGCGAAGCGAGGATCTTGATATATAGATGGTCGATACAGGCACACTATGTTTATATAACTTCCTTTAAATAAAAGTGTCTATTTCTTCATCAAGATTCTATCATTAACGAGAATGATATTAACAGATTTGGTCAGTCTGTCGACGATGACCCAAATCGAATCAAATTCAGATGATGACCTTTGTAGTAGCTAGACGTTTACTAATGAATGAGGCGATGTCTGCCTTCATAATTGCCATCAATACATCCTCTTCAGACAAAGATACTTTTAGTCAAAAATGACATACATAGAATACTTATACTTACACGATTCCAACATAACTATATCTCACAATCTCCATATTTAGGCAACCACAAGCAGCCTTTAAAATATTTAACGCTATCGGCTTCTCAATTCTAATGGTTCACATTAGCCACGAACCCCTTTTTATCATCTATATTATCCTTCTTACAAGCATCGTTTATTTTATATTGTTCGGCACTTTATTTTGTACCATCATTACTAAGGAACATATCCTAATCGGTTCTTTATCTTTTCTATATTATGTGTCAGTAATTACGTTCACTTTCCTGATGAAATAAATATCATAACCGTATTTATTCAAAATTTCTTTCTTCATATCTTCTATGTTTTAGTTTCGTCTCAACTACTATTTTTATCAGTTTTTCTCAATCCGGCGTTTAAAGTGTCGATAATCAATACAACTAATTAAATATTAAATATTCAATTTTTATGAAAGGCAAACATAAAGATTTTTAAATTTTCTCAGTTTGTCCAATTATATTAAAATGTTCAAAATAAATTTGAATTTAATTAACAAAATTTTTGTTGATTTATCAAAAATAATTAATAAGATTCGTAAATGTTCGAAAAACCTTCGTTTATACCTTGGCCAAAAGTTTTCTTAGTTGAAAAGCAAAAAGTGTCATTTCAAATTTTTAAGTCATGGTTTAAATGGTTTCCTCAATCCCTCTTAGGTTATCTTGAGGTATACACAAACATTTACCCCTAAACAGAGGTTTAGTTAAATGGTTTGTGTATAAGGGAATAATCCCTTAAAATCCTTTGTTTAAAACATTTGTCCAAACATATTCCCATTTCTTTTTGGAAAAATCCAAAGTCTTAAAAGGGCTCTTAATTTTTGAAGAGTCTATATGCATACATCTTACCATTATTAATCCAACGGTCATTTTATGTAAAGGATTAAGTTTTTAATCTTATGTTAGTTATTCAAGGTACATGTTTTTATTGTTCGGCCAATTCAAGGCAATCTATAATTAATTATTAACTTCATTCTTATTCTTATAAACAAACATATAATCCTTAATGATCACGAGCATGAATTTATCAAATTACAACCTACACACGTGATTCACCGAATTTATGAATACTACATGTGCATTAGTCAATCCAAACGACATCACGTGAAACTCGTAATGTTCGTTACAAGTACCGGATGTGGTGATTGGAATAGATAATCTTTTTCGCAAATGCGAATTTGATGATAACCATGCCGTGGATCAAATATTTAAAACATACACTAGAACCTTGTAAATGATCGAACAAATCTTCCATTTCGAGTTATGGATATCGTTTTCGATTGTCAATTTACTCAGTCACAGTAATCTATAAATATAAGGAATGATAACACCATAGCTCTTCAGGATGACAGGCTTGGTATAATAAAATCTTTCTCCGACAACTTTCTCAGTTGTACGGTAATTCCTTTAATTTAGATGGTGCTGACGTACAGTGCACAAGCCACAAGTGCAGCACCAGTAATATAATCAATATCAATTTCAACTTGCCTTAATGGCGAAAGTCTAGGTAATTCATCAACAAATACTTCCTAAAGTTTCAGATAACATAAACATCTTTTAATAAATTTATATTAGGTTCTTCTAGATCACAATATCTATAACTAGTTCACAACCATTCACGGTGTAACTTTAAGTCTAAATGCAGGATATGATCATCCATCAAGAATTATTTATATCACTTTTGATAATCAACATCTTATCTTTTAGTGGAATTCTACTCGAGTTCCCATCAATTAAGACAATGTCGTCATGTCATAATCAATCAATCAATCCATTCTATTGGCACTATCAACTTTCCAGTTTCATTGCCGTCGATAAGATGTGAACTTCTCAAAAGACTAATAATAACTCACAAACCTTCACAAATTCAAGGATATATGGAGACATGGCTAATTCTTAAAAGAGTAAGGTTAACGCATAATCTACGCGAGATAATTTCAAATCAGATACAGACGAAAACATTTAACGAATATGAAATATCCCATGTTTTCATAATTTGAGTACGCATTCGAAAGCTCCTCGGATCGTTACCCAGGTCATTCAAATGAAATCAAATCAAAAGAAATGATAGGAATGTCGATACATCCAATCGGGTATCAACACTCGGTAATCAGATACTTTTCCTAAGAATCTCACTACGGGATAATTGGACAAGAACGGAATATCAATTTGTCGAATAAGACAAATTTCCACAGATGAGTAAATTCAACTCAGAAGAATAGATGCTACAGGCACATATGTAGGTGTTCCTAACAATATGTCCCTATTTTTCACTTCTTGCAGGTCTCATAAAATTTAAATCTTTCGCAATCTTCAAGGAAAATGTAGTGTTTATTCATTAGTTTTATGGTGACTACTAATCAGTCTTGCATAGTCCATTTCAAATTGTATGTAGGCGCGCAACTATATACAATTTCAAGATTAACGATGCAATACTCAGTTCGTCAAAATTTTATCATCATATTTGTAAAAACATTTTCATGCTTAATTCTTAAATAAGAATCAAAAATAAATTTACAATGATTTTCTTTGTTATGAAAACAATTAGGTTTTTCCAAAGTGTTTTACAAACAATTTCATTTTAATAACAGTCACTTATAAATCTCACTATGAATAATCCTTATAGTGATGAAAATTCAATTTTTCTCAAGGCATACTATTTTATCTTTTATAAAAACAATGAGTGATCTGCGAAAGAGTGATGAAAGCTTGTTCACCAAGAATTAACTACAATATGATAGGGAATGAGCTTTAGCCAAATAATCATGAGGTTCATGATCTCGATGGCACTCAAAAGAATAATCCACAACGTAACTCAAATCAAGATGAGTACTTGATCAGTGGTTGCATCACTAATGCGAACATTAGGATGAAGCAATAAGAGATAGATAACATCGATACGTGTAGAATTTAGCGATCAAAGGTAGTCTT